>OX596152.1:10010000-10613477 GCA_951394285.1 Epirrhoe tristata
TTTTGGTAGTACATAAGTACATAAAGACGAAAGGTGCATTTACACGATGCGATTTTTCGTACGATTTGCTAAGCCCCGCCCACTGAACGTGCCGAGGAGCGCGCGCTAACTATGACAAATCGCATACGATGATCGTTTATACGTGAAAAATTGCCGTGCGATACGATATCGTATGGGTTGAAATCGCATCGTGTAAATGCACCATAAATCCTTTATGTTTTCTTAATTTGTTATTCCCACCTCAGTGACTTGGCGTTAAAATTAACTAAATGTGACTTCATTAAGTAAAACGAGGTGAGATTGTTTTCGTACATCATCTTTTAAAATCTATGTAAGTTTAACTTAAGTAAGTAATTTTGATGCGATTACAAACAATAAAATTCACTAATGGTGGATTCGTTCAAAGCAGGTGATCAAGAAATCAACTTGGCGTAATCTGAAGCATCCGCTGTCCTTGGTACAAAAGGATACAATGTGTACCTATGATGCAATGCAACGCATTCCTTCGTGTTGCTGATTGATAATCTCGCATCAGCTGCAGATTGCAATGAGCGTTCACACGCCAACGCGGACCTATTTCTGGAATCGTAAGGTTCGAGTCCCTTGAACAAAGAATTCGCTTTACTTGTGTATAAATTCAATGACACCAGCAAAAATGGTTATTTATTTAAAAACATGGTGAATTTTTAGGGCGCCTTCAAATTATCCGCAAAGTGCAGCGCAGCAGACGCGCAGCAGACGCGCTGCCACCGCGCGGCACTTTGCGGCTACGTGTAACGCCGCAAGCATTCAACGTGTCTGGATTTCATGCGAGTCAAAAATATACAAATCATGTATGGACGCCAAATCTAACTGTTGCTTATCCAGGATCAAAAGACAAACTAAGTATTTTTAAAGCACTGGTGGTCTAGTGGAAGCGGCTTCGCCTTCCGATCCTACGGTCGCGGGTTCAATTCCTCTCGTGCATCATTGAGTGTTTTGTTCAAATATGCACTATGTGCACTATACCAGTACGTACGAAAATCAAATCAGAAAAAGTTCTAAACCTATTATTTATTCACGAAAGAAGCTTCTTTCAGGCGCACTTAAATCCTTTCACCACATTTGTTTAGAAGAACTACCTGACACGAAGAAAATGAAGGACAAAGACAATAGTCTGAAATAGATAGGAAACGTATAAATAGGGCTCATTACAAACCCCCACAGCATCTCACGTGAGATAGGCCTGATTCAATCGCTCGTTCCATCTTCATGAGCGCTGATCGGATGTGCATTTAGGTCTAGGACTGAAATCTAGAACGATTTAGTCGAATCCTAGGGCAAAGTGCGCTGTCCACGCGGTAGGTACCTACGTTAGAGATAGTAGCGAAACAAGAACGGTATGCGACAAATTGGATGCAGTTTTCACTGTTGTAGGTATTGGCTACCTGGATTAACATGCAGTATATCTAATCTATACTAAATGTTAATCCAGGTAGGTATACCACATTAAACACAACTATAGGTACCTACAACCAGTGAAAACTGCATCCAATTTGTCGCATGCCGTTTTTGACGCATACAACAAACCACGCAGACACAGTTAGCAAAAATCTCAGAGCACTTAAAACACTCAACTTACCTACCGAACATTGGCATATTCTAACTATCCACATGGTTTTGGATGGGAAAAACACACGTTGTTTTTCCCGAGAATGAGAACGTTTTATTAGAATCCGTTCTCAAATAAAAATGATATAAAATAAAATAAAAACAGCCTTTATTTATAATGCTTACACTAAATTACAAATTATTTTTACTATGCTTAATTAATATTAGTTCACTGTTTTTCAGCAAAAGTCGCCTCCATGGCGTAGGCCTCCCCTAGATCTCTCCATAAGTCCTTTTCTTTCGCCTTCCTCATCCATTCTGGACCGCATATTTTTGTAAAAATGTCTCCATCTTCTTCTGGGTCTTCCTTGCTTGCGCTTACCATCCAATGGAATCCATTCTATTCAAATAAAAATGATACGTCCATATAAAACCTGGAGGATACTCCAGGCTTTATATGGACCGGGTAACTGCGGAGCTCAGCTAGTGCTCAAAAACGCCTCCCGAAACATTTATAGCAACACTGTAGTAATTTAACACAGTTAAATCCATGCTATTCGTACGGCAGCGAATGCAAGTGGAAAATTGCAATCACGATGGTGATAAGTGCAGTGGCAGGTGGCAGCCTTCCGCGGGGGCGCATCCTTGATTGTATAATAGCTAGATCAGGAGAGATAGGGACACAAGTCCTTGGCAATGCTTTGCTTGTAATGAAATGAATGGTGGGAACGTATGTTCTGGGTGGTACCTACTTTACTGCTGTTAGTACCCCTGCTTAGTCAGCTCTAGGCGTACCCATTGACGTTATCTTTCCTGTGGATAAGGTCGATTAAGCTGAAAGGGGACTGTTTAGTTGCTGGTCCTACCTATTCTATCTCAAAATCAGTCCCATGGAGCATCCGTTGAGTGTTAGCATAGGTTTCCTTGACTCTGTGAAAATCTTCTCGTCTCATATGATTTCCTTTTTATTTGAGAAACAGGCTATAGTGCCATTATCTTAAGTCACTTATATTCCTAACTGTATCACGACCATGTGCTGCATAGCAAAGTAAACAAAATGTAAATAAGACTCATATTAACGTCAATTGTGAAGCAATCATGAGTTAGATTCAATAGGATGATATATGGGAATGGCTCTGTTTTCAGTGCCTACTGGTTTACGTAGATATAATATGTAGGTACCTAGAACTAGTTATTAGTCCGTGCCTTTATGGAGCGTATGAGACCTGGCAAATAGGTACTATTTCTGTCCCTTGTCAGGGTCTGCACCCTCTATGCATTAGGCACCAATTGGCACCACCCCAGATAAGGCACATGTTTTAGTCTCTAGTTGTCAATGATCATTTCCGTCATTGATATCATGAGTTAGATGTTGAATAACTTTAGGTAGGTAGGTACTAGTTTGTAAGGGTAAGATTAAATCGTGCAAATGCGAATAGAAAGGAGAGCGAGATTGAGAGTGAGATGACTAGTGACAGGAAAATGGTGAAGGGAGACAAGTTGTGCCGACCCTGCTAGTCCGAGATAGGGCCTTCTCGTCCCTTTTTTCCCCCTTTTTAAATAAGTCAATAAAATGCTTTAAGTTTGGCTTAGCGACATTTTACTGCTTTATGTTCTGACTAGGCTTGTATTTTAGTCGACTAATATGGAGAGGAGAGAAATTGATTAACCGGTGAACCAGTAGTACGGACGCGTGGTGGGAGGTGCTACGCTATTACTATGGTGCTACTTGCCCAAAAAAATAGAGTCAAATGGATTGACTCGAATAAATTACTCACTAACCTACTCGACTAAATTTTTGGTGTTCTGACACGTTTTGGTACTAAGTTACTCCCTACTCGACTAAAATACAAGCTTAGTCCGAACTAGGCTTTAGTGTAAAGAACCTTTTGAGATGTCTGTGCGAGTTTCAAAAGCGGCCGTTCCCAGAATCCTGCAATATTCTATCAACTATGCGCACATTAAGATAGCTTAATTCAATTGCAGTTATCTTTACCAATTAACAAGCCATTAATGTAACAGCGTTATCTATAGCCTTGGGTTTCTATTGCTATGCGGTCATAGGCTCGTCTATCTATTTACTGAATTATATAAAATAGTTGGGTGACTTGATTGTCTAACCTTACTTATCAAAGTTTCATAATATTTTTGTCTCTATCAATTTCATGTTATGGAATGAAATAGCAACAGACATTTAGCGAGGCTTTGTGACTATTATAAATGAGGGATGTATGAAAACGTTTTATTCAAATTGAGGCTGTTCAGAACGTTGCAACACTTCAACTATATATATTCTTCTTGTCGTGTCACTAGTTCTTTCTTTCCAATCTAAAATATAAAAAACCATCATCAATACGGAAACAAACTAGCAGAACATTCACTACTCTCACTTGAACCTACATTTTGCATGCAATCCTTGAGTGATTTTGGAAAATATTCTTACTTCTTCAAAGAGATATAGGTACATTATTATATTTATTATAGATTTATTTATGGTATCTTAGGTATGTCTAAGTAAAATTAGTATTATTACCTACCGCAAATATCCAAGACAGAACGGCAACATTATGTAACTGACGTAAAGAGACGCCGGGATAATATTTGTTTAATTATTAATCGCAAGTAACACATGTGTATGCAAGTGGATGGTGATGTCATGCTGGTAGGATGAGGCCTGGTAGCTAATGTTTGCCTACTTTGTATCTTGGTAAGAAAACTGGAGAATTTGCGGTGTTATCATAGTCTCATCATAAACATCTTATGTAATTAGTTACGATTATCAGATCAGTACGATGCAAAAACTATTGATCTTACCATTTATTTTGGCCCAGTTGAGTGAAAATACGCTGTTTTCATTTTCCCATCATCACTCGTTCCTTGGGCACGATTGCGAAGCTCAGCGATTTTGGAGCAGGCTAACTAGAAAAAATCACTAGAGTATGTTACCAAAAATAAGTTAAACATAAACAATGCCAGCTTGTGCTCCCAAGTCTCTTCCATTTTTTGGTTTCTTGTATTATGGAAGACTATCTCATCTTCCGTCATACTGAGATGATCCATTCGTTGTTTCTGCCTCTAATCACTTATCAGAATCCGCTTTGATATCACATCATCTATCGATTTCCAGAAGAACCAATACTTTGGTTCATCAAGATTATTCTACTTATTGTACCTACTGATGACTATTATCTTTATAAGTCCCTTAGCGCCTTTGCTTATCCGAATCTGTTTGCCCAAGGCCCTTGTATGTTTGCGAAGCTGAAATTATCTATCCATCTCGCATATCAACCTGTCTCACCTCGGTGTTCCTGTGACCAGTTAACCTCTGAAAATGTGACACTATTCTCAATTGCAGTTACCTAAAAAAACTTGACTCAAATGTTTGTTCTATGGAAATCCACTTATCGCTTTCATCTGTTGCCATAATGTTCCTACAGCATTATAAACCTCGACTTTTGAGACCGCGGTGGTACGTAATTGTTTACATTTAACATGTATATGTACACTTGTTATTAATATTCGCATCCTGACCTAAGTTGTACAGTTAACTTTAAAAACTTTTATAAATTTCCAAAAACAGTTTAATCGCAAGTTTTATCTGGTTTGTGCAGTCCAAGTTCTTTCATTTCCATGTCAGTTCCATGTGAGGTATTGATCATTTTGGTATTGGGACACCTACCTAACCTTACGACGACATGGTGTAAATGTAAACTGGCCATTGTATTTCCTCCTCTTCCTATCTAATTTCTTAATATCTGAAGATCTACGCGGATTGCTATCGTCCTTGAGGTTAGATTCGTGAACCTGTTTACCTACTAATCTTATTGGTTTACTATACTGCCGACAGTACTCAGAATGTAAAACATGTGCCATGAGATCATTGTGTTCACTGGGTTTTTCATTCCTTGATCTGGTCGTAAATCTTCAGTTTAGTCCATAATTTGAATTTACAATCATGGATGTCTGTTGACTGTATTATGATATTCAAGATGGAGGGGCTATTAAGGAGGCCATTGGGCTAGCAATACGTATAGCAATACCAGAAAATAAAAAAAACATAAAGACGATATGGGGAAGAAAATATTTAGTAAGTTGAGATAATGGCTGATAGAGCAGAGTGGAAGAAAAAAAACCTGTTGTGCTGAATAAACGTAGGGCCTACCCCAACAGGTTTACTTCTTCTGCCCCTAGGCAGGAAGATGATAATGAAGAATCATGACGTGAACTAGACATGGTTTTGATAGGACGAAAACCTTTGCTGACAACACAAATGACTCTTGACAGGATTACTTCCTTACATATTTTAAAAATCTTTTACTTTTCCTAAAATTCATCAGTTGAGATCGTGGCATATTTCCCACTAAGTAATAGGATATTATCACCCTATAAATAACCTACCTAAGGTTCGATGTTACAGTGATTCATAAAAAAAAAACGCGCAGTATAGGTACCTACTTATATCAATAACTGGCCCACATACTAATCGAACATGTTTTAGGTGTACACAGCTGCCCTAACATGTAGTTATTTTAACTCCGCATGTATAGGCCTACTTAAAAAAAGTTCATATGAAGTAGTTTCCAAATCTGGTGCAGGCGCATGAGGTTTACCAAAACCAAAGCTCGAAAGCGATCTGCCGGCCCAGCCAAGCTACTATCACTTACCTTACGCGATAGATAACAAGGAAAATGTAGAGACTCATAAATATCACGTAGCCAAAACTTAGCCAATTTCAAAAATAGTGCAAATTCTTTGGGCAAGTTGCACTATCGACAAGCGCTTTCGAAACGATTTGGAAGGGTTTGAACGTCGTTTGTAGTAATCGTCAAATTCTGCGTTTATAAAGCCTTGGTAGGTATATATTTTCCGTAAATACGTGACTCGCAACAGCCTTTAGAAAATATTTAGCGGCTTGTTAGAGGGGCGTTCACCTCTTACCAGCAATTTGCCTGATATAGCCATATTTGTCAGTGATTAAAATTCTCCAGCATTTTGTTTATACCTACTTCATAAAAGATTTATCACAATTGTACATCGAGATCACATTAGGGTCGGATGCTAATGGTGAGGAGGATTGACGTTACGCTAACTGATGATTGATTAAATAACCTCCTCCTTTTTTTTCGTTGGTTAAAAAGAGAGCCCTAGTTTTGATTATTCAAAAACGTATACTTAGGTAATGCATTTTTCGCATTTTTCAACGCCTGAAAAAGACAAAGTTTCTACGTAATTTAAAACCGACACTCTGAAACTAGACGGTTTTCTTTTTCTTCTTTGTAGAATCACTACTTAGTTCTTTCAACCAGTGTGATGAATGCAAGTGCACTTCAAACAGGCATCTTTTACATTAGGTCGGTATAAAACTACCTAGATTTTAATTCATCGCTGATACTCGACAGGCTCATAAAGTTTCGAACATAGAGCGAGTTAATTAACCTGAAAGGATGGCATTCTATACACATGGAAACAAGATAGGTTATCTAGCACGCTCTACAAGTAATCCGTGACGTGACGAGCGAATTTTTCTCTCTGTGCGTAAGCGCTGAAATATGCGAAAAACAATGATAACTTATACAACTTTTTGTTTTCATTTTTTTTTTGATAAAGTTTCGTTTAGACGGATTCGCAGCCTCTCACGTATAGCTAGACTGCTAATAGTTCTATCGTGCTTCAGACCTAAAAGAAAAACAGGTTCACGACTGTATGTATACCCAAGGTGCGGTAGACATTCGCTCAGATCTTTTTCAGGTTACTTATTCCAGATCCTTTGAAGATATCTAAGGGGGGTAGTCAGAGGCATGTCCAAACACATATTTGATACATGCCCACGTCTCGCAGAAGTTAGTATTCCATACGTGACAGGTAGCAAGCCCATCGCCTAGAAGAGCTCATAAAAAACCCTAAAAGAGTATTGTTACGCTTGAAAATCTGTAAATTTCTCCGTCTTTTCTCATCCATGAAAGCAGAGAACTAGCAACGCTTTTTGGACTTTATAATTTTCAATTTCATAATAGCCTACCTAACTAGCGTTTGCACGATCACGCGTCTCTGCCTGCGCGCACGCAGGCTGTATAAACACGCTGTTTGTGTTCGGTATCTAATCTCTGTTTGCAGCCTCCTTAGTGTGACCTAATTATTGTGAACCCAAGAGTTTTCACGTTAACTAAAATTCTAAAGGTAACTTAAAAGTCTCTTGTACATTTTCTTCTGATCACTGACAGAACTTAACTGACCTGTCTGAACGGACACTCCAGAAGTTGCAGAAATGCATCTTCTCTAACTTAAAAGAAACAAAAAAAATTAAAATGATTTACTTAACACAATTTAAACACTCTGTCGACAATGAACACTAGTTAACTCTAGACAAAGCGCCAATTATGTTACTGACGAATCAGCCATTCCAAAAGCAACATGCCCCAAACAAGTCTCCCACGCTCCCCATGTATAGTCAACTGAAGCATTTGAAATCACTAAAATGGAAGCCGGCACCACAAAACCCGATCAATCTCTTGTCAGGCTAATTGTAGGTTAGGATAGAAATCGTAAGGTTGATAAAGAATCTTAATAAATCTGTCGTACACTTGTGATGTAATAGTGGTCATGTTCCTTCTAAGAATACAAATGACACTATTGAACTTGCTGAAGAAATATATGTTCCAGATTCGGATCTCAAGCTGAAACCTTGAGGAACTTCGATTGCTTGTCCAATTATGAAAGGTATTCCTTAGTAACTGAATTATTTAGTAAAATTAACTATAAGTACTACCTTGAAATCATAAATTATACTGATCTAATATTTTTTATTGCTTCATTTGTCTCCATGGGCGGTGGTCCTGTCTGGGAGTCCTTTTCATTTAAATAATGTATCAGCTTATCAATAAATCTACATAAATTAACACCTAGCTACCAGCTACTAATTAAATAATAAGTTAGGCTCATTTGCAAAGAATATAGATTTGTATAGTATACAGGGTGTAAAAAGACGTCTACCGAAGCCGAAAGGGGTAGGTACATCATCCCAACACACAACCAAATCCAAAAGGATTTTCCGAAAAAATCATTATATCCGGAGAAAACAGCGTTTGAAGATTACTGTTTGCGTATGTACTGGACGCGTTGTTTTACGTAGATTGCTGGATTTTGAGTTTAAATAGTTTTTTTCTTTTAAAAATGAAATAATTAGGTAGGTATGGTCTTATTATGTTATATTAGTAGTCAATAACTTAAAATAACATAAAATTACTAAGCTAAGTCAAAATATTTTAGTCAGTTTAGAATCATAGTCTGATTGCAACCCCTCAGTTTTCGGTAGTTGTCTTTTTACACCCTGTATAGTATACTAGTATATTGTCTGTGATAATACCTACACGACGTAACAAAGGTATTTCGATCGTTCAAGAATATAACGATCATGCCTTCTAGGGCAATTTTATTCAAATAGTTTATCCCAAAATAAGATGTCGCATCGCAATAATACTGAGTTTAACCCTGATTTTCTCTTGCCGTCTTGAAAGCTAGTAGGTAACACCAGAGACACGTAAACCTAGAGTTACACGCGCTTTGCAAACCACTAAAATTAAAAGAAAAATACTCTCTTACGTCATAGAATTTTCAGTTAGCGTTTCAAATCTCAAACAGTTACAAAAAAACATAAAAATTTCAGAGCAGGAATGCAATTAGAACTGTATCAACATTTAGTATACATAATCAGAATCTATGCGGGCACGCACGGGCCACGGGCCACAATTAATATCTTTATGTAAATGAAGCCATTTAATTATCAGTGGGGCGTCAATGGCTGAATGGCCGGTATGGTGTGCCTTTGGCCTATTAGACGGTGCGTATACTGTGTAGCCATAATTTAAAATAACGACCTAATTTATTTGTATATCGACGGGTTTTGTGAAAAAAAGTGTAGCAGTACCTACAAATGTTCAAAGTCTTTTTTGAACTTTAAATGGGCACAGATATTTCCTAACAAAATCGATACTAGATTTGCCACTTTGATCAGGATGTTATCAAAAATTATGAAACCTGTTACGATACTGATCTTCAATAAGTTTATTACGATGGCACTTAAAATCCTTTCACCACACTTGGGCCGTATTCGCGTTCCTTTTTTCGTTCGTTTGGTGAATATTCAGATGCTTCCCACCACGATTTCTGACTTCAAGAGCCAATTTTTCAGTTTGTAGTATTTGGTCCTAGGTTAAGACCGTGTTTTAACGTTTGAAAAATTGAAGAAGAAGCATTCGAGTATTCATATTCGAAAAAAGGAACGCGAATATGGACCCTGGTTCGACAGAACTGGTGAGACGATAAGAAGAAGAAGAAGATTAAGAAGATACGGGTACCATGAAGAAAATTATAAGATGTAATAAATAGCCATATAACGATAATGGGAATTGGTTGTACCTACTACTACTGTCATTCCCATTACAGAAAGGTGTAGTAGTACTACACCTTTCTGTACTACGTTCGCTGGTATTTCTGTTTTCTTTTGGTGGCCGAGTGGTTTTTATATGTGCTTACTCTAACCCAATAACGCACACACAAACATATTGACTTGACCCGATCGTTTACATTAATCCATTGCTGAGCTTTGTAATGAAAAGTTTTTACACATAAATCAACGGTTCAATCGGGAAGGCAGATCTCGCATTTTCATTTAAAAACGATGTGGCATCATTCACTCTCGTCGCATTCTATTTCAGATATGGAAACCCCTGAAAATCTTCATACATAAACGTCTCTTGAAAAACAAAGGTACATCTACTTACCTACTCATTCTTTCCGGATCAATGTGATCCCAGCGGTCCTACTGAATAAATGCTTTTTAACTTTGACTTTGACTTTGAATGACTCTACAATTTCTGTTGCGATTCCTATATTTCTGTTAAGCATTTTCTGAAGATAGATCTTACTGGGCGGGCTGGCCAGCAATCGTTCATTTAGCAAGCAATACTAATTGTAACGAAAGCACAACAGAAAGTGCCGCGGTCATATGTGCATTATTGTGTAGAATCTGTGTCACTGCAAGCCGCCTTTCAAAGCTTGATCATCGATCAATTTAAACTTTACACAATCATGTTCTGAATAATGCACTTCGCTAAATTCTAATTTACTTACTTACCTAATACAATTTTTAGTACCCATACCAGTACCTATATCATATTTTATGTGTGGTTGGGGAGGTTCGGTTTGACTCATTAGCAGATAAAATTGGTTTTATTTGGTCACTTAGGGTGTTACCAGACCAATCGATCGATCGTCGATCGATCAATGGTAGAATGGATCGGTCGACGATCGATCGATGGTAGAATGGATTAGTCGACGTCGATCGCTGCCCGCCCCTAGCCTGTTGGGTTTGCAACCGGAATATAGCCGGGGTTAATCGATCAACGTCGACCGATGTCATCGACCGGCATTCGATCGATTGGTTAATCGACCGGTATCCGTCGATCAATTAAAGCTGCCACAACAATCGATCAATTGCGACCGATGTCGATCGATGGCATCGATCGACGATCGATCGATTGGTGTGGTAACACCCTAATAAAACAAACGTAGGTACTACCTACTGTTTAAGAGAGACCTATGATGATCCTGTGTTTTCCACACGATGTTGCACTACTGTCAATAAGTCGATATACAGTAAAGTATAGGGGTGAATTCCCGTAACAATTGCCAACTAAATACTCGCTGTTACAGCCATTTTAACAACATTGTGTGAATTAGCATCAAACGGCCAAGATACATCCTACACAGTAGTATTACCTAGTTGTTGTACAAAGCTCGCGGCTTAGTCCATCAGTCCTGGACCGTCAGTCAGTCAGTCTAGCAGAGCGGCAGTGGCAGAGCGCGGTCAGTCGGGAGAGCGCAGCGGTCGGTAGCGCTACTCCCTCGCGGCTTCACAGAGCGCAGCACATAATCCAGTGGCATGGTAATTGTGATTTTTTTTCAAGGATACGCACGTGTCTGGATGTCGATAGTTTTTTTGGTATCGTATTGCGCTACTTCTTTCAGATTTTCGGCTTGTTTTTTTATGAAGTTTTTCTGTAATTTTTCTGAAAAAGTTTTGTTGATCACTGAATTTTAATTTGAAGATTCTTTGCGTCAGTTTATATATCATAGTTTCGGGCGTCTCTATTTGTAAATTTAATAATTTTACGAACTTTAAAAAGTTTCTCTGAAGTTATCGAAAGCTGTTGATTTGCGCGCCAATTCAACATCTGCAACTATCAATCAAATATTTATAAATCAACACCTATACAAGTCCAATGAGATATAAGTTCATTTATCCGTCGGCCACTTGCTGCAAATGAGACAAGTTTTGCGCGTCCATAATAGGGCCAGGGTTAAATATTGGTCAGTGGTCCCTTATCACAGGAGGAACTGAAGGCTGATTTTGCGCAATCGCGTATCACGTCCGTGGCTAACATCGCGCGTGTGGGAATCCTCACGTCTCCTTTATTGTGATATGTGGATACTGTAATTGTTGTTAGCATAGTTGTAACTTTATGTAGTCTTCTACATGCGGGTATAAATGTAAATTCAACTGTTCCAATTTTATTTTGCTCAAAAACATTTTTAAAGTTGATAACATTTTATCTCCAAGTTATGATTTCTTTCTGGTCCATACTGATAACGATATCTTACATTAAGCTTGATACATTTAATTAATTTACATAATATTCAGTAATAACTATTTCAAAACTTAATACCCAATTTTTTTCATGTCTATGAATTTTGGCCATTGCCTCCAGTCCATTTGACTTAAATAAACCTTGACTACCCAAACTATCGCATGAATTTTTTCAATGCCTAGGATCGAAGATCTTAATTTTGTTTTAACAAAAACTTATACGAGTATGAGTGAAGTAGAGCTAGTGGCCAAAACTGATGATGATGATTTGGAACCGCCTGAAAGCCTTCGTGATGGCTAAACGACTTTATAGTGTTTATTCATGTACCTACGTTAATATAAATAATATAATAATAGTTAATATATGAGAGCCGTGTTGGTCGAATGGGGTTGTGCCTCGACTTTCAATCCGAAGGTCGTGAGTTCCAATCCCGGCCGTGCATCAATGGATTTTTCATTACGTAAAATTTATATGCGCTTAAACACGAGCTCTTAACGGTGAAGGAAACCCGCAGCTTAGTCAGCTCCACACGTATTGACGTCGTCTTTCCTGTGGGCCAGGCCGATTAAGCTGACAGGATGGATTAGGTGCTGGGCAAGGCTATCCATCTCAAACAATGTCCCAGGCACTACAGCGTCCCGTTAAGTGTAGGCATGGATTGCCTCCTGACGCTGTATAAATCATCTTATATAGATGTAAAGGCCTTCGTTTTTTTTTTACGTTAATATAAGTGTGGTATCTAATTAGCAGTGTTTGAAGGAATATCAAATGTCCTGGCATCTTTGAGTTACCTATAAAATGAAGACCCACTCATCGTTTTATGTTTCTTGAGTAAAATAGGTTTTGATATCGAAATGAGTAAATACGAAAATAACCCTCTTCTTTTCGTGATACCACCAACCAGATGTAAATATGTAAGTAATTATAATGATGGATTTATGGTTCTGCAGAGACAATGCATTACCTATTGCTACAGCTTTCAATTCAATAAAATCGTTTATTGCTTTATGTTAGTTACATTAAAGATCTTAAAAATGCCTAGCAGATAGAACAAATGAATTACTCAGTTTCCCTAAAACTAACTCTTTCTTTGATAGAAGACCCTACAACATTACTTCATTTCGTTCCGCTTTGGATCTTGAGCAAAAAATGCAAGGAATATGCGTGCAATTTAAGCTATAAATATAGGTAATTTGCTGTAATGTTATAATGATGGAAGATGACCTATCCGACAAGAATATAAAAATATCTTTTGAATAAAACTCCTGATGGGATTTTTAGCGTGTCCAAAATTTGTGAAACTATTTGTAACCACGAGCTTTTGACTACGAAAACTTCTAAATAAAACGTGAATACTGATAAAGAAATTGCAATGTTTTAAAAGAACCTTCTAAAATAATATAGACAGGTTTATGATTTTATTGAACAATTTATTATAGCTAACGATCCTTGTTCCCCCGAGTACCTACAAGTACCTGCGAGGCGGGCTCCGGCACCGGAACACTATGATTAATTCCTTCTCTAAGGGCACCGTTATACTCAAAAACATTAATGATACAATGTATTTATCGATATTCGATCGAATGTTTACTGGCATTCTTGCGCCTGCTTCGACTTTTATAAGAGTTGGTTCAGCAAAATAAAGTTATTCAAACTTTGAGATGATGTCTATTCGTTCTGGTTCAAAGTCAAAGACAACTAGCATTTATTCAGAAATACCATCTTGATCACCTAAAATCATCTTAAAAGCTAGGTGCAGTCGTGAGCTTTCAGAGTTTTTTTTTTCAGAAATTACATGATTTGCAGTATGGAATTTCGAAGATTAATAGACTGGTCGACATTGGCCTCCTGCACCTTTTGCATTGCAAACTAATTCTCTATTGTACTGCGCTTTATTGGCAGTTATTATGAATAACAGCCGCTCGTTAAGTGTCACTACAAACACAATTGTCGCTGACTATAAAGTTTAAGGAGCTTAAGATTACAGGGCTTTTGGTAGTTACTTCTTCATAGATTTTAATAGCTATTGCATGAGTGTCGAAGTGTGCCAGGTTAGATTGAGAGCATGTTCTCTTGATCTTAATGCAAGAATTTTCTAACATTTTCCCTAGTATGTCAGAGTACCTAAATGGGATAAAGCAATCGTGTTAAAAATGCAGCAAGTGGAAAAAGGTAGGCCTATCCTCGGGACACACAGGGAAAAGGCGTGATTTTCTGAATGTATGTAAATTCACTTTTTAGTTTCTCATTAGACTTCCTACTACAAATAAAGCTTAAACGTTTGCCAAAATTTTCTTTTACATTGATAGTAGTTAACAAAATATACAGCCTTAATTGTAACAATTATGTTTGAAACCTTTCGTTCGTCAATCCTGAATGACTTGTTTGGGTACGTTTGTTATTGGTGTACATCTAGGTTCAAAGCTGCAACCTAAATTCTTATCAAAAACATTGTTTGTTTTTTTTGTCTGCACAGATGTTTTGCCGTCTGCGTCTGTTGCTGGCACAGTTACTGCAAGTGTCGTGTAGGTCATTCGTTTTTAATTCCGTCATCCGATTAATTAAGTATCAGTTTGCAATGCCAGGATTCACGTCACCTTTAACCTTTTTCCAAGGAAATTTGAAACCTTCTGTGTTGGTTAAAGAATAGAATCTTTGCCTTTTTCAGACATTTCTAAAAAACCGTAAATGATCATTTCACTTTCAAAATGTTGTCAAGAGAACAGTAATGTACTTAGTTAGTTACTCTATTTAACAACAAATATTTGATAAAGATAGGTGAAATGTTTGCTGCGTCTTGATTTCAGAAATAGAAATTCATGTTTTAACATTTGTGTTGTGATAACATAATTTTCATATTATTATTTCTCAATGTCCTTATCATCGCAATCTTATTCAAATGAAAACTTTACCTCTTTAGATTGGAATGATGTTGATGACTGCATTTTGTTTTCCCGGAACTTTAATTACATTTTCGTAGCCTCTAACGATGCTTTGATGGATGTTTTTAATATGTTTAGATTATTTTCTCAGATGCAACGTGACCTACATGCTGACTTTATTGACGGCATACTCTGCTTATTTACAACTATGCTCTCTTTTCCAATTTCAAATGATTAAGCTTGATTTGTTGCAATAAATGGCTGGTACTAAATCTTTAAATCATAAGTATTATTATATTTTATTCAAACAATGCGCTAGATATTTTGAATATATTATGTCGCCAACTTGTCTCGCCCGTGTTTCAAAATGTAGGTAGGTATAGCTGGTGAATTTATTTTTTGTGATAAGTCTTTTTGAAGAAATTTTCTTTGTTCTGCGAACAACACCTTTCAAATCTAGACTAGCACAGACAAGCACTTAGCTATTTAAGCGAGTGCATCGATCTGAGTGGCTCTTTGATCATAGTGAAACGCACACCGCTTCCTGGTGGTAGATGAATGCCCTCCTTATGTCAGGATAGGTTGATGGTTATGAAATGATATCGCACGTAACATGCTGAAAGCATTGGAAGTTATAGTAGCTCCAATTACCGTTTTCGGATTGTTGATATCAGAATTGTTATAAGCTGGTGAAGATGATCTAGATTCTAAAGAAAATGTTTTATCTTTTTAATAAATCGAATGTAAAAAATGAGCAATCGAATACAATGATACTTGAATCGTATTAAAATCGATCGCTGTGAACTCAATTCAGACGAATCCGTAGAAATTAAATCCGTGTCGGAAGCAGTTTACATTAACACAATAGTACTCTACCCGCTGTGACTGAAGTCGGTTACACGCGTTTTGATTTCCTGTATATTTTATTTGAATGAATTTTATCGTACTTTCGGGTAGGTATAAGTAGAACTAGTTTTGATAATTAGCTAGCACGTGATTGACCTTAGCTTCGTCACCAGCCGTTTAGTAGAGGTTAGTCATTCTAAGGTTAGTCATTCTAGAGGTTTTATTCTCATTACATTTGGTATTCCCAATAAGCTGAAAGAAAGTTATAAATACTTTTTCTTTAATGAAATGGCCTTGACCTACATTTATGAAAACTAAGATAAAGTATGGGGTCAGTTTCGTCATTCGCGTACCTATATTTGACAGCGTGAATAGATAAGGCCTTATGAAGTTTATCCGAGAATATATGACCCGCGGCGCCGACCACATACTCGCGAATATAATCTTATCTTGTTTATTGTAAAATAGACCGAATTTTAGAGAAACGTCCCGCTAGAGAATATAGTGTTCTTGTAGTTTGCTAAGCTTTTATAGTTTTTTCTCTATTCTATTAAAACTTGTGATCATTTTGTCTTTCTTGTGCAATGTTTTAAGTTTTGGAAATAAAGAACATTCTTTATATTTATATAAAAAAAGTATAGGTTCAAATGGCGAGCCCCGAGTTATCCCTAAGAGATAATCAAAGCGAATCCTAAGTATGAATGCCAGTGAGCTTGAACGCAGAAACATAACCTACTAATTATAGCGAATCGGGGTTGTCGTTCCTGCTATGCTATAGTTTGTTTACCCGGCTTATCTTGCTATCAATCAAGATGATTGATGCATAATATATGACACCTTATGTTAATTTTATTTTGCAATCTAGTTTACTTTTAGCTCTTATCGGGTATCCTGTGTTTGTTCGTTTCTAGGTTGATGAAAAACCTTATCTTCTAATAGCGGACTTTGATATTTATTTCAACGGTTTTAACCAGTCAGTGTAAGATTATTTTATTGGCTTCATAATGGCAGCTTCTGGTTTTTTTCTATAAAAGTAAGTAAGTTTGTATGAGCCAGTGGCCAACTCTGGTGACGGAGTTTTTAGGCCTCCGTCATGGCTTAACGACTTAAATAGCCGAGACGGACACTTTAACGTGCCCTCCGAAGCACGGAAGCGCTCAGATTAAAAATGCCACTGGCGGTCACCCATCCACTTACAGACAGTTTCGAACGTTGCTTAACTTCGACATTCTATCAAGAACGACCACGAGCGCTTAAAACTATCTTACAAAGCTTTGC
Organism: Epirrhoe tristata; assembly: GCA_951394285.1. Classification (NCBI taxonomy): domain Eukaryota; kingdom Metazoa; phylum Arthropoda; class Insecta; order Lepidoptera; family Geometridae; genus Epirrhoe; species Epirrhoe tristata. The sequence continues at coordinate 10,027,243 of OX596152.1, forward strand.
AAGCTCTCCTAACGAACATAAATGCATAGGCATGCTTTTGACGCAATATTAGCTTGCAGCTAGCTACTCGTGATTATTTCCAAAGTCACTAATTGATTAACTTCAATACAGATTCAAACAGTTACAACATTGACCAAAACTGGTTGTTGGGATTGTTGGGGCTCATGGGATTTATCAATAGATCAATCACTACCTGTCAAAATCATGTTTTGGCGCCTTGCTGTCTGCATTCAGCAGCAGAGTTCGATGACTGTTTGAACTCTATGCTTTTGTCGATGATACCAGAAAAGAAAACACATTAAAATGATGATCGTGTGACATTATGTATCGAATAATCATTACATAATTATAAGTTATTTATGATAAGTTTTTGGATCGTCTTGCGCTGTTTTATGAGTGGTTTTTTTCTATCTTTCGAAACTATCCTACCATTATACTCCAATAATTAATGATGGTCTATCCAAGCCATTTCGTAGACTTCAATTATTGTTAAAAATAGAAAAGTATGAATGGTTCCTTATCCTTACACCAAACTCCAAACTCGTATGTGGTCTTCATAGACCACGTTTTTTTTCAATACCATAAAGTGTATTCATTCGAATGATAATAATCTGAATTACCTACTTAGTCAAACTTGGTATCTGTTTGGTACTGGTTTATCCTTACCGTGAGACTGTGTACAAATCTCAACGCATCGGTTACCCATCATTGCAGTTTATGTTTGTTTGTTTATATGCACCGGGTCGTTAGAAGTTAGCGGCGCGGGCGCAGCGTTAATAACCCCTCAATTGGGAACACTCGACGTGCTGCGGTTACGTTATATGAGCGAAGGCGATTCCTTTTACGATAGAGGAATAATATTGCTATTTATGCAAATCAATATGCAAATATATAATACTTGATACTCGTACCTTCGTAAATGTACGCTCGCGAATAGTTTTAGTGGTAATAAGATGTTCATAGGTATTTCGTAAGTCAAGTCAGACAATAAATTCTGAAAGAACAACCATATGAAAGCAAATTCCTGAAAAGCTTTTGGTATTATATTAAATCTTTTAAATATCTTTACTTAACTGATTCAATGGTTGATACCGTAAGGTCTTTATCCTTACCGCATGTCTCTTCAGCGATGCGCGTGTTGTCTCCATCAAGTGTGTTTTGTCGTGTCATCCTCGTTGCTTCGCTTGACCACAGCTGACCGTGCACCATGACTACTCATTTTATCATCAATAACATTGTTTTCTCTTTCTCCAAGGATTCTGGTTTTAATCGTTTTGCGAGCCACAATGATCTTGTTTATGCTACGTTGATATTATCAGTTTCTTGTAACCTCTCATAATCTTCATCAAAATTATATTTCAATTTTACTGTTTTAGGTCTTATCTTTAAGTTGAAACAGTATCCTTTCGAATGCTTTGAGGATTCCAATTTCTGTTCTTTCAATGTTGTTTATCTAACACAGTTATTCTGAAGTGGTTAGGGAAAGCTCATTAGGTTCCATTCATAGCGTCATAGCTTATTGTTGAAGGACTCCTGGTTTGATTGGGAGTATTATGTAATGTGGGTCAACAGATCGGATTGACCTCTCGTATATTTATTCTGATTTGTTACATTCCAATAAGATGTAGATAAGAACTTTATTGGATAAAAATGTTTACTTATAGTAAATGGACATCTATGATGTCTCTGCCGTTGGTTTGGTTTTACAGTTTTAAATCGAGTTACAGTGACGGCAAATAATACAGATGAAAATAAATTTAGGTATAGCATCATACTGTGTATTTAAGTTTGGTTTACCTAAAGGTCCTGAGCATTCCACTTGAAATCTCAATTTGATTAATAAAGATACAGTTACTACTAGGAGCGACAGATAGTAAGGAAGGCGCGCCGTGGGCGGCAGCATTCAGAGTCCGTGACTCACTGGTGGATCCTGTGCTGTCATACGGTTAAAAAAATATATTGGTAATCGAGATACTCAATCTCAAAAGAGAGCTCTACGATCTTTTGAATCTTCAGTGGAACTTCTTGATTGACTTTAACTATCTTATCTTCACGATGTGCGTTCCTCAACTCAATCAAGCAATTGGCCCTGTTTGCGATTTACGAGTGCATTTCTTCCTTTTATTATTGTTTCTCTTCATAAACATTTATGTGCGCTCTTAGCTACTTTGTAAGCTTTACGTGCGAATTTTTAATTTACAAGTTTTACTGTAATTTGTGGAAGACAATGAATTCAAAGACTTGTTAGTTCTTACTAAGTTGATAGTACTAAAAGATGTCCCGATTTCGTGGACACGATTCCTTGAGTTAGTGGGTCAGGGTGTTGCATTTCTGGTCGGATAATCGATGTGTTCCTTATTTGCATTGTTGCGAGCCTATAAATGAAAACTTGTAGATATAGTGAATGGTCTTAGAACATTACTTCCTTGCATACTGAATGTGAATCATAATTTTAGCTTCAATGATCCAAAGTTTGGATGATTATTCACTTCTTTATTGTTTTTCTACTTATAGTTTACTATATTGTAATGCAGTGCAATAGTGACGGGTCGTCGGCCCTCGTTATCATTTCGGCACAGATTCCTTAACCCCCCGCGCTCCCGCACGTCCCTCTATCTGTGTAGCTCTTTCTGTTACACCGCTTTGTGAATTTCAAAAAGCTCTACTACCTAAGTATTTTAATTTCTCAAGGGATTTTGACCTGAATTTCCATACCTCCATACTTAACCATCCATCTGAGAGAGTTTACTCAGAAATCACGGAAGATTTAAAATGCTTATAGTGTAAATCTCAGTTAATATGTTTGTATCCCGATAAATAACTTTTAACAGTTGCTACTTGTTGTGTTATATAAATATGTCGCATTCGTTGATAAGTCTGCAACGCAATATTTGCCCCATTTACGACGTTGATGTGTTTTTTTATGCCAGCGCTCGGCAGTTGAGCTTTATCATGGTTTGTAGCAAGAAAACAATTTAATTGAATTATGGAAATGCCTTCGAGAAGTTTTTTTTTCGGACTTGCTAGTTTGTATTAGTTTTGTTAGCCAATTTATTTCAGTTTCCGATCAATCAAAGTATGAAATCATGCAACAACTTTCAAACGAAATTAATGAAACTCACGATATCACGACAAACATCAAATCTTCAGGCATGTGATCTTTTGAAAATGTCCTGTGGTGAAATCATTGGGCACATTCACACATACCCAACTTTGAATATTTGGTTTCCAGGGTGATGGTGCCAAGATGACATTGTGGCGAATCCTGCCGGCGCTGTTGGTCCTAGGCGCCAGCGCCGACCCACGCTACCAGCAGAGCACGCACCGTCCCAGGCATTGGCAGCGGGGGCCTCGCACATTAGACGAGAGGACGCCTAATCAATTTGTAGGGTAAGTATATCTTTAGATAAATATCTTAAAGCTAATGTATCCAACAGGAATGTGATAGATGATCTTCAGGCACTCAATACGTGTTGAAAATATCAAGGGGATTTTTCGGGGTAACAAAAAAAACATGTTGTATTGTATGAAAAAGTTGTAAATGCCAATACGATCGTAGAAATAAATTATTCTTAAAGATAACCGATATTGATACCTAATATTTTTATGCTGTTAATTCGTGCAGTTCATTATCTTATTATTTTTGGCGGCTGAAATGTTGGATTGGAGTTTTATGCAGTGTCAAGGACATTTACTTTTAGTGTAAAGATAAACAAAGTTCTGTAGTCAGATAGGAAGTCATAATAAACCTGTTAATAACATTCAACAGCTAAAATTATAAGGGAAACAGAAAAAAATAAGTTGAATAAAAAGCTTCGCTTAGAGCGAAGTTTAAGACCCTTACTAATAAACGTGGTGTAAAGTTATTCCTCGGAATAAAATAGGAATAACCATACATTTTGACAGTTTACACTCAGGAATAACTTTATACCACGTTTATTAGTAAGGCCGTAAGCGTTTAAGCAGAGTGTGAAACTTACTAATTGACAAAATGGATATAGTCTACTTACCACAAACAAACTCGTACCAAAATGTATCACTTTTAACAATTCGACAGTTCTGTACAACACATTGTTTATGAATCAAAATAAGTGACAATGATGATATTCGTCATTAAGCATTCATAAGTCACTTTTAGTATGAATCTAGTTTGTTATTACAAAGATTGTAAAATAATGAATGTTTGAATTGCGTATGGCACCTTCTTGTTGCGATGTCTCTTCTCTTAGCACTATCAGAATAAAGGTGTCATAAAAAGTTCACAATTTCCAACAATCAGCATTCTTTTAAGGTGTGAAGTAAAACGCACGATTTGTAACAATGTATTCGTCCCACGTCCGTTCCAGGGAGCTCCGAGCGATGCTCCCTGGATTACATTAACATTTCTAGCATTCTTCCTTCAATGCTGTTCCTTTCTAGATAGTTTTCTATTCAAATGAGATATTTGTTGAGCCCGTAAAATTATACAAATCATTACTTTTACTTTTAGGAAGCCTTTCTACTAGCAAAAACTTCGATGTTCCAATTTCAAGTATGAACTAGTTAGTTTTTGAGTGGCTTTATATTTGTCGCTATATATTTCCATCAAAGAGATTGTAGGTAGGTACAAAAAGTGTTGACACTAACTGTGAAGTACGTGTAGGAAGACATGCGTGGGTGAGTTTTCACGCTTATAATTTTGGGAGTTGACCAGGTCACGAGCGGAACCGGCAAGTTCTCGGGTTCAGTGGGACAGGGTATGATGAGGCGGTTTCCGAAGCCAAGGTCTCTGATGCATTGTGTAAGATTCGTACGAGTTCTCACGCCGTTTGAGGAAATGTAGCGTAAAATCGCGCGAAGATGATTATAATTTGAAGATCAGAATGAAGCGGATGTAAAACGTTTTTGGACGCCTTGTCAAGTGTTTTGTTGGAAAGTCAAAAATAATTAAGATAGAGACTTAGTTAGGTATTTACAAAAATATAACATGGCAGAAAATAAATCACAGTTACCTATGTAAGACCTGATAACACTGACCCTTTTAGTTTTGACTGAATCGACGATAAGTATTGAGCACATCCATTCAATCAATGCATAACTGCATAGATTCAACTATTTCGATACAAGGTCTGATTGACAAAGTCTAAGGACGCGTGATACTCTCTGACCCGTCAGAAATTAGTCTAGTTTCGAATTAGTGAAACGAATCGCAGTTGGATACACTTGTCTAACTTATTATTGCAAGGTTGTTTCGATAATCGGTCATCTTCAAAAGCTTGCGTAATTTTGTACTATGTATTGGTAGTTGTGATCTTTTGTTGGCTGCTCTATTGAAGCAAATAATGGGTTGCATGCAAATTAATAGTTACAAAAATGTCAACTCTTATGATGTGTGTGAATCACGGACGGATGTTAGATGAACGTGATATCGTTTATGTTAATCTGTGCCGTGCTGCTCATGATAATGGCTTGAATAATAATTAACCCTTATAAATTCATAAAGGGATGGATTTCTATGTAATTTTTCTTTTAAACTATGAGCGGTACTTATAGACAATGTAAATAGGTATAGAAGATTTTTCATGACTGTAGTTTAATTAATTGTTTTCAGACCACACGTGTGTCGGAGTAGAAACAGCACGCATTGCTGTCCCGGGTGGACGTCAAGGCCAAACTCACTTCTATGTATAGTCCGTGAGTTATCGTGTTATTTATCTGTAGTATCTTATGTAACGCCCTATGTAGATAATGCTCTATCCCTCAAATTTATTTCATACGTCGTCATGTAATTAAATATTGACTTTTTGTACTAAAGTTGTACCTATCTCTATCTTAAATTTGATGTAAGAACTTAAAAGACATCGTATTTATCATGATCTGAACCTGGAAAATGTATCAGACAGATCCGTTCTAGGTTCTAAGATTCTAGCACACTTAAGAATCTCGATCAGTTACAATCATCATCATCCAATGTAACTGCATCTCGCTAAGGACGAGTGATGTCGCCCACCCCTGGACCCCTGGATCTCTTAGCTTGTGCTATCCAAAACGATCCTCTGCCTAATCCAGATGAAGATCAGTACCAGGTGATGATAGAGGATGTTTTCCAGCGTTATGTAGACCGGACTGCGGTAACCCGGGCTCCTGCGTAGCGCCCAACATGTGCCGCTGTCCGGGCGGCGTCGAAGCGCCATCTTGCGGTGGTGGCGGTGGACTGTATCCTTATCCAGGTGAGAGGCTAATTAATTCGAGATTACGTTTGACATTGTTTAGTAAGTACATTGATAATCTTTAGAAACGGGAACAGCCGCACTTCATCAGCACAATGTATTTTGTGATCGCGAAAGTCTAAAGACTAGGTGCTGGGACTCTTAAGTGCGCACAGGCCTTAAAAAAGTCTATCGGTGTGTTTAATAAAATATGTAGAGCAGACATAACGTCTTAATTATGTAAAATCAAGACGAGAAACGCACCGTACTTGTTTAGTTCTGTGATTCATGATGGAATTTTAAGAGAGTATTTTTGTATTTTGTATTTGTATTTATTCAAAAACCTTACATCTATCCTTACAGGTATTTCACCTAATGCAATAGAGTAGTCACAGATCACAAAGAAACTAATTACAACAAAATGACAATGAGTACTTAAAATAATTCTATATAAGTAAAATGTTGTATTCAGTGCGAACGCCGGGCGGGTGTCGTCGTATCTGCATGAACGGAGGAACCTGCAGCAACGGCACCTGCGCCTGCGCCCCCGGATGGAGCGGAGAGTTCTGTACTGATCGTAAGTTTACAGATGTTCTTGTTGAGTCTTACATCTTTTGAAAGAAGAAATCATCGTGTCAGTTACTACGATAATTGGCTGGCCCTTTACATTGTTTTTATTTCGAGTTCCATAGAAAAAAGGATTTCCTGATTTTCTAATATTTCCCATAACTTGGCTCAACTGTAACGTAGAAACAATTTATTACTTACTCCTTGGCGCATCGACCCTAACACAGAAACATGAAAACAAGCCAATCCAAATATTTCAAATGCCACTTGTATTGTAGCAATTTGCCGAGAGCCGTGTTTGCACGGAGGGCGCTGCATCGCCCCGGATCGCTGCGTGTGTTTCCACGGACTGTCCGGGACTCGGTGTGAGATCGACAGGAGAACGGGTAAGTCTTTAAAATCCTATGCTAAGTGTAAAATATGTTCAGCATTTCAGGCTTGTTAGATGTGTCAAAAAGCTAATCTAGAGACTTATCTCTAAGTAAGCTTTTTGAAATATTTCAGCTCTCAGTAAATAATATGCTCCAGTTATGGCCAGTTTGTTTCTGGTCATAAAATATTAATCTTTATCAACAATTATCATATTGCTCTGGGCAAAGGGGCCCCCTTAAACTTCTGCGTTCCAAGGTCATGTTTTGCCACTATACTTGTCATAACTTTATACCACTTTATAACTAAGGTCCGTACCGTGCTACACGGAGCGGCGCAATGCGTTCTCTCTGCGCTTAGTATCGATAGCATACCGTCATAGTGCCGCCATCTGTCTGGCTGACGTCATCGTCACTATGTCTCTAGGCCCATGTTACACGGAGCGTCGCGCGTCGCCGCGCTTTCTGCGCGTTCAGTAACGAAAGCATGCCGTCAGTGACTCGCGCGAGTTGCACGGGTTGAACACATTGCATGTCCTTAGGTCCGTGCTACACGGAGCGTCGTGGCGCGCTATGCACGGGCGCGCTCGAAGGCGTCGTGTGCACGCGGCAGCTCTGCTGCGCCAGCGTGGGGCTCGCCTGGGGGCACCCCTGCGAACGCTGCGGGGACCTCGACTGTCAGCAGGGACATCTGCGCAACCTAGCCACCAAGGAGTGCCAGGTTATACTCACTATTCTAACATGTTTATCGCGGTTCCAACGGTTGTAGGTAATATCATCCCTTGGTCAAAATCCATACGTGCATTTATTATTCGGTCGCTGCAGCCGAACAGATGAAAAGCAGGGACTGAGGCCTATCATATATCATGTTTTTCGATCAATGAATGCTCCTATTTTTCTAAAGACACGATAAAAAGTCAATCTATCTTTTAGCCATGGCAGATGCGTTCAAGAACTCCTTCGTTCATATTTCAATATAGATTTATTCAAATGTTTCCATTGATTATTCAGGACATAGACGAGTGCGCAGCCATCCCGGGTCTGTGTGGTGGCGGCAAATGCGTGAACTCCGTGGGGTCCTTCTCGTGCGAGTGTCCCCCGGGACAGCGCCGGCACCGCGTCTCCAACAACTGCGAGGACATCGACGAGTGCGAGGACCCCGACATCTGTCCGGTGAGCCCCCTATCTAACGTACGAGGGTCCCCGACATCTGTCCGGTGAGCCCCCTGGTTACAGAACGTTCAACGGATCTAGGTCGAGTCCCTTTGAATCGAGCGCAAGAACCGACAATCTGAAGTCGCCCGGGACGAGCCGAGGTTTCACGAAACGAAACGACCCTTCTACACTATCGTATTCGACAAGGCTTAAGTTGTTGTTGTTGTCGAACAAAGGCTAAAATATGACATTAGGCTCATGTCCACTTATTGCTTTATCCCGAGCATTACCCATTTTATCTTGTTAAAGTCCAAGAGTAACAATATGTTCCCCATTGCTGCTAACTCTGGACCCTGGACCGTAGAAATATTGTCGATGCAAGAAATTTTTAGTTGAGGTAAATAAGTAGGTACTTGTGAAGCGTGTGACATGTAGGAGGCTAGATTTTTCAACTCATTTGGAACCTTTATTGCTAGAAAATATCACTTTTGTCAAAACTATTGAATAATAATGTATTCCTTTTGTCTGTTTGTAGAACGGAAAATGTGTGAACACGGAAGGCGATTACTACTGTCTATGTAATCCTCACTTCATCCCCAGTCCGGACAAGAAGTTTTGTATTGGTAAGTTAATAGTCATACGAGTAACCACTGTGATCTAGTGGAAGCGGCCATGTCTTTCGACTGTCGTGGGTTCGAATCCGGCTGTGCACCTATGAGTTTTCCGACCATAATTTCTATATACCTACTGGTAAATCGCGTACGCACATGATTTTCGTCCTTTGTAACCTGTCTCTAGTCATTTGTTTCTCACGACATTGTCCACATTGAATGCTGTTATCTCGATTCCTCATACAAACTTTCAATCTATATTGTCGATTCTTCCATGCATGGTTGGTTATTTTTGGAAAAATAGTAGCATATGTTTTTTCATTGCATCGCAATAAGAATTGATGTGTTGTCATGTTATTGTATTAAAATATTGTTTGACAGATGGTCGAGTAGGCAGCTGCTTCACATATCTGAGTGAGACCGGCGAGTGCGCAGACCGCCTGTCCGTGCCGCTGTCCAACCGCGACTGTTGCTGCGGGTACAACATGGGCCGCGCCTGGGGGGACCTCTGTACCCCTTGCCCCCCACGGGGTGCTAGTGAGTTACTCCCTTTATTTTTCGGATGGGCCTCAGTCAGCTTTACCTGGCTTTAAGAGTTCTTGGACGGCCTAAATGCCTGAGAATGGTGGCCTTAGAGGTCTCAGTCAGATTTTAGAACTAAGTTCTTGGTCTACAGGAGTAGAATCACCTAGTTTTAAGACGTTTCAAAGTGATCTCAGCGGTCCTACTGAATAAATGCTTTTTGACTTTGACTTTGACTAATACTTGGTACTCCAATTCTTTTTCCCTTTTTTGTATCGTTGCAATTTAATTTAATTATTGTTCAGACTTGTTTATACATACTTATATTCTGGTTATCGAAATTAAACGTATTTCTCCCTCAGCTGAATGGACCCACCTTTGCGGCGGTGGTCTGATCCCCCCTGACTGGCGACGTAACGTGACGTCCGGGGGCTCCGGCGGCGAGGGAGGCAACCAGATAGGGGGGCCAGAACCCCACGCCATCGCTAAGATCAACGAGTGCATGCTGAGGACCAGGATATGCGGGCTTGGGGACTGTATTGATAAGGATATAGGGTGAGATATTGTTTATTGTTGTACGATCTATATAGGCCTTTGCCCAGCAGTGGGACAGTATAGGCTAAATCTTTAGACAAGCTTAGAGATTTGGGGCTACCTTCAATTTCTGGAAGCGTGTTGGCGTAAGATTGAACCATGATCATTTTCTAAACATATTTGAGCTTCGTTACCTCAACCTTGTAGGGCTTAGTTAATATTCTTATAGTGGATTGTCATAAAGGCATTAAAGATCCTTTAAAGATTACTAAGGGGGTAGTCAGAGACATGCCCATATTTAGAACGTGCCCGAAAATTATAACGGGTACTTTTATCTTAGGTACTCTAGTTAAAATTATCTTTTTTGTGATGTAAAAATTGTCTTCCGCGCCTTGGAGATACATTCGTGACGATGTTTTTTGGGGTTATTCAGATACATTTTTTGCAAGAGAGATTGAATATTCCTATACAAAAAAAGTCAATGGGGTCGTTGGTAATTTTTATTCCCAACGACCACACTTAAGGGGAGGCTAGTGTGGTCGTGGGAATTTTTATTCCCAGCTACCCCACTAGTGGGGAGGTTAGTTGGGTCCTTGGGAGTATATCGAATATTGGATTTGAAGAGTTGTGCTAACTTCACCTTTACATAGAATATGATTATTAGATTATTTGATTTATTTTCAGTTACCAATGTCAATGCTGGTCCGGCGCCGAAGCAACTGAGATAGATGGGAACCCAACTTGTATAGATATTGACGAATGTGCGCTGGAGTACTGCAAGGGAGGCACTTGTATCAACAAACCAGGGGGTTTCGACTGCAGGTAGGCTTATTCAGACTTTTGGAGGGAAATTGTGTAGGATTGTTTATTATTCTTCATATTATGTAAATTAGTATTCAACGATTTTCAATGATGTTGTTGACTCTTAGAAGGAATTAAGGATATGGAGCATATTTTTACTGACTTGTTATCTAAAGTATTCGATGGTAATGATGATGATTGATGTCACAGATGTCCACCCGGCTTCGATCCTGTAGAGAATGGATTAAGATGCAGCGACACCAACGAATGCGAGCTGACTAACGGAGAGATGTGCACCAATGGAGTCTGTACCAACATCGATGGCGGGTAAGACTAATTACAAGACAAGTGAGACATATCGTGACAGGTACGAGTAGATACTGGCCAGACCTAGTATGGGGTTGTACCCCGACTTCAATCCGAATGTCGTGGGTTCGCATCCCGGCCGTGCAATTTATATGCACTTTAACACGTGCTCTAAACGGTGATGGAAAACATCGTAAGGGAACCAGTTCATTTTCTTATAGACGGCAATGGGCTTGTAACCTGTCACGTCTAAATTCTGCAAAATGTGGGCATGTATTATGTATTTGGTCATGATAGACCTTTCTTCAACATTTTTGTCTTACATAACTCACTTCCCTCAGACACTTTCAAAAGATCCGTAATAAATTAGATCTGGGAGAATGTCTACCGCGCCTTAGGGATACAGTCGTGATCTATTTAGTATCTGTAATGTTCCAGCTACGAATGCACATGCAACCCGGGCTACCTCGCCACAGACTCCGGCGCAGCCTGCGTGGATGTAGACGAATGCGCCGACAACCCGCGCGTGTGTCGACGCGGACGTTGTAGAAACAAACCCGGCTCCTACGAGTGCCTGTGCGATACGGGCTTCCAGTCCTCTGCGAGGGGATACTGTGTGGATATTGATGAGTGTTCGGATAAGAGTGTTTGTAAGGTAAGTGTTTAAAAAAAGGAAAATATTACACTTAAAGAGCTAGGTGATTTCTAGGTGGGATAAGCTTTGAATACATAAATGAATTTAGTAAGAATAAGAATAAGAATAAATTTATTTGACACACACAACACAATACAATGAAATTAAGAACAATAAACATTTAGACGAGTAGGTACAAAGAAACATAATAAAAAAAATAAACAAAAATAAAAAACAAACTATCCATGTCCTACCTATTTTTGTGTGGTGCCAAAAAGGTCCAGTCACCAGTCTCAGCTTTAGTGCTGCTCCCAGGAGAGGGAGACAGCGCTGATTTTCAGACTGGGCCTTACAGGGTGACATCACGCGCGGTTAACATAAACATATATAGAGAATAACAAGAAATAGATACTTAAATAAAATAAAACAAAAAACTCTGTTCATTGAACAGAGTTAGCACTTTGTGGCATCAGCCCTTCCTTTGACTTGACTAAGTCAGTGCCACTTTTATTATAACTTGACGGTAATAATAAAAGCGACACTTTTATTATTACTTGACGGTAATAATAAAAGCGACACTTTTATTATTACTTGACGGTAATAATAAAAGCGACACTGACAGTGACAAACAGTAATAGAATAATAATTTGTTTTGTCGGGTTGGTTGGCAGAATTGTGATTGTGAGTAGTGGGATGGTGGGAAAGATGAACGAAACAAGAAAGCGCTAGCTATTTGAAATTACAATTTTACAAAGTAGGATACGTTTTATAGGACAAATACATAATAAAATATAAATCTGGTATTAATCTGGTATTAGGGATTGGAGGCATTAATATTACACAAATTACATAAAAATGGGTTGCCAAAATATGAAAATACAATACACTTATAAAAAGATGGCGTTGGCGTCGCTGTGGAAAAATGATGAGTGAGACAAATAAAGCCAGAAACTGATCAAAAACGAGTTACACAGTGCAGCATTTAGTCACAAGATGTCTCTTTTTTTTACTTAGATGATGCTTTTGATCTTATGAACGTTGTTATAAACATTATTGTAGTTGATTTATGATTTGAACAAGTGTTAATAAAAGATTTTGGTGTATTGATTGAATGCCCTTTGTGTTTCAACTTATTTTTGTTGTACTAGAATGCTACTACAGTAAATTGTAGCTGGGGGTACCTCAAGGACCCATCATTGGCCCTGTGCTCTTCTATCTATAATTAATACTTTTTCTCCAGGGTGGTCGCTGTGTGAACAGCGAAGGTTCCTTCCAATGTGTGTGTGAGGCAGGTTACCGACCCACCGCCGCCAGAGGCGCTTGTGTCGACGTTGACGAATGTACAGAACAAAATATATGCAGGAATGGAAAGTGTCACAACTCACCCGGCTCTTTCAAATGTGAATGCCGACCTGGGTTCACGCTTAGTAATGATGGAAGGACTTGTTTAGGTAAATATTACTTTAAGCTTTAAATCTGAGTAAAACATCAATGTTTTCCATGTCCATCCAGTAGATACAATTTTGAAATACATTTAAGTTTAGGTAAAAGCATCTCTTTTACAACCGCGATGAAACAAATGTCATTTTACTCTTTTCTGCAATAGAGATGGTCATGAAAAAGCAGACTGGTGAATATAAATTATAAATTGGTACACTCCCAGAACTCTTTTAATCAGAAAGCCTTTTGATGATGCCTGATGACTGCTGTTCCATTTTCAGATGAAGTCCAAGACTTGTGCTACGAGAAGTTCGAAGAAGGCCACTGCACCGGCCCCGGTCAGAACCCGGTCACCAGGTCGCAATGTTGCTGTAGTGCTACTAAAGGTAATATTTGATAATTTTGCACTCATCTTGAAGCGTTTCATATTTTGTCACCTAGAAAATATAAAAAATTGCTTTGGATATGCCAACTTTAAAATCTGACCTTGAATGACCCTTTCATAATTAACTAGATTTAAGAGCTCTGGTATTGGCTTTTTGTTAGAAGTTATTCCTCATTTTTGTTTTTCCTATTACCATCGACGGTAAGATCCATTCAAATACCTCGGACATTCAATAACCGAAAACTTGTAAGACGACGCCGATAGATAAGGAACGAATAAATTGTCAGTCTGAGAGCACGCGAGATGTACAGACGCTGTTTAAATTACTCTTCAAAACGTACTACGTAACATCCATGTACTCTGTAGTTATCTCCAGTTTGTCATGTCCGTTTTTTACCCAGGTTTATCCCTCGGCTGGGGAGTATCATGCAAAGCCTGTCCCTTCCCCGGCAGCGAAGAATACACAGCTCTCTGTGCCCTGGGGGGCGGAAGGGATAATGGTGGGGCAGACATTAACGAGTGTACAGTTGTACCCGGCGTTTGTGCACACGGCACCTGCGAGAACTTGGAGCCGGGGTACCGCTGTATATGCGACCCCGGGTTCCACCCTGTAGATGATACCGTTTGCAAGGATATCGATGAGTGCGAGATGCAGCAGTCGGTAAGTTTAGATTTTATGTCTTTGTGTTACTCTAGTGTTCACGGTACTTCGACACAAATCGACAAATCGACGAGTGATGACGAAAAGAGATGCGAGGTCGATTGTTGCGGCGGTACTTTTTGAATGATCTAAAGATACTTGTGTCATATTTAATGTTGTTAGATTATATCCATCCATATTGTCATTTAGTCGCAATCTCAAATGGTGATGGGAATTTGTCAGAAATGCCGTCGGATTCTATTTTTAAATGCAATTGAAATGGAGAAAGAACGTGAGGAAACCAGTAAGTGTTCTTATAGGCGGCGATGGGTTTGCAACCTGTCACGTATGGAATACTAACTTTTGCAAATTATGAGCATGTATCAAATATGTATTAGGGCATGCCTCTTACTGCTATAAACGTCTTCAAATGATCTGAAATACATATAAAGAGAATGTCTACCGCGCCTTGGGGCTACAGTCGTGGTCCTTAACGTTTTATCAAAAAAATTTTACATGGATTAATTTAGTTAATCTGCCCACCCCTTCGGGAAAGAGGCTTAGTGTCAGTAGTACCATTGATGGTACAAGTGACACAACTTTGTATCCTTAGTACCATTAAAGAAAAATGTGGATATTCCCCCGTAAAGAGGCGTGATTTTATGTATGTATGTATTTTTTTTTTGTTGCGCGATTATCTGCGATCAGTCCCAGGACTATGAGCAGTTGTGGTGTGTGCGGTGGTATGTATGTATGTATGTATTGATAGATAGATAGATAGATTAACTCTTTATTGTACACAAGAACATAATACAGATAATAAAACAAATAAACAAATTGTACAATGGGCGGCCATATCGCTAAAAGCGATCTCTTCCTGGCAACCATTTGTATGGACAGGATAGTCGAATACAGAAAAAACAGCGGTGTACAAATGTAGAGAATAGTAACAAACTAAGTATTGATATAGTTTTGTCTGGCACAGCTGTGCACAGGCGGCGTGTGCCGCAACACAGCGGGCAGCTACACCTGCGTGTGTCCGGCCGGCACGAGACACGAGCCCGGCGCCGCGCTGTGCCGCGACGTGGACGAGTGCGCGGGTGAGCCCGTCCACAGCGACCGCGGGGACATCCCGCTCACTATATACACCACAGGTCACACGGGATGTTACAGGGCACATGTCATGCCGAGCTGCACACAGCTACTGCTCGGGGGAGCCAGCGACACGCAATCATACCGAGCTGCACACATTATTGCCAATGTACTACATGATATCTCCTGGCGCATGGTTGAACTCACTGTAAACTCTAGGTCATATGGGGATATATTCGTACTAGGCGCAAGTCATCGCCGCACTAACTCCCATGTCTGCTCTCTGGTTATAATAGCCAGAGACACACAATTTTACCTCGGGATCGTTGCACACAATGCTATTTACTGGCGCATGATTGCTCAGCGACCGCGGGGCTCCCGCTCACTATTGTACTCCACAGGCCACAAGCAACGAAGATAGTTAGGCACACTCATGACATCCGATAACTAGAACCTTAAGCTAGAAATGTTTCTCTAAGCTTTTAAACGTAGGGCCAATACATCACTGGCTAGAAAACGATATAACGATACCAAGTATTTATAACTAAAAATAACACTTAAGAAATCAGTAGAAAAACTAAATCACTCAATAGGCATGATGTCAATTTTTCAAAATCTGGTCTATTATTTTCAGAATGATTTGTTATGTGAAAAAAATATCATATTTCAGTAGAAAATAAAGGTTTTCAAACAAAAAAATATAATATAAAATTAAATTTAAAATTCACGCCAAAACGCTCGTCGTCGTCATGGCGGCTGTTATGACGTCACAGCTCACACATCAACAGCAAATACTACGTGAAAAAACGGAAACTAAAGGCACAGTTTTGGTCTGTACAGCGAGGTGCTGGATATCCTAAGGTCTGTACTAGAAGATGACGTCACGCGCTCTGATTGGTGTACAGCTATCATTGCGGATTGTTGTATTTCGTAGATTTATTTTATTAAATAATTTAATAATCTCGACATTATTAGGACAATAAATGCATTTTTATCAATCCTTGAATCCTATTTTATTAGATCAGTTAAATATTTTGGCGATTCTTGATAACTGTCATCATCCCTATTGTAACACTCCACAGAACAACACAGCTTGAATGTATAACATAATTCGGTCTTGTTACAACGCTTTAGAATTTGGCCATCAGGGGAAAATACTGCTTTTCGGATGGGCTTTTAGCGCTATATTTAAGACTTCCATGTCAAATGAAATCTGAATACAACAATGCTCCTATCGTAATATGAGAATGATAATTCCTACTGAATTCAATAGGGTAGGTATCATGCTTTAGACTAATAAGCTTACACTTGCTGAAAGGGATTACCAAACCACTGCTTAGGTTCATAATGAAACAGCAAAACTTATTATAAAATAAAATAATCAGCACGCTATCAAATTCATGGCACTGCTTACACTTTAATAGTTAAAACTAGTCAACCCAAATCAAAAGTAAACATGTCCACTGAAATAATTAATATCAATGATTTCTGTTGCATTTTTTTTCAAATTAAAATAGACAAATATTTCTCGAACTGGTTTCAGTTTTATCGAGTTGTAAAACAATGAAAACTTAAAATAAACTTGATTAGTGAAGCAAATAAGTGTAAAGTCCGACTGACAGCAGTTGTAACTTACAGAGCAGTCGAACCCCTGCGACAACGGGCGCTGTATCAACACTCACGGCAGCTACGAGTGCGAGTGTGAGCACGGGTTTGTGTTGGACGGCACCGCGCAGCATTGTCTCGGTGAGTTCTCATTTAGAACAAGATACTATCTTGAAAAGTTACAGAAGCAGTAAGAAAACATAATGATTAAACTTTTTATTTGTTTATGGACGTAAACAAATCTGCTACGAAACTACATTTACTTAATGACGTAAGTGACGAAGTCTGCCTGCTTATTATGTCTGTTGCTGTACAGCAAGGACAAATTAATTCGCGCCTTGGGGATACCCCCAAGGCGCGTTAGAAATAATTTCAGATTATGCATATCCAGGTCCCTTGAAGACAATCTAGAACTTAAATCTAAGTAAAAACATATTTTCTACAAGTACGATAATCACATCTCTATAATAATATCTGTCATGCAGACAACCGTCGCGGCTCGTGCTGGCGTCGCGTGGTGGACGGGCAGTGCGAGGCGGCGGGCGGCGCCCCGCTGCTGCGCCAGGAGTGCTGCTGCAGCGTCGGGCTCGCCTGGGGGTCGCCCTGCGAGCCCTGCGACCAGGAACACTGCCCCTGTCCTAAAGGGTTCGCTAAGGTAATATCTACACGTGCGCGGGAAAGGTTTACAACCCCTGATTTAAAAAAGGTTGACAACCCCTGAAGTCTTTGAACTCGTGCAATGTCATAAGAATGATATCTACGTGAAAAATAATGTCATTTTTAAAATACAATTTTAACAGCTTTCTATGTATATATAACAGCCTTTTTAGCCACATCTGCAACGAATCGGTGCTACGTGTCCACGTGAGAACGCATCGTTCGAGGTGTCAGTATTTACAATATACCGATCTATGTGTTTCTAGCTATATTTACTTGATACACTACAAATCCTTTCGCTCCGTAGGTATACTGCATTTCCAATTCAGTGGATGCGCAGAATATTTTATTAGTGTTTGAAAAAGAGACACTGAAGTTCCTAATATGAAAGTCACATTTCACAGTTGGATGGAGCATCTTGCCGCGATGTAGACGAATGCCTGCTGGACCCGGACCTCTGTCTCGGAGGCACCTGCGTCAACACTGACGGTTCTTACCGCTGCGACTGTCCTCCGGGACTCACTCTCGATTCTACTGGTAAGTGCTCATTTCCAGTAGGGCTATGATGAGCAACGTGAAATCGTCACGGCGTGTGATAAGAACATTTGTCATGCCGGCCTTTTTATCATTTTGCGCTAATATGAGCGCCATGACAGAGACTATGTCACACTATCTCACAATTTGACATAACGATATGAAATAACGGGCTGCGCATGACTACAGACACAGTTATGACGATTTTTACGAGAAAACGAGACGAGAGAATTGCTGCTCATCATAGGCCCACTGAGTATTCTTATTCATGCGAACTGAAAATATGAAGAGTTCAAATGTCTAAACTCGCTTGACGTTATTTGCCAGATAGTTTACAATAATTGATTCTGCTATGTAGAAGTTTATTAATTTTGTGAACAAAGAATAAAATTGGTTCTAATATTGAGCCTTGAGGCACTCCAGAGTTGTAAAATATCTCTATGTCGTTGATCGACATTGTAAGCAAGTAATACGTGATAGTTGAACCACTTTGAACAGCACGTAGAGATTATAATCCTAACTATTTTTAACTACAGCTTTGTGATGGTTCAAATCAAAAGTATCAAAAGCTTCAGAAGATACGAGTTATATAATCACAATGAATTACTTACCAAATTTTACTCACTACAACTTCTTTTTGTAAAGGTTTGTCCTCACTCTTCTACTCACGCTTACATTTTGCGTAGGTAACCGTTGCGTGGACACGCGACGTTCCTACTGCTACACGGAGTTCGATGGCGGGCGCTGCTCGGGCGCGCTTCACGCGGAAGTGCTTAAAGCTGTCTGCTGCTGCAGCGCTCTAGGCAAGGCTTGGGGCGCTGAGCGCTGCGAGATCTGCCCTAGCAAAGGTAATTTATATTCATATTGAAATCAGTTGGGCCCACGAATTTGGGATATTAACATGTTTGTAATTTCGGTACAGAGCAAGGCTCTTATCATTAATTGTTTTAGACAAATTATATTTCAATTACTCTCATTCAGGTCTAGTCGAAACTTAGCTAGTTCTGATTTTTACAGTATTTTTATAATTTTTCCTATTCTTGATTCAGCCTCGAAAAACTGTATAGTCTCTAGTGGACTGATGAAAAACTGTCTAAATATGGCAGTTGCATAGATAACTGTGTCACTTTAATTCAATTCAATTCTTTATTTCCGACAACTATAGGTTAATTTACAGCCATATATGATCCATAGGCACGGATGCGTTCCGCAACCTGTGCATATCGGAGTCGAGCGGCCCGCCCCAGGTCTGGGACCGGCCGTACGACGCGCGCGGTAACGGCAGCGACATCTGGTCGCACGTCTCTGGGGGTCACGACTTCGGGAACGAGTGGGGCACTGGCGGGTATGATGGCTTTACCTTTATTTGGATAGTTTTGTAATGTGTTGATGTGAGGTTTGAGCATGTAGCGGACGAGCCAGACTAAAGGGAAGAGGAATGCTTGTGCCGACCCCACATAAAAGTGGGATAGTTAGGAAGGATAGGTTAGGATCAGAAATGTCGAAACACATATTCAGCTTTTGTCGGTTTTCTCACGATATTTCCTTTGTCCCATCCATCATCCCAAACCATCTCTAATAGTTGTTCTTCTCACCAGTGCCGGTCCAAACAGCTGGAACGTAACAGACAGCTGGACCCCGGGTAAGGGCGGGCTGATCCCGGGACAGATGGAAGTGAACGAGTGCGCGGCCTTCCCCGGGCTGTGCGGACACGGCCGATGCAAGAACATGCTGGGGTCTTTCATGTGCGAGTGCTTCCCGGGGTACGAGCGGGTGAGTGCTTACAGATACATGGCTCTGTAAGGTCAGAAGTCTATCGGTGTCTTGTGGTGAAAGGTGTGGTCTGCTTTTGTGCACTTGACACATGTTTTTCGAACTTTTTAGGTTCTATGACAAGCCGGTGTTCTCGACTTTTGAGAGTACTGACATAATAATAAATAAATAAATAAAAAACTTTTATTTTCCTTACTCACAATTAAACTATAAAGACGCTTAGGAATAAAAATTGATTTGAGTACTGACATAGTGCATATTAATGCAGGCAGGTTACCATTATAAAGTACGCCATAAAAATATACATTTTCGGTTCGCATGAATGAAATACCTTCTCATGTAGAAAGCTAAGTTTGTACTTGTACTCCTGGCCGGTTTTGTTTGACACGACAAAAAAAGCAACACTTCACAACCTATTTATTTATCTTAATATACTTTTCATAAGTAGGTACTTTAGATTAACTGTAGAATAATGTATGTTTCACTTTTTTATGTTCAGTTCAGCTTTTTTGGTACCTAGACATAATTTATTTTTGTTGAAACTCAACTTGGAGAAGCCACTGGCTCCTGAAATACAGATTTTAACTAGTTCGGGAGCCTATGGATTCAAAGTTTTTTTGTACATTCTTATTATGTCAATAATGAAATTTTTACTTTACTTTTACTTTTACTTTTACCTGTCAACCTCCGGGTTTCTTTGAGACGGTACAAGAAGAGTAATAACAATACATCGTAGGACTCCAAGAACCACACATGCGTGGACGTGGACGAGTGTGCGATAGTGGACGGCGTGTGCGGCGCCGGCGACTGCCGCAACACGGAGGGCAGCTTCAGTTGTCACTGCAAGGCTGGACACCGCGCCGATGACTTCTCCAAGGTCTGCGTCGGTAAGTAGCAACTAACAAGCTTTTTATAACTCCCCTTTCTCGGCTGCTAGTCGATATGGTGACAAGAACCTGCCTGCCTCAGATTTCAGCGGAACGCATCCGCGTCGGAATCGATCAGCTGTTCAACCGATCGCAACCAATCACAGTGCAGGATTTGATCCAAAACTAACGTTTCTTGCACTGTGATTGGTTGCGTTCGGTTGAAAAGCTGACCTATTCCGACCCGAATGCATTTCGCTGAAGTCTGAATCAAGGGCCTGATCTGCTGATGAAGACAGGAGCTGTACAATGATCAGAAAGAAGGTTAAACTCATCATCACATCGGTCGAGTTTCCGCTATTTCAAATCAGGAATCAGGAGCTGTTCTATGGAACTCCTTAGTCAATAATAGTAAAATATCCGTATTTGGGCTCATTTCAATTAGCTTACCATTGAAAGTTGTTATTGAAAAAATATTTAATTACTTCCACTTTACTGTTTTTTTCGTTTTAGTATTTTTGACACTTTCCCATTGTAACTTTATTGCAGACATCGACGAGTGTACAGAAGACCCGTCGTTATGCCGCGGCGGCCGCTGCATCAACACAGCCGGCTCGTTCAAGTGCGCGTGTGGACAGGGCATGGAACTCTCGCCTGACAGACTCTCCTGCAAGGATGTCGATGAATGCTCTATCACTTCTGGTAACTTTTGTAGATGTTATTGAGTTTTTTGTTTGGAGATTTGGGTAAAAAAATCAGAGGAGATTTGTAAAAAGTGTAGTTTTGTGTACACATTGTGGCGTCGGCAACACACGCGATTTGTCCAACCCATCACCATCCGCCGTCCACCGTCAGCCATCATCTTATGTATGATTGTATCCAGGTATCTGCAGTAACGGCGCGTGCGAGAACCAAATGGGCACGTATCAGTGCGTTTGCGACGAAGGCTACGCTCAGTCGTCGGTGAAGTCCCACTGCGAGGACATCGACGAGTGCGCGGAGGACGCCACGCGCTGCCAACACAATTGCGTCAACACGCTCGGCTCCTACCACTGCACTTGCAGGTACTGTGCGACGAGTTCGTGCTGGCTGAGCGAGCAGCCTCGCGAGGCAAATGCTCGGTCGGCCAAGACGTGGAAAGCGCATGCTCTGCCTCGCTTGAGTGCCGCGGCCCGAGCCAAACATTGTCGGTTTTTGTCGATGCTCAAAGGCTCAGTAGGTTTGCGCAATGAAGACGATCGTATTTGCCTCGCTTGTTTAATGAACTTCCAACTGTTCAACTGAGCGCTCGATCCTCGCTCAGCCTTACCGTGGCTCGCCCTCAACCTCATGCAATAAATCTCAAAGGTTTACGACTTTATACAATCTATAGAGACAAATAAATAAATAAATAATAATGCTGGACTTTTCACACAGCATCATCTAGCCCCAAAGTAAGCAGAGCTTGTGTTATGGGTACTAGAATGACTGATAAACTATCTATACTCGTATACTTTTTGTTTGTAAATACATACATATTATACATAGAAACACCCAGACCCGAAACAAATATATGTAGGTCATACAAACATTTGTCCCGCGGCGGGGATCGAACCCGCAACCTTCTGCGTCGCAGGCGGACCTTCGCCCACTGCGCCACAGAGGTCGTCAACAGAGTTCCTAACCTTTGAACGAAAAGTTTATCAGATTTATGTCCGATATGAGTGTTGTTAGTATCTATATATTTGGTGTCGTCACACCCAGAGACGGCTGGCACCTGCGCGCCGACGGGCGCACGTGCCGCGACATCGACGAGTGCGCACGCGGCGCGCGGCCGTGCGGCGGCGGCGCCTGCACCAACACGCCCGGGGGGTACTCCTGCGCCTGCGCGGACGGGCTGCTGCCCGCGCCCGCCGACAGGAAGCCCACCTGTATCGATATAGATGAGTGCGCCGATGTGAGTATTGTGAACAGCGCCATCTGTTCTAGAACTGAAGCGTCTGACGTGCGGTTTACGCTGCAATGGCACGCGCCTTGAAGGTGTTCAAAAAACTCTCATTGCTCTAGTCTCCGGTCTCGGTATTGATGCTCCCGTTTCGCGTCTCGCGTGTTCCATGTGCATTGACCGAAGCTTTAACACTGTATCCTTTATCTATTGATAACACTTGAAAACATACTCATTTCGCTTGGTGATCGCCTCGAGCTTGACTCGTCAAAGTAAAACTAGTGTTTGTTTGCTAACTTTTATTGATTTGTACCTACAGATTCCGGAACTATGCGGCGCGGGTGAATGCCGCAACACAATCGGCAGCTTCGTGTGCCGCTGTCCGGACGGATACAGCGTGAAGCCGGACCAGGGCCCCGCCTGCACTGATGATGACGAGTGCGAGCTGGGCACCTGCGACTGCCATCCAGCAGCCGACTGCATCAACCTTCCGGTGTGTACCTTATTCTCATAGCTATTGAGTCTATATTGTTTCACAAGTGATTTAGGTTTCCAAAAGACATTTGACCTTGCCCGTATTCTACAGAAATAATGTGAAAGGTGCACATCAGCCGCGGTGGTTTTGTACAATCATCAACTGGTAACCAGCCTCCGTCAGTAAGCGTCACCAACTAGCATTCTCCCTGAGGCACGCCGATCGAATCGCCTCATTAAGGGTTGACCATTTGGTGACGCTCACATACGTCTAGTAGGGCTCGTTCCAAGAAGACTTTAGGTATAATATGTTTGTAAATCGTCAGGGTTCCTTCCAATGCCGCTGCCGCGACGGTTGGCGCGGCGACGGCGCCGAATGCGAGGATATAGACGAGTGCGTCACCAATAATGGCGGCTGTCATCCTCGCGCCACCTGCACCAATACTGATGGCTCCTTCCGCTGCGCCTGCGACACCGGATACAAGGGGGACGGGTGAGTGCAGGGAGGGGGGACCTTCCGGGAGAGTCCGCCACTCGAAGGTAGGTAAAGATTATAGCGGAGGGGCTAGTGGTGAAAGGCGGGAGTTAATTGCACAGACTCCAGCTTGACTTGTACTATAAGCTGGGAACAGAACCCAGAAATGTTGTTGTGTCGACCGGCATCAACAGATTCCATCCCCATGTATTTGCGATTACTCTAAACAGTTTCAAAAAGAGATTAACAAAATGTGGAACGTTAAATTCTTTTCTGATCTGATATTTTCGGAAAAAAATCGATTCCATCTCCGAATCTAGGATCTTTTTGAAAAAAAGGCAGAAATTGTGTTAGCAAAATGTATAATTCAAAATGTCCTGCAGATATTCGTGTGTGGATATAGACGAGTGCGCGAACGACCCGACGCTCTGTGAGAACGGGCACTGCGGGAACACGGCCGGCGGGTACGACTGCGACTGTGACGTCGGCTTCAGCAAGGCTCCGGACGGCAGGTCTTGTCTGGGTATGGGCTCATTTACAGGTTCAACATGTCGTGTGAAATGTTTAAGATAGACAACTAGGATAGAAGACTATGATATATATCATGATAAACTCCTCTAATAACTTTCCATGGCGGTGATTGGCTTGCAACCTGTCGCGTATGGAATGCTTACTTGACAAAATAGCGCCACTGAAAAGCAGCGCTCCAACACTCTCGAGCTGTTGGAGCAAATGAGGGGTAGCCGTATTTTCACCCACATAAAATTATGTAGATTTAAGTACCTATTGTAACTGTTGTATATGATGTGGAGAAAATAAAACTTTATTATATTCTATTCTATTCTAAAATAGCAAAACGACATGTGCAAAACAGTGTTTTTGGACGTCTCTGACATAGCTGAATTCCCTAAATGACCTGAGAGAATATGTAGTCTCTCCTAATACGAGTATATTTATTTCTAAATACTAATAATATTTACCTGTTACTTCTAATTAAACTGAGGTACAGTATACACAACCGATCTTTGTCTGTCTGAAGTTAGGTGCACTAAGCGATTGCGCAGGTTTGCGCGAGTAGGCGAGATAGCACGATGCAACAAACTAAGCGAGTGAGCGAAGCAGCTATGCAGTCTTCGTTTTTTAGGCGCCATCAGAAATGGGTTCTGCGCAGCTACATCAGAGAGACAAAGATTGGTTGTGCGCACTGTACATAATTATAATGGTTTGCTTTCAGATATGGACGAGTGTGCGACTTTCGACAACGTGTGTGTGTTCGGTCGTTGCGTGAACACATATGGCATGTTCAAGTGCATCTGCGACAAGGGCTACCAGTCGGACAGTATCGACGATTGTAAGTCATTTTTGGTGGTTTATTGATTTATTTTTACTGGAAAACAAGTTTAATTCTTAAAAAAAATACTTTACCTCTGAAAATATGTCAGACGTTTTTATTATTTTTAATTGTAAACAAGTATTTTTGTAAGTACTATGTTTTTACACTTATAGACAAAATTGCCAGTATCTCAATTCTCCGTTTATTTTATTTATTAGATTATTATAAAGGAATGATTTGCTTTTTGAAAATTAATATGACTTTTTCCGAACTATTTTTGTACTACTTAAACTATCATTCGAGTACCTTTCATTCCAAAATCCAATCACGCTTAAGACAATGAAAATAAAGACGATTTAATAAAGGCCGGTTCCCGTTGAGTAAGCGCGGTATCCCATAAGTTTGTGGGTCACTTGCGCCACATTTATTATCGAAGCGCGACAGACGGTCAGTTCAAACGTATCTCTATCACGTTAACGTGCTTGCACAGTTACATTACTGTGAATAAATTACTGTGTTTCGCAATTATTATGGATCTCTTTAAATTATTTCTGGTTTTATCGCTGTTTTTCGGTGCAACTTCTCGCTCGCTCAGAAAGGGTATGAGGTTAAAGCCTTGGTTATAGTAAAATGCGGAAGCGAGCGCGGTTTCATACTTTATGTTGTCCATGTCCAACTCGATTGTTATCGAAAATTATAAGTTTTCGAATTTCTATAGAAATTTTAGTTTTTATCAAAAGTTGAACTGGATTTTTGTTAAAACATAGGGATCGGTAAAGAAATCTAAATTACTTAACATTTCTTCTGAATATAAACTGAGATATTATACAAGAATCAATCAATCAATTAAATAAATACAAATACAAAATATTTTATTTCTTTAACTTAAACCTAGTATATAATGATTTGTGCTTAAACTAAAATACATTTATTTCATGGGACCCTCTTTTGAGTAAGAAAATACCTGTATTAGAGGATCTCAAAAACACAATATAGGGGTCTTAAATCAAGAGTAAATATGTTCCTTCTAGGAAAGCATGCTCCGTCTTAGACCTCACTACTGCTTAACATCAGGCAGAGGGAGGTCAAATGCTGACCTATTTAATTAAAAAAAGCACTAGTTTCAAATGAGTGTACAGCACAGTGTCTCTGCCCAGTGATGCCCGGCTTCAACTGCACAGACGTGGACGAGTGCAAGTCCCCGCAGTCCTGTCAGTACGGACAGTGTGTGAACACCCAGGGCTCGTACGAGTGCCGCTGCCCGCCCAACTATGAACTCGTCTCGGATGGCACGGCTTGCTTTGGTATGTATCTTGTATGTATCTTTTAGACAGCTCTTGTGCTCCAATGGAATTCTTCCTTCCGATTCTAAGGTGACATTTTCTGTCAAATAAATAAGATACTTATGTTTATTTCACCGCTTGAGAATAGTGTTCTCAAGCGGTGAAATAAAACATCGTGAGGCGTAAGTCACGTGCCTGAAAAGAGACTCTTTGAGCCGCACTTATAATATTCTCACCACACTAGTTCTTTCGATCTATTCTATATCAGCAACTACTGATTGCCTTATCGTCTAACCATCTTACTTTATTTCGTTATGTAGAGCCTAACGTGTGTTTGTGTTCCATGTAAATTATCATTTACTAGCTGCGATCCCGCGGCGTGACCCGCGGTCCCTTGGGATTTTTTCATTTTTTCGGGATAAAAAGTAGCATATGTCCTTCCCTGGGATACAACCTTTAACTATACCAAATTTCAGCTTAATCTGTTCAGCGGTTTGGGCGTGAAAGCGTAACAGACAGACAGACAGATAGACAGAAAAACTTTCACATTTATAATATTAAATTATACATATACAGGGTGTAAAAAGACTGCTACCGAAAACTGAGGGGTTTCAATCAGACATGATTCTGAACATATTAAGCGAAAAAAAAAAAAACGCTAAATTTTTTTTACTTCGCTACGTCATTTTATTTTATTTTATTTTCTAGTTATTAGTACTAGTACATAATAAGATCGTACCTACCTAATAATTTCATTCATAAAAGAAAAAAAAACTATTAAAACTCAAAATCCAGCAATCTACAGATAAAAACGCGTCCAGTACATACGCTCGTACAGCTGTGCGAGGACGGTTTTCTCCGGATATAATGATTTTTTCGGAAAATCCTTTTGGATTTGGTTGTGTGTTGGGATGCTGTACCTGCCCCTTTCGGCTTCGGTAGATGTCTTTTACACCCTGTATAGTATATAGTATGGATTTGTTGTAATTTTCGTTGATAGATTCTCGCAAAGCACGTTGCTTCGGCAAGGTGGACCTGCGCTCGGGCTCCGAGTACTGCCGCGAGCACGACCAGCTCTCCGAAGACGGCTCCATGGCCTCTTGCTGTTGTTCCGTTGGTAAGTTCATAAATCACAATTTACTTAAAGTAGTTAGATAAGATAAGGAATGAGTATATCAGAGGAAGTTTGAAAGTGGCATCTATTTCTGAAAAGGTGAGGAGTGCTAGGCTATCTTGGTATGGACACGTTATGAGGAGGGATGAAAGCCATGATACCCAAAGAGTTATGAATATGAGTGTGGCTGGGTGTGCAAGAAGAGGAAGGCCGAAGAAGAAGTGGTTGGATTGTGTGAGAGATGATATGAATGTAAAAGGAGTGGATGCACAATTGACAAGTGATAGGAGTGAGTGGAAGAAGAAGACATGTTGTGCCGACCCCACTTAGCGTGGGATAAGGTCAGGGAGATGATGATGACACTCGTTTTGGTCTTAATCATTGAGAATTGAATTGAATTATCACTGAGTCTAGTGCCTGAATACAGAAATACTATTAAAGTAATCAAATCTTATGTGGCGATTAAATTGACGTTTTGTTATGCAATTCAGAAAGATCTACGATCTCACAGTTGAGAGGTTTTGCCACTGAAAGATATCGTTTAAAAAAGTTCAGAGCGTCTCAAATTGTTAAGTAGCGCTTTGTATATGGACATTAGGTGGATTTTGGTTTGTAACTTAAAAAATAAAACTACAAGTTAATCTCCAGGTGCGGCGTGGGGTAACTACTGCGACTTGTGTCCCGAGCCTGGCTCGGAAGCGTACCGACAGCTCTGTCCCGGAGGACCGGGGTACCAACCGGTGCTTGAACCTGTAAGTTCACTCGTTGTATCATGGTGTCAACGTGCTTATCAGATTAACCAATCACAATGCTCGAGCGGAAATTCCGAATAGAATTAGAATTCATTTATTGCGTGAAGTATTTATATGCGAGATTTAGATTTCTCCGCTCGGACTATGAAATTGGTCAGTTCAAAACATTCTGCATTACAATTTTATTTTCCGTAGTGTCTGCGATTCACTGAGCATGTATTTTGAAAACAAAAGGTGTGACTCCATCTTGTATTATTTTTGGGGGTAAATTAGAACTCTTTTTCTTGATTATCTGAGCTGTTTACTAAGCTTTTAATACTCATCACGTCCCCATCATCTTCGCCATAATAATTATTATCTGATTCAATTTAATCTACAACTCTTATTTGAAGAACTTTCAATTGTTTTCTCAAACAATGTGTTTTCTCTCCTAGCCATCGTACGTAGTAACACTAGCGGATATAGACGAGTGCGCGGCGCACCCCGCCCTGTGCGAGCACGGAACCTGCACCAACACCTTCGGCTCCTTCGTCTGCACGTGCGGCGACGGCTGGCAACTCTCGCCGGATGAACTCAAATGCGAAGACATCGATGAATGCGCTGACACCAGCGTCTGCGGCCCTGGTGTCTGTAGGAACCTACCAGGATCCTATGTCTGCTTGTGTCCCGAAGGTTACGTGGCAATGCCTAATGGAAGTAAGTTGATAGTCAGTTTTATAGATTAGGAATGAATTGGGGCCGAGTGAGGGTCCTTGTGTAACACCGAGTTTGTGCTGCGTAGTTAAATAAAGAATTTTGTCAGTTTGAATGTGAATGTCGTTTAATTTATAGATCTGTTTAAAATATTTTGGTCTATGAAAAAAACCTTCAAATAACAATTACTCGCACGGTCCAATGCCTTAGCAAAGTCTAAAATATAGCTAAATAATATGTTTTCAGAGGAGTGCGTGGATGTGCGACAGAGACAGTGCTACATGGAATGGGATGAGGGAGACAGAACATGCGGCGGTGCGGTGGGCGTGCCTCAAACCCGCTATCTTTGCTGTTGCTCCGTTGGTCGAGCGTGGGGTGCGCCTTGCGAAGCTTGTCCTGATAAAGGCTCTCAGGTATTTTAAAATAATAGAACTAAAAAAAAAAATTACGTTAGGGGCAATTTCAATGGCCAAAAATATTTCAGATTCATCATGAGGAATCTGTTAGTATTCGTAGGCGTTATACCACATTATTCTTAGGCGTTTTTGTAGGCGGTGATCGGTCATGTATGGAATACTAACGTAGGGTCAACCCAATGTTACCTAACGAGCAATATTTTGTAGGAACACATGGTACTCTGCGGCGACAAACCAGGCGAGTACATAAACCCGATGACGAATGAAACCAAGCCGATCAACGAGTGCGATATCATGCCGACGTTATGCAAGCCTGGTAGTTGCCACGACACGCCGACCGGCTTCCAGTGTGGATGCGATCATGGGTAAGCTAATATCTTGGTATTTCAAATGGCTAGGTTATATCGTAGAATTTTGATTCAACGATATTATAACTCTGGTATCTTTTTGTACCAGAGTTATTTTTTTTTTAGTTTTGCTATGTAAAACTTGACTGAACGCTATTTGAAATCTTTTTTACACTAACAAAACAGGCCGTCAATTGAATGTCCGAAAAATTCGATATTTCGGCTGAATGTACCGAAGTTTCGGTCAAAGATGATCCTTGATAAAGATAATTTATTTGAGGTTTATAATTGCAATTTCGATCATATTTTTGTCGGGCTCGAACATTCGAATCACGCATACCTAATGTAATGTTCTAGTTACGAGCACGACAACACATCCCACATCTGCTGCGACATAGACGAGTGCGCACGAGGTCGCGGCGCGTGCCGCGGCCTCGCCTCGTGCGTCAACCTGCCCGGCGCGTACGAGTGCCGCTGTCCGGCTGGCTACGCACTGGCGGACTCTCTGGACGACTGTGAGGACGTCGACGAGTGTCTAGACGGAGCATTATGTGACCACGGCGACTGTCGGAACACTGTCGGATCTTACAGGTGAGCTGACCCAAGGCCGATTGAGTTGAAGAGGTCATCGTCGTTTCAACTACATTACCTCACTGCTGAGCATAGGTCCCATCGATTTCCAGAACGATCGATCTTGTGCGGCCTGCACCCAAAAACTCCCAGTAACCTCAACCAGATCGTCCTTCCTTGGAGTCCTTCTAGTGGAGGGCCGTCCTCTGCTGCGATTCCCGGTGTGTGGTTTCCGGTTTCCACTGAAAACTAGGTCTAAAAACTAGGTGATTCTAATCCTGTTCCTTCATCAAATGTTGTGTAATATTGTCAGATGCGAGTGCAAGCCCGGCTACACTCTCCGCGACAACGTGTGCCGCGACGTGGACGAGTGCGCGCGGCCGCGCCCGCTCTGCAGGAACGGAACCTGCGAGAACACGCCCGGCAGCTACAAGTGCCATTGTGATGAGGGCTTCAAGCCCGGCTCGAACAACGACTGTGTCGGTGAGTACATTTTGATCATCATGTAGCATATCGGGAAGGAATACCTCACATTATTATGACTTGAAAAGTTGAGTCTCTAGGAACGTAAGACTAGGAAGAAACTATTTCTTCTGAAGAAAGTGAGAGAAAAATCCTTTCATATTGAACTGTTTCTAAATTATCTTATTGCAGTGTCACTAGTTTTCTCGAATCTGAGTTTAGTGAGAGGATTGAAATAGCGCCTCAAAAAGGCTCATTTACTGCACTTTTTCCTAAATTAAAAACAAGCCTAAATTAAATTGTTCTAGATGTGAACGAGTGTCGCGAAGGCGGTATGGTTTGCCGTAACGGCCGCTGTCGCAACACGGTCGGCTCGTTCCGTTGCGAGTGTTCCCCGGGATACACGCTCACTCCTGACGGCAGGAACTGTCGGGACGTCGACGAATGTTCCGAGAATTCTCACCCTTGTGGACGAGATGGAACGCCTTCCTGTACCAATACTAATGGCGGGTAAGAAATTCAATTCGTAATTGGTTAAAACTTTGCTTTTTTTCCGATTTTTGTAAGGCCTTTGACGCTATTTGCTTTGAAAACTATTGGAGTTTATACCTCGAAAAATCCCCATGTTTTATCTGTGCTTACCAATAAACAAAAATAAGAACTTATTTCCAAAAACTAAAACACAAAAAACTAATTAGATCAGCGTAATAAACCTAAGAATACCTCAAGGTTCGATATTGGGTCATGTCTTATAAAGTGTCTTTGATTTAGTTACGAATGCGCGTGCGGTATGGGCTGGCGTCTGGTTGGCAAGCGCTGCGTTGATCGCGACGAATGTAAGGAGATACCACATGTTTGCTCCGGAGGTGACTGCCGGAATTTCAATGGAGGGTAAGAGCAAAATTCAACACCAAAAAAATAGATCGAAAATATCAACAGTGACAACTATTCACCATGTTAAAATCTGTGTTGATTACATAGTCAAATTACAAGCCATTCACACAATATCTTGATAATGATAAACAAACAAATGATCGCTTCTCTTAAATTTTCTAGTCTCCAGTCAATGATATTGCGACACCATCTAATTTTATCATAAAAACTGTACCTGCTCCATATAGATACGTCTGCGAATGTCCGACCGGCTGGGTGTTCGACACAGCGAGCGCAATGTGCATCGACGAACGTAGGGAACTCTGTTACGAGGACTGGGAGAACGGGAGGTGCCATAAGGCAAGACCGCTGGAGTTGTCACGGCCGGAGTGCTGCTGTTCTGAAGGTAGGTTTTAATATATCATCATCATCATCATCATCATCATCCACAGCCTGACTTCCCACTGCTGAGTATAGGCCTCCCTAAGCTAGGTATGTGCCAGCCACCACAAGTCTGTGCTGATCTGACCTGTTGACAGATTCTGTATCATCGTCTTCATTATTAGCTTACTCATCTCACTATGTGGTATAACCTCTGTTCGCTTTGGCCATTCGCATGTATCCTGTGCTAATTTTGTCCATCAGATGAAGCAAGAAGCGACAGTATTGTAATATGAATTTTGTTGTAACTAGGTGCCGCTTGGGGAAGGTATTGTGAGCGTTGTCCTGCGCCCGATTCCGCCGAGTTCCTGAGAATATGTCAGGGAGGAATGGGAAGACCGAATCTCACTCAGGTATGTATCAAATCAGTAGTCAGATTGTAAGGCATTTTTTTTGATGAATGATAAATTACATCTATAAATCTAATTTGTCTGATTGATGACTCCTATATCATCAAGAACCTTTAAGTTTTTTTGTCGTTACTACAGTTGAAAGTTGAGAGGGTGGTTTGTTCTGTCAAATATGAGACAAGACATGCCATTCTCTCTTCCACGTTTGTTTATCGAACACGGCCAGATATCCGACATAGCTCACCTCCACAATTGAATATGTCCTCCAGGATCTGGACGAGTGCGTGGTCCGCCCGGACGTGTGTCGCGGCGGTCGCTGCATCAACACGGACGGCTCGTACCGCTGCGCCTGCCCCGCGGGGTACGAGCTGGCGGCGGGCGGCGAGCGCTGTGTCGACAGGGACGAGTGCGTGGCCGAGCCGCGCATCTGCGGGAACGGAACCTGCGCCAACACGCCCGGCGGGTACGAGTGCACCTGCAGCCGCGGGTTCACGCAGGGACCGGACCAGGTGAGGGACGACTCTGGACAGGGACCAGACTGGACCAGGTGATGCAAGTCTGGAAGCTACGGTGGTGAAACACAACGTCTCTCCGTCTCTCCGTTGACAAATTAAGCGGATACTTTTGTCAACCGCAAAGAGGTTACACGACTTGTCGTAGGAATTAGGTCTCATCAAACATCTCAGAAAGAAAGATAAGTCGGAAAAATTTTAAGGTTGATTGCTTGGGTTAGCTAGACTTGTGTTTCTAGGCTAGTCCGATAAGCTGCTGATGCCATAAGTTACAAAGATTTTTAGTATGTTTTAAGCCCAAACTAAGACGTTACTATCAACTCTTTGCTTACTCAGCATATGGCCTAATACAATCGCACAACATTTCCATTTCTACCAAGCTAAAGTCCACCTTACACCGCTCACAATAAAGCTCACATCCCCAGACATGCGTGGACATAGACGAGTGCGCGGAAGGGCGAGCGTCGTGCACGTTCCGTTGCCACAACACGCCGGGCTCGTTCCGCTGCACTTGCCCGTACGGATACGACGTGGCGCCCGACGGAGTACATTGTAGGGATATAGATGAGTGTCAAGAGAACAACCCGTGCCCGCATGCGTGTGAGAACGTTGTGGGGAGCTATGTCTGCAAGTGTCCCGAAGGTATGTAATCTTAGTTAAAAGTACTATACTACAGTTTTTTACTCGCTGTACACTGGGTCATAAATCATAGTAAGGTTAGTGCATGACTCCAACGATTCCAATATAGAATTTTAGTGCAGTTTTAGAAAACATTTTAGATACCTATCTAAGCATTTCGTATTATAAGCGAGAGAGCAATATACTCTCTGCACCGCTCCCACGTTTTACAAACGAGTGTGCAGCGAAAACTGCACTTGAACTGATTCTTAAGTTTTTAATAATGGTGTTGACATTTAGATAATTTGCTTAAAGAACGAACCGCTTTGTTAAACGATCTTACCCACTTTGCTCAACAAATGAATTAAATTAACATAGAATTAAATAACACTTCT
The DNA here is from genome assembly GCA_951394285.1 of Epirrhoe tristata. Taxonomy (NCBI): domain Eukaryota; kingdom Metazoa; phylum Arthropoda; class Insecta; order Lepidoptera; family Geometridae; genus Epirrhoe; species Epirrhoe tristata. Next base: position 10,060,953 of record OX596152.1, read on the forward strand.
TTAGATTCTTATATTTATAATTGTGTAGCTTCTTTTATTTATAACAATAATATTAATATTTAATATAATTCTCATATCTATACCCATACCTATCCATATTTTTTCATTACTTTTTATATTCATATTTAATTATAATTGCTGCCAGTATCCATTACCCCTCCTGATCCCGTCCTAGTCCGTGATATTTCCTAACAAATTGTTTCCCTAATTTTTACCCAAAAAAAAAAAACAATGAAAAATGGTGCATGCACAAATAGCGAAGCAAAAAAAAATTATTGTGCGTGGTGTCCTTCCGCGCGGAAGAAGTGAAACTTCATAATGTGGAAATGAAAATAGGAAGGGGTAGAAATAGATTTTAAGTGAAATCATATTGTCTTTAAGACAAACTTTAACATCGCTTACAATTGATCTCATTAATTATCATTTTGGAGTGGAGTTATATTAAAATCTACAATTACAATGGTGTATGTGTCCATGGTAGCGTTAAACGTTTAACGTAACCTTGTTGGAAGTCGCATAAGAAGTTTCACCCGTGCAGTAACCGCTCCCCCCCTCCCCCCCGCAGGCTACAAGCGCACGAGCGCGGCGCACGACGCGGCCGGGGCGTGCGAGGACGTGGACGAGTGCGCCGAGCGGCCGGAGCGGTGCGCGCCCGGCGTCTGCCTCAACACGGACGGCGGGTACGTCTGCGACTGCGATGCGGGCTACCGCCCCGGGGATGACGGCACTCAGTGTATCGGTGTGTATTCATTTTTTTAAGACCGAATCCAGAAATTCCGTAACGAAAATAACACCTAACACCCCTCACTCCGACCGAAACTCAACCGTATTTCAATGGCATTAGAAAACTTTTAAGATTGAACGCTTTGAAATAGGCCAGCACGTGTCGGCGGCAGAGTCAAAGGGTCTATCAAAATAATCTTCTAATCTCATTGAGTTATTTCAATGAGATTAGAAGATTATTTGAAGGTTGAGTTTTCTAAACTTAGTAATTTTTTTTAAATGAAGGTTAATTTCGCTACAAACGGTTTAGTCATAATAGTCGAGGTGAAACAGACTTCGACTTGTGTGCAAGAGCACAGTGTTCAAATCCTGGAGTTGGAGAGTAACTTTTTGAATTAAATTTTTTTTGTTGTTACGTTTGTTGTGTTGTTACGGCCACTTCGGTCAATTCGTTTAAGAACAAGCTCGACAACTGGCTACAAACTAATAAATCAGTGCTTAATAAAGATTAACCAATTGTACAGTTTACTTCAATGTGCATTCATTGCGAGCACATGCAATTCCTGCATGTGCTCGCGGGTCAGCATTTTACGCCGCAACGTGGATTACGTGTCCAAACAGGACAGTTGCTTTCATTAACTAAACGCGAAACCACGTCACAGCGTACAAACGCGATCGCAACTCCATAACTCAACTTAACAAATAAACAGTGAAATTTAACTTCTGTTTCACTCAACAAACTCTATAAGATTGTAGGCCACAAACCCTACTCCAATCATGAACAATCGGACTATTTCAACACTGAGATATAGACATATCAGCAACAGCTGCTCGTCTATCATAGATCAATAAATAAATAAATAAATAATTCTCCGATAAATGGGTAAAACTTAGGTCTAATACATGAATAATGTACAGCCATTGACCCCAATTCCAATTGACACTTAACTAGCTAAAGCTAACTAAAAATCGCTAAGATTAGCTTTAATCACTTATCTTATTCCGACGCAGCAAACTAAAGCTAAAGTTAGGATGATAGCTCTAAAATCTTAGCTAGTTACTCAACTTAGTTAAAAATGCCAATTACAAATCCATAGATATTGCTCTTGTACTGCTACTCAGCACCAGATGGCAGCACCGGGTATTCAACTTAAGATGCGGTTTAGGATGAACTAAAGCGTTCTAAATTTAATCAACTGTGAATAATGGAATAGCTTTTTTAGTATTTCTACCTAAGCTAAGATTTTTAGCTAGTCTTGCTAGCTTTAGTGAGTTATCAGTAGAATTGGCACCATTATCAGCGTATAGCATGTAAAAGTCACACAGATCGGTCCGCTATCCTTGGCCGATCTCTCTAGCATCGACGTCGTATGCTTACTTTGTCGTCCATGTCTAACTTGATCTGCTGAAAGTCGTCTGTTGATGCCATTTTAAGGTGTTTTGGTTGTGACATGCCCTATCAAAATGAAAGAGGCGCAAGTCTATAGTACTCTTTTATTACAACGAATTTTTATGTTTATGAATCAGGGATTTTGTGTATGACATGTGTTTCACTTAATATGTTTTTTTAATTGTGAAAAAAGAAGTTAAGGTTTATATATATTTATGCGCTACCGCGGTGTGACCCGCGGCTCCTCGGGATTTTTTCATTTTTACGGAATAAAAGGTAGCCTATGTCCTTCCTATATTATGGACATAATTCTTAATCTTAATCTGTTCAGAATTTTGTTAGTGAAAGCGTAACAAACAGACAGACAGACAAACAGACAGATAGACAGACAGAGTTACTTTCACATTTATAATATTAGTATGGATTTTCATCAAAATAAGTAGCAGGTGCTTTAATTGCAGACCACCGAACGGGCATGTGCCACAGGTCGCTGGTCGCGGGCCGCTGTGTGCCGGAGCCGTGGCCGCGCTCTATAGCCTCCACTCAAGCTACACCGTCACAAGTTACCAAGTAAGTTTACTTAATATTAAACTGTTCCCGTACCATTTAAAAAAAAAACTTTTGCAATATGTGGGCGTGCGCTTTACACCTTTAGCCATCTTCAAACTATTTGGAATACTAATACAAAAGGTCTGAAAAAAAAAGAATGTCTACCGCGCCTTTGGGACAGATAACTTCATTGTGTAGAAAAATCTTAAAGATAAAAATAGTTCTGACATTATTAAACATTTTCCCCAGGGCACAATGTTGCTGTACACTCGGCATGGCGTGGGGTCCGGAATGCGAGCTCTGCCCCATCCCAGGCAGTGCGGAACGGTTAGAGCTCTGCACCCAGAGCAACCTGGGCCGGCCGGGAGGTCCCGGGGGGGCAGTGGGTCCTGGGGGGTCGGGGGGTCCCGGGGGGTCGGGAGGCCCCGGGCTCACAGGGGAGCTGGGACCGGCGTTAGATATCTATGGGGATGTGGATGAATGCGCTGCTATGCCGGGGTTGTGTGCCCCGGGACGCTGTGTTAATACTATTGGAAGGTAACTAGAATTGCTTAGACTGCTTACCACATGGTAGTTCGACGATTTTGAGTTTTATCGCGTTTGTAGAAAAAACATTTTTGCGTAACCTCATTAATGTCAGTTGATGTCAAAGTGTAATTTTTGTAATTTTACTTCTATTCTGCCGTAGAGATGAGTTCTTCTCTTTTCTTTATCATAGTTTACTACCTACATTCTCTAATCCACTATTCAACTGTTGCGAATAATTCCGTTGTCCTCATTTCATCTGGCCCACTGGTGGATCTAACCATATTGTTATAAGCATCCCCATATATAAGCTATCTTTTATCCATGTCGTCGGCAGATCGTTGAATCAGGCATATCATGATATGCCTAGAACATTTCACGATCAGCCTAACTTACACCCGCCATATCGTTCGACGATTTGATAAGCGATCATTATGGCTGATTGGACGATCCGCCTACGACATGCACATGCCACTTGGTATGTACACACTCAATCGAGTTGCCCAAAAAATTGATATTTTTCACTGTTCCCTGACCGATTTCGCAAGGGCTTCACTGCATGTTTTATGTTACTTGTAGGAATTATTTGTAGGTAATTTGTGAATGAATTTTTTTTTTTTTTTTTTTTTTAATGAATGACATGGTGCTAATTGACAATGTTTTAAAATTTATTTTTGATTATTGTGTTATCTACTGTTTACGAATATAATTTTTATGTTATGACTTATAGAAATAAGATTGTATGATACGACTACGCTATTGCATCGGGGGTACCCTGTAATGATAGTGTAATGATAATGATAAATAAATAAATAAAATAAATGTATGTGTATGTGTGATCGTACAGTTTCCGCTGCGTGTGTGGGCTCGGCTACAAGCCCGCGGGGGAGGTGTGCGCGGACGTGGACGAGTGCAGCGTGAGACCGCCGCCTTGTGAACATCTCTGCAAGAACACTGAAGGTATACACTATTCTTTTTTAAGTATATAAGTCTATCAGTCATTCTAGTACCCATAACACAAGCTCTGCTTACTTTGGGGCTAGATGATGCTGTGTGGAAAGTCCAGCGTTATTTATTTATTTTATTCTGGAGATTTTTCACACAGCGTCATTTAGCCCCAAACTGAGCAAAGCTTGTACTATGGGAACCAGATTACAGATAACTACTTATATACTCTTTGTTTGTAAATACATACATATAGAAACACCCAGACCCGAGATAAATATTTGCAGATCATACAAACATTTATCCCGTGGCGGGGATCGAACCCGCAACCTTCTGCGTCCCAAGCGGGCACCCACTGCGCCACAGAGGTCGTCACTATTGTTTGATCTGTCTTTGTGATTGACCAATCACAAAGTTGGTGCACAGAAATTTAAATATAGGTTAGCCGGAACATCGTTATCACATGATCATGCGCACTCCTATCGAACAATCACAAAGAACGAGCAGAGATTTCAAGATTTTCGTTGCTTTCTCTGCTTCTTTTCAGTATTTGTCGCGAAGGAAGTAGTTTATAAGAATATTCAAAGTGATAATGCTATTAAAGTTTAACCATTACAATCTGAATATTATATCGATACAGGTTCATACGAGTGCCTGTGCCGCTCTGGCTACGAAGTGGACGAGGACGGAGCCAACTGTCGCGACATCGACGAGTGCACCCGCGGCACGCACACATGCCACCAACTGTGTACCAACACGGAGGGCTCGTACGAGTGCGAGTGTAACGACGGCTATGAGAAGCGAGGCGACGCTTGTATCGGTGAGATTTACTCTTCTAATATACAGGGTGTAAAAAGACGTCTACCGAAGCCGAAAGGGGTAGGTACAGCATCCCAAAACACAACCAAATCCAAAAGGATTTTCCGAAAAAATCATTATATCCGGAGAAAACAGCGTTTGAAGATCACTGTTTGCGTATGTACTGGGCGCGTTTTTATACGTAGATTGCTGGATTTTGAGTTTTAATTGTTTTTTTCTTTTATAAATGAAATGATTATAGGTATGATCTTATTATGTTATCTTAGTAGCAAAAAACTAAAAAATAAAATAAAATGACGTAGTCAAGTCAAAAAATTTTTTGAGTTTTTTTTTCGATAAATATGTTCAGAATCATGGTCTGATTGCAATCCCTCAGTTTTCGGTAGCAGTCTTTTTACACCCTGTATGTAATAAAAATTAAAATGCATTCCAAAAATCATACTCATATGAGATTTGAACACGTTTCGTGGCGTTGAGTGGAATCCTTCATAAAAATGATAATAGGGTGTGAGATTGAAACTATAAAAAAATTGGTTTGAAAAGCAGTTGAACGTGAATAGGTCCGCTTTAACAGAGTAAAACCTTAGTTCCTATCGTTTAGACATTCAAAAGTTCACATTGTTGAACAGGTACGACTTTCATAACACTTACCCTGTTAGTACACCGATGCATTCGCATGCGAATGCGAACCAACGTCTCACTCTAGCACATAGCTAATGAAATAAGTGCGTCCTTGTCGGATGCGATCTGTCGCATGCGAATGCGTCGGTGTACTAACGCCGTTAACTTTTAAAATTACTGCGTTACTTACTAAAAACGCTTCCTCATCTTTATAAATTTTGCATAACATCAGTCAAAACAACATCAGTCCAAATGCAAGTCTTTGCGATACACCAATTGTAAGACTAACATTTCTCTACAGATATAAACGAATGCCACGAGGAAGGCGTCTGCCCCACACCTGGACGTTGTGTCAATTTACTCGGATCTTTCCGATGCGTTTGTCCGAGAGGTTTCCGACTGGATCTCAGCGGGACGAGGTGTATGGACGCGGATGAATGCGCTGAAGGACGCTGTCAGTCTACTTGTAGGAACCATGCCGGAGGGTACAGATGTGACTGTCCACAAGGTTAGTGATCATTCCTAAGATAAGATTGATAGATAAAAATAATCAGTTTTGAGGTGAAGCAAAGTTTTTGAATATAAGATGCTTTTGAATGACAAATTGCTGGAAGATAACTAAGATTTGCTTAAATTGCACGAAACTTAAAATATAAAATGAAATTGCACCCATGCGAGATTTGAATCTGCGACCTTCACCGATCCTTGGTAAAGGTAGTAACTACAGTAACGTTAATTCTGATAGAGAAAAACCGAAAACAATACAAGTCGACAAGGGACACGGGTACGATCACAGTGACGAAAGAAGTGTGAGAAAAGAAGTAAATGATATTCCCTAACTCGTCAGGCACAAGCCGAGGTCCAGGCGGGGCGTGCGTCCCCGTCGACGCCTGCGGGGAGTCCCCGTGCGGGCCCGCGCCGTGCTTCGCGGTGGGCAGCGCCTACAGGTGCGGCTGTCCCGCCGGCTACGGCTGGGACGAGGGGCATGCTGTGTGCTTGCAGGTATGTTGTGAAAGAGGATACGTAACCAGCAAGGTTGAATCTTAATGTTTGGTCAAAGTCAAAGTCAAAAAGCATTTATTCAGTAGGACCGCTGGAATCACTTTGAAACGTCTTTAAACTAGGTGATTCTACTCCTGTTCCTTCGCAACCAATACCGTGAAGAATCAAAGTCAATTTTGTTGTGTGTGTGCTGATAGAGGAAAATTGAAGTATATGTTGTGCCCCACATAATGTAGGATAAAAGCAGGAAGCTGATTATATTAAAAAGTGTATTTGAGGAATACATTTGTCCAGTGGGAAAATATATTGTATATTTGGTTGAGTCCTCCCTCTGTTTGCGCCATAGATTCCCATCCTGCCACATGCAAACTTTAAATATACGTTAGCAACAGAAAATATGTTAAAGTGTATTTGGTCCCCAGTTGGGAGGAGGCTGCGCGGGTGCCTCCTGCCTCTTCGGGTGTTCCGCCCTCGGCAGCAGCTACGAGTGCGGCTGTCCCGCCGGCTACCAGCTGGTCGGGGCGGGGCACTGCCTCACCGCGCTGGACGCCAGGCTGCCGCAGGACGATATAGGAGCCGCGCCCGTCTTCCCTCTGCAGGACCAGTACAGGAGAGGAGATGAGCTGCTGTCCACCGAAGGCTGCTTCAGCTGCAAGGTACAGTCTGATGCTGGTGGAAAGTAGGAAAGTGAGATGGATTCGTGAAGTTAGCCGCTTAATATGTGAGGTGAGGTTTTCCGTTTTCTACGAATCGGAAATTCGAAACGGCTACTTTGTGATTGCTTGGAACCATTGGCCCTAGTGTAGGTAATGCAATCAGTATTCCATAAATTCCATAAACATGCTGGCACCAGATGATGCTGTATCAAATGTCTCACAATATTCAAAAGTAAATGACAGGTTGGATGTCCACGTGTGATGACCATGTGTGACATAAAATACTTACTTTTTGCTGTTATTTACTAAACTTACCTTTTATTAATCAGATAAACGGCAGAAGACGGAGAGCGCCGAACGAAGCCATCATCTTCGCAAACGGAACTACAGTCATGAGGAAACGCAAGCCGCGCAACCGACGTGAGTTTAACGTACAACTATTACGTTATAGAATGGGTGGTTGTTTGAAAGATACAACATTTTATGTTTTTTTTCTGAAATTGAGATTGAGATCGGCTGAGTGAAAATTTGTAAAAAAAGGTTAGGATAGGTTGACTCTTGATTCAATAAACTGCAAAGTATGTACTCCCACAATGACCATCGGCAAAGTTCGAACCCCGCATAGGAGCAATATTTTCGAAGTTTATCAATATTTGATGTTATCGAGTCTTCTCTTATTGGTGCTGTGTCTTGCATCATTACTGTTTATAAAGAAAATAAAACATTCACCAACAAATCATGATGAAAATGAAGCTTTAAAATGTCCAAGTGTTCGTGAATTTAGCACGTACGGGTCCCTAGCACCTGAGAGGTGTACTCGGCCGCTGTAACATGTCCGTCCCGCACTCCGCAGGCCGCCGCTCCCTGCTGGAGCCCGAAGCCGAGCTGATCGTCGTGAAGGCCTCTCCCTCCCAGACGTGGCGCCGCGCGCCGCTGCTGCGCCTGCTGCCGGCGGAGGGCGGCGCTCGCCCACATTACCGCATCGCTTATGGAAACGATAATAACGACTTTATACTGAACAAGAGGGATGGTGTTTGGGCGTTGAGGTTGAGGAAGCATCTCAAACCCCACGCTGTGATGGAGAAACAGCTGGAACTTGAAGCCAGGTATGACTTTAATGGACGGTTATTTTTGAAACTTGCTTATCGTTTAGGCGACCTCGCGGGCGAAGGTCCGCTTGCGACGCAGAAGGTTGCGGGTTCGATCCCCGCCGCGGGACAAATGTTTGTATGACCTACAGATATTTGTCTCGGGTCTGGGTGTTTCTTTTCTATGTATAATATGTATGTATTTACAATCAAAAAGTATATAAGTAGTATATCAGTTATCTGGTTCCCATAGTACAAGGTTTGCTTAGTATGGGGCTAGATGATGCTGTGTGAAAAATTTCCAGCATTATTGTTTAAAAGGTCAGTGGAGATTTTAGGGGAAGACCTCTGCCTGGCGGTGTGTTACGATAGGTTATTAAATAATGAATCCTTCGATTTTATTCGTAAGTTACAGTTTTCCTGTACAACATAAATAACCTCATCGTCTCTTACAATATCTCTTTCTGTTTTATTTTAACGTAGTTGTAGTTTCAAAGTAAATATTGTGTTCTCAGGTTCGTCCCAGTACCAGAGATAGGCGCGAACAGACGGAGACGACGTCACCTCGATCTCTCTGCGCCTGCGCCGGTGCGCTTCTACGTGACTATCGACATCGCGCCAAAGAAGCATTGACACGATACACAACACTGGTTTAAACTTGTATCCTAAAACGTTGCCTTAGATTCTTAACTTGAAGCGCTCGTGGCTTCTTGCTTGCTCGTTCTTAGATCGTGAAAGTTAAGCAACGTTCTGAGCGGTCTGTAAGTGGATGGGTGACCAAGTGGTATTATCAACTGAGCGCTTCCGTGCTTCGGAGGGTACGTGACATTGTCGGTCCCGGTTATCAAGTTGTAAAGCCACGGAGGACTTAAGTCCTAAAAATCTCCGTTGCCAGAATTGACCACACTTGAAAATTTTATCAATTCAAATCTAGAGTATGCTTGAATTATGAATGAAATGTGCGTTTTGGAATACAAGCCACCGAATCTAATTAACAGGTTCGATAAAACCAGTGCATTTGGATACAATTTTTAGGAGAAAGGGACAGTGAAAATTGACGAAACTTTGTTATTTATAAATACTTAGTGCAATTTTTATAACAAAGATAACAGTTTAACGTGTTTTAGAAGAAAACAGTTCTTATTTGAGATCGTGAATATTACTTTTATTAAAACAAATCATCTGTTTACCGCTTAATCCTCATAAAAATCCTAGTTTATTTGCGTATTGTAAATAACAGAGTTTTAGAATTGTATTGTCTATTTCATAAAGAAATGCTTGCACAACTTATTGACATGTCAATGTTAAAGTTCCGCGCGCCGCGGCCGAAGAACAACGAGTCACTGCCATTATTATGTAGTCGTGTCAAATATCGAGTGTCGAGTGCCTTACTGGCACGTTCAAATTGAACGCTGTCGCCTAGAGTTAAGGTTCAAATTGCAATAAATAATAGGGATGTGAAATGTCGATAGTCTCACGTAAATGAAACGAGGCTGGTTCCGTTTGGATGTGCTACCAAATATTGTGTCGGCGTTTTATTTTTTTACACAAAGCTTTTAACTGAAAAGTAAAATATCAGTTTTCGATTCTCTTCGTAAATCCGTCGTCACAAAATATTAACTGCACGTTACCGTGAGCTCGTGGGATCTTGTCGGCAGTATTAAAATAAATGTGTGATTGAATGCATAATAAATATGTAGTTAGGACGGCCGTTATGTTACACGAGACGATGTTGCGTCGATAAAACGATTTTTAAATCGATAATAATAATATTAACAATACATCACTAGTTTTGCCATTGATATAAAGCCAGTAGTAGATGTATATTAATATATTTTTAAGGTCTAATATAGAATAAGAGAATATTATTTATTTTGATTTCAAATGTTAAGTTTTAGCGTCATTTCGAATACTTATTATTTTGTGACATATTTTTATATTTTGAGTTACAAATTTCGGCAATTTATATTAAGTCTTAAGTACAAAAATCGATGCAATCAAATCGTTTTGTAAATATGTGTATACAGATGAGTGTTAAAATAAATAATAGAACTTACTTTTACTAGTAAAATTATTTTAATATAGATCGTAAGACAAAATGATGAAATCGAAATTACCTACTAAATAAAAACATATGTTTACAAGCTTGTTTTATTTGTTTTGATTACATTATCTCCTGTTGTTTTAGCTGCGAATGGACAGTAAAACGTTCGTGAAAGCATCGAAACGGTAACAAGTGTCAGGGAATATTGTTCTGAACAAGTGTCAGGGAATCTGTAACACGATTGTTACAGGTAAAACGAAAGTATAATGACTAGAACAACACACAAACATAAAAGGTAAACACTAAGATACATCCAAACCCTGAGTAGAACAATATTCCCTTACAGTGGCGCCCACGTTGGGCGCCACCTAGATAACAATATTCCCTTACAGTGGCGCCTAACGTGTGGCGCCACCTGAGGAGACCAATAATCCCTTACACAAGGAAATAATTTTCTTGTTATTATAAAACCTTAGAGCATTACAAAACGAACGAAAGATACTTTTTACACTTTTTATGTCAGAAGCCTCCTGGATATTTAAAAAACATACCAACGTATTAATTCTCTTTGATTCCTTTTGATTCAAAATGACATCGCAATGAGCAAGAACACAATCTCATATTTTTTTTTGGGAGTCAAGGAGTCAAGTAAATTCACTGAACAAAATGGAAACTCAGAATTAGTTTGAATAAGCTCACAGTGGGCTGTTCTACGAACCAAAGTTTTGCTACGAATCATAGTCTTGCTACGAATCACAGTCTTGCTACGAAAACACTACGTACCAAAAAGTACCTATACTTCTGTCGTGAAATAATTCTATCATCGAGCATTCCATAGAGGCTTTTGACCCTTGGCGTACCTCCTCCATCAACGCCCGACTGTCATCAGAAAAAAGAAAACTCCTTGACACGTCAATATGTCACGGAGGCGAAACTATGTCCTGAATATTTGTGTTTTGAAAACCTCGTAAATCTATACAAAACAGTGCAGTGCCACCGAACAGGCGGCGGGTTTTTGTGTTGAAGCCGTGACAAGAAGCCCGCACAATGTCGAAGAAGGAGCAGTTCTCGTGCGAGATGTACAGCACCAAGTTCTTCATGCTGTGCGCGGCGGGTGGCGCCTGCGCTTGCGGCATCACGCACACCTTCGTGACGCCGCTCGACCTGGTCAAGTGCCGTCTGCAGGTCGACCCCGGCAAGTACAAGTCCATCTTCAAGGGGTTCGGCATCTCCTTCTCCGAAGGCGGCATGGCCAACCTCGTCAAGGGCTGGGCGCCCACGCTCTTCGGGTACTCGCTGCAAGGCTCCGCTAAGTTCGCCGGCTACGAGTACTTCAAGTACAAGTTCGCCAATATGGTCGACGAGGAGTCGGCGTACCTGTACCGCACGTACCTGTACCTGGCCGCGTCCGCCTCCGCCGAGCTGATCGCGGACGTGCTGCTGTGTCCCTTCGAGGCCACCAAGGTGCGCATGCAGACCACGCCGGGCTACACGAGCCAGATGCGCAAGGCGATGCCGCACATGATGGCCACCGAGGGCTTCGGCGTGTTCTACCGCGGCCTCACGCCGCTGTGGGGCCGGCAGGTGCCTTACACGATGATGAAGTTCTCGTCGTTCGAGAAGACGCTCGAGTACCTGTACGCGAACGTGGTGCCGAAGCCGCGCGAGCAGTGCACGGCGCTGGAGCAGCTGATCCTGACGTTCACGGCGGGGTACATCGCAGGCGTGCTCTGCGCCATCGTGTCGCATCCCTCCGACACGATCGTGTCCAAGCTGAACAAGGACCCTGGCGCGTCGGTGGGCAGCATCCTGTCGGAGGTGGGCATGGTGGGCATCTGGCGCGGGCTGGTGGCGCGCATCATCATGATCGGCACGCTGACGGGGCTGCAGTGGTTCGTCTACGACGCCTTCAAGGTGTACACGGGCATGCCGCGCCCGCCGCCCGCCGACATGCCGGCTTCCCTCAAAAAGAAGCTCGGAAAATAGCAAACTTCGATGTGGATGTTCAGTGCGCTCGTTGTGAAAAGAACAAGTGATAGTTTTGTTTATTGCGTGATACTTTTATTGAGGTTCTTTCTGATTTTGTTAAATAAACTCCTTTTACTGAAGGTGACTCGGGAAAGTTTTTTTAAAACATGTTTAGAATACCATTTTTGTGATTGTTTAGCATGCTTGATTGCTTGTAAATTGGACGCTTACCCGATCAGGAATATCGGTTAGGATTAAGTGTAACCCTGTCGAGTTGAAATCGAATCCGTTAGGTTAGGTTACACCACACCATAAACAGGCTCTAGGGCTTATACATACCTGTCTATTTAATGTTCAGTCTCTAATATAAATTAGAAAATTAGGTAGGTACTCTAAGTTGTGAGATAAAAGGGAAAACTCAGGGGTGAAATTTCCAGATCCTGTCGCATAGTTTCATAACTACATCATTTTCCTCTGCGGGCTGCCCAGCTGGCAGGACGCGTCGAGATAGGGCTATAAAATATCACAAAACACGATTCTTTAGCAACAATAATGTATATTGAAAAATACTATCGGAAAAACTGGTTTTACTTACCTAATATTTGAGAGCGGTCGTATACAAAGGAGCTTGGGCCTGTAGGATCCTTCTGGGCCATAACCGTAATATAGGGATTTGTCCGAGTGCCGTGGCCCACTTACCGGCTTTGGATAGGACAGAGTGACCTCCGGTAAGCGGCCGGGGACGTTATAAGTGGAGGGATCACGAGTACCCCATTTACCATAATCTTGGATCTGCTGTTCGCGGGACACCTTATTTGTTTTATGATATGGGACAGGCGGTGCTTGAGATTTGTCTTTCTTTATGACTGTGCTCCTTCTCAATAGCGGTACTTACAAGGTGCTTTCATTTATTTGAATATATCCGTTGGGTATCTATAATAGGTACCTATCGAAAAGATGTAGGAATTCGTTTTAATGGTAAGTTTAGTGTCTACGTTTCATACATGGCGACATAAGAGGCTATCTCTATTGTCGCAACAGTCTGTGAAATACATTTTATCATTCCGCAGGTAACTACATATCAAACGTTTCACCGTCTATACATGTACGTACCAGCATCCATTGACGTTCATAACTCATGTTTCATAATAACTTTGATACAATCTGTGCACGCGAATACCGACTCTATCGACACGCACATAGGGTTAAAAAGGCAAATGTTTACACGCTAGATATTCAGACCACGGCGGTGCGGCGACAAGTTAGGAACTCCGATAAAGTTCAAAGCGCTTCACAGAAGTTACCAAATCGAATTTTTGTTGAGACTCGTTCCGAAGATATTTTTAATATCGGTGAAATATTTAAAGTGGAGAATGTGGCTGCGGTTCCAATATGAGTTTCTAGAAGATTAGCCGCGCTCTCGCGTGATGCCTGCGCCACGGGATACGACATTATTTCAGCAAACTTGACTTATTAACTTATTCTTCCAGCCACATTATTTCAGCGAAGAATAAATCTCCCGCAGCAGCTAAATAGGAACGGTCTACTAATCCGGTTAAGTCTGAAACGACTGCGATAAATAGTCTTTGCTCTTTTGTTAAGGATCTCATCTAAAAGCTCTGACTCAGACTTAACCAACTTTGCATAGCATTCCGGAAACTTGCAAATCATATAACTTGCTGGGAATCGAATCCAGTAAACTACAAGTGGAATAATTGAAAAAGTTCCGTTTTAAACGGTCTCGTTGAGTGAACAACAGTTTAACGCAAGTTTATCGTCGGCGAATCGCGGCGGTGCCGCAGCGGTCGGCAGCGACAGCAGAACTGAATTAAGACAGCTCGACAGTAGCGAGTTTGTAAACTAGTTGCCGACGAGTTAGTGGCCTGGAAGAGCTGCAACTCTACTCCGCGTCTTTGCATTTGCGACGGCGTTCGAGGGAGCCAGATTAGTTTATCCATTTGGATTGTTAATCTAATAACCTATACCTTGGTACATAGCAAACAACCACGACAAGACTGTCTATTATTAGAATATCTTTTTAAACTTAACTATTCTTCAAATAGGTAGGCATTTTGCTACTTAGCTAATAGGTACTTATCTAAAAATATATTAGGTCGGATAATCCAGACGAAAAGAAATTAACCGATGCGTTTTAAAAAGCTTGGTGTAGTGAAATTGAGCTCTTCCAGCGGCCCAGCATCTCGTGGCCCAACCCAAGTTGTCCGAAGTATAGAGCGAGGATAAGTTTCTATTGTCACTAGTGTTCAGCACACAACACACGCCGGAGGTAAACGGTCGTGCCGCCCCAGCCTACTTACCACTTGCACTAGGCTGAATTAGCACCTTGCTAACAAGTCAATGTTTAACAGTAGGTAAACTGAATTAGAATCTACCATCGAAAGAAAAATTATTTAAGTTCTAAGTAAGATTAGTGACCTTACGCCACAAATACGCAACCGTATATGATCTATCATCATTTTTATTAGAATAGAATAGAATAGAATAAAGTTTTATTTTCTCCACCTCATATACAACAGTTACAATAATTATAGGTACTTAAATCTACATAATTTTATGTGGGTGAAAATACGGCTACCCCTCAGCATTTGCTCCAATAGCTCGAGAGTGTTGTAGCGCTGGTTTTCAGTGGCGCCATACCCGTTGTGGCGCAGCACTTGCTACATAATGGGATCATGGTAACTTGGTTGACAAAATAAAACAATATTACACACATTGTACTTATGTGCTACTATGAACTCGCTAAGAATGCAAGAAAGCTTTGCGAATGCATAGCACCAGATATTTAGAACAATTAAATTCCCATGTTGAGTCAGAAAATAGGCTTCCACTCACGTTACCCTGTGATCAAATTTAGCGGGACTGAGATTGCAAAAGTCACATGCGATTCTAGCATGTTCCGTCCGTGGATGAAATTCGATTTCGGAGTAGCATCTCGTAAGTGGGTGCTTGGCAACTTGTGCGATGGAGTGCGGAGGCTGGCTGTACTTAGGTCAGATTGTATTCAAATGAGGAGGAATGATAGCGAGCGCCTTGCTCGGACACCACTTAAAGAGTTCCCATAATTACTATCGGGGACTTAGAGGATATTGCATTTTGCTGACTTCGTCGGTAGACGTTATAGTCAGCGTCACCAATTGGTAGCCCCCTTACTAAGGCGGCTTGTACGTACTGCAGGGGGGTTACCCGTTGGTGACGCTGACTGTACCTACTGTTTCTTATCATGCGCAATTTATTTTCGAATTTATAACAGACTTAAAAAAATAGAGGCATTTGTTTAGCTGTATATTTTTTATTCCTTAGTACGTCATGAGTTAGCTCTACTGTAGAGCCTCTACCTAACGGAAAAACTACTGTAGGTAGGTATTATGCACTATCTTCTATCTCATTCTTAACCTGATCGCGCATTTGGCCGCGCCGCCGTACGCGCCGCAGTCATGTTTCTATACAAAAAATGCTGATGACGTCGAAAATGCGGCAGGCTTCTGACGTCTCAGCATTTCTTCTGTTGAATTGACAGTTCGGCGCGGATAGGTCTGCGACCACCCTTATTATTCATAGGCTCATTGCGTAAGGTACATATAAGCCTAAAATGTACCAACATAAATAAAATATCAACCTTTTTGCTAAGTAGGTAAATAGGTACAAGTAAGTAGGTACTTTGGTGTAATAATTCCGGATCTCGATTTTCCAGGACCTCAACTTGTCTGTCTTCCTAAATTCCATTCGGAATAAAGTCGTTGGCGGCAGAATCCCGGTACTGTGAATAATGACTGGGAATTATACTGTGTTTTATGTTTGGCCCTGACTGGGAACGAAGGTAAATTTTAAAGAATCACCTCGAACATTTCAGATTTTCGCCCGAAAGAATTGGTGTGTGAAATTAGATTGTTTCCGACTGTCTGTGGGTATAGGTAAGTATGAAATAAGCTGATAAGGAGATAATTATAGAAATGAAAAAAATAATGTGCTCCTTCGAAAATGACATTTAATACTGACGACCTCTGTGGCGCAGTGGGCGAAGGTCCGCCTGCATCGCAGAAGGTTACGGGTTCTATACCCACCGCGGGACAAATGTTTGTATGATCTACAGATATTTGTCTCGGGTCTGGGTGTTTCTATGTATAATACGAGTATGTATGTATTTACAAACAAAAAGTATATAAGTAGTTTATCAGTCAACTAGTACCCATAACACAAGCTCAAGCAAGCCTACTTTGGGGCTAGATAATGCTGTGTGAAAAGTCCAGCATTATTTATTTATTATTTATTTAATACTTACTTGATTTTATAGAATAGATGAAATAGATAGGTATCTGCACGTAACAGATAGATTCTTATATTTTGCCAGATTGGTGTTTAGCTGGACCATGGGACCACACTGAACAGCAGGCATTCTTTCAGATTCATTAAAGATATTTTAACCATTTTCTCAAATCTTATAACTACAAAAGCTTACTCTTCGTAAAATTTAAAAAGAAAACTTTCATTTCTAGATCAAAGTGGCCCTTTTTCTAGTTATTGCTGGACTAAACTCAGAATTCCTTAGCAAATACCTAACTAATTAGCTTTATGTTTCATGAACTTAGCTGAAAGTCTCGCAGCAATGTCGCTGAAAAGATGGCGGCAATTAGTAAATGGGATTTTTATCTGCTTCCCGACTTCATTTATAATTTCATTACTTTAGATAATGTTTTATGGCTGTGCTGACATTCGGAGTTTCGGTTTCGTTTGAATTCTGACTTTTATAACGCAATGGATAATGAAATATACTTTGTTATGACCACGCCTAAAATACATAAAATTATGCTGATGAATTTGATAAATGACTTGAAAGTACCTACAAATGTAATATTTAACTGCTAAGTATGTACCTAACTTTAGGAGTTTTGAGTAGTAGCGTCTACATAACTTAAAGCTACATTTTCTAATACAGAACTATCTATGTGAATGCTGCTGTTTCTTACAAAAGAGACAACAACTCTAAAAGAATTCGGCTCGGAGCGTGTACGATGCATCATGCATCGCATTATACAACGTCGCTAGTATTTTATCCACTCGCATTTCCTGACGTCCTATGCTGAACACTATTCCAAAACTTCTCTCTACGAACAAGTCGGCCACCGACCAACCTGTCTCCTTGACAACATTTAGGCTACTTTGAACTTTACCAACAAAGGTATAAGAGCGATGCCTGTGAGCGGCGATGTTGGTGAAGGTATAACAAGTTGGTCCGAGGTTTCCCTCCAACAAATTTACAGAGTCCAACTGTCGCAATCGTCGGAATTATATTTTCAACGAAATGTTTTTAAAAATTATAGATTTTGTTTTTTAACTCGCTCCCTGCGAAAGTTCTCGAACTCCGCTGCTTTGGGAGCGGTCCGCACTGCTTCTTTATAAGTTTTAAAATTTTTGTCGGTGTTCTATGAGAGTTGCTTTTAGTATATTTAAACAGCTGCTCTCAGCTGCTCTCATGCTGCTCTCGTGCTGCTCTCATGCTGCTCTCAGCTGATCTCATGCTGCTCTCGTGCTGCTCTTATGCTGCTCTCAGCTGTTCTCATGCTAATCTCAGGCTGCTCTCTTGCTGCTCTGCTGCTGCTTATCGTGTCATCAGTTCTTTCGAACCAGTGTGGTGAATGGAATTTAAGTGCGCCTCAAAGAGGCTCCTTTCGTGCACTTGACTCATGTTTTCGAACTTTTTAGGTTCTACGACATGCCAGTTTCCTCACGATGTTTTCCTTCACCGTTTGATAGTACTGACAAAGTGCACATAAATTTTTCGACAAAAGAACTCATTGGTGCACGACCGGGATGGAACCCACGACCTTACGATCGGAAGTTACTACTAGACCACCAAGTATTTCCCACCCTTACATTTTTCGACCGCGCACAACATTAATTATTTCTACTAGCAAGAACGACTATGAAAGCTACTAGATTGGTACTGATTGAGTTTAGTGAGACAAATCTATCTTAACAGCTCACAGGATCTAGTTACGGTTTCCATTGTTTTCATATCCGGACTAATAAGCCGGCGAGGGCGAGTCTAGACCGAGGCGCGCCGCCAGGTGCGACCCATTCTTAGAAATTACACTTCTGCGAACCTCCTCAACTGTTGGTAGGTATGTATTGTGTAATCTCAACAAATACTTATTATAATTTTAACTGTTGACATGCTCACGACTGTAAGCTTTAGTTATTTTTGACGTGTAGAATAAATAAGAAAAAATGATACCCAAGTTTGCTCTGAAACATTAAAACATGATATAATACCCAATTATTATCTAACCACACCCTGAAGTTAATCTTGTACCTGTTTATAAAGAGAAATAGACGGCTGGTCGGATATACTTTGAAAATTAAACTTTATTGTCTTTAAGCTGTAGGACATTAAGAAATCTATTATATAAACTGTTTTTACAATTTGTATATAGAGCGTGTAATTAGCTTGTAGCTTAGTTATATAGATTAAAACATAATTCTATATTTTTATCGGAGTGAAGTTAAAATAATCATATCAACGCTAAAAGAGTTTAAAAACAAAAGTTATAAAGCTAAAGATGTTCATCACTCGGAAAGATATCATAAGAGAATAAAGCCTCCTAGCGCGGCGTGATAAATTATGAAAGTTTGCTCGCAAATTATACAGTACTTTCGATGATTCATCTCGGGGAATGGTCAGGGGCGTCATAATTGGATTGTTTGAATTAAATAAGTAGACGAAACCAATTTACAATGAGGTTATGGTATTGGAATTCGAAGATAATTGTCTTAAGATCGTATAGAATCTTGGATTAAATCAACAACTTGTACCGTAAAGTTGTCAGTTAAATTAACTAACTAGGGGTCATCTCTCAGAGTTGTTACTTTTTCTCTGCACGACAATTCTGTAATACGAGTATTTACGTCTTTTTGTCGTTTATATGTATGTATGTCATGTGGACTCTACTACGAAATATCGTCTTTGAGATACTTAAATAAACCTAGACCTAATAGGCTGACTGACCATCATTGACTAATGATAAAAAACCGTAGCTTTTAATTCAGTAACAGGAATTTTAATACTTGGCTTAGTTGTGTTGAAATTATAAATTAATTATCTTAACTCCACATGAACAGTGAAACCCAAAAATATTTTCGCCTTTATTTTGAAGCTATTTGATATTCTTGGAGTTTATTTTTAAAACATCAAGGAATCCTTGCACGCGCCCGATGATGATACGTCAATCAAACTTGCGGCATATTGCGCGGCTATGAATTTAGCGATTTTATTCAAAATTGCCGTTCCAGACAAAACAGATACAAAATATTTCGTCATTCTGATACGAATAAATAAATAAGCTACAAGTGCTACGCCGTAGCACCGTAGCAATTATCCGTAGACGGTATACGTAAGGTCGGTTGTTGACTAAACTTGTTGTGATCGCAGAACAAGATCCATCTAGAAATAGGCAAGATCATATCTTATTTCATTTAAACATTCATAAATAAAATAATATTTGTATTAATAAAAAAATATTGTCTAAACTCTCAAGTGAATGGCTGGAGCAAAGTAAACTAAAGATTACTTTACATTTAAAATATTGTTAATAGGTAGTACCTTCCTATATAATTATGTATGTATAATAAGTACAACGGATCTTTAGCTCTCTGAAGTTAGACGATTGCGCAGGTTTGGTAGAGTAAGCGAGATAGCACGATATTAGGCGTCATCAAAAAGGGGTTCTGCGCAGCTACTTCAGAGAGTTAAAGAATTGTGCGCATTGTATCTGATTTGAAGAGTAAAAAGCTCATGGCCCAACTTGTAACCGCATAGCCTCGAAGCAGTAAAGCCTACATAGTCTTCGGGGATCGTTTACCGGCTCCCGCGGCCTCCCTGACTCTCGTGTCAGGGACTTTCAAACATTCAATACAAAACTTTTTATGGACTAAAATGAAAATCAGAAGAATTTTAGTTCTACACGTTTTCAGAATTTGTTTTGTGGTGAACTGAATTTTTTAAACTTGTATCGATGTAGAAACCAGTAACAGCAATTTGCAAAAATGTACAATTTTAAATCGAGTTTTTAAATTAAGAAGCAAAATTGCACTGTGGTCCGTTATGTTATCTCGGCAACGGAACAGCTGTCAAGGGAAAATGAATTTATTGCTCTCGGTAATAGCGATTGTATTCGTCTGCTCCACGTGTCGCTCGTAAATATTGGGTTTTTGTCTTCCACTGGACGTACGAAATATTATCTGTTGTCATATTTTCTGAAAAGTCTTTAAAATAAAATCGTAGTGAGCAATCCTTTTTGTAAGTGCCGAGATAAAGCAGTTAGACCACATTGCTTAGCTCCTGCCAGTGGTTTCCTTTGTTTTAGGTAGGTACCAAAATATAAATGTTTCATTCACATCCGATGAAGCCTGATTGAGGATTAAACATCGACCAAGCCATGTTTGTTTGTTGCAATGGTTCTTCACGGTGTCCAGTCGCCTAACTGTTAAGATTATGTAAATGACTCACGCTGAGATAATTTTAATCTAATTGTTATACAACTCTTCCATTTTTAGTTTTATTAGGTAGTAGGTTAGGTGAAGGCAAAGGCGGTGGGAAAACATTGGTTTCGACTGGCACAGGACCAAAAACAGTAAAGTGAAAATGAGGAGTGAGACCTATACTCAGCAGTCGGTGGATGTGAGCTGATAGAATAGATAGAGGTTAGGTAACTATTACGTAGTTGGTTTTAAAATTCTTTGAGCTATACCTACTCATATATTTTCTTTAAAAACGAAGTTGGAAACAGTTGTAAAAATATTTTTCTCTATGTGTAAGAGGTTATCAATATAACCTCTTACACATAGAGAAAAATATTTTTAAACCAGCTAGGATAAATACATGACAATTCATGTATTTATCCTAGCTGGTTTTATGCTAAAAAAAACTCAAAAATGAAATTTCCAATCGGCTGCCGTGTGACGCGACAATGCTTGTCTCTCAGTCTCATTCAGTTCTACAGCTGAACAACTCAATAGCGTTCGTTCATTCATTCATTCCGAATGAATGTAACAATACGCTTATCCTGCTGGTCTGGATAGTTGGGATGAAAATGGTAGGACTGAAAAGAAAACGGTTTTTTTCGCATAATATTTTTGCTTTGTAATCTGTATAAGTGTATACGAATTGATTTATTTACAGAAACTACGAGTAAGCTTCTATATAATATTGACAAATGCAATAAATCCATTTCTTGAGCCGTCTAAAGATCTTTGTGATCATATTGAAATAAATTAATCTCTCAAATCTATTATGATCTTTCAATAAACCTGGATCAAACGTGGGGACGACACGAATGTGTATCGATGTGAACCTTATTCTTGTTACCTTCATCTTCATCCCCCTCCACGAGTTCAGCTCAACCTTAATAAAATCTTTCCTTATCAATAAATCATCAGAATCATCAGTATCATCAGACTGTTACTTAGAGAGCTCGTAATTATAATCAAAATTAATATTTATGAAAACTCAATGGTAGAAACGAACTACGAGAAGGCAGGTAACTTAATATGACTAAACTGGTCCTACTTACTTTCAGAGACAGGTAGGTATAATACTTTACTGCTTCGTAGCCGTTCGCTGGCATCACAATTTCATGTAATTTTCCTACATTTTCCTGGAAAGTATACCCTTCACGGCTTAAAACTGGGTGATTTTATGAGCTCATGTTTACATACAAGGTGTGAGTTTTTTCAAATAAAATGAGCACCTACTTTGCACTGTGATTCTGTATACTTTTCTGAGATAAGACTTGGATAACACCTTCCTTTTTTCTTTAAAAAAATAATACTTTGTTGTTGATTGAACAATTTAAAATTGTACTTTAAAAACAGATGGTAAATGTTAGGTACTTTAACAGGTTCATCATAGAATGACAACAATAACAGTTTCTATGAGTTCAATAATCATAAAATAGAGTTAGAGCACGATTTATTTATTTAATCGTATGACATGTAGAGGCGTAGATTAAAACTAAAACTAAAACAAAGCATTTCTAAACTTATAATTTATAGCATTAATTCTTAATCCACACTAAAGTCAATGTTCAGATTTCCAAGCCGATGCTGCTTCTAAAACAAAGCATTAGAGATTAATTAAAGAGACTTCAAAATATATATTTCAGAATATCTAATTTATTTATCCCACTCTATCGTATAACAAAACCGTTGACCACTGTACGGAACCGTACGTGATTAGAGTGGGATGGATGCTGAATTGATACGAACTTGTAAATTAGATAAACTTGCTGTATTCAAGAACTTTACGTTACGCTAATGATTATGATGATTTATGCTGCTAATGAGTGCGAACCGATAGCAGTCCGAAAGTGCACTGACTAGGTAAACCGCGCGATGCACCTCGTGCGACCTACTTAGTCAAATCTGCTTGCTAAGGTGTTCGTGTATCGAACATGCTCCCGAGGGGAGGAGATGAGATGAAATGAGATGCTACAATTATTGGGGTTAGTTAATACATCGATGAACCAGTATTTTGCTTATGCTAAATGTTTGTTAGAACAGTGCTAGGTGAAATTAAAATTATACTCGTACGTTGAATCGAGTTGCTACACACTAAACATATTAATCGCTATCTATGGTAACGACCGATTGTCTTTTATTAATGGGTGAAGTCGAACTGTCTTTTTTGGAACGCCAATTACGCAAAATAGACCACCGTTTGGTCATGTGTCCGTCTTCACCTTGCTCGGGCAAAGGTTGCTCTCGCGCACTCACACTTTGCTCTGGCTCGAGCCTGGGCAAATGATTGGCACTTGCACTAACACTATTGATTGGCTGGGCGGGCGCGGACAAGCTGACTGCTGGTCTGCCTCGCCTCCACAGGAACCACAGGAACGCTGCGACGGCTACTGCTAGTAGCACATATGATATCGCATAGTGGTGTATATCATGATAGCTAATGTTGACGTCTTGCTGAGCTGCTTCCTTCATAGCGGTGATCTGTTCACCGAGATGTTTTAATGAGCTGTTCAGTAGAGCGCTGTCTTCTTCAGAGTTGAAATGAGGAAGCGTAATATTGACCAAAGGATGACGTAATGGAGCTATGTTAAAAGAAACTACGTCTGGTTTGAGATTGAGCGTATTTTTTTGCTGATACGAATATAGAGTTAGGTCACGTCCCTTTACAATACATTGTTTAGAGAGTTGAATGAGCCCGGCCTTGCTGACTCGGACGTCTCGTATTTCTTCGTCGCATATGATTCTCAAAGAGTATGAATCACATACGTAGTAAAAATAGACAGATGGGTCATGCAATTGAATCCATCTATTTTTGCAGTTTTCTTTAGTAAAAGCGCAATCTCCTTTGTTTTTTATTTCACAAAACCTTTCTTCGGTATCTAGATGATTGATAGGCCCTTGAAGCTGACAAAGGTAAATTTCATCTTGATACTCGCAGCTTTTAAGGTCCTCGTTGCTCGCTGTTAAATAGGAGTCTCTTCTTAAGTTAATGGCTAAGTAGTCTGCCACTGTCTTGACGTGGAGCATGTTGGTATTTATTTGAGCTGGTACAGGTATTAAGTGGTACAACTGGAAATTATCTCTGCTAATCAATGGTAATGTTATCTCAAATATAAAGTACTCTGTAGTCATTTTTGCTTTTATCTTCAATAGCTTGTAGATTTGATATAAAGTGGACTGTATGCTGTCGATGGGTAACGTGAGCTCGTTCGATATTTGACTTGAAACGATTTGGAGTTCTTTGCTAAGTTGTTTCGGGCTCAAAAGATGCATGTTTATCTTCCCATGATAAATATCTGTCATGGTGTCCATTAATGAGTCCTGGACCCGCTTTAAATTCTGTACCATATTTGTGGTAGCTATCGCTGCTAATGAAAATTCTTGAAGAATAGATATACTTTCCAGTTCCTTTTGTATAGTCTTGGTTGCTTGATCTAAATAGTTGATATGTTTATTTAATAGTTTATGTTGAGTTTCAATGATCCTTTCTGTACGCTTTAATATGTTATATTCTGCTTCTACAACTGATGTTTGATTTTTCCATAGCTGTAATAAATGCTTTTGATTGCTGTTTACAAGTTCAATGTCATGCTTATATTTTTCTGCGAAGCTGTCGTCTAATACTCCGAACAATGTATTTGCTATGGAGCCGACCGCATTGATAAGGCCGCGTCGGGTTCTTGACGCTGCGCTAAAATGCTGATTTAGCAACAGCTGGTTACAATAATCAAGCTCGCTCTGTTCATGCTGAATTTGCATTAAAATCATATGACAATGGCTGGGTTCTTTCACCTTATCACATGTTTGCTCTAAGTGCTTCGTAAACGTATTTACTGCTTTATTTGCTTGCCAATAAGGTTGCATATTATAATAAACCACGATTTTCCATCGATCTCGAATTAAATGCATTTTGCCTATGGGGTCAAAGTACACCGATTGATTATTGGGAAGCTGAGTGAAGTTGTAAGATGCTTCGCTGGACCATATGACGCTCATAAAGAATATAAATGCTAGTGCTACATTGACCAATTTCGGATACTTTCTTGTGCTTGCTTGCTTTCTTTTTGTCTCAATTTCTTTGCTTTGCTTGCTTTGCTGAACTAACTTTTCATCTTGCTTTGCTTGTTCTACCGGTAAAATGGATAATCTTATGACTGGACGCTTTATATACCCATTTTTTGTTTTTAGAGTTACTACTCTGACTAACCCATCGTTCCCTTTATGAACTTCTACTACTCTTTCAACTGGGAACTTCCCCGCTAAATTGTTATCGTCATGAATAGTTACCATATCCCCGATCTCGATAATTCTTTTCGCCTTCAACCACTTGCTGCGTACTGATAACTGGGTAAGATATTCGGTTTTCCACCTTTTCCATATATCTTGAACGATCTTGTTTGCTAGATGCCATCTGGTTCTGCCATCATCGGCGGTTTCTATGACCGACAGACCTGCTCTGCTAGTTAGAAAATGCGCTGGTGTCAGGAAATCGATGTCATCAATGTCGTCTGATATTGGACACAATGGCCTCGAGTTTAGATTTGCTTCTATTTGGGCTAACACGGTGCTGTACTCCTCGAAGGTCAGAGCTTGATCACCTACGACCCTCTTAAGATGCTGTTTTAGACTTCTGATTGATCGCTCCCAGATCCCTCCCTCTATTCTATGGGATCCTGACACCCAGTCATCCATATAAAATTGCTCTCTGATGCTTTTTGCTGCATAAGGAAAATTATGCTGTTCATCGTCTGCTAACTGGCGAAGAGTCATTAATACTTTTACTTTTACTTTTATTAATGCTAAGAACGGTGCCGATTTGGTTCCGTATGTGATTGTTGCTAGCTGATATGTTTTGATGGGCATTTCCGGGTTTTCTCTCCATACAATTTGCTGAAGTTTTTGGTCTATTTCATTGACTAAAATCATACGATAACATTTCTCAATATCGGCCGTGTATGCGTAACGATATTGCCTACACTTCAGTATGAGCCCTTGTAGATCTTGTTGCAAGTTAGGGCCCTTGTACATGAGGTCATTGACGCTGTAGCCGGAAGTAGTTCTGGCTGACGCGTTAAACACTACCCGGAGTTTTGTTGTGCTAGATTCGGCTCTTTGAACCGCATGATGAGGTAGAAAACATTCTATTCCGCACCTCTGTTTGCTGCTAGATGATTCTTTCATATGATTCATTTGCTTATATTCGCTAATAAACTGCTTATACTGCTTTGCTAGACTTTCTTGTCTTGTAAATTTTCGCTCTAGATTTTTAAATTGCGCTATCGCTATCTCCTTCGAAGATCCTAATTTTTCTTTAAATTCCTGCTTCATGGGTATTCTCACTTCATAACGGCCGCTTTCTAACCGCTTTGTTGTGGCTTTATAGTAGTCGACACATTCCTGATCTTCGACTGACATCTCACTTTGCTCTTGTATATCCTCTATTTTCCAAAACTGTTGTAGACTTTCAATATCATTCAAAATAACGTTGCAGTGGAATGAAGCCTGGACACTTCCGCATAGTAACCATCCTAGCTTGGTATGCTGAGCTAGAGGTTCCGATTGAAATTCACCTCTAATTAATCCTTCTAATATGATGATAGAATAAATATCTGCCCCCAGTAGCAGATCCACAGGACGACTGATGTTATAATCTGGATCTGCTAAACAGAGGAGCGCTATATGTTG
Organism: Epirrhoe tristata; assembly: GCA_951394285.1. Classification (NCBI taxonomy): domain Eukaryota; kingdom Metazoa; phylum Arthropoda; class Insecta; order Lepidoptera; family Geometridae; genus Epirrhoe; species Epirrhoe tristata. The sequence goes on from OX596152.1 coordinate 10,087,500, forward strand.
CCAAGATGGTTTATCGAAGGTCTTGTTCGGCAAGTTTTTAATAACATTTTTCATTATTAAAACCTCAGTGTTAAACTTGTAATCTATGTAAGTCGATTGACATGTGATTTTTAGCTTTCCTTTGCAGTTATTTTCTTGCTCTCCTACTCCAACAATCACGCCCTTACATTGCTCACGCTTCAATCCCAATTGCTGTGCTGCTCTTTCGCTAATTACCGATACCTGGGAGCCCTGATCAATAAGGGCTCGCATAACATGCTGTGAATTATCTGCTGCTGTCACCTTAACTAATGCTGTTTGTAATAAAATCTGTGACGTCACTCCCCTTTCATGCTGGGTTGCGTGCACGCCGTTACTGCTCATGCTCTGCTCCTGTTGCTGATGATGATTATTGTTTCTACGTTTCATAAGTCCGGACGCGCTATTGGAGTTTTGCTGATTAATAAAACAATCGTGTAATAAAGTATGATGATTATCAAAGCATTTTCGACATCTTTTTGTTGAGTAGCATTTAAATCCATTGTGATCATGAATGCAATTTATGCAATAATTCAGTTGTTTAACAATTTTTAATTTCATTTCATTCGGAGAATCGTTGAATTTTTTGCAATAATGTAAACTATGTTCGCCGAAGCAATGAGGACACCTACTCGCTGACGGTGCTGACACGTGCATTGCTTTCGAAATATCATTTTTCATGTTATTTTTCCAATCGAGGCTTGATTTAAAATAATTTCTTTTATTTTGATAGGGTGCTGCTTGATGATTTGCTTGCTGAGATGAGTGTGCCTTAGAGGTCACATCCTGACGACGACGAGCTGCTTCTAGAGTCGTGAACTTGTTCTCTAGAAAATCGATAAAATCCTGTAGTACAGGTAGTTCCCGTGAGTTCTTTAGCGACTCTATGTACTCAGAATAAGACTCATTGTCCAATTTTTGTGCTAAAAGGTGTACAAGTAGAGGGTCCCATGTATTAATATCTACACCAAGCTTCTTTATGGCGTAAAGACTCTCTAGCGTGACATCATGTAGTCGTTTGATAGCTAGATACGACTGCTGCTGAATGTTAGGAAGGTTGAGAAACATGCTGACGTGTGAAGTAAAGATTTGTTTTATATTATTGAAACGATGATTTAATATTTCCCAACAAATGCTATAATTCTCCGCGCTAATCGGGAGATGCTGGATCAAACGCTCTGCTTCACCTTTTACTTTGCTCTTCAAAAATTGCATTTTCTGAGCGTTTGATAGCGCTGGATTGTTATGGATCGCTTCGTCGAACAGATCCTTAAATGATACCCATTGATTGAAGTTACCTGCGAATACTGGTAGGTCCATTTGAGGAGTCGACTTGTCACGATACGAAGTTGACCACATTTTTGAGCTCAAAGCTTTTCTCATGCTGCTGTACGTACGCTCATGTTTATTATAAATAGCTTCGTACGCTTCATCTTCTTCCAAATCAACCATGATTTCCCAATGGGAATTATCTACCGACGTCCAGCGAGTTTGTAAGACTTTCAGGGCGTCTTCAAACTCCCATTTTTCATGGAATGACTCGATGTCTATGCTCTCCACTGCTCTCACGAATGCTTTAAAATTGACGGACTGCTTGCGTAGCATATCGTCTAACTTGCTATTGCTCCCTCTAGCCACTACGGAGGGTGTTGTTGGTGCTCTGGTTGGCGACGGGCGCTCTTCTTTCGACGGACCTGCCTGCTCTGGATTAGGAGTTTCTTTGGCCTTAGATAATGACCGCTTCTCAAGGAGTAACTCATCATGGCTCTCACTAATTAACCTATCCGCTGCTAAATAGATCTTTTTAATACGCTCAAACTCATTATTGACAAAGTACGCATGATTCGTAGTTTCATACGGAAGAAGTTTTTCATGATTCTTCTCATACTCTCTCCAATACGATTCTAAGAGGTCATATTTCTTTTGACAAGACTCAATAGTCCTACGCTCTTTACTTTCCTTTTTAAAATTAATTAAAAGTTTCTCGATGGTCTCTCCTAGCTCAAACTGACGCTTGTAAAGAGCTTCCATCTCGCTGTAGCTAGTTATATTGAAAATAGAACGCTCTTACTTGAAAGCCGCTTGGCCTTCGGCTAAAGTTGTCCTGTCGCGGGTTGCTCCCCACGGCGCTGCTGCTAGCTGATGCTGAGGTCGCGAGCTGGCTCGCTGCTGACGGTTTGTCGCGGGTAGTTCCCCACGACGCTGCTGCTGGCTGATGCTGAAGTCGCGAGCTGGCTCGCTGCTGACGGTTTGTCGCGGGTAGTTCCCCACGACGCTGCTGCTGGCTGATGCTGAAGTCGCGAGCTGACTCGCTGCTGACGGTTTGTCGCGGGTAGTTCCCCACGACGCTGCTGCTGGCTGATGCTCGGGCTCACTGCTGATGATGCTTTGACGTGGGTAGCTCCCCACGGCAAATCGTTGCTAATCCACACTCTTAGCTCTCTGGTAAGCTAGAGGACACTGCAATCCACGGCTGCTAGTTCTGAGCGAAGCACTTCACTTGGCAATAGATTACACCTCGCGAATACTTCTAGGCTCGAAGGACCAAAATGTACGGAACCGTACGTGATTAGAGTGGGATGGATGCTGAATTGATACGAACTTGTAAATTAGATAAACTTGCTGTATTCAAGAACTTTACGTTACGCTAATGATTATGATGATTTATGCTGCTAATGAGTGCGAACCGATAGCAGTCCGAAAGTGCACTGACTAGGTAAACCGCGCGATGCACCTCGTGCGACCTACTTAGTCAAATCTGCTTGCTAAGGTGTTCGTGTATCGAACAACCACTATAATCCGTACAATTTCTAAAGATGATACAATATCTGCACTCGACTGGCCGCAGCGTACAATATAATCCGGTGTTTAGGTAAAATCAATAGGTCACCGGAGATAAGGCGGGTAATATACCGAACCCTTGTCACGTGCCGACATTACGGGCTAGGGATGGCCTAAATTACGGGCACGAGAAATTACGGACTCGAGTTTTACAGGTAAATGAAAGGTATTAATGAAAAGCTGTAATGAACGGCGCTGTGCTTTATGGGGGTAGCTTGGGGTTCGATTCCAGTGAATTTCGGGAAATCACCAGCTGTTTTTTAAGGTCCTCAGTCCCTATTTCCTATTTACGAAGATGTACCTACTCAGTTTATTAAGATATACCTAACAGAGTTTATACAAACAGAGTACAGTTATTTTGATTTTAAGTTATTTTATTAAAGTTTTATGCTATTTTATCTGAAGAAATTTGAAAGAATCATACCGCAATTTTCTCTTTATATGGAAAATATTTATTTCAGAATCCGTAAAAACCATGCCTCTGGCTCACTATCCCCGCACTACTCGGATATTGTATGAGCGCAGATCGAAGTCTTATAATATTTTATTTCCTATAACACCTCTTGCGGGTTTCGCTATGAAAGGGTTATTATGTCGACCGAAAAAGGATGTAGAATTTTTCGGCAATTTTCGCCAAGAGACTAGTTGAATTCATAAGATTGCTCAAATGGTTCTAGATTTGGTTGGCAGTTGCGTAGGCTTTTCTTTCAATGCAAATTAGATGAGGCTTTGTGTAAAGATTTGGGTACTGGAAAGAGCATCGTTTTGTTCATTTTCATGATTTAGGGTCGTCGTCGACTCGTTTGGATTGAAGACAATTTTGCTATTATTGTTATACCTAATATACATTTTGAGAAAAGAAAAATAATTTAGACTTTTCGTCGTAATTATTTAATCTGTTTAGGTACTTCATATCACGTTCTTATTCCTAGCTGAAATAAGAAGAAACCTTCTTATTTTAAGTGTAAACACACTTAAGAGGTTGGTAAGAGGAACTCACCGTTTTTACCTCATTACTAGTTAATAGGACTGTACAAAATATACTTTCGTATATGGTATGAATATAATATATCTGCCTTTATATGTAACTCCAACAGTCGAGTAAACACTCTTCCATTACCAAAAAGGCTAAAAACAAATTCGTGTAGCTCCACAAGTAACCATCGATCAATCGGCACGCATTTACTCAATTCAGCAACACTGCTGTAATTTTATTACTCGTACAGGAAGATGGATGGATCTTGAGCGATGCTAAACATCGCACATCTATGAAAATAGCCGTGTTTAAAATACTAGCTAATAATTTCGTTTTTCGTGTTTTGTGGTCTGTGGCACAGTCGCAATACTATTAGAGCCTGTGACATCGAGCAGGAGATTAGTTATATTTTTATATGTAAGTAGTTCTACTGAACCAGTTTGGGTAAATGATTTCATTAATTATTCAAAGAGACAATGTCAAGGTATCCCCCAGGCACGATAGACATTCTATAGAGATATCTCAAGGAGATACGCCGAGTCAGAAAAACGTTGTAATGTTATTTGGCACATACCCAATTGCCCACATTCAGGTAGCTGGCATTCGTGACAGGTTGGAAACTCATCGCTATCTATTACTCGTAGAATACTAATATGAATATGAAAATCTTATCTGGATTCACTTTCGTGGCCCAGGCCCTTTCCATATTCGTCCATATTTTCTAGGCCTTCCATCATTCATCATCTATTTCCATGTCTATTACTCCGATATATTCCATAAGTATACTCAAAGAACTGTAGAGATAGTGCCAATTATAATTATAGTCACATTTGATCAAACTTACCTCAACTAAGTCTAAAATTACCAACTCTGAGTCGCTTTGTCCAATTAAGAGTCGATACTCAGATCGCTTGAATTGTTGAATTTTGCTGGAATCCAGCCATTATCTCTAATTCTCGATAACTAAGCCACCTTCAAACTATGAGCGATATTGAATGCTTTGGAATTTGCTGAAGATGTTAAATCAATTTAAATTATTGAAAACAATATTATTGTTGTCAATAAAGATTTCATCATTCATCATCGTCTACACATAGGTAGTCTAGGCCTCTCTTTCTTTATGGGGCTTGTTGCCCTTAGGTACTATGTAGTTCGTTCTTATTTCGTTTGAATTCGGTGCGTCTTATAGGTATATATATGGATCTACCTGTTCAAAAACAGAAAAGTACCTATTAGTGTACTCAAATAGACTTACGCTTCGTTTTCAGACGAGCAGTCCCTTTGTCACGTGTGGGACGAAAGTTAATGAGTAAGTAACCTACTCATTCTCACTCTATTGCGCAAGCAAATAACTTGGCTACAAAAAAAATCGGTTTCATTGTCACTAATTCAATAACCACATTTCAATTCAAATCAAAAATTCAAACCGATGAGTTTGAATTTGGAATGAAATCAAAAAGTTTCGTTCGCGTTAACGAAGCAAAGTTGTAACAATGCAATACTGTTTGATTGAAATCCAATTTGCAGCTAAAACATTTTAATATCCAGAGAACGCTGAAGCTACAACATTTTTAATTAATTTCGTAGATTTTCTATTTAAAAAAAATTGTGGCACTCCGGGAGTGCCGACAGAAGTGAAAACTTGAACAATTACGTACATTACGCACAATGAATTTTATCCCTCCAAAGTTACTGCGCAGAACCCATTTATGATGACCCACAAAGATGAAGACAGCGGTTGTCAGACAGACAACAAGAAATGACAGAGGCTTTACACCGCGGCCTAGAAATTAACACCTGAGTTGCGTACAGACTCATATGAACTTACTTTTTTTGGTACTTGAAAAGCTGAGGCTTGTGCCTTCACAGTGTACATTTGCCTGAAATAACAAGTACAAACTTACAAAAATAGATATTTGGTTTGTATCAAAACTAAAAAGTGATTGTACTAACATACATTTAATTTTAACTATGTACTTAGTAGCAACAATAGTATTCTGAAGTTATTGCATATAAATAGTGTGATACTTTCATTGAGTGAGTGTGATTCAAAAATTGTAGAATGTCTGTACGTATACATCTCATTGCAGGCGACTGTACCTAACAGGTAGCGCTACTACAGTATCTATTCTTGTACTACTAAAGTAGGTACAGCAGCTAAATTAATACTACAGCAGCTAGGTAAATAAATACAATGTCCCAGGCACTACAGCATCCCCTTGAGTGTAGGCATAGGTTCGCTCCTGAATCTCCTGATTCTGTATAAATCATCTAGTATAGATGTATCTACAGAGGTTTTAGATAAAATAAAGTGTTATTGTTGAACAATTGTAATAATTTAAAAGTTAAATTTATAGTAAACGCAACATATACAATTTGACAAATCAATGATTTGAAAAGTGTCTGCGCAACCCCTATGAACACCATCACTGATAGTTATTAGTAGCTTCATGCAACTCAAGAGTACAGTTCGCCCAACGGATCTAGGCATTTGAAAAGTTAGCCATTTGTCTGCGCAGAACACAATTTTGTATGAAAAAGTGGTCACTGCGCAGACAATCTGCTAACTTCACGAATGCCTAGATCCGTTGGGCAAACTGAAAGTAAGACAAAAGCTAGATCAAACGGATTTTTGGATTAGGAAGGTTTTGTACCTACATATCTAGTTGGTTAGAAATAGCTTTGGGAATGTTCCGGCTCCTCTCTGGTTTTCTTCAAGCCACAAGTAAAAATACTTACTTCTGAAAAAATGCTGCTAGGAAAAATTATCATACATATTTGTCATAGGATAAGTTTTAATCAAAAAGTGAGAAATCAGCTGTGTGTGAGTCATGTACCAATGCACTGTACTAAAAAATCCGAAATAATCACACATCACTCGGTAAGTTTGTATGTAATGTAACACAATTAGATAGTAGGTACTTTTCTCTATGCACAGCACTGACAATATTCTAGAATACATAAAAATGCTCGATCTGGGACCTTTTTATAGTTTCTTCAATTAATTTAGCTTATTCTAATGTAATTATTTATTAAATTATTATATCTAATCTAAATGTAAACAAAAGCTCTATTCCTAAACTTTATGCAGTGTAGAACAGTTACTGAAAGTAGTTCTGAAATTTATAACTAGATGGCGCGACTAAAATAGGTCGTTTTCTAGATCGCGCTGACGAAAACACGCGGCCGTTTTTAAAGTCGAACGAACATTTTTGTTATGATGTGCTAGTTGATATGTGTGGTCTTAGTTCACGTGACAGCGTCTTGACATTAAAGCGTCTTAGCGTCTTGACCACAAAAAGGTACCATGCTAAGTCTATGGTCTTGACAGTAAAGCGTCTTACCGTTTTGACAGTAAAGCGTCTTACCGTTTTGACAGTAAAGCGTCTTACCGTTTTGACATTAAAGCGTCTTAGCGTTTTGACATTAAAGCATCTTAGGTCACGTGACTTTCCCAGTCGAATCTAAAGTTTTATACTCAATTCAAAACTATTTCCTCTATGTCGCTAACGCGCCTAAAGAAGTTTTCACTTCAAAAACAATTTTACTCAAATAACCATGTACAATACATATATTCAATAGCCATGACGGAGGCCTTAAGGCGGCCTAAAAACTCCGTCACTCATTAGAAATATGAACCTGCGGTTAAGTTGGGACACTCTGTTACCTGAGCTCTGTTGGTGGGCAGACCTCAGGTAACAGAGCTTTGTGTTCAGACTAAGTTCAAGTTATACATTTCAAATCCAAGACCGAGTTTTGCTTTGCCAAATTAAGAAGTTTCCGACTTCCAAGTCTCGTCAAACTAAGGTCTTAAAAACCACTGAGTTGAGAGTTGTTTTAAACCTCTGCAAAGTATCATGCAAAGGTTACGTAGTCGAGATTTATGGCTGCGACTGGCGTTCTATTCTGCCAAGCAGGCTACAGGCGATAAACCAGTGCCTGTTCTACTTGCACTGCCTGATAGCGCTACACAGATAACACTCCGATTGATCGTCAATGAGTAGAAATTCATTTATCTTTACCAAACCTAAGAACAAAAACCGAACACCCCAAACTCAACTTTAAACATACAATATAAAGTCTAATTTCAATTGAAATGTGCAAGAATAGGGTAAGATTAAATTGCGGTCTCTCTCAACCGATTCCCATTTTCCCCCCCATTTTGGGGAGTGATATTATCAGCATAATAATAATGTAAATAATGAATAATTATACAAAATATCGGTGTTTAATAACTATCTATTAGGATAGATTTTACTCATTTTAAGAGCATTTTATCGACGAATCTATCTTAAAATTTAATTACCATGCGCGTTTTGAACTAGACCTTAGATAACATAATGGTTACTATAGAGTTGACTCTATTTTGATGAAAGAAATAAACGTTATTTGAAATTAAAATTTTACAAAAATTTTTTTACTATCCGTCGCCACGAAACAGCTCCTTAACTCAGGGAAGCACATAATTTGTGACCGCTATCGACACCTAGATAAAACCGTTCGATTCTGTGCGACTTTAATTTCTTTCCACGATAAATGTTCTAACATACGTCCCTCTCTTATGTAGGGCGACAGAGAGAGACTGATGACAGCGTGTAGACAAAGAAGTTTGGTTATTGGATTGTAGAGCGAGGCTCCATACAGAAGTAACAATAGTGGAAATACACAAGAATCACTCTAACCAAATTAAAGTTAAAATTTAAGTGGTTCTCATAAATGTCTGCTTTAACTCACTTAATGTTATCTTTAGATTTCTAGCATCATCATCATTACCGTTCCTTTTAAGAGACAGGTCTTTAATTAAGACAGCTAGTTCCTGATAAATGCTTGTTGCCCTCCTAAATGTATTTATATTTAAATAATTGATTTATTTATTTTAAAAATTTTTTTAATAGGTATACACAGAACTATTATAGTTCTGTGGTGTATCCCGAAAATGGCAACCATGCAAGACCTAGGCCTGCAAGTAACGGCCATCCGAGGCAACGCTCTCCCAACTGAGCTAATGGGGAAAATAAAATTTACTAAAATACGATGCTAAGGTGGAATTTACTCACCTATAGGAATTTTAAGGTTATTGAAAAATTAAAATTCGTTTTTTTGATCACATATCACGTGCTCTGAAACCAATCTTATTCCGTCACAACAAGGTTATTTTTAACTTAATAGCTAAGAGGAGTGATGAGAGGTGAGTCAAGTTAAATTGTTTTGTTTCTAAGGTTTGTCGTTTGGATGGGCTCCGACGACAGTTCCAACAATTTATCTGTTTGTGAATTTAGGTTTAACTTTATTGGGACGAGATCTGAAGAGCTCGCATCGAAATCTAGCCCTTGTTTGTTCAATAACTCACTTCTAACTACATATTTCTCCATTAAATTATAGTTTCCAACTTTTTTATATTCGTTGTTAGATATTGCTTCGTCTTAGTTATCGTAAAATCTTAGAACATAAATTGCTTTAACTTTGTACTAGTTCTTGGAATTCATACATTTTCTATAAAAGTAGGTAAGCAAAAATTTTTATTAAAATAAAAAATAATTAAGAGGCTAGGTCAAGGCTGCTTATTAAGAACTACGATAAATATTTTTGAAATGTTATTACTTCTATGGATTTTGTATGTTAAACTCAAATAAACTCAACAAATTAAATTATAATTGTATGAAGCTGAAACACTATGCTAGATTGTGTGAGACTGGTGCTTGCAAATGTTCCAGGTTTGAAAACTAAAAGCATATTTAAATACCTAATGTGAGTGGAGAAAGTTCTCGTAGATTCTATTCCAAAGTAAACGAAACGATATAGGTAAGTAGATCTCACTTGAAGGGGCTTAGGTTTCTTGACCCAAAGCCGGGTCTTACCTGAATCTTACCTGAATCTTACCGTCCTGGATGCCATCTTCAAACACTGCAGCCATAACTCAAGGTGAGCTTTACCTAAAACCTCTGGTCTTGAATAAACGGCGAACGTAATGTGCTGATAGTACAGGCTATAAACAGATATCTGAACTTCAAGCGAGCTACAAAAGCAGCATTTTTATTTGTTGATCTCTGACGGCTCATAAAGGGCACGTATTTTATTTGAGCTACACAAAAAGCTAATGGCAATACTATAATAATAACGAAGCATTTGCTTTGGAGGGCAAGTTCCATTGTTCCCCTTCAACATAGTTCCCCTTCATAGATTGAGTCCGATAATTAAGCTAGCTTGGGAAATAGTTGTCATCCTGTTCTTTTATTTTGACCCATGTGAAACAGCATCCGCAGTTTATCAGCAACCCCTGGGTCAGCAGGCCGGCTGAGCAGTCCTTGTCGGGGTCCGGCGCGCCGCAGACACCGCTACATGCAGGTACAGATTAGACGTCACTGGTGACCTTATTCTCACTGAATTGTAACGTCAAAATTGATCAATACTAGCTTTTGTCTACGGCTTCCCTGGGGATGCCTAGATGCCTTGATAATGGTAACTTTTCTAGATGTAATGGGAACCTGTGTCCTTTTCCGTACCACTTACTAGGCATGGATAGGAAGGTAAATAGATTTAAAATACCTATGAACTTAGGGATACTTTCAAATACATCGCCACCTGAAATATTTACCTAACTGGTTTCTTCATGATATTTTCCTTCAATTATTACATGATGCACGTTGGGAAACCACAACCTACAGATGGTAAGAAGGCACTACCCTACCCGTATCGGTCCAACGGTTCTCATATGAATCTAATACTAATAACCATGAGCCTATAGTTGTTACATTCCGGTGTGATAGTGACCCTAAGCCTCACCGACCATTCCTCTGCTTCACTTGAGATTTAATCACAGCACGCTCCGGCGGCTACTCGATGCCTCCTCCAACACCTCAATGAATCGCTGCTCTCTTCACGTCAACTCTTGTTATTGTGCTGTTTGACTGATTGTATAATGCCTTGAAGTTCCCTCGACGTTTTCTACAAACAACATTTTTCGCATGTTAGTAAATCATTTTGAACTGGCTTTAAAAAACGGAGGAGATTTTCCATTTAATTGTTTTAAATTGGGATTGTATTTTTTGATGCACTTGGTAAGGATATTTTGTGTACATTCTTATTCATAGTGATAGTGTAATTTAACCTTTTTAATGCTATAAAATAAATACTCAAAGTCAAAGTCAAAAAGCATTTATTCAGTAGGAACGCTGGGATCACTTTGAAACGTCTTAAAACTAGGTGATTCTACTCCTGTTCCTTCGCGACCAATACCGTGAAGAACCAGGGCAACAAACACGGTTTGGGGCCTAGCTTTTTTTAGGTGATCCATCTTAGATCTAACTTAGGCTAATTTCTTAACTAACTTAGTTGTAAAATTAAAAAAAAAGTTAGTAAAATTCAAAAAGCTAAGCAAGATAGCAAAGGCATTGTGCATACAATACTCCTCACACAATAGTACTAGCAAGCTTAATATGTTATTAAATAGGTATAGGGATTACGTGACTTCGTTCAGTTCCAGGTATTGAAATGAAACGAGAACGGCTTCACCGACACTACTTATGCCTCGTGCCATAAATCTAGAGCCAAGCCTAGGTGTTAGCTTATACTGTCCTGTTTAAGATACTCCCTACTGAGAACTTAAATTTACAATTTCTTATCAACGCAAATGCCGTTCTGTATACCTTGTTTTAAGGCTTACTCTCCAATGTATCAGAGCTGAACAACTTAAGTTGAAGTGCCTAAATGGATTCTAAATACATTAGACGTGTATTGTACCCAACTATCTGGAAATAAATTATTAATATAGAGTTATTAATCAGAGTGTAATGGATGAGATAGCTTTCAGCTATTAACTTTGTGAAAATGGCTAATATATTCAAATTATATCAGTCTATTCAAATTGGAACAGACTGTGAAATCGTAGGGGTACACCTACATATACGCTCATTAATTTACAATTTAAGATCGTAATTTCATGCAATCATTTATCATTTAAAGAATATACGTAGTTACGAATTATAAATAAATAATAAATAAATAAATATGCTGGACTTTTCACACAGCATCATCTAGCCCCAAAGTGAGCTTGTAAAAAGGGCTAGGTTTTGTCTATGGTGGAACCCTACCACTTTTTAGCGAATATGGTATTGGTTTGGTATTAAATGAAAATCACTTGTTAGCGAGTATGGTAGATTAATTATAATAAAGTTCCACAATTTAAAATACTTAATAAATAAATAAAATAAATAAATAATGCTGGACTTTTCACACAGCATCATCTAGCCCCAAAGTAAGCTTGAGCTTGTGGTATGGGTAACTAGATGACTGATAAACTTTTTTTATTTTCCGAGAAAATATGTAGTTTAGCCCTTGACAAAACTTACCTGTATATGCTTAACACCAAGTCCTGAAGACTTATAGATTTATTACAAAATTATGCATGCCTCGTAGATGTCCCCCAACATTGTTACACAGTTTTTGTTGAAAGCTAATAAACTTGTCGAAACTCCAACAAGTCGTATTCAAATGTAATAAAATAATATTTCATGAAGTCATTATAAGCAAATAAAATTCAGTCCGCACTCGGAGCCAAGCTTCAGAGGAAACTAGGTGCGCTATGTGCGCGGAAACAGCTCAATGTAGAACAGACATCAGGCCGAGTCACGAGGTACTATAAAAACTATTTTTTATAGTATCAACTTCACACTAAGGATCATTATAGATTTTAATATTTTTTTTACTGAACCTATCATGCAATGGTCCCCCCCTTTGCGTTGCTTTGACTTCCCCTCCTTGCGCTCCAAGGCCAATGTTTGCCAGTCTGGCTCGAATGCACCCAGATCGTCTCATCATCTAATACAACCCGAAAATCACACCCATGCGGGGTTTGAACTCACAACCCCGCTAACTGAGTTTATGGGCAATCGACGCGACGTCTGTGACGTTTTTTTGGAGTACATATTTATACAGGATGACAGGTTGCAATTAAGTCCATCGCCATCTAACTCATTTCCTTACAATGTTTATAGTGCTCCCAGGCTTATGATAAGTTCTATTCTATCATGATCGACTCTATGGCAGCGATGCGCGCAAACGGGCAAACTTAATAAATTGTTCCAACTATTCATCACGTGTTTGCAGAGAAACTTTCGGATGCATTTAATTCAGACGAGGGATTTATATTGCGAGAACATACAGAACTAAGTGATGAGATATGGGTTGGCTCTCTTTTATTATGAAAAATATATTTTGCCTCGAAGTATCAGTCAACCAAAGTCAAAAGTAGTCGTAGAGAAATCGGAAGCTCTTTTGTTATATTGATGCGTCAGATAAACTTTTTTTTTTTTTTATTTTTATTTTTTTTTATGATGAATGGGTCGGCTCTTGACCTCAAACTTACACAGGTAAGAGTGAGGTCTACGATGGAGCGAGCTTACCCAGAAGGTGCCTATTAACTCTCTTCTTAAAAACAATAGGGTCGTAGCTCAGCGGAAATACGGACGCTGGAAGCTGATTCCAAATTTTTGCAGTGCGCATAATAAAAGAACTTTCGAAGCGCTTAGTTCTAATAAGTGGAATATCAACCAGGTGAGGATGATAATTAGCTGTGCGTCTGAAGTCCCTGTAAAAGAACGGTGAAGGCGGAATAAGGTCGTGTAGCTCCTGGGCATACTCACCATAGTACAATCTGTAGAAGACCGACAAACATGATACCTCGCGACGATGGCTCAGACTATCGAGTTTTGCTTCGGCAAGATAGTCTTCACCTACGAGCTTCTTGGCTCTGCGCTCCACCGAGTCAAGTGCAGCAAGTTGGACTGCTCGTATTTGGTTGATGGAACAGGAGTAGAATCACCTAGTTCAGGCTCAGTGGACATTCTCTCAGAACAGGTCCTTTGGAGATGCCTAGGGGGGTCGTCCTAATTAATAGACCGGTATCTATTTAGTACAAGCCCATACAAGTGTTAGATTCGTTTCATAATAGTGCATTCACACTTCAAGGATGATTGAACCAGATATTCATCGACTTATGAAGTTAACAAAAAGTATACAAAATGTATGTTTAAGGAACATTTTTACCTTCCAACACTGAACTCCGCGCAACTAATTGAGTACTACAAACCGCCGGGAGTTAAACAAGATCTTGTAAAAGTACATTCACGTTTAAGAATCAGGTAATGTTTGAGAAGCCTGGAACAACAGTCCTCCTCAAAACTCCGCGGTTTTTCCAACCGTATTGCGTTAGTGATAGAGTTTAGATTGGACTTGTGTTTGCGGAGGGGTGTACATCCGAGATTTTAACAGCAAAAGTTAAACAATAAACGTAGGAGCTTGGGAAGCGAGTTTCGGCTGAAGCATCACTCGTGCTCGTCTGTTTACGGTGAGCCTGTTGTTTTATGATAATTCCAATGTTACGTCGCTCTAAAGCCGTGGTATAAAACACCAGATGCGCTATCTACATCATTGAAATTTCAGAAATGCCTGACATTGGGTAGTTCAGAGTTGAAAAAGAGAAGACAGGTATTTGCTCAGCAGTGGGAAGTATAAAACACGGCAAATTAAAACTAAAGATTCGAAATCTGATCTAATCTACGGTAAATAAAGTAAGCTGACAATTGAGTTTAGGCTAAAGCACCTTTTTTTCTACAGCGGAAAACTCAAAATCAACATAACTCAAACATCTTTTTATTCTTTCTACCGTAGAATTAGGTCATGATAAGCTTATTTTTTGGCAAGTAAAAAATAGCTTATCTGTACAATATGACATCATCGTTCCTCAGCAATTTGTTCCGTAAACTGTAATTGGAAGTTTGAACGGTCCAGGTGTTTGCTATTATTGTATGGCAGATAAATTTTTATGCAAGTTGGTAAACGCGGCCTTAAGTGATTACGGAAAGATGTTCGCTGAGAGGTCCTTGGCCTAATTGATCAGAAAGAAATGGATTTTTATTTTGACTACACGGAACTTTCCTAACGATTGCGTTGGAAGAAAAGTACCTGGAAAATTACAGGAATTAGTTATCATTACGTGGGACGTTTCTTACAGACACAATATTAATTTGAAGTATTTGGTAAAAGTAAGGTAGTACAGAGATTTATTTCCTTTCACCTATAATCATAGCTAGAAATTCATAAACACATACAAAAGAATACCTAAGCATTACAATTTTTTACTAAGTATATTTTATTTTTCGTAACCACTGATGAAACATTATTGTGAAAATTTCGGTGGTTATGAATTGATGTTATCGTCTTTATACTTATGACTTTTTCGTTACACAAAGTAGTACCCCACCATAAAAGCCTGTGGATTTCGTAGAATAAAATAAAACTATTTTTAAACTAACTGTTACCCGCGACTTCGTCAGCAAAATAACATAAGTAGGAAGCTACTTGAAAACCTATAAAAAGAATCGAAAACTCTAAGCAATAATCTCCATTAACTTTTCAAAACTCAAAATGATCGTATCTCGAGCTCCGCTATAGTAGAAGCGCCACCTGGGAGAAAAAAGTAAAAAGCAGTTTTGACTTCGGCGATATAGATGGCGTTCTAACCAAAGCTAAGGAAAAGGTTCTGAGTTCTAGAGCGTTATAATACTATAAAGTTGCCTAGTACTGACTCTTAATCTGTTCAGCGGTTTGGACGTGAAAAGGTAACAAACAGACAGACAGACCAGTAAGGATAGTAAGGAAGTAAGGATTATGCATCGAAAACCAATCTACATTAATTTATCCAAAATTGGATACACAAGCCTATCATGACTGTTGTACGAGTATGTGTATCTAACTTAAACTGAATTTAAACTAGGCCTTTGTAATGGATAACCAAATAAACCAGCTGACCTACTTACATTGCTCAGCCTTATTCCTTACAAGATAAGGTTGTGTTTTGTATGAGTATAAGATCAAAGGTAGAGAACTACTCAACCTTGTTGGTTTTATGTCGTCTCATTTGAAGAATGACATTTTGTTATTTGTTTTGTTGTGACGCGTGAGAGAATTAAACCATTGGGATCTCTAAACAAAGCGGAAATAAGCTTTCAGAACCACGGTATCAGTGTTTGTATAGTGAATGAAATGTTTTGAAATTTTGCCAACATTTACAGCCTTGCCTAAACTTATTGAGTATTTACTTAACTACAAATTGAAAGTTATGAGTATGACAATCGTGTTTTAGATTTGCCTTTGATAATCCTTAAATAAATGTTCGAAGGCACACTAGCAAATGGAAAATTTTGAAACTTAAACGTATTCGTATGTACATCATCGATGCGTATTGAATTTAGTTAAGTGCAGAATCGACGAGACGAGATCGAATCAGAAATGAAGAGATCCGTAGACGCACTAAAGTCACCGACATAGCCCACAAGATTAGTAAGTTCAAGTGGCAGTGGGCGGGGCTCATAGCTCGTAGAACTGACCGCCGTTGGGTCAGAAAAGTTTTCGAGTGGAGGCCACGCACCGGAAACCGCAGTAGAGGACGGACCCCCCACTAGATGGAAAGACGATCTGGTAAAGGTTGCTGGGAGCCGTTGGGTGCAGGCTGCACAAGATCGATCGCTGTGGAAATCGATGGGAGAGGCCTATGTTCAGCAGTGGACACTAGATGGTTGACATGGTGATGATGATGATGATGAAGTACAGAAACTTAACTTTGTAGTAACATAACACTAGAACGAATCCGGAAGAAAAATATAACATAGCTCAAATGGAATTAAACTAAATTTATTTTATCTTGCTAAGCATCATAGCGTTTTAATACAGAACTCGATGTTGCAGAGCTTTATCTAAACTGTTCATATTTTTTAGACTGTACAAAGAAGCATAGAATACAATATAATAATCCGTACCTTGCGAGAGTGCACTCGCTACGCTCCTAATTAGATCCTTGACCTACATAGCGAAGTGTGAAATTATTTTCAAAATGAAAGCAAGCTCATCCCGCAATCGCGTCACCTTGGAACCTTGAAAGAACCGTAATTTTCTTCGAAATCTTCGTATATCTAGAGTATTGAAAGTCACCGGTTCGCGATATAATTTTTGCAACTGATTACGAAAATAAATGTTATTTTGAACACTCCAAAATCGTGATGATAAAGTTATCTCAAGAAAGAAATATAAGGTATGATTTATCTCATAAATATCATGGATTCAGTGAGTTTTTATATAACAGCTGTAAAATTATCTTCAGAGATCTCGCAATCTTTTTAAATATTACATTCTCATCCTTTATATTGTGACAAAATTAGTAAATCATCAATATCAGTTGGTCAGAGCGATGCCACGGATCGGCAAAGTCGTGGGTTCAAATCCCGCATGGGTGCTAATTTTTGGGATACATTTAAAAATCTTTAAATATCCCTAAGTGTGCGGTTAACACTATAAAATATATTCTTTATTAAAATTAGTAAAAGTAATATTTTAACAAAATTCAAGTTATTTCGGATTTTTCAAGTAAAAAGGCCAAAGGGCAAATTTTTAGTTTAGTCTGCTAACATTGAACTCTGTACCTAATCTGAAATATTTACGACCACGCGCATGATCTTCGTAATTTCCAAATCATTCACATTTTCAGCATTTTATCTCCTACTTTTGCAAATAATTCAAGGTTAAATTGTTAAACTGTTATCTATAAACCGTCGAAACATGATTGATAATATACAATCAAGGTTCAACTCCTGCTCTTTTGCATGTTTTTTTCTAAGATGGAACTTTTGCTGAAGGATTACCTATCACTCCTATCACTCAACTGATGAAGAAAGAACCAGTGGCGAGTGAAGCGGGCGCGACCTCGTTAGATTGATCGCACAAAATTGTATTTCAAAAACATTTTAGCATGTAGCAGAATATCGCGAATTCGTATTTTTAATTAAAACCGGGTCCAGCCCAACTTTATCCTCTTGATTAAATTCCATTAATGCCGTGTTTGTACGAGTATGGACAAAATACTTGTTTAGAGGGCTACGTTTTGTTTTTATATAATTAATTTCCCGCCTTAAGTTAATCTTCCGCTCCAAGAAATTGCCTAAGAGCGTATTTGCTATTTTTTCCTTAATTTTTCAGGCTTGTAACCGGAGGAATTTCGAATTTTATTTGTGCTTTTCGGTTAAGTTTAATTAAATTCGAAAAGAAGTGAACATTGTTAATTATTTACTTGAATTTCAGTGACTAAATAAACTTGATACAAAATCAAATAACAATGATACACCAACATCGCTGATCTGTCTCCTTTTTGTAAAGAATTTAGAGTATGAAACAGAATATTATTACTAATTTTGTATTTGTAGAAAATGGTGATTTAATCCCTAATTCTAATCGGGATTTGGCCAACTCGGGTATAATGACAAGGTACTTCGGTACTTCGTCATGCTGCATACAGTATCACGCGCTCATTACGGTCCAGCCGCGGCCGGAGTCAGGCCCTAATTGTGTCACTCCGTGCGTGAAAGGCACCACTTAGTTACATCTCTCCTACTACGAGCTTTTACATTTTTTAATCTGGGGCCATAAAATCTGTTCTTGTAACTTAGTACAAATTGTTATTTATATTTAAAAAAAAATGTACTAAGGATGTGATCCAAACTTTTTTATTCTAATTATATTTATACCAAAGATATTTTAACATCAATGATTAAATATACATAATACATTTTATAAAACAAAAATCTAATTTCCGGTCGGATTCTCTTTTAGATTGAAACTCGAGAGCATGTTGTTCTAAACCAAAAATGTATTCGTGAATACGTAGTTATTCTAAAGAGCGTTTGCGCGACATCCTCTTTAAATAGATGAACTCATTACATACCCAACCTTTTCAATTACTAACTCTTACATAAATACTACCTGGTGTACTTTAGGGACCGGGTTATTGGTTGACCTTCTGGAGTTTTGATTAAATTACATCCCAGTTATTTACTTATAAAATTACTTGAGATCATCTACTTTGAGTTTGTAAGAAAATGAATAAAGATAAGTAAAGTAAGATGAGATACTTGACTATGCGGAATAAGACAGACAGGATGCCTTCAATTAAAATAAATAAATAAAATGCATATTCGTGTATTTATTGCGCGGTCTTTCAAAGTCGATGTAACAAAAAAAACATCACTGCTCTATAGTAAATTACTACTTCAGCCCAAAAACTTAGGGGGTAACACCAACTATGAGGCCAATCAATTCTGGTTTCCGTATTTTCTTACCCTCCTCCCATTATACATAGAAACAACTATTTAGTAAACTCGGTGAGACCACAACTGCTCGATCCCTGAAAATCAGAGCCCGGAACGTCCGCCACAATTGCTTATTTGTGTGTTAGTGCTCGCAAGCAAACCAGAGGCTGGGCATTAGTCGATATTTACCCCAACCTACCCTAATCCATTAGTAATACTAGCAAACTTCATTCTTGAAATACTATGAGCGCTATATTACTAACACATGAAGAAGTTTTTAGGCGGCCTGAAAATCATTTTAAGTTATCGATTTGTAAAAGGTGGGTTTACTTAAACACAATAACGTAACGCTAATGATAGTTAGGTTGTAGAATTTAGATTATTTTTCTTTATTTTTTACTTTTTTTTTTATCATACCTGAAAGAGTTTATTTACAGAAACTAAGCTACTACATATTTACATATATTTACAAAATACAACAGGATTAGTCAAGCTATCTAAGGATCGTTAGAAACGATCTATAGATAGCTCAACTGATCCAGGTTATGTCAGTCGGAAGCGTGCCCACAACACTGGCGGCATTACCACGCTGGATGGCAATGCTGATCCTTTTAGAATACATAGCGTATAAATTGTTACTCTGATAGGAAATTGTATCACTAACTTCAGCTGCAGTATTTCACAAGATATTTACGTCCAACAGGAACAGTAAAGTGACGGAGACATGAATATTCGAAACGGACTTATATTGGAATGTACGAGAAAAGCTAGCAGTTACGTGTTGATTCGGCAAATAATTGCTGAATGTGCGTTCAACAGTCATACCTAATTACCTAGTACCATGTTCTAGGTATACGACAAGTATATTTCTACTGCACAGTACAAAGTACTGAGCTTCTCTCATTATTATGTTTGTGAATTTGCATAGCTCGTGGTTTTGCTCCTTTAAAATACTTAAGTAATTTTTTTTACTCAGTAAATTTTCTTTAGGTGAGTTGAAATACGTTTGGAATCTTAATTTTGATATTGCTATGCATGTGATTCCTGTTTTATTATTATTAAGCAAACTCTTGTACAAGATTTCTGGAAATTAGCAGACTTTTGCTACCTAATTATTTCGTACCAAATGAAAACGAAACAACTACCGTCCACATAAACCGAGCTTAATCTTAACGCTTCCCTTGCAGCGCAAAAGCGCTAAATCTAAGAGAAACCTAGTCCTGAACCCGAGACAAATGCCCGCCTTAATCAAGGACTTAAAGTTATTTTTCCGAGAAGCAGATAGGAGTGACAGGAATTAGTTGTCGCTGAACGGCAGATAGGAGTTAATTCATTTCCTTTGCTCCCGTACTTTGTGCTTCGAATAAACTGCTACCGTCCAGAGTCCAATGTAGACAGGATTAGAGCTACACTCTTCGAAGAGGTCAAAAATATTGCTATTGATACAATGTGCTTTTGTAAAACTTAAAGGTGCATTTACACGATGCAATTTTTCGTACGATTTGCTAAACCCCGCCCATTGAACGTGCCGACGAGCGTCGCGCTATCTATGACAAATCGCATACAATGAGCGTTTACACGTGGAAAATTGCCGTGCGATACGATATCATACGTGCTCAGACCGTGTCGTGTAAATGCCCCATAACTACTTACTTACTTACTTACTTAGTTGATTAGTAAAACAACCAACCACTATGTTTGAATCAGCACATGATATAATAATGAATGAGACAAAATCTAAACAGAAAACCGATTTCAATGTTTGTTTAGCGTGAAAAATGTATAAAAAATAGCAATATAAAAAAACATTGTTGTTGTATGACGGTCGCTGTTTTAACGCAACAGAAATCTTGACTAATGAGATTAGATTTCAATACGTTTATTGGTAGTTGATAAGATATTTTTTTTTTTATATTTTTTTAAATTACGAATCAGATTAGAAAGCTGAAATAATCACGTCGTTATAATAAATACGACCGATCTTTAGCTCTCTGAAGTTAGGTGCAATAGACGATTGCGCAGGTTTGATAGAGTAAGCTAGATAGCACGATTTTAGGCGTCATCAATAATGGGTTCTGCGCACCTACTTCAGAGAGCTAAAGAACGATTGTGCGTATTGTACCATTGATTAGAAGTTTTTAATTAATTAAATTACAAATAAGTATTTAATGACGACCTCTGTGGCACAGTGGGCGAAGGTCCGCCTGCGATGCAGAAGGTTGCGGGTTCGATCCCCGCCGTGGGGCAAATGTTTGTATGACATACAGAATATGTCTCGGGTCTGGGTGTTTCTATGCATAATATGTATGTATTTACAAACAAAAAGTATATAAGTAGTTTATCAGTCATCTAGTAGCGTTATTTATTTATTTATTAAGTATTTAATCCACCGAATGTAAGGCCACAGAAAGACCTGTAGAAAGTATTAACATACAGTATTCCTAGAATAACTATTTCTATTTGATTGGCATTGGAATGAGTTGGAGTCTCAGTGATTTATTTTTCAGTTTAAGTACGTGCCTCAAATTACCTCCTTAACGAACCATATTCTAAAGGTTGTAGAGCTCACATTGTTTCTGAGAATTCCTGAGGAAGTCGCGATCTTGTTTAGTTTTTTGTCATAAAAGGAGCTTCAGAAATTGTAATAACACAAAATGAAATGCCTAACCGCAGACTCGGTGCCCTAATGCTGATATAATGAGGGAACTTTCGCCATTTCTTTTTACAAACTCCGCTCTTTGTGAGCTCTGCGTTTTTGCCGTTTAAGAAGGGTGAGCTGGGACACGTTGGTTTTAGTTGTTTTCGTATTGCACTTTTACTTAGGATTTATTAAGCTCTTTTAAGTTTGTTTGTCACTAAAATAGATTTAAGGTTGAGTTCTCACTTTGAAACGTTGCTTGATACAGATACAGTAACCAAAATTAATATCTTGTTTAATCTTACTCATTCTCCTATTCACCATTGCTCTAATTTTACGTAGAGTTTAATCTAAGTCTAGTAAAATTTGAATTCACATTAAACAAACCTAGATGTTTTTATAATACAATAAACATTTTGCAATTATATTTAACTAGCTGCGCTCCCGCGGTGTTACCCGCGGCCCCTCGGGATTTTTTCATTTTTTCGGGATAAAAAGTAGCCTATGTCCTTCCCTGGGATACAACCTTTAACTATGCCAAATTTCAGCTTAATCTGTTCAGCGGTTTGGGCGTGAAAGCGTAACAAACAGACAGACAGACAGACAGACAGAGTTACTTTCACATTTATAATATTAGTATGGATTAAAAATCAATGTAAAAAATAATATTTGTTTAGCAAAACTTATTAAAATTGGTTCATTTATACGAACATCCCGTCTCTCCTCTTCTGAGAGCTCGAAGCTAATTGACAGACACTGGCATGATTAATGCTTCTTGTAGAACATGAATGTTTAACCCGACGATTGGTTAAATTAAAACTCAGAAGTTTTTCAGACATTTTTCTCGGTTTCGTTTAAAATAACTTGACGTAACTGCAGTAAACTTAAGTACCAAACTCTTCGTATTTGAAAAAGTTATACAAGTTTCATCGACTGGCCTCATAGATCAGACTTTGTCTTCCGCGCTGTATAAAAAATAGGTATTCATTATATCTGGTTAACAGTTTAAGGCTAAATGGCGCCTTCGATTTTTAAGGCACTCAGTGCTCAGAAAAAACTAACTAATTTGCTAGTTTCTGATCAAGACTGCGGCATGTTTGGTGCGGACTTTGTATAATGTAGGTAATGCGGATTGTTCCCGAGTGAGGTATTCCACCGATTAGCGACTGTCGTGCTCTGGTCAGAGAGATATGGCGACTCTTAGCTGTTTTTAGCACTGAGTGGCTAATGATCGGTCGTTGGTCGCCGAGTTTGTACACATGTAAGTAAATTGTTGATTAATTTAGTGAAAGAGTTCGATATTGACCAATGTTTGTATGATCTACAAATATTTGTCTCGGGTTTGGGTGTTTTCTATGTATGATAATGTACATATGTATATAGAAACAAAAAGTATATAAAAAATGTGTGTAAAAGCCATGCAGAGGCATTAGGGCGGCCTAAAAACTCCGTGTCCAGAGTTGTCCATTGACTCATACGAACTTACTAGCAATCACATAGTACCCATAACGCAAGCTCTGCTTAGTTTGGGGCTAGATGATGCTGTGTGAAAAGTCCAGTTTTATATATTTATTATTTTACGTGATCACACTGACACTCAAATTATATGTCCTTATTTGCATCTTTTCTCCAAAATCATACACTAAACAAAAAATCCTACAAACAAAACACGAAATTTGAAAATTCGTTTCTATGTAAAACTATGAAAACCGCTGCTCAAAATGAAAGCTGCTCTGTACACCTGCCTTCATAAACACGGTCCGGATCCGTGATCCGTCGCGGAATACGGCGTGCGAAACAATGTACAGCGCTTGGCTACTGCCCCAGCTACACACCACGGATGTTTTAGTTTCAAGATTTGATTTGATATAGAGCGATAATAAACCTACATAAATAGAATCACAATTATTTTTTTATAATACAGGAAATATGTACATTATGTGGTCAAAGGTAAAGAAGCTACTTTTATCAAATTGGATAAAAATCCAAATTGTGTTTTACTCTGATTCTTCACTGCATTAGTTGCAAAATAACTGGAGTAGAATCACGGAATCACTTATTTATTTTAAGTGATCCATCTTTTGTGGTCGCATCGAAGCGGCTATGCGAGGCCAGGCTTTAGAAACAAACAGGCTGCAGCGAGCCGGCGGAACACCTGCCGAAATCAATTTTCTGGTGCGCGGTCCCGTCGCTCTTATCGCTTCTGTTCCATATATTTTTTAGGAAATTGTGGCTTCCGATTGGAAAATAAAACTGAATTGTTTCCGTGTATTTTTGATTGCTCTAGGATATTTATAAAATAGTGTGTGGTTTTTATTTGTTCATCTGAACTCATTTGTTTGCAAAAATGTTTCGTCTAATCTTCGTTTTGACTTTTGGATAATGGACCATGCAGTTTAGTAAATCTAAATATTTATTTCAAAAATCCATCTATTCAGCTGGTAAATATTACAAAAAGCCTCATCTTTATGACACCTAGTAGTTTTGTGCCAGCTAGATCCCCCATTAAGTCAATTACAGAAAAAAAGAAAGTAAAATGATTTTGTTTTAATCTTTAATGTATGAAATGAAACAGACAAAAACTATGCCTTAATACCAGGAACAGTATTTTTTTTATTATTTTTATAATACCACATTTAGGTATTTCATCGAGAAAATGAAATGAAAAGACTTATCAAAATTTTCGATTCCGACGGGATTCGAACCCGCAATGATACGACGATCCTCCTAAAGCCGGAGCCGCCTTTACCAATTCGGTTATGGAATCCTTGTTCGTCGCAGTCGAATTTTCATTTCATTTTCTCAGTCATAAGTAGTTATAACTGTACTAAAACCAAAGATTGGAAACTTCAAATATACAACAATGACAGCTATGGATGTCTAACCTCGGGAGGCACATTTTAATCACGAGATCACGCCCCTCCCTGCTTTGTATTGACGTCTTGATTTGGAGTGAGATTGCAAACGTGTGGGCCAAGGTACGAGAAAACTGATGAAATAACATACTTGAACTATTATGATTTTTCATCATCTATCATCATGATGAAATGAAATAAATTTATGCAGCGTCAGCGCTTCGCTACGCCCGTATGTCACTGCTTTCCCGCTGTGATTGAATTACCTATATGTATTACCTATATTCCTATCCATGGCAGCAGTGGGCCAGTCTGGAATGCACATCTAACTCGTCCCGCCATATGAAATGGATAGGAAAAACTGGAAAAAAGGGAGGGAGGCCATTGCCCTGCAGTGGGACAATGCAGGCTAAAATAATAATAATAATATTACCTATATTACCTTTGTGTATAGAAGATAAAGTTCTTTAGTAGTATACACAATCGTTCATTATTCAATTCAATTCATTTTAATTAGGGCTAAATTGTATTTGTTAGGAAGAATTAAGTCGAGTAGTGCCAGGAACCCGATAGCGTCCTATTGAGTTGGAAGCCAGACCCCGCTTTGGAGTCGATGTTTTAGAATAGTTCTTCTTCTTCTTATCGTGTCACCAGTTATGTCGAAGCAGTGTGGTGAAAGGATTTTAAGTTAGAATAGTAAGCTCATGATGGAGGCAAGAGCTGTTCTACGGAACTCAGTTAATACCTAAATACATCTAGGTACCTGTTACTAAACCGAAGCTTTCGAAGGTTTAATTAAACTATCCTTAAATTAACAAATAGTTTGCGATCCCAGGTTATGTTAGACAGATAGCTGTTTCAAAATGTTCTATTTCCTTCTTATTATACCTAACTATGTCAGTGGCAGCCTTAGCTGAGATGCACGAGGGGGAAGTTCGATTCTCGCGCAGTTACGCAGATACCAATTCGTTTTGTTTCGACTCTGGGTGTTGTGGTACCTTGATATAGGTTGGTACTCGTAGTTTTTGATGGGTGTAATTTAGATTTAAAATTAGGTAGATTTTTTATTGAAGATTGATAGACAGTTTACTACAACACTAGAACTAAGTAATCGTAAATTATCATAACTGTTCTCGAAATTTAACTTTTGAGATTTAAAATTACGTATGCCTGGGTCCATTTTCAAAGGTCGAACGAGCGGCACAGCGATTACTTTTTATTTTCTTTTTAAATTGAGTTAAGTTATATTACTAGCGTTACGAATACTGAGATTCTTACTGTAGTTTTTAAAATAAAGCAGAAAATACGAATTACTTTTAGATTAAATTAGATTCTAACTCCATCAAAACACTTTATTCGTAACACAAAGAAAAGACTTCATAATCCCTTTTGTAATAAAAAAAAAATCTGGTAATTTTAATTACTTAGATCAGTAGTTTTGTAGACTGTATGTATAGAAATTTTTGTATAAATCATCATCATTACTTTGTATGCTCGCCTAGTCCCAAATCAAGACTATCGATCGAATGATCTCAAAATTACAACCACGAAAAACACAATTAAGATCACTACAACAGCAGAGTTATACAAAATACATGCAATCTATAAAGAGTGTCCAATAAAAGCAATCTTCGCGAGGTCCCCATCCCATCTTGGCATCTGCACACTCCACAGATTACTTTGCAATTGAAAACAAATAATAATAAATACCGCGGTTCGAACGCCTCGAGAAAATTGGAAAAATGGAGAAAAACGTGGAGCAAGTCGGTTTATGGGCCGCGCGGTTTATTGCGTGAGTCTGCTCGCTTGTCTGATGAATAGTTTCAGAACTCATTTAGAATGTTCACCAGAACGTGTTTTACAAGACATTTTGAAATTTATTTCACGTTCACACCAACAAACACTTGAAACTATGAACCACAATACGATCTGCAGATCATAAAACATTTTGTCACGCTATGAAATGTTTTAATCTCTGACTACCCTTAGGCAGGGTCCTTGGCATGTTGTTTTTAATTTTTTTCACTTAGTTTACTTCAGCTATGATACACCCTTGAAGTTGCAATCTCCATCAAAGTCAAAGTAAAAAAGCATTTATTCAGTAGGACCGCTGGGATCACTTTGAAACGTCTTAAAACTAGGTGATTCTACTACTGTTCCTTCGCGACCAATACCGTGATACCAGGGCAACAAACACCGTTCAGAAACCAAGCTTAACCTCAATCAAACTTCATCTAGAAAACGTTTTGAGAGAATTAGGCGGTACACAATAACCAACATATCATAATCCGGGTTTATCGTTATGAAAACTATCTGGGGCATTCGTATGCGGGCGCGCGAGCCAATCCGTCAGCGGCGAGCGTGACTGGAATCCCGCGCCACAAGATGATACCACCAGAACAGAAGAGACATACAGACAATGGTGAAGAACATGGTAAGTGGAACAATGAGTACGTAGTGTGTAAACCGATTGGACGCTGGTATGTCTATTTTTTTTTTTGCATTTTTTTGCCGTGTAAAACTGCTGTAATAGATAAGATAGTGCGTCAGGAGGCCTAATACTACTCAACGGAACGCTGCGCGCTGTAGCCTGGTACATTTTTGTGAGAGGTGCAAGCCTATTCACTTGCTTAGTATCTAAACCATCCCTTTAAAAATCATGCAAATCTTTAGAAAATATTCTAGAATCTGTGTTTAGTTTAATGATGTTTGAAATTAGCAAAATCTGAAAAAAAAGAAACCAGTTTACAGGTACGTTACGAGAATTACAAGCTTGGGTGAGAACTTTTAAGGTTCACAGGAAAACGACCAATACTTATTAAATAGGTAGGGTAGTAAAAAGTCGAAATTTTAAAATCCTACTAAAAAAAACCCTCGGTGAAAAGTTAGTATTAGAGAAGTTAAGACCTAAACTTGGACCTAAAATACGAGCCCTAAAGTTCGAGGCTGTTCCAGAAAAATATGTAACTACCTCCGTGTAGAAGTATGTTATGAAATGTTACCGACGTTATGGCGGACTATTGACTTAGATTCAATGACGTCATTTACTTGACCCGCAGGTTCTAAGAGTGAACCAGGGATATTCTCGAATACTTGGATTGTGGTTTGTATCGTGGGAAATGGGAGCATAAACTCTCTAGTCTTGGTTTATTATGAACGTTTCCGTTTGTACCTAAAAATGCCTATCTATTAGAATATAAAAATAGTAAAAATATTCATTTCAAGCAAAACATAGACAATAAGGATAAAAAATTGATAGATGTTAGGAAAGATGTACCTACATAATGCTGACAACAAAACTCTTATGTATTAACAACGGACCTCACACTAAGCTGAGCCTGTATCGTTAGGACCAAGCTGACGATTTTCAGAGTAAGGATTACGTGTCGGCGTGACTACATAGTAGCTTATAAAATAGGTAATGACCTAACTAAAAATATATTGTTAAATAAATAATTAAAAAGATACGATAGGCGATATTAAATATATAATAATCAATGTACAAATATTATGTATACAATTAAATAGATTTATATAAATTAATAATTTTTTTGTAAATATATGTAAATATGTAGTAGCTTAGATTATGTAAATAAAATTTAGATTAAATAGATATAGGTTGTGAGAATTATACTTGTAGGTAGAATATAAATAGATTTGAAGTATCTGTTGAAAATATCAAACAGATTTTTAATAATTAAAGTAAATCTAATTAAAACGAAAAAAAAATTAAATGATAACCGTTAATTTAAAAAAAATTATAATCTAAAAAAGGATAATCGGCAAGCAAGCTTCAGACAATTTTAGAGCCTTGGACCTTGGAGCCGTAATTGTAACCTGATTCTTCTAGCAAAGCACCGCCTAGGTGATTCTAGAGATCGTATTGAAAAAATGCTGATTGACTCTGATACTTAAGCCCATAAGAGCCGAGCGGACATTGAAACCTACAATTTATAGCCAAAGGGACGCAGTTTAATGTTAAAAGAATAATTTATAACATCCCTTTAAGCATTGGTGTCCGCATAAGCCGCGTTGGCGTAATGGGATGTCCAAGCTTTCAATTCAATAGTTGCAAGTTTGGATCCAATATTTTATTTTAAGTATTTCCTAAAAAATATGCGAAGAATACGAATTGAATAATACAAGCTCCACCACACCGGCATCATGTATGATAAAATCACACTTCTTTTCCGTAGGGGTACGCAGAGGCCACAGATTCTTTGAATAAGCGTCTAGTAATAGATATTTCAAAGATTTTGTTGCATTAAGTGATACATTCATATCTGAGTTATTCACGTCGTGAACGTTGAGTCACGTACCATTGCGCACATAATAATTTGAGAGGAATCATATTTGAAGCTGAGGTTTTTACTCACAAAACTATATTCCTGTATTCGTAAGAAGTATTTTATAGAAGAAGCATGTTGATCACTTGAGATGGGCCACATGACTAGGCACTTACTATAAAAATTTAAGTCAAAAATTAAGCACCCACTTGATATTGTTGGCTCTGAAAAGTAAAGGTGCGTTTACACGATGCGATTTTTCGTACGATTTGCTAAGCCCCACCCATTGAACGTGCCAACTAACTATGACTAATCGCATACGGTGAGCGCTTACTAATGAAAAATTGCCGATGCTAAATTGTATCTGTTGATATCGCATCGTGTAAATTCACCTTTATTGTTGAATGTGATAAACACACGGGTTTCTACATAAACTCGAGAAAATAATCGCAAATTGAGATAAAATTCCATAACTTTACCTTCGAGAACAGGTAACTCTCGATCGACATAAAACAGACTCTTTAATATTTAGTGTTTTTCTTTTAATAATTTATTCCTTTTTGCTTAGTAGACCCAGGTAAAAGAATATTTACACGGAAGAGTTAAAATTAAACAGATACGAAATCGTATCGCATTGCAATTCTTTACGAGCAAGCAAGTGCGACGCTCGCTCGACAGCTGACATGGGCTTAGTAAAGCGAGTAAAAAATTGCATTATCTCTCGCTCTTTTTTGTTTTTGAATCTGGATATTGTAATATCAAAATTAATGATTTTGTGTGTCATTTGGTGGTAAACACGGATTACTCTAACTGTGCGTCTTCGTGCCGTGTGGTGCCTGCTTGGTATTCAGCACGGATAGAAACCACAGTAGCTTTGGACTTGGGCACCAGGAGTTTGTGCGTGAAAGACTTAGCAGTTTGAAGAGCGTTTCCATGCGCGCGGTAGCAATTTTACTAGTTATTTGTTTCCATTCCCTTGACTTGCCTATACACATGACTTTGAGCTGTTATTATCTACTCCAGAAAGATATTGTGGTCGAGTACAGTCCGTCTCCATTTTAGTTCACTTTCTCATTAGGTCAGGATCCGACTTGACTTCTGTCTTCACCGCACACATCACACTTGCCTGCTTAACCTTATCATACAGTAAAATGATATTAGAGTCAATTCAATCGGTTGGGCTTCTAGCATCGGTTTCGAGATCAGCGGAATCTCCATGCTGAAAATATTTATAGTCTGTGACAAATAAGAATCCATGACAATAACTGTAACTGCTACAGTTAACAGTTGACCCAGAAACAGATATTGGCGAAGTCTGAAGGCTACGCTTTCATACCTGTCCAGCTCAATTCCAGTGGATTGTGACGAAGTTGCGGCGCCTTTGTTTAGAACATGTCGGCTAATAACGCGCCGTGACTGGAATACGGGGCATAGCGCTTTTTGAAATATCCCGGCTTGTTTGAACAACTCTCGGATTGTCACAAACATGTGCTAATACACTGGTCAAGTGCGAGTCGAGCGCACATGAAGAGGTCCAAATAAACACAAAATATTAAAAAGCTTAGTCAAGAATTACTCCGATAAAACACATTTCTTCTAGAACCCTCTTCAGTTTTTCACTAAATATTGATATTGGTTGTTGAAGTGGTTGTGGAACAAATTACTTATGCGAAAATTTTTACAACGACGTAAAATACAGCCTAAGTACTGATGATAGGTATACAACGGAGGTGCAGTTGTTATGTACCCTTAGTTGCATGGAACTCTAAAGTAAGATCGTACAAGCTCAGACAAGCTCTGGTGGCTTCATGGCTTAACGGGTTTATAACCTCCCCTATATGCTTTAATCATGCCCTTAAGAACTTAGTTTTGAATGCCACTAGCACTCATTCATTTTGTGGTCTGCAGCAAGGTTCGTATGAATTATTGACCAAGTCTGGTGACGGACTTTTTAGGCCAGTTTAATGCTTCCGTCTGGGCAGTAACCAGCACACCATAATATACGTCACAGGCAAACCAGTTTCACCATTCATTCGTCAAACACGTAGAATGCTTTCGGATTACGCGCGTGTTTGCGCGTTTGTGTAATGTGGGTAATTGTGTTGTCGCAGTTAACAATCAGCTCCTCCGGCGGTTTTCCGATATTGACTGCCGAGTATAGGGCCAAGGCATAAGCGCAAGCGATAGCTGCGATAGATGCTAAGAGTAGTCTTAGCATCTATCGCAGCTATCGCTTAGTGTGTGGGGGTAGTAGTACCACCTTTGTTGTTGTCTGTAATTTCATTACATAAACTATTCTGCTATTTACAAAATACTCCATTAAGTACTTACTCCATGTTTTTGCTCCGAACTAATAACGCAGTTTAAAATGTTTTAAGCGGCTTACAGATCAAAAAAAAAAAACAATTTCGCAAATGTACTAAGAACAGAAAAATCCATTTCGACTCATTCACTTTAATTTCATTCTTCATATTACTTTGCCCAGATAGAGTAAGATAAGATAAGATAAGTTTTTATTGTAAACTGTTGGATTTAACAAAGATGGTAGGTTTGTTAACAAATAAAATGTAAGTACAAACAGTTTGCCCTTTTCGGACGTAGAAAAGTCTAGTAGAAACTTTTAATGGTGATTTTATCTAAAATTTAATCAATATAATAATATCCATCGCTTTTGGCTATCCTCATCTCTACAGATTTTTTCACTCCGTTCCCAGATCATATTGTTTATCCCTCCATCATTCAAAGATAACCCATTTAAGCTAATTTCTACTTCCTAAATAATAGTTTACTATGTACATTAATGTATATTAATGTCATCGACTGATATCTTATGCATGATCATTGGACATGTCACACAGTCTTCTCTATTCTCTTTTAATAAACCTGTCGGTAGCTAATCGCTACTTAATTATGCCCTGGTCTGGTCCCATTCAGATATTAAGGTAATCCTGGACGCAAACACTGAAATAAATATGAGATTAATACGGCTAACAGTCCTGGTAGATGAATGACAAATATTAGCTTTATAAATACATAGTACATTTATTATTTATTGAATTTTGACCATTAGATTAGATTAGATAAAAAGATTATAACTATATTGTACACCAAAAAAAGTAACGAACAGAAAATAAATACCTTGATAACAAAAAGTGTAACAAAGCAACCTTTATTATTTCCCGACGTTTCGGCTGTATTGCAACAACCGTGGTCGCGGGCGAACTGGAGGTAGGTCAGCGGAGCCGACGAAAAGTGGCAGTAGTTATATAGAACTACCCTCCACTAATCTTCAGAAATAAGATCGGCCGCACGTCCACCACGGCACACTACACTAACAGTATCTTCACACCGAAAAGTCACATTACGACGCGCCTTGCCCCTACTAATCACGGGTTTCCACGCAGTTGGGAGCTTGAAACCATCCTCACGATTGAAATTGGGGTACTTCTTGATTTCAATTGCCACGAATCATTCGCTTGTAATATTGTCTTTCGTTGGCAAGAATCTTCGGATCATGAAGCTCAATCCAGTGATTAGGCCCTGAATCCACTACGTGCTCAGCTATCGCCGATTTATTAACCTGGCGGTTCTTAACTGCTGCTATGTGTTAAAAAAAAATCCTGTTATAAAATATATCTCTTTAGTCTAAAGATGAATTGTGATCGCGAAAGTTTAAGAAAGACTAAAGCAACCTTATCGCTAAAAGCAATCTCTTCCTGGTAACCTATGTATGGATAGGACAGAAATTACTAGAAAAGGACGTCGGCGTACAAAAAATCTAAAGAGAAGTAAATAATAATAGTTTTTAAATGAAAAACTATAATAGGTTGATAATATAGAAATTTAACTATGAAATGACGTGATTTTTTTTTATAAAATCCGATAACTTATGTAATTTTCCTATAAATCCTTATAACGATCTCAATTGGCTGATAATGGGTATTGATGCGGCCACAGATCCCCATTAATAGAAATTAATGGAAACTCATTGGAGTTTGGAATAATGCATTTAAAATTAATCATTTGGCATGTGTCATACAATTAGTATGTATCACGTTTTTCTATTTTCCATTTTTATTGCCACAAACACCCCACTCTCCCCAAACTGACTTTAATATATGGCGGATAAAGGCACTGCCTCACTATACGAAGCATTGATGTAAATAAAAGGACTTGCACACCGGGTCGTCGCAATATCGCGGGGCTTTATTTAGGCATTTGTCGCAAATAAATCACAATTGGAGCGTCGCGGTGCCTTGCCAACAACGATGCGGTATGAGTGGCTGCTACACGGGACGCTATCACGGCTGAAAATGGTAAGAAATATATTGATAAATTTTTTTTAGGCTCAACGGATCAGCATTGCCATCCAGCGTGGTAATGCCGCCGGTGTTTTGGGCACGCTTCCGACTGACAGTGACCTGGATCAGTTGAGCTATCTATAGATCGTTTCTAACGATCCTTACATAGCTTGACTAATCCTGTTGTATTTTGTATAAGTTTCATGAATACATAAAACTACAAAGAATACTTATCTAAGTAGTAATACTTAGATAAGTAGTTCGAATGTACGTACCTACTAAACAAAAAGATGAAGTACAAAACATTTATTCAGTATTAACTGTAGTTGGATACTACGTTGCTACCGCATTAACTTTACAAACATCAGTGTCAACTTTAAAGCAGTAGCCTTCGGAGCCTTTCGTGACACGAAAGCTACAAATATAACAGCAGAGGAAAAAATCGTAGCACATCTTTTAATCCTAGCGTGGTTTACTAACTTATAAGAAATACTCGTGGTGAAAGGAGTTGTGCCTCGACTTTCAATCCGAATAGGGTTCGAATCCCGGCCGTGCATCAATGGATTTAACGTTTCGTAAAATGTATTTGCGCTTTGACACGTGCTCTTAACAGTGAAGGAAAACATCGTGAGGAAACCCGCAGCTTAGTCAGCTCCACACGTTTTGACGTCGTCTTTCCTGTGGACCAGGCTGATTAAGCTGAGAGGATGGTTTAAGTCAAGCCTATTCCATCTCAAACAATGTTCCAAGCACTACATCGTCTCGTTATGTACAGGCATGGATTGCCTCCTGAAGCTGTATAAATCATCTAATATAGATGTAAAGGCCTAAGTTTTATGTGTCTTTTAATTGCAACTTAACCGTCCGAAATAGATGTCCGTGTGTTGCCCAAAAAACAGCATGCATCGGCTCCGTTGATATGAACTTATATTCTTTGCATTTACATAACCTATTCCGCGAAACCTTTGTATGAGTATATAGTACATTATGTATACAAAGTGGCTTTGTCTCTTGAACTAACATTCTATTTGAAGATGCTTGGAGCGGAAACGAAACGTTTTGAGTTGTTTAAAGTAAGTTATATTGTTTTATTTCTTGGAAATGATTTTGAAGTTTTTAACATTGTACCTATAAATGCTCAATGAAACAACACTGTTCAAAGTTGTATGGGACGTGGTCTATGAACCAATAGCGATACTGTAATGGTATTTCTGTAGAAATACCTTAACTGCATTCTTGTGCAAAGGGGGCATAAAAATCTGTCCCGGCAGTTTTGAGATATACAGGTTGGATTTTTGAGACGACTTCGTAAGGGCAGGTATCTTAACCGTTCTAGTTACAGGAAAACGTTCTTATGAGACTATCCATAACTCTTTAAGATATTCTAAACTGCATTCACAGATTTTGAAAAAAATGTTCAGTCAGCGAAACAAATGCTAAAACCCATAC
Source organism: Epirrhoe tristata (assembly GCA_951394285.1). NCBI lineage: Eukaryota > Metazoa > Arthropoda > Insecta > Lepidoptera > Geometridae > Epirrhoe > Epirrhoe tristata. The sequence goes on from OX596152.1 coordinate 10,121,998, forward strand.
CACAAAAAGTTATGCATGGTCTCCTAAAAACGTTTTCCTGTAACTATAATGATTAAAAATCCACCCCGTATATCTCAAAACTGCAGGGGCAGATTTTGATGACCCTTTGCACAAATATGCAGATGAGGCATCCCTACACAAATGCCATTACAGTATCGCTATTGGTTTATAGATCGCTTTTGAATAGTCTCCTTTGATTTTCCCTGATGTCTAGATTCCCCATCCTCATATTATTGACTTTTGTTAAGGACACTCCGTATTATACATTTATTGTGTGTGCGTATATGTTCATATGATATTATATTTGTCTCTGTGTGTGTGTTCTTCCAAATGTATTATCTATCTATCTATCTATTGACGTAAGAGTTGTCCAGAGTAGCAAGTTCCAGAATGTTTCCTAAAACTAAATAATTTCAGAGAGAGCAAATATTTCAACCACCACATTACAATCTAGTTGTTTTTACTGTCAAAGCACTATCCCACTCGGTAACACGGCTTTAAATTACTCAACTAATATTGACACTGTCACAAACGAAGGCCCTACACATAATGCAAGCGAATAGAATTTTAACAAGGGTCTCTGATGTGCCAATGAATAAGCGATCCCGGCGCTTTACGACCGGCCGACTCCATACTGTCAGCCCTAGAAATATCCAGTTCGTGCTTTGATTAGAAAAGGAAGAAAATCGCATCATCGGCTCAACTGCGATACAATATAAACATAAAATTGTAGATAGGTAAAACTCCACCAAAAAGCAGTTTCATACATTCAGAGTGCGGCCAAACATGAGATAGGTTATTTTTTTTTAATAGGTAATTTTATTCAAAAAGCCAAGTGTTATGTATGTGAAGTGTGCGTTGTAATTTTAACCTTACATTATCTTAGGTAAAGCTATTTCTGCGGTTGAGTGTACACACGCTTACATTGTACTTGTCACTTTGTTTACAATCCTCTTGCTAGGAATTATGATGGAAAGTCAGAATTATAACGTTTTAGTTGTCCGTGACATGTTAAAATGCGTTAAAATGACCTAGGATGGGTATAAATAAACTGTATTTCTTCCAAAGTTTGATAATGTGCAGAAGTATGATACGTGTATGACAACAAGGAGAGCACAACACACAGTATAGAATGTTATGAGACGATGAAAAGTTATATACTCATAAACTTGAGCCAGTGAACCTCTAAAGAGGAAATGAGCACTTCAACTAGATACAATATTATCTTGAGTAACCTGAGCTTATCACTTAGTAGCTCTCGCTGACTGAACAGACCATGGTTTGAACTATAAATCTTTAAGCGAATTTTGTATCATGATTAAACATGGCTGGCATAAACAATGTTCAAAAATAAAACATTGCACCACATGATACTGCCATCAACGCCGATGCTTAGTGTAATGCTGGAGACCTTGTTTTCAATATGATTTTATTATGCTAAAAGTAATAATTGAGGAAGAGATGAAAACTTTATCTATAAAAATTATGGTAAAGATAGGTTCTTACAAAACTGAAATTATTTCGCACTGAATTTTCATCATGAGGAATATTTTTATTCATAGCTTTCTAACTTCGCGTAGGCAGCCACCGAACTGCCAAAAGTTAAGAAGACGTTACATTTATCAAAGTCGGCTAATTCAATTCGTTCGGAAACTTGTAAACAGTACGGCAGGTTATCGGTTCTAATAATAATGTTGAAACTCAGTGTTGCAAGGGATATCAAGCAATGATAAACGAAAAGTGTGTTTCTCTCGAAATTTTAGCGAAATCTACATCAGGGGGTTATTCGCGTTGTTTTTTCATTCGTTCGATGAATATTCGGATGCTTCTTACTACGAGTTATTTTGTATTCAGTCGATAAGATCAACGTTAAAACACGGTCCTAACCTAGGACCAAATATTCTAAACTGAAAAATTGGCCCTTGAACTCGGAAATCGTGGTAAGAAACAACCGAATATTCATCAAACGAACGAAAATAAGAACGCGAATACGGCCCCTGGTTTTGCTGTTCTCATAGTGATATTTTTTATGAAGAGATTATTGCACGTTTTAAGTATTACCACAAAATATGTGTCTATTTAATATTATTCTATTTAAAAGCTCTAAACGGTGATTAACACAATTCGGTGTTGAAATTCGATTTGTTTTGACCGGCTTCTTTATCATCACATTTTTTCGTATCTTATTTATATTTTTAATCTTGTTTGTTTTTATTCCAAGAGATGTTTTTTAAGTGGGATGTTGACCTTTTGAAAGAAAAGTATACTGAAGACACAATAATCTCCATAAGTATACAATCAAAGTAATTTAATTTTGTTTTTATTTAAATAAATGTTTTACGAGTGGGATTGACCTTTAAAAACAAAAATAAACTTAGAAGAAATCAATGAGGCATACAATAATCTAAGAGAATTTATTCAATAAGGACCGCTGGGATCACTTAGAGTTAGATTAGTAGAAACCAAACACATTTGCTGTTCTCTCAAGTCATTGACTTCTTCTATTAATTAAACAAACTCATAAGTGATCCATCATGCCTATAACAAGATTAGAAATAAAACCAATAAACAATTTGAAATTACAGAGATGTCTTAATATCAAAACAAAGCTTTATTTAATTCGTACTCAAAGGAGAATAATTTATTGTAGAGGAATGTTATTTTTGAATGATTAATCGTTGGGCAACAGGTGGAACAATAGGGTTATTGAAAAATATTCTACCGTGGCTTAGTAGAATGTGCTTTCAATCCTTATCGTAGGTTCAGTGCATCTCTGTCATATATATCTCTATCATGTGTTTAGGCAACAAAAAAATCACTTGTGCTTTTTTTTTATCAATTTTTTTTTGTTGAATAAATGTATTTTCTTTCTTTCTTTCATATTAATAGAAGCCTTTTTCTTCTTTTCGTGTTACCTTATTCGTTCACTCGGTTAAGTTCAAAGTGATCCCAGCGGTCCTACTGAATAAATGCTTTTTGACTTTGACTTTGCCTTTGTGAGCTTACATCTATGACAGACATTAAAAACCGGCTAAGCGTGAGTCTGACACTCATTCCTTAGGTGAAAGTGCAGTGGCCATACGGCTTATTTCGCACCTTCAACCTAAATAACCTTTTTGTGTATAAATTATTTGTTTCAAAAAGTTTACTTCAAATACGGTGAACTTTGTTAACTTAATTAAATCAAAAACTTGTTCAGAGACAATTTGAAACAAGTCAACATCTTTTCAAAGCTGATTTTAACAATATAGTTACTGAAAACTTGTAAATTAGTTGCAAATTCTGTGAAGTTAAATTGGGTTCACATGTACGAAATAACATGAAGACGTCTCTCACAGCTACTCTTAAGCTGAACAACTCATTTTACATAACTCTTAGCTGATTCATGTTCTCCTGGTAGGTACCAGTTTACAACTGGTTAAAAGAAAGTTTACATGAGTAGGCCAACCCGTCACATTTTACAGCTCGGATCTTTTGATCCAGTAGTGCCTAGCGGTCACCCGTCTAATTGATCCAGTCAAAAAATAAAAAAATATATTTATTGAGGAATACAAATTTTTTTTTATTGATCCAGTTATTTTATATACGTAATGATTGATGATCTACCAAGATCATTTATATATATTTAGAGTGAACGTGCTGTCTAAACTAAACTACGCACGTCCCAGCTTTCATTAGGCGTATGTCACAGAGAATATGATTCGAGTATTACCATGCTTAGTACACTATGAATTTATTAAGCTTGTAATACCTATGCTAATTCTTGCACCTGCCACAGAGCATACAGCACTCGGTTAACATATTAATGGGTAAAGTGGCAACATGACATCAAAAATAAATTGATGCTAGGCCTGGACTTGAACTCGAAACCTTCAACCGAAAGTTGTAAAAGAGAGTACAACTCACTAGGCCAATATAGATCACTTGAATACAATCATGTTACCTTCACAGTTTCCACACCTTATATTTTGGGTTCCATGACAAATATTTGTGAGTTTTTTTGTACTGGTACTCTATCAGTTATTTGGTTCCCATAGTACAAGTTCTGCTTATTTTTGGCTTGTTGACGCTGTGTGACATGTCCAGCACTATTTATTTTATTTATTTCTCACAAAAAGTATAATATTCTTGAGCTCTCAGTATACTACTGCAAAGTCTCCACTGTGCCACGTCACGGTGCAAACAAGTAGCAATATCGCAGAAGCTATATGCCTCTGTTTGAGTCTATGCTCATGCTCAAGTATGTGACTCAATGCTATAACGTTTCTAGTCGAGGTGAGAAAGTTTTTGAATTCTGAATAAATGCTTATTGAGTTTGACTTTCAAATTCATTGAACCCGATGGTAATGAAATGAAATGAAATGAAATATTTATTTGCAAGAAATATGGTTAATAAGATGATAGGGTTTATATTTTGGGTTCACATATTTCACCTAGAACTGGTATGCAAATTAAAATGTCATGCCAATGTAGTGGAATGTCATTATGTCACGTTATACTACTAATAATCTAGGTATGTAATTGTTCCAATTATTAAACTACAATAAATAATATTTAATTAAATTATGAAAAAATGTCTGTAATAAAATTACCTACTTAACTATTAAAAAGATCATCAACACTGTAGAATGTTCTTTTAAGAAGCCATAATTTCAGCTTTTTTAGAAATAGCTTAATGGGCAAATCTTTTATTTCACCAGGTATATTGTTAAATATTTGCCCGCACATTGCAAAACAGTTTTTTTGGTATAAAGTCGTTCTAGGCACTCTTGAAAGTACAATTCTATCGGGATTTCTGACACATCTACGATATAGGTCACGTGCTCTTCTGAACAAATGCGGTTGTTCTTTAACGAACTTAGCTGCCTCTAAAATATTTAAAGGACGACGTGTACCTATGTACTACCACAAAACCATCGCATGGTCGCAAGTGTCACCATGGATAGGTGAAGGTCGCGGGCTATGTACCCAATGAGTGCTATTTTTTGGATGCATTTTCATTTTTAATTGGACGTGTTTATGAAGATACCCCTTTAGTCATCTTCAAAGAAACTTGAATGACTAAATTGGCGATAAAGTCTGCATGTTTTATTAATTATATTTTATTCTATTAACAGCTTAGCCGTTTCATTTTAATCGTAGCTTTAGCATTATCAATGATTAATGATAGCAACAGGTGGTTTTTTTTTGCATAAAATCGGCCCCGACAGCCTTATTTGTTTCTAAGTCGTTTTATATCAATTACCGTCGAGTCAGCTCAAGAGATTCACACCAGACCGGACCGAGGTCAGGCCGAGACCGGAGTTAAGAGCTGAATGTCTTACTGCAGAGCAAAGGGGTCTTCATTTTTTAATTAATAGAGGAAGAATGTTGCTGGGGACCGTGATATCTGGAGGGGGTGAAGGGAGGCCTATGTCCAGCTGTGGGACTCTTACGGCGGTAGGAGTAACTTTGACGAGCCTTACACTGTTCGATTGGCTTCCTACTGAAGTTTGGAAGATGGGTCGTCGAAAGTAAAGTTAGGCCCAAAACACTTTTTTGATCTGGTTTTTTTTTGAGGGAGTATTATAATTCGTCGGAAAACCATTGGATTCGATACCGGGAATTACCCGACCAATTTCAATAGTTGGAAAGGCAAATGTTAGAAGCTACCGCTGCAACTCGTTGGGTAGTTTTCGATATCGAATCCACTGGTTTTTCAAGCGAATTCATACCCTTCTAAAATCTCAGGTCGGTCCAGAGTAAACATCCTCCAGGTTTAGCTGAGATATGAAAATACAATCAACTTTTGTTCAGACAGTAATCGCTATGAAACATTATACAAGATATCCTGCCAGGTGAAACAGTAAACAGAAAAGCTATGCTGTTTATCATTAAGTAATCTTACGCGTATTGACTTTATTGAAATTACTTCGGTCGTTCTGGCTGTGGGATCTCGAATCACATTATTCTAAGTTAGCCCATTATTATCCTACCACAGGGCAAAAAATCCTTCTATCATCATCACTTCATAGTTTTCAAAATTTTCTGTCTTTATTCACATTCCATATTCACAGATAAAATATAATTAATTAGGTTTTTATGAAAGTAATATACTTATTATTCTGAAATAACCAGATATGATTTTATAGCGTTACTTTTATTTTTATAATTAACGCCCAACGTTTCATCCATATCCATACTATAATATTATAAATGTCAAAGTAAATCTGTCTGTCTGTCTGTCTGTTTGTTACTCTTTCACGCCCAAACCGCTGAACAGATTAAGCTGAAATTTCGCATAGTTAAAGATTGTATCCCATGGAAGGACATAGGCTACTTTTTATCCTAAAAAAAAATAAAAAATCCCGAGGGACCGCGGGTCACACCGCGGGAGCGCAGCTAGTTTGTTTATAAATATGTTATTGCGATAGAGGTCTCGATTTCAAGTGATGCAAATTAGTGTACTTAGTAGTAGTACTTTTAGTAAACGATTGAAAGGTTTCAAAATAATTTTCTTTTATGTTTTGCGTGGGATCAAAAATCAAACCTTTAGCCTCAGGTTGCCAGAATAGGCAACAAGTTTCAAGTAAAATAACAATGTCCTTTTGTGTATGTGCCTTGGTGCATGATTTCGCTTCGACAAGCTCTCGATAACTGCGGCCTTTCGTTTATTCCAGCTTATTTGAATTTTCCGCTTATGCCTCACTATGTTTGTTTGGATGTTTCAGTAGAACGACAGTGTTTGATAAACTGTTGCCAGGATGTGACGGCTGTTATTCTGCTGAGCGTAATGTTATACTCGTACTTCTACTGGGGTTTTGGGTTAATTATTTGAAGTTTGTGATAGTGATTTGTTTTAAAGTGTTTTTTTTAATAAGTCAGTCTGTTTTTTTGCTCTCATGTAATGAGGAATAGTGTTGTGCTAATTTAACTTATTTATACAGGGTGTGGCAAAATTTTATAACATTGAGGGTAAGCTACCTTGTCTTTTGTAGTTAGAAGGTTTGGTTCTTAGGAAACTATAGATTTAAAACAACATAATTTTTTGATTTTTGAAAAAATGTACAGTAGGCGCAGAAAATGACATTTGTAAAAAAACACAAGTTGGTCTCAATCAACGCTATTTCCCATCAGGAACACTTTTCCCAAAGTAACATGCCAAATCAAATCGTGAGTTTTTGAAAAAAAATCAAAAAACGTTTTCTATACATTTTCTATGAAATGTGAAAATAAACCATTGTAAGGGATAAACAGTAGTTTATGTGTGTTACTCCAGAACCTAAACTATTAAATTACGTAGTACTAAACTTAAATTGAAGTACAAACTACAATTACACAATATTCTAGAACTAGTTATTCAGAAACTCTCGCAGAAAATGAAAATAGTTAAATTATAAAGGACAATAAGTAAGTTTTAAGTTGCCTCTGCCTACCAGCAGCGATATAGATAGATAGATTATAACTTTATTGTACACCAAAAAAAGTAACAAAAAGAACAATAAAAAAACCTTGATAACAAAATGTGTAACAATGGGTGACCTTATCGCTAAAAGCGATCTCTTCCTGGTAACCTATGTATGGATAGGACAGAAATTAGTAGAAAATGGACGATATACATAGTTATTATGACGGTGACCGTTTCCAAAGCACCCAAGCTGAGGTCCGAAGCGCGGTAGTTGTCAACAGTTGCCCGGCACTGTTGACATTAACCATTTCGATTTCCGACCGGAAAATGTGTATGGCTTGCAAATATTTGCACCTTTACAAAACTGTTGAACCAGGGACGTGGTCCAGCTGGTTATCGGTGTACCAAAGGATAAACTGCTTTGGTCTGTGTTTTAAAACTGTGCTAGTTTCAGGGTTCACATTTATTAAGCTAGGTACGTCGTACTATACATTTACGTCAGCTTTTCTAATTTACTTAGCAGATTTACCTCAGCTTTTCAACTTTTCAAAGTCAAAGTTAAAATTAGTTAATTCATTGACTTTTTACTTTGGATTGCTTAGTATCGCCAATTGACAAATATTAATTAGTTTCGTACATGCACGTACATGGTAAACCACAAACTCATACGAATTAACTTTTAAGTATTATTCGTTCCCTCGGGATTACTTTACATTTCTGGGATAATCTGTCTCAATATCATCGAAATCCATTCAGTAGTTTTTGGAAAAATGAGCAACAAACAGCCATACATCATCCTATCAAACTCATTAATGAATAGTTTCATTTATAGCCGAGTTGGAGCATATTCATTTGAATCAGTAAATCAATGATCATTCTGTGAGCTGCAGTACAAATCCCTGCTAATGAGATAAAGAAACCAAAGTCCGGTGTCCGGCGCTCACTATTAATCAGGCTTACGGAAAACGGCGTTTAAATTCAGCCATCAATCAGCCTCTATTGTGGACTACTGAGGCCTGTTCATAAAACTACAAAATTCGATAATATAAGGTACTAGCTGCGCTCCCGCGGTGTGACCCGCGGTCCTTCGAGATTTTTTCATTTTTTCGGGATAAAAAGTAGCCTATGTCCATCCCTGGGATTCAACCTTTAACTATGCCAAATTTCAACTTAATCTGTTCAGCGGTTTGGGCGTGAAAGCGTAACAAACAGACAGACAGACAGACAGATAGACAGACAGACAGAGTTACTTTCACATTTATAATATTAGTATGGATATGGATAGTATGGATAAAGTATAAAGTATATATAAAGTAATAAGTATGGAGTATGGATTATTAATAGCTTTTTTTATCGCACTCTAGGACACAAGACTAAAGATGTCATAATAAGTATGCCAGTAACAGGGGTCGTTCATAATCTTAACATTTCGGCTCCTTGAGAGACTTCATCATCGCTATTACTGAGACCAAAACCATTAATAAAATAGAATAAAAACATTTGTTTCCAGATACGAATCTATGCATTATATTTTACTAGCTGCGCTCACGCGGTGTGACCCGCCGTCCCTCGAGATTTTTTCATTTTTTCGGGATAACAAGTACCCTATGTCCTTCCCTGGGATACAACCTTTAACTATGCCAAATTTCAGCTTAATCTGTTCAGCAGTTTGGGCGTGAAAGCGTAACAAACAGACAGACAGACAGACAGATAGACAGACAGACAGAGTTACTTTCACATTTATAATATTAGTATGGATAGTATGGATCCATAGAGTAACTGGATCATTTAAGTCGGACGGAGCTATGAAACAGGGCCTGAATCCCCGCTGAAGGCTTCGAATTGGGCTGTAATTCACGCGCGATATTTTCTCATTTTACGAATATATTTATGTGCTGCGGTGGAGGCTCTAGCGTGTATTTAGTCAGGTTAATGCTACGGAGTTTATTAATTTTTGGTTTTGTAAAGTGATGCGTAGAAAGGCATACTTAATCGTGTTTCATGTGAACAGAAGTTGAAATATATTTTTTTCACCTTGGTGACGTGGTAGGCGATTCTAGACTGACAGATGCGAGTTCGATTCTAGTGGGGAGACAAATGTTTGCATGATCTGCAATCCAAGTCTGAGTGTTTTGGGAACATGGTACCTAATACTCACGACTCAGAGAGTCTTAGTTTGTGATTTTAGGATTACGTAGGTATATGAAGTAAGTACCTATTGTGCTTTAATAAAGAGAGGCAATAAAATACAGTAAATTCATCAGTACAACCACGCCCATCAAATATTGGCCACGTAAACGTACAGTATAGTGCAAGAGCTCACGGAAATGAAAACGTAAAATATGTGGCATCCGACACGTAGAGGATGTTGGCTACGTTATGCGCTCCTAAATGGCTTCTCGGTCAGGTTTTAAATAGATACGTAAAATGGGTTTTCATTGCTTTAAAGAGGGAACTCTGAAATATGGTTTCGTTTCGAGTCAAGTTTGAGATGGTGAAGTGTTGGAGTGCCTTGAGTTTTGATCTATAACACTTGGATTTCCATCACTTATTTTTAGATTATTAGTTTCGGAATCGTTTTATGCATTATGAAGGGTTTTGTTGTTAAGCTTTGCGAGTTTGTTTTGTATAACATTTCACGTGACAGATTTCAATTTCAAAATAAACAAACATTGTAGGTTTTTCTGTTTTGAAATATATATGAGAAGGTACCTACAAGGTAACTCAGGCACTCACTATCATCATCATCAATGTAATAGAGTGCCAATCTGTTATGCCTACAGTAAACAGCTCATAAAGAATTCTGTACAAACAAATTATGGTGTCGTAGCGTGTAGCTAATTATGGCACGTAAGACGCTCAGAGCGCTCCGGGATGCTAAATTATTAAATAGAAACAGTAATTTGTGTCACCTTACATTTTACAGTTTCCGCCGCTGAGAAATAGGGGGACTCCTTTTTATGAAAAGTAAGGAACATTCAGCATTAATTTATATAACAATACTACCCAGCAGACGTTCTTCTAATGCTAGTAGAGACGGTGATTGTCCATTCAAAAAATGGTGGAAAAAAAATTTCGTTGCGCTACCTGCAGAGTCCACCCATTACTTCTGTTTGGAATCATTTAGATTTTATGACAGCAGAGCTTCATACAAACCTTGTCCGGAAATAAAATGAACCAAATAGATCGAGAAAGATCTGATTATCTTAACTCCTTCGCAAGGAGTAGAATCACCTAGTTTTAAAGACTATTTTGAGTGATCCCAGCGGTCCTACTGAATAAATGCTTTTTGACTTTGAATTTGGTGAACACAAACGTGCTCCTGTTTATTTTGTCTCATCTTTTCTTCTGACATAGTCACCGTACCGCATACAAGGTGTAATCGTATCGCGACACGCGGCGCGTCTCGTAAATCACGCGGTGCGATTGCGTCCCCGTAAGCGGCATAAGCCTTCTGTACGGCTGCTTCTCTGTGCATACACATGCTTAGGGTTTTGTTCTCAAGGATTTTATATAAGGAATTGAAATATACTTTATTCTATTATGCATGAAATGCTTAACTTATCAGCAACACGTATAACTAAATCTGTTATTCATGATAGTCTTATAGCCCAGCAGACTACAGCCGTTTACTGTAGGCACAGGTTGCTTCCTGGCGCTATGAATTTATTATTGAATTTCCATTCATGACGATTTTTCCCTAAAATATATTGTGCTCAGAAAACACTGAACCCGCAAGTTTGTATAAGCCCTAACAAAACTCATCTCTTTAATAAGAGAAAGCGTCTCGATAAATGCTTACATCCAAAAGTCAGGGCGAGAAATAATTTGATCCCCACAAAGGATCGGAAATCCATCAAACGAAACACTAGATCAAGCCATGCCGCTCGAGCTCGCCCAATAAACGCCCTAAACTCGCCCCGGATAACCGAAAACGCCAGTTATACCAATATCCCGATATCTAATCTGCGATATGACTGAAGCACGGGTAGACAAGACCGCGTCTTTTGGAAAGCTGACCACTACCATTATAATGTTTATAAATACAAAAAATTAAAACATGATGAAGACTCTGGAAATCTAAGGAAAAAGCGGGAAGTTTGTGAATTAATTTTTTTTTGGAACACATTCTGCAGAAGTTATGATGGCATACGTCAGACCATCTGACCGCCATCTGTCTGGTCCTGTGCAGTCATGCCCAACTCTTTCCTGACTACATTAACCACAGGCTTGTGGTCTACCTCTTGGTCATCGAGCATCTCTGGTCCACCATTCCGTAATCGTAGTCCCCGTAGTCATGCTTGTAAAAGTCGCGTCCGATATTTCAAATTCTTGGCCAGTCTCGGTAAAATGAAAAAACCCAGCGTCCAATATGGCGGCCAATAATTATAACTCGACCTTCGAACGTGCCGGGCGAGAGGTCAAGTAATCCGATATTATTGAGAGGATAGTGACGACCAAATGGTCTACTTGTGTGGCTTCTGCGGCAGTGACCTTTGTGGCTTAGATACAGTCTTCTCACGGCTGTGTCCCCAAAAATGGTCAAACGTCCTAGTATCAAGCCCATGTTTAGAAAAGAGTAATGTATTACTCTCCAAGCTCTATATTAGGCGATTTGATGGGAAAAGAGCTTTTGATGGATTGTAATTTTTAAGAGATCTTCAATGCCTTAAAAAATCTGTAGGAATTTTTATCGATTCTTGGGATTTTTATTTTATTCTATAAAAATTAAAATAGTGAGCTCGTTTAATTTTGTTTTCCAATTAAATTCGTGTAGATAAACAAATCGTCAACCAATCAATAAAACCAGGAACGAGCTCGACCGGTAAAACCAACACTATTTTCAATACAAAGCCGTGTTTTTGGAAAAGTGTTTATCCAACCACACGTTTGGATTAAAACTAGCAGATAATACAGGGAGTTTTAAAAAACTTAGGCCTTTACTATATTAGATGATTTATACAGCGTCAGGAGGCAATCCATGCCTACACTTAACGGGACGCTGTAGTGCCTGGGACATTGTTTGAGATGGAATAGGCTTGCCCAGCACCTAAACCATCCTCTCATCTTAATCAGCCTGGCAGACAGGAAATACGACGTCAATACGTGTGCAGCTGTTTAAACTGCGGATATCCTTACAATGTTTTCCTTCACCGTTATGAGCTCGAATTAAAGCGCATATAAATTTTTCGAAACGAAAAATCCAGTGATGCACGGCCGGGATTCGAACCCCATTCGACCAACAAGGCTCAGGGAGTTCTAAAAACTAGTTATAATACATTTTTGATATGCCACAACCAATGCCATGAAGAATCAAGGCAAAACAGAATGGTGTAGTCTTTACAGGATAAAAGTTACAAGTAATTGCCACTCCATCGGTTCAGCCTAAATGTGGCGAGGAGTTGCGTTTACACCCTGTATGTGAATCAGGACGATGTAAATATTTATCCCCGAGCTCGATTGAATCGGCGATTTTACGACGTCTGCAAGGATTTGTTGTATAGCCGTAGACAGGGGTGTAGTCAGGTTACCAATGGACGTTAATAAATAGAAGCATCAAGAGATTTCAAGGAATATCGTCTTTGAGAAGTCTGCTATAACTCATACAAAAAAAAAAATAGATTCAAAAAAAATTATCGCATACCTACTTAATCTTTTGTATCTTATAATAACACGGGTACCGAGATGATCTCTATGCATAGCGTCAAAAGGTATGTATGTACCTATGTGTAGGCGTCAAAACCCACACTTACCTATAGTGCCTTGGAAATTGTTCGAGGTAAAATAGGCTATAGTCGTATATAGGTACATCGAACCATTTCAAAAAAGTATCACAATAATCTTAAACCTTCGGAAGCTGCGCGACCATTCAATGTAATACCCCCAGTTTGTAACACCCCTATTTATAACAACCCAAATAAATTTGGCGTTTTATCTCCTCTGTCCTAGGTTTGCTATCTGGGGTGAAGTATTTCGACGCTGGTTATCGAATCCTTTTGGGTTTAGATTGGTAGCAACTGTGTAGCAGACTCAATTTAAACGTAAAGAAAAATGAGCCTTATTGCGCTGCCTTTCAATTGATAATCGCATTGATGTTATTTGGGAAATAATCTACGGTATTCAGGAATAGTTTTGTTCGTGCCTATGCTCTCTGAATCTAGTATTGCAATATGAACTGTTTAATGCTTGTTATTTTGTTTTCACGAATATACCAAACTTGAATCTGTATAACTTGTGCTCCCACAGAATTTCAACCATAGCGTCTATTTCCCATTAGCTCAGTTGGCAAAGCGTTGCCACGGATCGGCAAGTATTCCTGTAAATGCAATTTTAGGGATGCATTTTGAAATCTTGAGTTTTTAAATTTAATGATAGATTGATCATCTGAAAATCACTTAGCGTATACATGTCTTCTTGTCGTACTCACCGTTCCCTTTATTTACGCATTTTTGATGCCAGAAACGACAAACATGTCAGCAAAACAAGTCCCCAGAAAATAAAGCGCTTGAATTGTTAAAGAAACTATTTGCTCATCGCGAAATTGAAATTCAAAGCGGTTCCGAGGCGAGGAATAAATAAAATACTCGATATAAAATTATCAAGGGCTCTTTAGTTGCTACGGGAAAGCTGAAGACTTTTGACGGTTGAATGAAGCGATGGTAAACTTTTAGGAGAAAGCTTGAGAGAGTTTACTGACGGAGTTTTGAGGCCGCATGAAGACATCCATGGACGACGAGCACTTCATGGTATGAAACTAGATTTTGGATGACCTTTCTTGTTTTAGCAAGTATCGCTCTATCTTAATTTTACCTACGTAGTGAGTAAATAAATATAAAAGTCGTTACCACCACGTCTTTATAAAACGTCTCATAGTTCGAAGGAAAGTTGGTGAGTACAAGTTAGCAATGATTTTCGATTCGCGAAGTTTTAAATTGCAGTAAATGCGCTGCCGATTACTGTATTTTAGTTCGCAAGTATTAGCAGGTGCAGTGGAACTTTCCTATCGACTAGAGAAATCCATGAAGCTTCTGTGAAAACTACTCTAGTAAGTTATACTACTGAGAATTTCTAATACCTTATACTGCGTATGGAATGGACCGGACTTAGGTAACTCTTTGCCCCGCACCAATCAAGACTGCTATTTCTTGATCGTTTTGCGTTCTTATAAGCGAAATCTAGACCCCAAAGCGCGGTAGACATTCTTACTGTGTGTGTTAATTAAAATTTCTGATCCATGTGCACCTACTTTATAATCTAATATATAAAATTCTCGTGTCACAGTTTTCGTTGCCATACTCCTCCGAAACGGCTTGACCGATTTTGATGAAATTTTTTGTGCTTATCCGGTATCTATGAGAATCGGCCAACATCTATTTTTCATCCCCCTAAATGTTAGGGGTAGTCCACCCCTAAATTTTTTTTTTATTTTTTAGACAAAAATTTTAATTTCTATTTTTTTATGATACAACATACAAAAATACATACAATCCTCAATTTTCACCCTTCTACGATCAACCCTTATTTTTTAATAGCGATATAATGGAAAAACAACGTTTGCCGCGGGTTAGCTAGTTTCTTTATAAATATCACTTTTAGATTTCACAAAACACTCAATATTTAGTAAATTAGTGTACAATACGGTCCGGGTCGGCATTTCATTTTTCTTTTTATGCCAAAACAATTCACGAGGTGTCCGAACACGGATGAACCGGGAAAGAGGACAAAACGCCTCCGGTAGGGATGCAATAACTATTTTTTTTATCCGGCTTTTAGTATGATTTAGTTTCAAAATATTTGAATACAAGGAAACTGTGTCCATTCCATCAAAACATCATAGCCTGTATCAATGAAGTGTTGATTAGTTCATAGCCTTATTTAACTAGTAAAAGTTATCATTAATTTATACAGCTGATTATCATTATCGGATAATTAGCGATTATTGTGAAAGCCGTGTCAACAAAAGTAATTCCCTTTAAAAAGATTCGGTAAATCCGGTATCATCGTTTCATTTGTCCGGCTATTCTCGGCCTTCAAAGAACATCCCTTTAACCGAAACGAGGTAAAAGTTAAATTAATCGGTCGACCTAGCGATGTAAAGTTTTAATCAAAAATAGAATTTCTGGGTCACAGGTAAATTTTAGTAGCGGAGAAATAGAAATTAGCTTTTGAAATTAGAACGCTAACGAGTTTCCTCCCGATGTTTTCCTTTCCGTCGAAAAAAATCACCATCTAGATCTCGTGTTATTTTGCAAATAAATAGCTCGCATATTTGTTCTTGAAAGATCGTTGGGTTCTTGATAATGTACACCGATAGTTACATTATCAACTTAGCGATTCCGCGTTAGGGCACGATAAATTGTTGTTCCCTTCTATAACGTTAACGCTATGACGGAAGCCTAAAAAGGAAGTATAAAGATAACCAACATCGCGAAATCCTTTCACAGTCCTAATTATTGTAATCATAAACGCCCATTCATTATTCATCACGCTAAATGAAGACGCCATGATGTTCTTACGAGTTTCATTCGTGCAGATGAAATTACCGAGGGTTGTGACAGTTAAATCATTTCGCTATTTATTGCTAAAAGCTAATTAGCGATGCTAACGTTATTCATGTGTAGACGCTGTAACTCCAGAGACAGTAGAGTTTGCTAACAGTGTGAAAGTTCATAGCTGTCAAAATAAATAAAAACAGGATCACTTAAAAATTAGAATAGTCTTAAAACTAGGTGATTCTACTCCAGTTCCTTCGCGACCAATACCGTGAAGAAGGTTTGTTATACTACACACTGGTAACAAAAATTGTAACTATAACTTGTTGGGTACTAGTCCGAACACCACGGCCATCTTTTTTCTACGATAGAATAGAGTACAATTGCATTATGCGTGTCGCTAACAGAAACAAAAGTAGAGACGAAGACATGGCGTGGGCGCGAATTTCGTTGAAAAAAGTAAAAAACAAACAAAAATCAAGAGTCGAGGCGCGGGCGAGGCGCGCGCCCCCGCGCCCCGACGCAACCTCGACGCCGCCTCGACTTTGCTGTTAGCGACCTGCCTTGATGGTATTTTATTTTGAGGTTTATCACGGCTGTAGAAAGATACTTTTGCAAAACTCAAAAGCCTACTCTATGCTGCGGTAGAGATAGGTCATGGGAAGCAGGCAGATTATACTTACTGTTAATCTGTAGCCAATTAAGCTGAAAGGTGCTGATGCTCTACAGCGTCCCATTGAGTCTAGGCTTTCTGCTGCTGCTGTGTAATCATTTAGTATAGCTAAAGTCTTAATTTTTAATCTGTATCTGCGTATCTGAGAATTAATGTACTATGCTCCAGCTACATGTTCTCGAGCGGATACGACAAATAATTATGTGGAGTGAGCACATAAAGACGCTCTGTAGATTTGCCAGCTAATAACAATAATGTATGACTTTCGAGGTAGTTCCTCCTAAGGAAACTTGAACTGTTATTATTTCGTAACTTATAAAAGACGACTTCTGTGGCGCAGTGGGTGAAAGCCCGCTTGGGATGCAGAAGGTTGCGGGTTCGATCCCCGCCGCGGGATAAATATGTGTATGATTTGCAAATATTTATCTCGGGTCTGGGTGTTTCTATGTATAATATGTATATATTTACGAACAAAAAGTATATAAGTAGTATATCAGTTATTCGGTTCCCATAGTACAAGCTTTGCTTAGTTTAGGGCTAGATGATGCTGTGTGAAATGTCTATTAACGACGAATTATTTATTTAAAAGGAAAAGAAAACACGAATTCACTAAAAACTAACATAGTTTTATGAACCTGATGTCATTATAGCGTTAAATAGGTCCCTGCTATTAGGTTGTTAAGCCATGACGGAGGCCTTAAGGCTCTGTCACCAGACTTAGCCACTAACTCATACGAACTTACTTATAAAACGCTCGTGGTGTTACACGACCAGTGCCTGTGCTTTTGGAAATGGAGTCGTGATATTGTTTTTTTTTATTTTGGAATTACATTACTTCAGGTAAAATCTTTACTAATAAGCGTATTATAATAATCTGCCATTGATCAAAATAAAATAGAACTGACGATATAAAAGTCCAGTAAAAATTCGAGACTTTACAACTTCATTCCAGAATATCACCTTTCGAGTCTTGTTTTAGAGGTTTCGGGAAAAGCGAATTGGAGAAATTTTCTGTTTATTTCTTTTGAAACAAAATCTGACTGCCTACGCACTTCTGAGAGTATTTCATTGCTCCTTAAGGGATTATTTTTAAGGTTTTTTTCCATGTTGAAGTTTTGAAGCCTCTATTTATACTCTTAGTCCTACATGAAGTTAATATTACAAATGTGAAAGTAACTCTCTCTGTGTTTCACATATTCCACGCCTGAACCACTGAACCAGATTTAAAATTTGCCATGGATATAGATTGCATCTCAGATGATATATATATTTTTTAAATGCAAACGGTTCAATATCAGGAACATACCTCTATTTTAGTAATTCAACATCAAGATCAAGTAATAAGTGCTAAGCACAATAAACGTTTTAAAACTATAGAAAACTATAGCGAATATGAAATATGAAGAGTAAAACATTTTGCAAGAAGAATAGAGCACCGCCATTACAACTTGCTACTTAGAGAACTATTCCCCTTTGTCTCGTCTTTACTGTTTATGTAAATAACTAGCTACGGCCCTCGGCTTTATGTAAAGACCTAAAATATTATACAGGGTGTAAAAAGACAACTACCGAACACTGAGGAGTTGCAATTAGACCATGATTCTAAACTCATTTAGCGAAAAAATCATGCAAAAAAAATTTTGACTTAGCTTAGTCATTTTATGTTATTTTTAGTTATTGACTACTAGTATAACATAATAAGACCATACCTACCTAATTATTTCATTTTTAAAAGAAATAAACAATTTAAAGTCAAAATCCTGCAATCTACGTAAAAAAACGCGCCAAGTAATCAAACAGTAATCTTCAAACGCTGTTTTCTACGGATTTAATGATATTTAAGGAAAATCCTTTTGGATTTGGTTGTGTCTTGGGATGCTGTACCTAACCCTTGCGGCTTCGGTAGACGTCTTTTTACACCCTGTATAGTGTAAATTTTTGAAATCTTAGTTATGATAATGAACGTCGGCTATCTTTAGCGTTAGAAATAAAGACTAGGAAATGAAATGAAAAAATCTTTATTGCAACACAATATAGGAAGGTTAGTGCCTAAGTAATGTTAAACACTTATGGCCTTACTAATAAACGTGGTGTAAAGTTACGCCGGGTGTAACTAAGGAGTAACCATATAAATTTTGGAGTTTAGATCTGACGTAACTTTCATCATCATCATCACCATCCGCAGCCTTTTTCATCCGACTGCTGGGCATAGGCCTCTCTTCGCTTGTGCCAACCTTCCCTATCCTGCGCCAGTCTGACCCATGTATGACCTGCTGTTTTTATAATGTCGTCCACCCATCTAGCCGCCGGACGACCTACTCTTCTGTAGCCCTCTCGAGGGCACCACTCGGTAATCACACGTAACTTTACACCACGTTTATTAATAAGGGCCTTATGGCCTTACTAATAAACGTGGTGTAAAGTTATTCTTCGGAAATAACTAAAAATAACCATACATTTGAACAGTTTACACTCCGGAATAACTTTATACCACGTTTATTAGTACGGCCGTTAGAGGTTATTACATAATAACAATGGTTGCAATTTGCAGTCTTATCGTCGGAAATGTCCAGGAACTAAGAACTTTATATTCAGATAGACCACACTATCTTTTTACTATAGATAGGAATATTATTCAGTTTGTGTTGCAAGACTTGCATGGAAGTGGCTGTGAAACTGTAATCTCTCACTTTCATATTAGGTATTTCGTAAAATAAATGTTAGTAGAATATATTTGTCTTTCTTTCCTTTGGCCTTCGGGATATTTATATCATATTTTATTTCTTTTAAAATCTGTTATTCTTATTTAATAACAAAATATGGGCAAATGGTGCCAAATATATCTTTGGACAGTCAGTGTCGCCAACTGGTAACCCCCTTTGCAGCGTAACCAACTGCTTACCTATGATAACAATTCAATTCAATATATTTATTTTAGATACCATAATCCATATCATTATCACTCACACATTTTATATAAAAGAGCACACAAAAAATTAAGCAAAATTCACATACCTACTTATTATAATTGTTTAACTACCTACTTACCTATAAACTGTGCATATATAGTTCTTCTAACGGATCTAGGCATTCGTGAAGTTCGCCGTTTGTCTGAACACATTTTTGTATGAAAAAGCGCTCACTGCGTAGACAAACGGCTAACTTCACGAATGCCTCGAAATCCGTTGGGCGAACTGTACCATACTACAGTGTTTAATATACACACAGTCAAAACGGCTTGATAACGCTTTCTGTACATAAATTGTTATTATCTAGGGAGTCACCCACAGATAGACAGAACCTTGAACATCTAAAAAAGAGTCTACCACGCCTAAACCTGATCCTGGTTTTGTTTTCATGACATGTTAAATGAGCTACACCATACCAAACAGCATCAATGTCGGAATAATTTGATTTAATTATGGTGACGTCACTTGCACGCTCAGGCCACGCACGTCACTGTCACACACGCAATGAATTGTACAAAATGTCACTGATTAAAACTGCTATTGAATGAAACAGCTTTTAATTACTATTTTTCAAAGTGAAAACTTGGTAATTCAGTAGAGGAAGGCGAAGTGAAGTTGACAGAGGTTAAGGTCTAGGTACTTGCTTGACTGATTTTGTTTTTTTTTGTGCCTTGATCAAAATATTAATTAAATTCACAAAACAGATTACAATCAGATTATAAAGAAAGTGTAAAGAAAAGAAAAATACAAAACTAGATTCGTAATCCAAGTGAATATGACATGACTAGTGTTACTTGTGGTGTTACATGTTGAAAAAAATTCACGTTCCTTTTTTCGTTCGATTGATGAATATTCGGATGTTTTTTTACTACGATTTCTGAGTTCTATCTATCTATCTATTCAGCCCGGTTACACCCACTGCTGAGCATAGGCCTTCTCTCTATTACGCCACTCTTTATTATACTATTCTGAGTTCAAGGGACGAAAAAAAATCAAACGAACGAAAAAAGGAACGCGTATACGGTCCCTTATCTATGTTATAAAATAATCTATCTAGTCTCTCTTTCGTACGAAAGAGGTTTCCAACTTTTTTGTGAATGTATCATTATCGTAACAGTTAGAAGCGTGCCCAGTATGTTCACAAACAAAGTAATCCTTTATCCAGGTGCGCACTAGCGGACAAGGGCCCTTGAGATGAGGGCGCCTAAGCGCTCATTCCGCGAAATTAAGCAAGGGAGTGCGTCTAAGTCGAAGGGCTTAGGTAGTTGTTGTTTAAGAGATGGGCTGCAGCGATTTGTTGGAACCATCTTAGGTTGAATTTTGGAATTTGTTAGTAGATAAGTCAAGTAGACATTTTATTTATTTGATTTAAATCGTTATAAAACCATTACAGAAACATTCCAATGCGATGTTAAACCTAAACAAAGAAAAACATAAGTACTTACATTATTATACGGATGACTCTTACTACGAGCTACATTGTATTCAGTCGATAAGATCAACGAACACGGTCCTAACCTAGGACAAAATATTACAAAACGAAAAATTGGCCCTTGAAGTCAGAAATCGTAGTAAGAAACATCCGAATATTCATCAAACGAACGGATAGAGGGTCAAAACGGCAAGGCCTCCAAAAAAATATTTCAAGATTCTAGGCACACTGCTTCTAACGAATGGCAGCAAGAGCTTCCAGAATATTCGAGAAGTCACATTTGCATGAACAAAAGCTTGTAAGTCGGAGCAGACGACAAATCGCCGAGACAGAGAGCCTTAAATCGCGTTAGTCTCGACTGAGTGTTTATAACCGGTCCGGGCCGGAGGGGAGGGGCGGGGGTGGAACAATCGGGAATAATCGAGATTGAACCGGTTACGGACAGGTTAATACGCCGTGAAGGTAAACATAAGAGTCCAAGACTTGATTTGATGCTTCGTAATGATTGGTTTAATCAAAGTCAAAGTTGAAATCAAAAGTCATGTGTTGGTCCCCTTCGTGAACACGTACAGTTGGATATAAAAAACGCGAAGAACATGTACTACGGACTGGGTCGTTATTTTCGATGCTCAATCTGAAATCCCTTAGACTTATCCAAAGTATCTTGAATTTTCTAAATAATCCGTAAAAATAATCCCAAAAACTCAGGCACGTTCAAGAAAAACAAGATTATACAATCTTAAGAAATCTGGTGCGATCGCGGGGACTCCCCAAAACACATTTAGACATCGAGCAACGGGATAATGGATTTGAAAAAGTGAATTATCAACAGAAAAAGGTGAAAATTAAGCTGTCCCTTGGTAATATTGTCACGTGCGTGCGTTTGCTGCCGAGTCATTCGTGTTATTGGAACGTTGCGAGTTTTGAGATCTATCATTAGTTGTATGTATGTGTCTTTAAGATTATTTAACAGGAACACACCTACGCACTGAGACCAGAGAATTGAATATACATTTAAAAAAAATATATATAAATAACAATTACATTGTCTTAACAGTAGGGACACCAAAGCGACAATGAAATTACAAACAACACAAATACTTAGTAGCAGCGACTGTGAATTTCGCCAATGTAGTGTTAAAAACATCTATATCATTCGATGTACATAAGTTTTTGATAGCACTTAGGGCTCGCGTGAATGCTGCTTTGCTGAGGAGGTTAGTCCTTGCGTTCGGGATCATCAGCAGCCGAGGCCGCCGCCGCGCGCCGCGCGCCCACATGGTTGGCCGGCATACATAAGTAGATGAGGTCAAAATAGCAATGTCTTCCATAAAAGTAGGTAAAAGTCGTAGTCGAAATGCCTAGTTTGTGCTTTTGAGCTTGGGTACTTACTGCAAAAATCTTCTTTCGTACTAAAGAATATGATTGAAAGAATCTGAAACTCTCTACATAAGCGCAATAAACTCAATCACTGCTACATAGCAACATGTTCATCACGTAGATACCTAAGTATAACCGGGGACTATTCATAACTTTCTCGAAATGCGGCCACCGTTATATCATCAACCGTAACCACCTTGGCGTCAGCTCAACCCACACTGAGATGCTCGTGCGTAGTCTTCACGGTATTGGTCGCGAAAGAACAGGAGTAGAATCGTCTAGTTTTAAGAAGCGTAAGCGGTCCTACGGAATAAATGCTTTTTGACTTTGACTTTGTATACGCGTTTTTAAGATAGGAATACAATAATAGATCTTATTTTTTACACAAACATGACGTACACTGGCCATAAACTGGACATTTAAATTTGATGAAAGGAAGTTAAGTATTCACTGTAGAGCCTAAGGGACCTAGAAGATTAAAAGGAGAGTTGGTCGTCCGCAAGCTGATGGATTGACGACATTAAGGTCATACATGGACAACATTAGCAAAAGAAAGAAGCAAATAGCGAGTTGCATGAATAACAGCTTTTGCTAAAAAGTTACGTTATTTGTTTTCTATGCTAATATATTTGCCATTTAGCGGCCGTCATACTAATGTCTCGGTTTATAGCAAACTCAACTTTGGCGAGTAGCTCGCCCCACGTAAGGCAAACTTTACATCGAATAAAATCCTCCTTTCTCTGCCTCATTCAATTTTCCAAGCAAAAAACAGCCTTCATATTTCTACGTGCTCAGTGCGCACAAAGTTTTGAAATTGTAACTTAGTTAGTGCCCATGTCTGGGGCGACAATTTTTTATATAATATAGGTTGTTTGTAGGTTTATTAAAGATACAAACATGGTTTGATGTAGTCCAATGTTCAACTATTTGTTCAACCAGTTGAACATATTGGAGAACTTTTTCCAATTTGTTCAATTAAAACAGTTGAACTACTTGACTGAAAATTGTCTAATCTAAGAAGGATGTTGTAGTAATACTACTCAAAATATATAATGCTACTCGGTCCGGTCCAGTGCTACTTTCCGAATTTTCCCAGAAATATGGTGAATTGACTGTGAAAAGATTAAAGTGTACATACCAACATTTTTACTTCCAACATTTTCTTTATGAATCGTAATGACATCACCTAGGTTGATAAAGTCAAAATAAATTAAACAAACTCTCCTAGTCCGTTTGATCAGGGGACGGTGAACGTTTGCCAACTCTGTTTGTCCACTTTAACGATTTCTTTGGACATTTTCGTATAAAATACAGTGTTTGTGTGTTCTGAGATATTGCCAATATTTAGTGTACCTACATCACCAGCTTTACATGACGTTATTTTCCTATAAGTTTTTTTAGCATTGCCAGTCAGCATGGTAATGCCAGTGTTTTGAGTAGGTGTGCTTCCGACTGGCAGTGACCTGTATCAGTTGAGCTATCCAAAGATATTTTTCTAGATAATGTTTTCCTTTAATTTAGAGCTCGTGTTAATAGGTAGTGGAATTTTTGAAATAAGTACCTATTCATTGATGCGCTGACGGAATTTGATTGAACGTTTTTTTCGGTCAAAACGACTACCTACTTCTCGCTAACTTGTGAAATATACACGTATTTATTTTCTAAAAACATTATTTTTCCATTAAACGATGTTTAATCTTTCATGATAAGGAAAAATTTTTAAAATTGTTTAAGGTTCTACCTTTCAAACTTGATTTATTTTTCGAGGAAATAATTCGTTATAATTTTATGTAAAAGTTGAAGCTTTTCTTGTTGGCAATTATTTACTTGTGCCAACCCATTTCACCTGTAGGGTCAACACGTTTGTACGCATCAACGTCACTAGGGGCGTCACACAAATAAAGATTAATGTTTCGTAAAATTTAAAATGTTCAGCCTTGGTGGAAGCTTGAAAGGTGGCCCTAAGTTTTATACTTTTTAGGAATTTGTATACTGTTTTCGAGTTTATGGAGATCTCAAAATCGTTACTCACAAACTGTTCTTGCTGATTCTACACAATAACTATAAAATCGAAAGAACATAAACATAGAGCTTGTTGCTTCGATGTAGCGATTATTTTCCTTTGATCTGTATACTGTATAGTCAAGTCAGTTATAAAAAACAATGTAAATAATTAGTTAAAAAGTTCTGACATTATCCTAGCAAGAGCTAATTCTAGTAAGACAAAAACAAAAACAATTCGTCGAATCTCGGCCTTCGCTGTCTTCAGTAAAAAACATCAAACTTTCACGAAATTTATAATTCAGATAATTCCATTCAATAATTGTTTGATCTCGCGCAAAGCATTAATCAATTTCTTGTACAGTTCTACCGTTAACTTTGGATCCATTTGCAAATTTAATTCTGAGGTGGCAAAGAGTAGGAAATTGGATAATTGGAATCGACTGTCGGTAGATTCTGCTACAGCAGATAGACACTAGAACAGAAGTTTATATTCTAGGACAGCAAAAGTCACGGATATTTAACGCGGCCTATAAACTCCGTCATCAGAGTTAAACACTAGCTCATAAGAACTTTACATAGCCAGATATATGATTCAGTTCTATGATCGGTTAGACTCTTATCTCTCGTGACCCTAAGCGATGAACTCCCGTATTCTTCTTCTTCTTGTCGTGTCACAGTTCTTTCGAACCAGTGTGGTGAAAAGATTATAAGTGCGCCTCAAAGAGGCTCCTTTCGTGCACTTGACACATGTTTTCGAACTTTGTAGGTTCTACGACATGCCGGTTTCCTCACGATGTTTCCTTCACCGTTTGAGAGTACTGGGATAGTGCACATAATTTTTTCGGCAGAAAAACTCATTGGTGCACGACCGGGATTGAACCCGCGACCTAACGATCGGAAGGCGGGGCCATTACCACTAGACCACCAGTGCTCTACTCTCGTATTCATTAACTACAATCTGAACAGTTTAAGAAAAACTCAGCCTAGAACAATATTAAATTTTGCCTTCCTAATTCTGTAACATAAAAGACGTAAACCGCGTCACGTCAAATATCACAATCAACTCAAATTAAGCTATTTATGAAGAGGAAAATCTCAAGGTACTCGTAATTATGAGTGATGTCTAGTCTTACTTATTAAAAAGTATTTTCGGTCGGTGGTATCTACGTGTATGGATACATTTTAGGTTATAATGTTTCGTTCTTATTAAAATGGTTATTACGTCAGCAGGCAACCTTGACTACACTCAACTTGTAGTTCCTGGGACATTTTAGGAATAGGTTTGGCCAGCACGAGGACATTAACC
Organism: Epirrhoe tristata; assembly: GCA_951394285.1. Taxonomy (NCBI): domain Eukaryota; kingdom Metazoa; phylum Arthropoda; class Insecta; order Lepidoptera; family Geometridae; genus Epirrhoe; species Epirrhoe tristata. The sequence continues at coordinate 10,147,641 of OX596152.1, forward strand.
ATCCTCATGTAAACATCAACTGTGATGAAATCCAGAAACAAATAAAAAAATAAAATTCATTGATGCACGTCCGTGATTGAACTTGCAACCCGGAAGAGGTACAGCTCACTAGGCCAATATGGCTCATTGCGTTACTTCTGGTTTTGTGTCCCTTCTGTAAAAATACTCTTTGTATTCAGACTTTTCCCTTCACCTTTCCATAATCAGATTTAACAGAAATTATTACAGTTTGAATGATTTATTAAATAAAGTTGTCTGTGAAAATAGATTTCTTCTGATTGGAATATCAATCGGTGTTTTTGTTGGAATTAAATTATGTTTTGTTTTTAAAAGTGGTGTTGGGCTAGTGGTCTTTTGAAGTTTGTGTTAAAAGAAGGTTCAAGTACCTTATCTTCGTATGAACTAGTGGCTTTCTCTGGTGACGGTGTTTTGTTAGCAAGATGGCCCTGAAGGGAAAGGAAAATCTTTTTTTTACTTATAATAATAGTTAAGAATTATTATATATTATACGCAGCTAGCGCTCCCGCGGTGTGACCCGCGGTCCATCGGGATTATTTTTTATATTTTTTCGGGATAAAAGGTACCCTATGTCCTTCCCTGGGATACAACCTTTAACTTTGCCAAATTTCAGCTTTATCTGTTCAGCGGTTTGGGCGTGAAAGCGTAACAAACAGACAGAGTTACTTTCACATTTATAATATTAGTATGGATGGATACCATGCATATGAATGATACAATAGTATAAGTTTTTTTCAAGCTAGGTACTATTGTATTTTTTGTATTATGCAAAATGGCAGATTATAATTAATTAGAAGAGATTTCCAATGAACAATATTCAGGTGAGCGGTTCGAATGTTTTCATTTGCGCCGGCCAAAGATAAATATTTGCGATATTAACACGCTCGCCGCTGATTAACGATGCCGCATTGCCGCCCTAGTGAGGGGGCAATAATCTTCTTTTGATTTTAAGAGCATGTAGCATTGAAGAATTTCAACAGATATGATAACGTATTGCACTAAATAGGTCATGTAACTAGGAGAGTGCTTGGTATGAATGTTGATGGATTTACGAGTAGAGGTAGGCCAAAGAAAAGATGGATGGATTGTGTGAAGGATGACATGAGTAAGAAAGGAGTGAGTGTTGAGATGACGGCTGATAGAGGAGAATGGAAGAAGAACACATGTTGTGCCGACCCCACATAATGTGGGAAAAGGGCAGGAAGATGATGATGATAACGTATAGCACTGAAGTTTTTTACGTGTAAACTGTCATTGGCTGTTAGTTATTCTTAGTACGCTTGCTCAGCCGCTGTGGAATTGGCTAAGCAAAACGATCTAAAAATTGCATGGTGTAAAATGCTCTTTATTACAACTAGTGCTCCTATTAGTTCTAAAATTGTTCTATTGGTTTTGCACTGGAGCTTGACTATATGGATCACCAAGAAAGTTAGACCCTGAACCGTATTTGTTGTGCCTGTCATCTCATCTTGCTAGTCAATAAAAAAATTTAGATTTAAGTACCTATTGTAACTGTTGTATATGGTGTGGAGAAAATATAACTTTATTCTTCTTCTTCTTCTTCTTCAATAATTAGTGAAAGTAGTCATCAGTTTAAATAGGTATTAAATCGATACATAACAATCGCCTTGTCCCATCCCTATTGTGCCTGTGAAGTGTCACAGAATTGAAATTAAATTTACAAAATGAAACCGTTAACTTATCGACTTTTATGAATAAGAAGTTGATGAATGGTCCTGCAACGTAATTACGGGAATCGCATTTAACGATGAATTTCGCCATTATGTACCCCAAATGGGGGTAGAGAGGGGAATAGGGGACGAGAAATGGGGCAATAATAGGTATCATTTAAAACACATTTGCTGAATAGTATTAGGCCGTAAATGGAAAGAATTGCTATTGAGCTGGGTAACTTTTGAAAGTTTAGTGAGGTTGGATTACTTTGATGGTGTGGAGATAAGCAAAGCAATCAAACACGCACTGCCCTAAAGCCCTCTAGCAGACAAAGAAAGTAGGTACCTATTTTCTTTTTTTCTGTGTACAACGGTATGTAACTATGTAATTAAGTGTGTTGGCTAACAACATTTACAGGATTTTAAGAAGATTTTAAGTGTCCTAAGAATGCTGGTTGCCAGGGCAGGTGAAACAAAATTATATTTTAACTAGATTTTTTCATTTTTTCGGGATAAAAAGTAGCCTATGTCCTTCCCTGAGATACAACCTTTAACTATGCCAAATTTCAGCTTAATCTGTTCAGCGGTTTGGGCGTGAAAGCGTAACAAACAGACAGACAGACAGACAAACAGACAGACAGATAGACAGACAGAGTTACTTTCACATTTATAATATTAGTATGGATTTAAATTTTGGGGCAAACAAAATTGATGGGTCAAATCAATGTTATATTAATTCTATCCAAACTGAAAACAAAACTTTACATTTGTTAACAGGTTCACTAATAACTATTCCATTTTAATTGAGTTTGGAATTAATTAAAAACAGAATACGTTCATATTACAGGTTGGAAAACAATTTGTCATTATGAAATTAAAATTAATCCTTTACCTTTGCTAAATAAACAACTTTTAAAGTGGGAATGATAAAAGTGACATATTACATGGAGTATGTACTTATAAAATAACTTTAGTTACAGAAATTAAGCTAGTACATATTTACAAAATACAACAGGATTAGTCAAGCTATCTAAGGACCGTTAGAAACGATCTATAGATAGCTCAACTGATCCAGGTCACTGTCAGTCGGAAGCGTGCCCAAAACACTGGCGGCATTACCACGCTGGATGACAATGCTGATCCTTTGAGCAAAAAATGTACTTATTACTCCATAACGAAGCTGAAAAATCGTGTTTATCATCTTTCAGATCTTCTATCACTTTCACTGTAAAGTATTTTTTAATCGCTCATAGTGTAGCTTGCGTCATTTTAGATTGATCGTCCAAGTTAAGGTGACGTATTGTGCGGTCATAAAGTAGATTGGGTGACCGCTAAGACACATTAACAACCGAGCATTTCCGTACTTCATTGTCGTTCTGTAGTACTAATCGTGAATCCTTGACGAAGGCCTTTGGGCTAAAAACTGACACCAAAGTTGGCCAAGCTCAAACATAAGTATGATGATTCCATTAGAGCCGTACGATCTACAATCATAATCTGCAGTCTACACAGCAATAACTCACGAAGGACACAAGTCGTAACTCAAGCAAGTCCACGTTCTATTAGTGCAACCAAGCACTTGTGGCTTGACCGTGTGGCTTTAATGGGTACACTGCTTTACATTACTTTGCAAATAAGGTTGCAAAGAGATAAATTCACAAACAGGATCACAAATTTAAAAGGCATGGTTGAAATCATCTCAGATCTACAGGTTCAAGAACCTTGAACCTTAGCGAAGTTAAGAACCTCAGCGGGTAGTAGAGTTTTTAATATATATTTGAAAGTTAGTATTCCGTGTCTTAAAAATACAAACTATTGTCCTCACAATGTTTTCCTTTACCGAACGACAAGAACTACATCTTGTTAATGAGCAAATATACTTTACGTTTAAAGTCGTACATCCCAATAGGCCAACACGCCTTCTTCCAATTAGATAGATAGATACTCGTAGATATCTTTATTTCTCAGAAAACTTTACACTCTTTATTTAGTAGTGTTTCTAAGCTAAGGTTTGTCTAAACACTACGTTCTCGTTGACAATAACATGTTTAGTAGGTAATTGTATCAAAAAACAAAACAAACAATGGTTGTCTGTAAAGTCGGTTTACTGACAATAGTTGACGTGACGTGACAACGCAAAGGCCGATTGTGCTTCTTTGTCGCTCGTTCCGCGCTCTCGCTTGCACTTGCGCAAGCCTTACATGGAACGCCCCAGAGCGAGGTAACGCCTCATGACGTCATGTTTTTCGTGCGTGCAGCCGGCTCTATCGAATTATAAGGTAGTCACGTCAAAAACTCGTGTTTTTTGAAGAGGGAAGTAAGTACTCTATGGATATAAATTAATTAATTTTGACCGAAACTTTTATTTTGTTTGGAGGTGAGATGGGTAACGGAAAACTTTTGATTATATTGAGCTGTTTTGATTAGTTTCAAACTAATTGCTTGGAAACGTATCATCGAATAAACAATTAGACCATAAAGAGTTTGTTTTAGTTATGTGAGTACCTAACTGAACTCTATTTAAAATTATTTTTTTATCGAGAGCAAGATGAACCACAGACAACAAAGTCAAAAAGCATTTATTTAGTAGACTGCGATCACTGAATCTAGGTGAGTCTACTCCTTATCTCCCACCTAGCCAACCTAAAACTTATGTATTCAAATATAAACAGAATAATAATCATTACAAGGTGTTTCATATCCTCGTCACACTGCACTGGTCCAGTACGACGAAGCCAGCCTTATTCAGTGTACGATATACTCGTATAAATCTCGAACTGCCCGGAATTTCACTGTTTAAGGTCCAGCAGAGTCTACCTCGAGAAGGGAAGCTGTAGTCTGTGCTCGCTGATTCAGAAATAGTATCAAAACAGTTGGTACGCACGTTACAATACAAATCCTTGGAAGACGGGCACCGTTATATTACATCAACTTATGGTGAGGTACATAGTATTTGGTTTATACATTGATTAAGGAATCTAGGAACCTGAACTCTCAAGAAATAATATCACCAAATCAGGAAGTTTATTAGAGTGAGTTTTATATCAAAATGTGTGGGTACCTTTTTCCTATTATTTCTATTTCCATGGGGTCCATGGGGCTCCAGAACCCCAAACCCTTCGAGTTTTCAAAATTCTTTCAGGGGTCGAAGCGACGCGTGATCCGAGAGCAGGCATATTTTTGGCTCAAAGGATCAGCATTGCCATCCAGCGTGGTAATGCCGCCAGTGTTTTGGGCACGCTTCCGACTGACAGTGACTTGGCTCAGTTGAGCTATCTATAGATCGTTTCTAACGATCCTTAGATAGCTTGACTAATCCTGTTGTATTTTGTAAATATATGTAAAAATAATTATAATAATTACAGCGCAAAAGGTAGAGCAAAAAAAAAAACAAAGCTGTAAAATAACCAAGACAGAAACACGGATACAATTTATCATCATCATCATTGACCTTTTGCATCTATTACAGGCGTCAGGCAGGTTATCTAACCCTGAGAGGTGAATGTTTTCGTTCGTGACAAGAAAGGCTTACACGGATACATTGTGCAACAAAATATCATTGCATTCAAGAGTCAGGTGCGAACCATTGTCATAATATCACAGTCACAGCTTCTTAGCGCATAACTTGAAGCGAAGCAGGCAGGTGGCAGGCGGGCATCGTCATTTGAATAACAAAGGCTACTGCATGCGCTTGAATAATTACCTCGGGAATTATCTCCTTTTGGTGACGGCTGGCACCTGCCGCGATCCAGTACAGGGGGAATTTTGAACCTAGGAATTCTAAGACAATAATGATCTTCGATTTTTCTTGAAAAACACTTCCAAGAGTAGTCGGTCTGTCCGATAGATGCAGATGCGGTCACGACTGTCGTGACCGCTTGCAACGAAGTTAACAGTTAAGCTGCTGACAGAATATCAAACATTACTTTGCATCTAAGATGATTTATACAGCGTGACAATCTATATATATCTATATATATATCTAGCTTCAACGCCAGGACGTTACGTCGTAGGCCGACAGTGGATCAGGCTGGCACAGGACCGGGAAGAATGGCAAAAGCGATGGAGGCCTATACCCAGCAGTGGGTGAAGTCGGGCTGCGGATGATGATGATGATGATGATGATGATGACAATCTATGGCACTCAATGGCATATAGGGTTCTTTGTTTGTCTACGATAGAATAAGCACCTGAACAGTTATCTAAGTTAATCGGCCTTATCTACAGAGGCATGGTGAATAGTGGAGCTGACTAAGCTGCAGGCTTCCTCACGATGTTTTCCTTCAAAGTCTAGAGCTTTTTTTCAGATTGGATATTATGAAAAAAATATAATAATATATGTTAAGCGTCTGGTCGAAGCGACGCGTGATCAGAGAGCTGGCACATTTTTGGCTCAAAGGATCAGCATTGCCATCCAGTGTGGTAATGCCGCCAGTGTTTTGGGCACGCTTCCGACTAACAGTGACCTGGATCAGTTGAGCTATCTATAGATCGTTTCTAACGATCCTTAGATAGCTTGACTAATCCTGTTGTATTTTGTAAATATATGTAAATATGTAGTAGCTGAGTTTCTGTTAATAAATTATTGCTTACAGAAAAAAAAAAGCTACTATATATTTACAAAATACAACAGGATTAGTCAAGCTATCTAAGGATCGTTAGTTAGCTTGTGATTATGAAATATTGAATTGAACAGTTCCGGTGTTTATGTACCGACAATTTTTTTAACTATAACTTGTATTAGTAGAATACAAAATTAAAATCAGTTACCCGTTTCCCGGTCATAGCACTACTCCAGTACATTTTTCATTGTCTAATCAGACTAACACGTCTAATGCCTAGTTTGTGCACGCAGCGCCATCTGTGCAACGAGCTTTAAACAAGCACTCAGATAAACAGTAGTTCAATCAGGTATTTCGGCCACTGATAAGATCAAGCTCACATTTAATGGAAATTCTGGAAAGCGACATTTTTTTAATAAACTTATATCCTCTGATTGTTTTCGTCGTGTTTATAAATGAACCATTGTCATAATCGGACACCCTGTATTCAAGAGCTGTCATTTACATCGTACAATAGTCGCTCTGCTGACGCGAGTGACATTTTGACGTGACGTCAATTTCGCTGACGCTGACGTAATGTGCGACCACCCTTACTGTGATAGGACTTAAACAACAAACGAATCGCTTACCCGTATTGTACGCCACAGACAGTTGCAAAGGAAATAATTCGCTTAGGTTTTGTAGGTACTATCGAACTTTATGTACCTTTTTCATAATTTGATCGAAGCAGATATAATTTAAGTAATTTTTTGCTTTTGAAAACAGTTTATCTTAGTCCGCACAAATTGACCATATTCATTTCAAATTGAGATAAAACTAAGGATATGGTTAAGATGCTAGGTACTTCTATCTCATCCGTCAGCTTATTTAATGAGTCTCGTGGATTTATAGTACTTACCTACATAATAAGTACGTTCAGTTTTTTGATCAGCACAGTCTGTTGCCAAGCGAAAATATTTCCTAATTCTGTGTATCAAAGCTCATGTTTCTCTATAGTCTAATCACAGTAGAACAAGTCTATTCGAAGCCGAACAAATGGACTAATTTCCGCGGCTAAATAGATGTTGTTTCGATGGGTTCCAACGCTCTTGATTGGATACGAAGCGGACGGATTTGTCAGTTTTATTTCATACGTGTCTCCAGTTGCTTTCAAATGAAACGATACGTTTCGTGGAAGCTTAACAACAGTTTTGGATTGGTCATGTTGTTGATATTATCAGTTTTATCCACGACTGAACGAAGAAGAATTTGTTGCGTTTATGTTTTTTTTTTTTTAATTTAATAGGTCAGCATTTTACCTCCCTCTGCCTGATGTTAAGCAGTAGTGAGGTCTACGATGGAGCATGCTTTCCTAGAAGGAACCTATTTACTATTGATTTCCTATATTGTACTTTTCGGGAAATACGGTACCCGGCAATGAGTTCCACAATTTGGCAGTGCGTATGAAAAAAGTGGACTCAAAACAAACTCTGGGAATATCAACCATGTACAAGTGGCGTCTTTCGGGGAACCTGTTGGTCCGATAAAAGAATGGGGATGGCGGAACTAAATTATGGAGCTCTTGTGCACACTCTCCGAAATGCAGTCGATAAAAGACCGATAGACACGCGACTCTACGGCGATGTTCAAGGCTTTGAAGCCGAGACTCGACCAGGGTGTCATCATCTATTAGCCTCTTGGCTCGTCTCTCAATCGTGTTTGTGTCTAAGTCAAAAGTAAAAATCTCTTTTTTAGGAGTGTAAATAACTTGAATACTAATAATCAAGTTACTTATACAAATACATTTTTAAAGATTCACCAAAGCTATACATACTACCGCTAATACTAAGCTAAGCTATCAAATACTACCCACCATCAATTCCTCTCATCTTTTCCGCAAACATCAATTCTATAAAAAACCTCACATCTCCACCGAATAAAAACACAATAAATAAAAAACCGAAAAGGATAAGCCGTCGACTTTATCGGCACGTATTATTGCAGGAGCGGACCCAGCGGCTTTACTTAGCGGACTTACAACTTAGTAACTATTCACTTAGCGGATCTACTTTAGGAGTTTGATGTTTGAACGTTGGCTTTATACGGCGTGTTCCTGCACTATCTTATTCATATCTATTGATATCGTAATAGAGTGAAGTGTAAACGTGTTGGGTCTCGATTTTCAATCCAAAGGAGTAGAGTACGAGTTTGAATTCCTGTTGTGCATGGATTTTACAACCTATACACAAGAATAACACTCGTAGCCAATATAAAGCGTAATGCGTAGGTATATTTAAAATATATACCTACTCGTATACTCTAGGATGGTCAAGATAATTTATTTCAAAATATAAGCGCATTACGACGACCTCTAAATGGCAAAAACAACGGGAGAAAACCAGGCAGATGGGCTTGCAACCTGTCACGCATGGAACATTAGTCAAGAAGCAATAGGAATAGAATTACAGTATCTTGTAACCCTGTTTCGTTTTAATTTCCAATTATAAACCGATCTAATACTGGATACACGTCAGTGATATGAAACTGACGTGAAAAGTTCGCAGAGCGATGCCGTAACATAATGAATCGGCCTGCATCGGAATATCGCCAGTTTCATTTCATTGTTTGAAGCTATCTATCGGCTTCTATGCTCCGGTGTAGGGACTCCACCTTGTCACGTTATGAAGATTATTTTATCGTTTTTAGTATTCAACCCAAGGAACAGTGGGTAACACGACGAGTGTTATCCGCTGTTTCTTGGGAATATTTTACATTTCCAGTATTCGCGTGAAAAAGAAACAAACATCCATCATCATGCATTCATAATGTTAGTAGGATTGATCTATTAATATGGGTGAATTCACCATATCCCTAAGATGATTCCATCAAAGTAAAACGCTCAATTGGACCGCCTCGTAGGTACCTACCTCACGAAATAAGTAGTCTAACGATTAGTGATTCTACTTCTAATCCTTAATGCCTTCAAAAACCAGGGAAACACCCAAATCATTGTATACTTCAATAGCAATACAATAACACCTGCGACGCAGAAGGTTGCGGGTTCGATCCCCGCCGCGGGACAAATGTTTGTATGATCTACAGATATTTGTCTCGGGTCTGGGTGTTTCTATGTATAATATGTATGTATTTACAAACAAAAAGTATATCATATATATAGTCATCTACTACCCATAACACCAGCTCTGCTTACTTCTGGGCTAGTTGATGCTGTATGAAAAGTCGAAAAAGTAGTAGGATAGATGGTTTTATAACGCATCCGGGATCATTCAGGGGTAGTCAGACAAGTTCAAGTAGGTGCACCTCATTTAAAAACTCATAAATTATCCTCATTACAGCATAAAACGTGGCCACAGCACACACAGATCAAAGTGATTCCCTTTTGTTCCGGCTCACAGCGCGGCAGAAACATTCCCGTTAGTTCAGTGATTGCTTTCTGACAGTAGTTTCGGTTCGATGCCCGACCCGGCACTGTTTGACAATAGCTATCGTTCTCATCTCGTGTTGTATGATGTGTGCTGATGTGAAATCGTTTGCGATAATGTTATGCTCGTATCGAAAGATTTACAATGGAAATTCGTTTTGATAATGTAATTTCAACGTATCATCGTAAAAGACTAACAGAGTCACGAATAAGTATATCCAATGCACGATAGACATTCTGTCAAATCTTTTTTGTATTCCAAACGTGATGGTTCAAAAATTAGGCTAGTTTCAAACTTCGTCACCACAGTTGGCCGCCTACTCATGCGAACCTCTTTCCTTTCTATCTAGAGAAACATTTATAGAAATCTTCACAATAGTGTTAAGAGAATCGAAGTGTCAATAGAACGAGATACGTGTCGAGTATCGCCGCGAATATTTACAAAGCACGTGCATTGGATCAACTCAGCATGTTGTGGTGCAGCTTCGTGATCTGGCTTATCGTGGGGCGTCAGGGCCCTAACTAGTACTTGTCCAGTATAGGGGCAAAACAAAACCTATTTATAATTATTCATTAGGCTCTAATTAGTACCTACTGTTTTAGTAACCAGCTTCATTCATTCATTGATTCATGGTTGAAATTCACTCCATACTTAGATAGATAAAATATTTATTTGGCACACATAACATTTCAACACAGACACAAAAACAAGTACAAGTAACAAGTATGTATGTACTTATGGATATAAACCTAAGACACTATTCCATTTACTGTAAAGAATCAGAGCAACAAGCAAGTTTCTTTACTTTCAATTTCAATTTCATTTTCATTTATTAAATCAGACCAAGATCCATAAATTGTAAACTTACTTACTTTGCTAACTAAAATTACATGGCAAGTTTGCCCCTAACGAAACCCTTAATCCTTTCCTGAACGTTTGCGATGCAAATCCACGAACAGCAGACTATTCTAAAAAATTCAGGGAAACTTCTGCCGTGGCTTAGACCGGTGTGCTGCCTGAAGCTCGACTTTATGCCTTCAATGGAATGGATGCAATTGTTATTCTATTACTACAAAAATTAATGAAAACCCACGAGAAAGGAAATGATTTTACTCCTGTTCTTTCGAACTGGTCCTTCGAACTCCTGTTCGAAAGAACAGGAGTAAAATCATTTCCTTTCTCGTTCACAATAAATTAATTCAATTATTATTATTTTTTATTTATTTGTTTGTTAATTCTTCACAATATTAGGTGAAAACCTAATATTGTGAAGAATTGGACAACAAAAACAGTTTGGGCTTAGTGTTTTCGTTTCATCTTGTCATATTAAAATCCGTTTTTCTATATCAGTCTTTTCAAATCTACTTTAACTCGTGTTTGGCAAACGTTGGATAGTGAGCGCCTCTAATAACATTCGCATGACATGTGACAGCAAAACATGGGTCTAAATATTTTTGTACGGTCGCAGTTCACACTAAGGCGATGCTTTTATGATATGAGAAAATTACTCACTTTTAAACTTCTAATGATTTAGTGCATAGTAAAAAAAACGTAAACAGGATCACGACTGTTTCCCCGAGGCGTGGTAGACAGACTTTTACGTATTCCAGTGGCTTAGCAGATGTCTATGAGGGTAGTCAGAGGCATCATAAATCATCAGACATTATAAAAAGTTCGTCTTAATATGAATCAAAGCCAAGAAGCATCTATTTAGTAAGTAGGACTGGTGGTATTAAAAACTAAGTGATTCTACTCGTGTTCTTTCGCGATCAACATCATAAAGAACCAGGGCAACAAATACGGTTTGGGGCTTAGCTTTCTTATTCATATTCGCTAAGGGTGGTCGCAGACTTATCCGCGTCAAACTGTCAATTCAATAGCAGAAATGCTGAGACGTCAGAAGCCAGCCGCATTTTCTGACGTCATCAGCATTTTTTGTATAGAAAAATAACTGTGGCGCGTACGGCGCGGCCAAATGTGCGATCAGGCTTAGTTAGGGATATAACACTATTATAGTCTCACTCAAGAATTTACACGATGTGATTTAAACACATACGATATCGTATCGCACGGCAATTTTTCACGTGTAAAGGCTCATCGTATGCGATTTGTCATAGTTAGCGCGGCACTCGTCAGCATCTTCAATGGGCGGGGCTTAGCAAATCGAACAAAAAAACGCATTGTGTAAACGCTCCTTTAGTAATGACTGAGACAAACTGCAATTATAAGGTCTATAAATCAAACCTGTTGGTTGCAACTTTGACTCCAAATTGTGAGCGATGCTCTGATTCTTCACGGTTCTAGTCGCAAAAGGACAAGAGTAGAATCACTTAGCTTTGAAGTGATCGAACTAGTCTTGAATAAATGCCTTTTGGCTTTGATTAGAACTCAAACTTGTACAACTCTTGAGGCGTTTCCAGTAAGTTCAATCTGACCGAGGGATACCTTCGGGAGCGCTTCTATTTACTTTACAGCTTTGTTTCCCTAACTTCATTTACAGGTACAACTTCTACTTGCGGTTTCCGATTACGTCCGATAGAACATACTCTATTATGAGAACAAGTTATGTAGTAATTTATCTTAAATAAAATAAATTTATTGAATCAGACAAATTGTAAGTCCGTTTAATGTTAGTAGGTATTAATATAATAGGTTTATGTCTGTGTTAGTGGTATTTATACAAATACATTTAGGTAATTAATTGAGTAGGTCAATTCACGCTCCAATCCATTGACTTTTTCTGGTTCTGTTGATAAAAAATTGAGTTCATCAATGTGTGTACACACAGCGAGGTAATACATACACACAATAGCAACCCTACTCATCCACCGCGATGCCTTTTCATTCGTCCGCTCCCCCTTTTTTAATCCGAAACTTATGACCGTGTAAATGTAACAGCTAGGGTTAATATCGCTGGACATGTTTTCGAAGGGATTTTCAGGTTTTTTCAAGGGTCGACTTTAAATGAAATTTTCTCAATTGGATTTTATCGGAGTGTCCGATTTTGGGGATCATCGCAGAATTTATTGAGCTGTCAGGTGGAATATTAATGGTAGGTAGAAAATTTGAATATCTTTGGAACAAATTATGATTGCTTTAGTTGTTTTGAAAACTATAACCATAAGTTATTTTTTAGTTTTTCACATACACGTGTTCACTAATAACGGTATATTTATAGTTTCTCAAAAAAACTCTACAAATCAACAAATATCCTGTAACAAACATTATGTCACAAAAATCGATGGGTGACCGATAGTGACATTATCAACTCAGCGCTTCTGAGCTTAGGCACGTTAATTTGTCGGTCCCGTCTATTAAGCCGAGGCCTTAAAGCCTAAAAACTGCCTCACCAGAGTCGACCACTAACTCAAAGGAACTTTCTTAGGTCAACATTTTAACCTGCTGCGAAAATCGAGGAAGTTTTGAGTGTTTTATTAACGTTCACTGTCCCAGGTAGCATTCGTTTTGTAGAAAATATGCTATGATAAGTATCTCCGGAACTATTAGTATAATTTTGACTACATTTGCAAACCCACAAATTTCAGCAGCTGCTACGCGGTGCTACGGTGGCGTAGCACCGCTACGTGATGCTACGTAACTCTACGTGTTGGCCGCGGCTAGATACGTGTTAGTTGGAAATGGTTTTTGTTCGATTTAAAGTTCGATAAAATGTTTGATGATATTGGAAAAAGGAAAGTTCTATTTCCATAGTAAGTTAGAATATGGAGTGTGTATTTGGGAAAAGTTGCATTATGATACGATACAGGATCAAAATGTTTTTGGTATTGTTCGCGAGAACAACGATAATATGATGTGAATCTAAGTTTGCGCCCCCTAAAATAAGAATTCAACAAGCATTCCATTGACTTCAGAGTTCGCCGAGTGCCGTCGCCGCCGCCGGTGACCACAAATATATTCACAACAAGTTCACGTGTTGTACACAGATGCACCGATGCTAAATTATACAAAATTGTCGAGATTCCCGAGATAGTTTTAATTTTCTGCGCAAGAGCCATACTTCGAGACGCGCGTGTTTTTTCAAGCAGACGCCGTTGTTTTCGATGCTTGATTGCTTGCTCCCGGTGCGGGAGGGCGCTTGTCTCTGCGCTTTTTCACGCGCCGTGATTGGTCGCCGACCGGCTTTGTCAAACAGCTAGTCTTCAGTCTCTGACTAGCGAAACGCCGCCAAATTCAAATTAAAAGGAGCGCAAAACAGGTGGGGCTAAATATTACCTCATTGAAGTCATTTTCGTCATTTTCTAGAATGATTATTTTCTAAATCAACCTATAATTTCCTAAAGAAATATTTTTCTAACAAAAAAAAGAAAAAGAAGCTGTACTCTTGAGTGTGAAATTATGTCATTTTATCTATTTGTACAGGTAAGTAGCAAAGGTTGAACGACTCCACTCATTGACACGTTAACATTCAATTATTCAGCAGGGGCGTCCACACGTGGCGCGGCCATGAACGGGGGATAGCCATCATCTGGCTCAATAAAATTCACGACCGGACCGAACCCCCTCATATAACAGGAACGTACTTAATACTGGACAACAGATACTTTGTTTTTTTTTTTCAAAAGTCTCCCTCATTCATTATCACCGTATCTCTCCTTTGATTGGTTCCACAATCCACTTATTTAGTAAAGTAAAGACATCGTAGCAAGTGGCGATCCGTGGTCTCTGCCTACCTCTTCGTGAAAGAGGCGTGATTTTATGTATGTATGTATGAATCCACTTATTTAAATTTTTAATCTTCCTATTTCAATTAAATAATGCTTTAAACAAGAAAAACGTAGCAATAAACTTCCTCTTTTTAAGGGATCAATCAGTTTTTGCAGTATCTTGAATGTCTTTTTAAAAAAACAGATCTATTGACTGCACCTGAGTCTAGTGAGCCTGTTTAAGTTTTAGAAGATGATTGTGTGGTCCAAAGCTTGTTGAGTTTGAGGTTATACCTGCGGGATTCTATATAGTTCGATCCATTGAGCACGTTCGATATAAACAGTCTTTGTACGCGGCGCTGTGACATCGATGTTTAGTAAATTTTTTCACAACAGCCTTAAAAAATATTGATTTAACACGTTCAGTGTCTGTACAAGATTGTGCATGGCGTACTTCGGTCCTACTAAGACGTTATGTCGGGAGGCATAGCACGTTTCACAAAAACACAGGCGTTCATGTTGTTGCAACTGCCTCCTGTAACACACAGAGGTTGACAAAGAGAACGGACACTATAAGTATGAGTTTCACAAATATAATAATTGCAGGGCTTAATTTTGAGAGCATGAAAATATTTTATTGAGACAGCTAAAATCTATATGAAGAAAACCTCGTTCAAATCAGATTGATCTCTTATACCTAAAAATATATAACTTTTGAGTTTCAACCTAGCATTCGCTAGCATTTGCTTTGGCAAATGCTGGACTAAGTATATTTTACGCACTGTAATGAAACAGAGCATGCATTTAAGTACAAAGTAACACGATGTTGAAGTTTGTAACGTCAACAAAAACTAGTATTTCTGTGACCAGTCTACTTTGCTTTGACTGCAACACTGCGATACCCTCGAGGCCAACATACACTTCCCTCAACAGACACTAGACTCAAACTCACAAACAATACAGTTTAAATTCGCCTGACAATACAGTAACGAGACTGTATAGAGATTACTATAAAATTTTTGCATACAGCTGAGATTTTGATTCTAAATGGGCTATTCGGATCTCAGTAGCTCATGAATAGTTCTGGTTTAGATTTCAATATAGATGTGAGGTTTTTCTACTGTTTCGTAAAGTTAAAGTGCAGATTCAGTTTGATAGAATTTTATTTAAATACAAGTTTGAATACCATTTTACTATGGTATTTCAAAATATGGTTTTAGTACCCAAAAAAGAAGTTTCCTGTCATGTTTTAATAGTATGTTCGTCGTCTTCGTTAGTTGAGGTTTTTTACTTGCGAAATTTAAAAGATGTAAGCTAAATATACAATGTCTTAAAGTTGGCTATAGTTTTATTTAATTTTACATAATTATTCACATTGAACCTTATCTACACTAATATTATAAAGAGGAAACATTTGTTTGTTTGTTTGTTTGTTTGTTTGTTTGAATTGAATAGGCTCCGAAACTACTGGACCGATTTGAAAAATTCTTTCACCATTAGAATCCTACATTATCTGTGATGAACATAGGCTATAAATTATTTTCAAAAAAATTAGAGATCCTTATGAAAATTGCAATAATGTAACCAAAGGTGTAAAAATTTTGAACATAAAATTCTTCATATCGCGTGCGCTGCGAAAACTATTGATGATAGAACAAAAAAATGTTCTACAATATTAAAGAACGTATCAATATCTACAAAAAAGTCAGCGATAGCATATGTCCAACTATTGTGGTTGTGTCAGAATAACAACTTTTATAATTTAAAAAGTGAATAAAAATGACGACCAAAAGCAGACCACGTTATTCTTATTTTGGTATTTATTCTTATCCAAATAAATTCCTTCGTAGTAAAGGCTGTTTCAGTACCCGTCGATTACTTTTTGAATGATTGAAATTGGACATTTTATTCAAAAGTTATCATGAGTTTAAAAATGTAAGATACATCGCGACCACAGAATAAATATCAGTTAGTACGGTAGGACAAGTGTCTGGGATTTTTAACACAGGTAACGGGATATTAACCATGATTAATACCATAGATACTATTGATCATGGCGTATGCAACTGCGCCGAAATATCGGGAAACTCAAAAAACATTAAATCATGGTAAATATCCCGTTTACTGTGTTAATAAAACATTTTTGAAAAAAAAATTGAACCGACTTCACAGAATACAAACAGAAGAACCTTCTACACACTAAAAAGAGAAAAATAAGAATATAATTTGAAGTCGGTGCCAACTATTCATTTACATCTAAGAAGTTCAAAAGAACTTGGGTGCAAAATTGTATCCTGGTACGCTATCGGACGATTTCTTTTTTTATAGGTACCTAATCGTATTCACTTGGCAATATTGGTAAACATACATAAAAAAAAAAAACATATAACCTCCTCCTTTTTTTGAGGTCGGTTAAAAATGTTGAAAACCATGATAGTTTAAAAAGTGTCTGGGAACTATGGAATGAATGGAAGGGAGTGGTAATATATCAATGAAATATATATGGGAGGTAGGGGAGCATTGGGCAGTAGAGAGGTTTGGACACCCCCCGTGTCATGTCGGTCATAAACCATCATGCCTATCGTCAAATCGGAATTTGATCAGTTAGAATTGACCATGTATGGGGGTGGATTGGCATAACTAATGGTGGCTTGGCATGATGGTGTATGGCCGGCATAACACGGGGATTTGCCGGTGGTGTCCAAACCTGCCTTACTGCCCAATACTCCCTTACCTACCTTAGACTAAACTTTAAAGGATCATACATCCCGCTCCGGGACCGCCATGTTGTTATAAAATTTTTGTTAAATACCTATAATAAACCCGTGCGAAGCCGGGGCGGACAGCTAGTTATATTAATAAACGTGGTGTAAAGTTACGCCAGTTTTAAACTTTAAAAATTGTATGATTACTTCTAAGTTACACCTGGCGTAACTTTACACCATTATGTTTAAAGTTGCCAAGCAGTAAATTGTACGTACTCGCACAATTTACTCTACTTATAACCTAATCTTTCTATTTGAATAAACTCAATTTCCAAGGTCCAATGAGGGAAGAAACTGTTGAAAATATCCAACTTTTATGCAGATAATGAACACTAACTTTCCAACGGATTTTCCCCAGAATTTTTCCAAACATTTCCCAAAGTCCACGACAAAAGGTGTCCTGAAACTGTTCGGTGAAAAAGTCGATGGGACCAGTAACTTGCAGGTAAAACTTGTCGAAAATACCAGAACCCAGCATAATACACCTTGTCCCTTTAAGATAAAACTCAGTTTCGGTTGTCAAAGCTTAGATACATTAGTGACGAGTGTGCCAACAGAATTATCTTTAAAAAAGTTTCGGTTTTGCAACGTTAAAAATGTTTTTTATTTGCACAAAACATTTGCAGCACGGGTGTAGGTTTTGAAATGTTGAAAAAGGATATGAGAAAATTGCTAGGTTTTTTAATTTTAGAGTCAAAAAAATAAATATTGTATATTTGTTGTCAAATAAATGTTTTTAAAAAGTTATGACAATGTAAAAAAAAACAAGCCCTTGGAAAATGTTTTTAAACCTTGACCCAAGATAGAAGCCAGAGTCCAGCAGCCAAGTGGGAAGATGCGAACAGCACAAGAACAGAAGGCTAATTATTATTTGAGCCGATGGTATGAGGGAAAAAATAAAAGCAAGTACAGTCAGCAACGAAAGTAGATTAATATTTTATGTTTCACAAATCTGAATAATTCCGAAAGCCGTTACTTTATGACCATCATTTTTACTAATATTTAAAGATAAAGTTTTGGTTCTTAATAATTTCCCAAGAAAAGTTTATTTTTTCTTGGTTTTCGAAAGCGAAAGCCATTTTTAAAAACCCAACTGTTAATCGACTTTCGATGCTGACTTTACATAAAATAAAAGCATTTAGCAACCGACGCAGATTTACATCGAGGTCACGGACACGTCGCGGATGCCAGCCCGCATGCATTTGCGTCGGCCCCGCTACCCACTCCTCGCTGCGCTCTGATATCATTTTTATACTAGACTAGTATATTGTTGAGAGTGACCATACATTATTGGAAGTATAAGTTTGTATGCGGACTCTTAATTATGACGAAATTTTAAGGACAACTCTGGTGACGGAATTTTAAGCAGCCTTAAGACCTTCGTCATATCTTATAGCCAAAACCAATGGTTTCCATAAGAAAGTCTAGTGACGGGGATGCATGATTCAAGTCATGAGTCATGCATTACTAAGGATGGTCGCAGACCTATCCGCGCCAAACTGTCAATAAAATAAATGCTGAGACGTCAGAAGCCAGCCGCATTTCTGAGGTCATGAGAATTTTTTGTATAGAAAAATGATTGCGGCGCGTACGGGGCGCAGCCAAATGTGCGATCAGGTTTAACGTGAAAAACTTCATAGGGGATAAGTCATACTACGTGCCCACGTAATATTTTTTTTAATGCTTAGATATCCTTTGTTATTACGAAATCATAGCCACTCTTACATAACTTGCGCTCACTACATCCCACATAAGCAGAATTGTTTCATTCTTGCATCCCGGACGCTGCACATCGACTCAAATCTCCAAGGTATGGATGTCACTTGGAAATTTCCAGAACCTAAAACGCTACTTGCATTTGTCAGAATGTAGGATTTTAAATGTAGCTTTACCTGATTTTCTATACCTTGTGATTTGAGTATATAAGAATGCACGGAACCATAGATATCATAGTTTGTGAAAATTTATGGATGTTTGTACGGCTTAGTAATCAGTAATAATAATCAGGGACGCACAGAATCGAAAAGTTTGGCAAAACATGAAAAGAGGTATATTCAGCGTGGTATAGGTATACTCAGCAGTGCGCTTTACCCGACTGAGATGATGATGATGATGATGAGCAGGTATGAGTCTCCACATAAGGTCAAAATTGTCAAAGGCCCCATGCATGCCTGTGAAAGGTCTGAGACTGAGAACTAAATTACACGGAAAATTGACAAATACCTAACAATTATGATTAAAATCTCTTTTACCTACAAACCAATGAGCAATAACGGCAAACTCATTAATTCTAGAAGTGAAAAAAAAACTTAAATTCGATACGACACAAATTTTCTTTCCCTCAGTATTGAAGGGATCTTTTTTAATATTGCCTTTGCAATTTCAACTTTATGTTTTAGAACGAAAGGTGAAATATCTATTGTAGTTAAAAAACTTGTGGCTGATATTGCGAGTTTCCAATTTAATTTGTTAAATCATTGTTATCGTTTTACAGTATTTATCGCGATTTGATTACATTAAAAAAGCTTGTCGTTCTGATACATTTAGATTATACTATTTTTGCTAACCTTTACACTACTTCTACAAAAAAATAAACAAGCTCACGACTGTATCCATAGAGACGACAAAGAAACAACTCAGTGTCCACACGTTTATTTGAAAATGTCTTGGCATGTCCAGCTGTCACCAAGTGCTAAAATTACAACCCTTTCGACTGAGCATCAAGAGCCACCGATTTCCAGCTCAATTTAAAAGCTGTCATTCAAACATGGCCGACTCTATCTTGACCTGGTTCCCTTAAATATTCAGGAAGCGACTGCGAGTGATTTCTCCAAGGTACTACCATGCCATTAATCATCGTTTTAGATCCAACCTTGGAACGGATGTGTAAATTAAATAAACCAGTTTTTCATAAAAAAATATTCGATGAGAACTACAAGGTTTTTGAGGTTTTTTAAATAAAATTAATTTTAATAATTTTCGAGAATCAATAATATGTATTGTTTACCCAACAAAGTACGCCGAAATGCAGAGTTTTAGTTGTTACCGACCAAAATTGGAATATAATCAAGTCCTTACTTTGCGCTAGAATCTTATCTATTGGTTCCATCGTAGCGTTTAACTACTCAGTAAGTATTCCATAACAAATACTCGCGTACTATTTATCACGTGACAAAGACTACAAACCATTTTGACATTTAGTCTTGACCTAAGTTTACTCAGATCAAAGCATGACACAAATTAACCCCTCCCGATAACCAGTCAGGTCTATTGAGTGAGTAATGGCGAGCGTCCACTGCGCGGCCCATTTCCGCCCAGTAATAGACTACCGTGATGGACGATTAATCTAATATTAGATACGTCGTGACAAGGTTATGTCACCAGGAACCGATTACGTAACTTGATAGCTTTGGTCTGGGATAGTGTTCGTGGAGTTTTTTCAGCTTAACTGAAGCGTTGGCGGGACGATCTTGACGCCTTCGAGAGAGAGTGGTGGGAGATCTCGAAGAAGAGAGATGGTTGGAGTGATATAGGGGAGGCCTTGGCCCAGCTGGGGGAAAGAGGTAAAATAAAAAAAAATAAAAAATATATATAATATTATGTCGTAAAATTAGACCCGTGCTTTTGTCGTGTTGTAGGATACTGCTTGATTTTTATTATGCGCAATATACAAAATTAGGACATTATGATGAGACAAACAATAATAATGTTTATTGGAAACAAGCTAAAAGCTTTCGCTGATTTTATGGTCAGAAAAATAAAATTTATGTTTTTTAATTTAAAATTCACATTCACAATATTCGTTACATGTTTCTGTTTTATAGCAGCCATTCATAGATTTAAGACCAAAGACATGAATAGTATAAAAAAATATGACATACGTGGTCAGTGACTTTAAAATATAATGTAGGTATTTGTGTTTTTATTAGAAGTTCGTGTCTCTGAATAAAACGCAACCTTTATAGATTCACTCGTGTGTATGTCTATCTGTTTGTCTAGCTAGTAGTTACTAGCTCCGAAACTTTTTGAATTATTTACGAAGAAATACATTTTGTCAAGCATACTACTAACAGTAAATACAAAGTGAAAATACAAACAACCGTGCCTCGGGGATACAGACGTGATCCTGTTTTTAGGTATAAGTCAAATTCAAAATTTACTCATCAGGTACATTTGAAATTTAATAAAAAAATTACCAAATCTAGGTTAAAAGAACAGATTCATCAGCATTGCAACATTATATTGATCTGATATTTCGTGCTATACCTGAAAATTGACCTTCCCAACAACACAGGTACCTACAGTACAATTTTTACGATCTCTTTTCGACAATAAAATTTAATATCACCCTGTCGAGAGGCTATTTGCCGATTTATTGCGTCCTACGTGTTTATTGTGACTGTTTTGTAAATGTACATTTAAATGGCTACTTTGCTATAAAAAATCATGGTTCTATTGACTCCAACTGTGACACTAGCTTTATCTCTTCTAGATTTATTTGGAACTTTGATTTTATTCACGGTCTAACTTATGAAGTTTGTGTTAATGTTTGTTTTCGATAGGTTGATGTCAGAAGTAATGGCTACGAGTGTCGTAGAGGCTGTAGCACCGTAGCACTGCGTAGCGTTTTGTGATTTGGTGTAGCGAAGCAATTTAGATGGGAGAAGTTAGATCTACGTTGAAACTAGATATACTGGAGATACCTATTAATTTATGAGGTTGTTGGTTGTGAAATAAAATCATTAAGCCGTGGGCATAAAATATACATAAAAATATTCAATAAAAGTTTAGATAATACATTATCTCGTAAGCATTTCACATATTCATAATGTGTGGGATATTTGTTGTATCGCAAATAATTTTAAGTTTAGTTTTATTTCGCTTCGTAGCTTACTTTAAACTAAATCACAACTCCCCAAACCATGGTAGACATTTGCTCAAATCTTGGCAAAACCATTATTAAAGTCAACTATTCCTATCATTTCTTAAACCAATGATCATGTCGTTGATACCAAAACCTACCTAAACATTCACTAAGATGTAGAGAAAACATCGTCCAACTTAAAACAGCCCGAGGTTATCTTGTCTTCACGACCAATTTAATAATGGAATAAACTCACCAAATTATATTTGAGTTTACGTTTCGCTACACTCTTTGTTAACTCAGTTTCTTTTGTCGGCTGATTACTTGCTTTAATGAAGTTGTTTCTAGTTGGCCTGTTTCGATGTGAATGAGCTTGTAACTATAGTGTTGACTGTTTGTAAGAAAAAAACAAGGAAATACTTTAAACCAAGGTTTTAAGAGTAACTGTGGTACGTTTTTTTTGGCCAAATATGTATTTAAACGTGCCTCTGACTACCCCTTCAACCGATCTAGAATGCATAAAAAATATGACACAAGGGCGAATAACTACCGCGCCTTTGGGAAACAGTAGTACCTTATTAGAATTATTACCGTCTGCCCCCACCAAGTGCCCCCACGCGGTGGCAGACGGTAACACTTATGGCTATCCACCCCTGCGGGGATGGTTAACCCATAAACATTCCCGTCTGCCACCGTGGCTCTAGACACAGTGGCAGATGATAACTATTATGGGCTAACCAAACCACCCCCGCGGGGGCCAAATGGTGGCAGATAGGAATAGTGACAATAATTTGTAATCCTATCCGCCCCCACAACTAAATAATAAATAATAATAATAATAAATAATGCTGGACATTTCACACAGCATCATCTAGCCCCAAACTAAGCAAAGCTTGTACTATTACAAAATTAAATCTTACAATGACATGATTTTACACACCTTATTGACACAATATTTTATTCGTAGCATCATCGAATTCGGTACTTAGTATTATTTTTAGTTTCAAAAGATATTTGTAATAAGTTTTGATACGTATTCAAGAGTAATCTGGATACAATTTAAAACACCTAATAAAATCTAATGAAATCGCTAAAGGTATTTTCTAGCGATGTGCATTATAATCTCCTTAGATTGGACGTAAGCGGATCGAGTGCCAGCCAATTAGGTGTGAGCTCCGTCCTCAAAGCCAGTCTTAGAAACGGTAATGACTGCACTGATATAATACAGCAATGGTAACAGACACTACTGAATGAATTTATAATGTATCTCTTCGAGTATATATAGAGTGAAGATACCATAATTTTTTAAATCATGTGTTGTCAAAAGGGATTATGAATATCTCTGCAACTAGTCCGTCACAAAAAATAAAACATTTTTGAAAAAAAAAAATTGAACCGACTTCACAGAACACAAACAGAAGAACCTTCTACACACTAAAAAGAGAAAAATAAGAATATAATTTGAAGTCGGTACCTCCTCCTTTTTTTGAAGTCGGTTAAAAAGAAGCATACCAGGCTGCGTCACCTACGAGTCACTAAACATTGGGATAGCATCCAGGTCTCTACGTGTTTGGCCACAGGGTTCTGATGTTAACTATTAGGTATGTAACAAGTTTCAGTAATGTTACTTAAAAAAAAAAAGAAAACACAGGGTTTTGATATTAACCAATGTAAGAAGTTTCAGAAATGCTACTAAAAATGAACAAAAGAAAACTTTAGTAACATGAGTTCTAACTTTTTAAAACAAGTGCATGATATGTGTACCTGGTCAGGTCACATGTGGCACCAAACAGAAGTCATTCGTCTTTTTTTACCGGACTTTGGTGTGCGCAGAAGGCGACGGCATCGAAGTCATTAGTCATTGGGTGCCGTGTTACGGCATTTATATAACGTCGACCATTTTTTAAACACCACCGAGACCATTTTCTCGCGCTAAAGCAAAGATTTTACACAGTAGCTATTTGTTTAGTTTTATTTTGTCTGATAATTAACTGTAGACAGAGAAAAAGATGAATTAATATTTTAAGAAGCAGTAGTTTCGCTTTTTTTTTATCATTTTTTCATTTACAAAGCTAACCTATAAAGCTTTGTAATGATTTTCAAACTTATTACTTATTTCGTAAAATTAAATTTTGTCTGGAAAGAACCTCTGATATTATCTAAGGATCGTTAGAAATGATCTATAGATAGCTCAACTGATCCGGGTCACTGTGAGTCGGAAGCGTGCCCAAAACACTGGCGGCATTACCACACTGGATGGCTTTTTTTGTTTTCTCATATTTACAAAAGTTGATTCATGGTATTTAAAAAAAACCGTATAGACATTATGTATAATGTATACTCGTATAAAAACTCCAAATGATAAATAAATATAACTCTCTATTTCTACTGAAATTGCACAGAACCTATTTAGTAAACAATTCTACGAACAAAATGATGCCATTCAGTTTTCACTCATTTAACACTATAGGTGTTATACCCGATTGATGAAGATAGTTGGGAACCAGAGCCACTGAATAATCAAATAAGAAAGAAACCTTTGAAGTCTTCTCTCAAAATATACACTTCGCCCAACGGATCTAGGCAATCGTGAAGTTAGCCGTTTGTCTGCGCACTAGATACGATTACACTAGACTAGATACTACGCATAGATTTATACAGTGTGTGGGTTAATTGTGACTGTTTTTTTTTTCAGTTGAAGACTGGTTTTGAAGTAGGTATTTCAAAAATGTAGAGAAAAATACAGAAAATTCAAAACAAAATTAAAATCTGTGTCTCAAATATGATTATGTAATTATAACAAGCAAATGAATCCACCAAGGTAAATATCTTCTACAATAGTAATAATAATTATTGTCGTTACTTTATCTTTCTAAGAATATCTTTCTGATCTCTGTCCACTGTGTACAAAACCGCGGGTTCTAAAACACGACAATTGTTTTAGTTGCGGCTACGAGCGGGACGGGACGCGGCCGGGGCGGGGCCGGGCCGGACGGTGCAATTTGGCACATTTGCATCACAATCGTGTGTGATTGCTCGGCGCACTCCAACCGTGCTTTTTGAGCTAAATGCTTTATGGTATTTAGGTAAATTGAATGCGATGATTGAATTTTTTGGGAGGTTCAGTGTCGGATGCACTTGGGAATTTATTGTGCTCTCGATTTTTCAATTGGAGATATTATGTTTAAAAATGAATTAAGTATTTTCTTGTGTAGTCTTTACAACCAATATTTAGATATATTTTTTTCAATTTGTACTCATTGTGTGTAAAAATAGTACCGTACTTTTGGAATAACAATTTAGGGGTCAGCATAAAGACTTATTAAAAATAAATTCATACAAATTTAAAAACTACACATTACACAACCACTGACTACTAAAAGTACTGGTTGGAGAAGTTTCAAATTTCAAAATTTCAAATTTTTATTTAGGAATCAAAAACATGGTACACAGTTAGTATAAGTACCCGTCCGCATCATTCTTATTTATATTAGTTAGTTTACATACACATACATACGGTTATGTTACATAAAGTTGTAAATGTTCATTATTTTGACATAATATAATATTCTACGTTTCATTAAATAAGCATCTCGGTAAAGGTCGTTCTATATCGTAATTATCCTAAACATGAGTTTTGTTGAGCTCCGTCGCGATGGTTGGCTACTAAAAGAGCATTTACACGATGCAAGTACCTATTGTGTCGTTTTGCCGATGCTATTTAGTGGCCGAGCGAGCGTCGCACTTACTAAGACTACCAATAGTCGATGACCATTTACACGTCGAAATGCAGTGCGATACAATATCGCATTGGTTGACATTCTTCCATATAAACTCACTAATACTTACAATCATCATTTCTACGTAACTGTTAAGTTCAAGTCAAGGTCTATGGACTTAATTACTCAAATCTGCATACATACAAGATTATTCAAGATATCTGAAGGAATAGTTTAAATCAAAGTATACATTCAAGATAATAAGTAGTTCATCACGTGCATCCCCTATAAATAATTCCCGTCTACCCGCATTTATAAAACACGAGCTCGGTGCGTATTGGCAATCGCGTCCCTATAGACCATCGGCATTGGCTGGTTTAAAGGGAAACCGTAAAAAGGACAGCGGGTCCCGCGGGCTCCAGGATAGAGTACACTGAGCAGTTTTATTTTTTTAATAACTCTTCATTTGAAACTTTTGAGGACCGGAATGAATGGCATGAGAGAGGGAGGTATTAACAGAGAGTGATGATAATGATGAATTCTTAGATCGACTTCAATTGTTTTCTATTTAGTTTTTAAAACGAAATTAATAATCCTAAAACAGAGATGATGGGAGGGATATGCGGGATATTGTACCTCTAAGTTGCTGCAGCATACGCTGAGTGGTGTCCATTTTTGTGTCTGTTTAGACAGTGTTTAGTAGTATACATAGTTCAATTGTATTTTATGCTCTATGAAACACAAAATAAATGTTATTCTATTCTGTTCTGTTCCGTTCTGTTCTTCCCTTCTGTTCTGTTCCGTTCCATTCCATTCTATTCTGTTCCGTTCCGACTGTTATAGCATATGGTATAAAAAAACTGGGACTTGAAGCGTCCAACAAACTACGAGCATTCGTTGCGATAGCAAACAAGACTAACTAGAAATGCAATTATTTTCGTTTTTTTAGGTACAATCGTTGCAGTAACTTCAAAGGAACTAGTCAATTTACTGCAGAATCTTATCTACAGTGCGCTTTAGCCGTAAATACCATCACATTTGCACCCAGTGTCCGCGCGCCTTATCTCAACCAATACTGCAAACTGCCTAATAAATTCGTAGGAAGGACGAAGAACGGATGCTTATCACGAACCTACTGCTCTGCGTCTTAAATGGCTTGCTTTTCAACGGGCTTGGTTTTGTAGATTTTATGGGCTAAGCTTATAAAAAAAACCTTTTAAAGTCAAAGTTAAAGTCAAAAAACATTTATTCAGTAGGACCGCTGCGATCACTTTTTCAAATGGTGCTTTTAAAATGAAAGTCAAAGTTAAACAGCTTATTAGGCCTGAGATCACTCAGAATATTCAAAGCGCAGGTGATTCTACTCCTGTTCCATTCATTAAAAACTACAAGCGCCTTCGTGTATAAATCACGTTAAATTGTTAGTTGGTGAGGTATCAAAGTATGACTATAGCAAATAATTCAAACAAACTCCCTCAGGGTGACAACGACAACTTCCGAAGACGACAATTTCCGAGAAATTCTATCCGAAACTCGTAAATTACCTAAAATTACAAATTCCTAAAATGACAAATTTCTAAAATGTGAAAAATGTCTAATATATTTTTTCGACTCGCAAGTTTACTTTATAAGATTCGATGTATCTATTAAGAGAGAAGGTTACTCACCTTGATTAAAACTATGTTTAGACCCTGGTGTCACTACTAAAAGCTTCGGTCTTAACTTTAAACGGGGTGAAAAATCTTTATTCTCGCCAAGTATCAGAGATTCGGTTAAATAAAACTTGTGTACAAACCAAGAGAATCAGTTTAGTTCGGGCGCTCCGCCAAAACGTGATTATGTTGGCAGACAACTTACTTCGGACTTGCGAAAAACTACTGTTTTTTTTATGAAACAATTAAAATAAAATAATACTTTTACTTAATACTTTTAAGTTCTCTATTAACAGATAGCTGCGGACACGGATAGCTGCGGACATAGCTTATAGAAGAAAGACGCAGTAAATACTATAATTTTGAAACTATAAAAATAATAAAAGCGTGTTAAAAATATGAATGTCCATTTCATCCATAAATACATTTATAGTAATTAACTTAGACAGTTTGGCACTCTAATAAATTTTGGGGTAGTATAAAATATATGTGAATATCACACCAAATTTTAATGGTTTTTGTAGATGTTTATGTGGATTTTATATTTGTGGTCAGTTTCCAAATACTCAAATGCAAACATACAACAGTGTTGCAATGAGCTGGTGCCAAAGCAATCAAACTCTGGCCGAGTTCCCACTCTAAAAGGATTGTTTCTGACGCCATTCGTGTGACAAACTTAACCAGCAGAATATTTTGATACCTCTTTTGGGGCTATATCCTCCTGGTACTTCAAATTGCTGTTGAAGTTACTATTTATTATATTACTTATTCTTTTAAAAATGAACCGTGTTGGTCGAATGGGATTGTGCCTGGACTTTCAATCCGAATGTTGTGGGTTCGAATCCCGGCCGTGCATCAATGGATTTGTCGTATTAATATAATACCTATATACATAAGAATAAAATACTAAGTGTGGTTTAACAGTATAAAGATAAAGCGACATCTCTTCGTCATTTGATTCTACATGTCATGAATGTAACTTCTTTCGAACCAGTGTGGTGAAAGAATTATAAGACAAGTGCGCCTCGAAGAGACTCTTTTCGTGCACTTGACACATGTTTTCGAACTTTTTAGGTTCTACGACATGCCGGTTTCCTCAAGATGTTTTCCTTCACCGTTTGAGAGTACTGGCATAGTGCACATAATTTTTTTGGCAGAAAAACTCATTGGTGCACGACTGGGTTGAATCCACGACCTTACGATCGGAAGGCGGGGCCACTACCACTAGACTGTCAGTGTTGTGAAGTTTGTGATTTCTGTTTACCCCTCTAAGAAACAATCGAATAATCTTTGTATTGTAGCGAAAACAAAGTTCCAATATTTTACTTTGTGGTCATCAATATTGCTCTGGTAAAAACGCATGAATCTTTTTACTTGCAGATTTAAAATTCCATTTATTTGACCCACATACAGATACAGATCGTACTCTTGCAACCAAATACGAAACGTGCCAAGAGTGATTCGATGTTTCTAGAACTTCCGTCTTTAAAAACTGGTCCACTTTAGACGCGAATTCGGCCTATACAGAACTGTAAATACGAGTAGAATATTTTTTGTTGGGTATGAGTAAAATATAAAAAAAAAATGTTCTCAGATCTTTTTATACAAATATACTGAAGATGTCCAAACACCTGCAAAATCTGCACATCTTGAATTTTAGCATTCGACACGATAAATTCTGTCATGTTGCAAGACCATTGATGTCTATTAGAAAACTAACTGGTTTCTTCACGATTGTTTCCTCCTTCAACGCTCAGAGCTGTTGAAATGCATAGATTTTCCGATACGAAAAATCTAGTGATTCTTACCCGGAGCCCGAACCCACGTTGGTATTAAAAGTCCATGGACCTACTCAAATCTTGATTTGTCTGTTTAAATTATATGAACATAAGACTAGAACAGTCTAGCAGAACTGAGCTGAAATCCCAGGATCCGTATTACATACATAGATACACGCCTAACGGCTGTCAACTGGGGAAATTTTACACTCTCAAACATATTCTCACCTACTAGGGAACGGTATTTCATAGAGAGATGCCGGGGGCGTGGGATGGGGGATAAGAGCAAGCGACTTTTGTACTAAAAAAAAAAGGCAGTGGTCAATGTGGTGACGGAGTTTTTAGGCCGCCTTAAGGACTCCGTCATAGCTCAACGACGGGATGGCACGGAATCGCTCAGATGATAATGCCACTAGTGGTCATCCATCCACTTATAAACCGCTCTGAACGTTGCTTAATTTCGACGATGTACCCAGAACGACTAAACAAGCTACACCAACGCTTTCGTGCTACAGGCCATGTTAATAGTCCAAGAGAATTTAACAAAAACGTATGCTTCTGAATGTTTGTATGACCTACAGACATTTGTCTCGGGTCTGGGTGTTTCTATGTATAATATGTATGTATTTACAAACAAAAAGTATATAAGTAGTTTATCAGTCACCTAGTACCCATAACACAAGCTCTGCTTACTTTGGGGCTAGATGATGCTGTGTGGAAAGTCCAGCGTTATTTATTATATTTTATTATTATTTATTTATTTCTTATAGGATAGGATAGAAGTGAGTACTTATACCTTGTGGCACACCTCGGCTCCGGTACGTTGTACGCTAGAGTCTAGCGCCGGGCGTCCCCTGAGGCCTCTTGGAAAATAACTTATAGTGTGGAATTTTTATTAACCGCTCGCTTTGAGGTGTAACGTATAAATCGCGAAATATTAACATGGCTATTTTGAGCTCCTGCAATGTATTCACTGATTGGGCTGTCGTGTTGCATTACATGTTAGCAGTGAGTTAAAATAAGATATGATTTTATTTCATTAGAACATAAACCAGTGGAATTAAAGTACCAACCTAATAGACAAATTCTTACGGCTTACTAAAACGTGGTGTAAAGTTATTCCTCGGAATAAAATTGGAATAACCATACATTTTGACAGTTTACACTCAGGAATACCTTTATACCAGGTTTATTAGTAAGGCCATTAAAGTTTTGAGGTTATCCACCACATGTCTGGAAAAATAAATAAAACAGGATAACGACAAATTCCAGCTGATATTAATATTAATGATCTCCACTATAAGCTTTCAATAAAATAAAATAAATAAATAAATAATGCTGGACTTTTCACACAGCATCATCTAGCCCCAAAGTAAGCAGAGCTTGTGTTATGGGTACTAGATGACTGATAAACTACTTATATACTTTTTTGTTTGTAAATACATACATATTATACATAGAAACACCAAGACTCGCGACAAATATCTGTAGGTCATACAAACATTTGTCCCGCGGCGAGGATCGAACCCGCAACCTTCTGCGTCGGAGGCGGATCTTCGCCCACTGCGCCACAGAGGTCGTCAAATTTCAATGAAGATAATCTTGATAATACCTGGTCTAGTCATAAAAACAAAGCATACATAATGCAGCGCACGCACATAGATACAAAACCCGAGAGTGCACCGCAAAGTTTTACAAACAAATCACAAAAATATTAGATTCAGTTCAAACCTCGGCGGGATACAAGAATACAAGCGCAGTAAGTCCCGCGTTCCTTACGCTCACTGAAATAGTTAAAGAGATTCCTTGTGCCACATGGCTCGTATGAAAAGTAGGACAGAAATAAAACTGATTTTATTTTTGTTTTGGGACATTTTAATTCAAATGAAACTGGATCACAACTGATTTTATTGTAAAGTAAGTTTAGACTAAGAACTGTGTATCTATGTATTCTTACATTTTAGTTGAATAATAAAAATGTTTAGAACATATTATTTATAATATATAATAAATTATTCAGAGATAGGGATGTGTAGAAAATTTTGGGGGAGACCTTTGCCCAGCAGTGGGACACCATAGATTGATAAAAAAAAAAAAATAATAATATTTAGGTAATGTGTTAACTGTAGGTATGCTCAAAGCTCTCATTCAAATTAAAACATATTCGATATATTATGATCGTTAGCTGTATTCTCAAAGCACAGTACGATCTCTGAGATCAACGCTTCGGAAATTAGCATTCCAAAATATTAGTAAGTAGCTATGGTCTGAGTGGTAAGGAAATTATGTCTTTGTTTTCTTTGTTGTTTCTTAAATTATATTTTTTTAATGTCCTTTTTTATATTTACGTGAACCCTAACAAACTTGATATTTTGCAGAGAGTGATTTGGCCTATTATAGCAACACAATTTTTATATCATCAAGTACCTATTGTTCACTTTACTGTTTTTAATGTACAGTAGCTTAGTGCTAGTTTTAAGAGGGTACGGAACCTTGAGTGTGTAAAATTGACGCGGTTTTTTGATAGCAAAGGAGTTTCACTTCTACACCCAGGATATTAAATGTCCGAAGTACAGTCAAAGCGACCGTGTGCCCACAAAATGAACTCTTTCAATGACTTTGGAGGATTTTAAATAAGTCTCGTCGGGTTTTGCCGGTCTTTGGAGTTCTTGTGAAGTTTCAAATAAATTGTGGTCAAATTGTCCGCTTAGCTCCGGAAGAAATCGAATTGTGGCTTGAGTTTAATGGCGCTTTGAAGATGCCTTCTTACTTTGTTATTAGGGTCAGTGATCGTCGTTCTTGGTATCATAACCAATAAGTATTTGATAAGATAAGATAATTTTATTTCATAAAAAATTACCCAGGGCCCTGCACT
The DNA here is from genome assembly GCA_951394285.1 of Epirrhoe tristata. NCBI lineage: Eukaryota > Metazoa > Arthropoda > Insecta > Lepidoptera > Geometridae > Epirrhoe > Epirrhoe tristata. Next base: position 10,179,633 of record OX596152.1, read on the forward strand.
AAGCAAAGCTTGTGTCGCAGTAGTTCCGAGTTCATAGAGAGTATTCGGCATTTATTCATTAATTTTATTTGACTTTTTGTCAGTAAGTATCATCAGAGTTTATTTATTTACTTTGAGTTGAAAAAAACCCCAAAGCATTCTGCTTTTCAAGTGCGAGAATCTAAGGAGGTTATCAAGAGGCACCGTCCAAGTACAATATTTGACTCATGCCAAAAAATAAAAATCAGTTAACTAGCTGAGCTGCAAGCTTATTGCCGCGTAAAAGAACTTCCATAAGTTTTCCTGTTAAATACTGTATTTAAACATAATTTACGATCTATTTTACAAGTAACATAAACGTTCGTGTTTATGATATGTATCGTCGTAAAGCAGTACCATTTTATGTCGCTGCATGCTAATTATGAGAGCCCAAACAATCGTACAAGCAGAGCACAAAGGCAATCAGCTCCCCACTACGGTAACATAGACACTTACTCACCCCGGGGACTTGTGTGCGTACACACTACGCGGCACCGTTATGGGTTGGTGTCAAAATACCCTTTTTGATTCATCATACCCACTGGAGCTTGTCTGAACTAGGCCCCAAACCATGTTTGCTGCCCTGGTTTTTCAAGTAAAATAGTATAGTTGAATCTTGTTTCATTTTATGACTAAGTATTTAAAATGATCCCAGTGGTCCTAATTCTAAATGATTTTTTACATTTTCCTGAATCCCGAAGGCACGTTACTGAATGTCCGTTGATAGTAAAAGAAAGTTTTCCTGCAATATTTGTAGCATCGTCGTCTTTAAATCTAGTGTAGAATTTAAACCAGTCTGTACATAAACTAACTCATGAGGGCTATTTGCAATGCTAATCATTGAGCATTCGCGCGTTAGCGGTCCCGACTCAACCCGCCTCGGCTCGCTAGCCTGACTGACGTAACGTATTGTATTACTTAGCTTAGCTTCAGCTTACACGGTGACCTATCCTATTATTGACCTGGTGATACGAATATATGAAAATTATCACGTGTTTCTGCCCCAAAGTTGTCTGTGCGATAGTACTAGCATCTAGTGTAAGTGGCCCCAATCCTGACGTCGTGGAGTCGAATCCGGTCGTGCACCAATCAATTGTTATGTTCAAAAATGTTTATTTATATCTACATCTAGAAGCAACTGCTGATCCTAAAGTAGTAGGTTCAAAAAGCGTCGGGCACCAATGAGTTTTTGTTCAAAAAAAAATTTTTTGTGTAAATCTGCTACAACCATCTATAAACAACAATACCGAAATGTTAATTTTACAAGCACTGGGTTGACAAGCAACATAATAGCAAATCCTACACAGCGTTCAAAAAGTAATTATTTCTTCAGTACAACTAATCAAAGCTTGAAACAAAGTTACGCCTTACAGGGCTTTGAACTCAACACAAGTACAAAGCCGAAGAATTTGAAAGTCAAACTGAACAGCTCGAGCAATTACGCATGGTGTCAACTCAATACCAATATTTGCTGGAACTGAGGACTTGAATCCCGGAGACGCTGACATCACTTCTGTTTACTTGTAGTTTAACTTCCTACTTTCTTGATTTACGTGATCTGAGAGCTGGTAAATACTTGACTCAATGGATCAGCGTGATTCACGTAGTAATACCACCAGTGTTTTTGTTTTTAGCAATTCTTAGCACGGTTCCGGCAGCAAGGATATTTGAAACGATCTATGGATAGCTCAACCAAGTAATTTTTTAACTAGAATGAAATAACTGAAGAGGGCTGTTTGACTGGTTTCTAGAGACTATCTTAGTTTATTCAGTCATAGCCTAAAAGTTACTTTTTTTTTAATTATTAATTGTAACCTTTATACAGTCGGCCAGGTTGAATGCTATTTTCTACATTATGGCGTGTGTAACAGACCATAAATTTCTAGGCACTCACTTCATTCCTAATCCTTCTCTACACTTATCAAAACAGCTTCGATTTCAATGTACAACCCTAAAGAGATTGCTAAAAGCTATAAACAGCTGGTTAAAGCAACGATACGCTCCCGGTATCCATTAAACCACAATAGAGTAATTTGCTAGCTCCACTTACACGTCCCGTCTGTGGTATTAAATATCCAAGAAATCTTGTGAGATGTAAGGTGCAGCTTATAAGTGAGGGAATACAAATTCATGTTCCAGTTTGACTCTTAAATTGAGTATTGCTGGGGATTCTATCGATCACATAGATACTTAATTTTAGATACAGTTTCAATTACGTCATCATCATTTCAGTCTGGTATCACCCACTGTTAAAGGCTACGGAAAAGAGAGTAGAATCACTTCTAAGACTACCTTTTACTCCCCCTGTTAGATTCTTCTTAGTTAGTGGAGGTCATAGTCAATTTTTGGACGTGAGTGAGAGGTCTTTTGCAACCTCAAATTAAGTAAGTATAGTAATAATGTCGTATAGTTTACTATAACGGAGTCTAGGTAATTTAAATTTTAATAAAGTGTCATAACAATTGAAAAGAACACAATCTAATTTAATTATAAGATTACAAAAGCAAAATCCACAATGGAGGTATTCTGCAGTTTTCATTTCATTTTTTTACGGAGCCTTTCTGAGATGTTGGTAATTAGAGGGTCCTGTAATTGCTTGAAATGGTCTAAAGTGAAATCTCTCAACCCATTGTGGTAAAAGTTAAATAAATGAGTTTAGAAATATCTCGACTCGATCTTCGAAATGAAATGTCTATTCATTCATCATGACTTGTCCCCAAGACAACTTAACCTTATGCAAAAAGTTAAGTACATGTAAGCCAGCCTGCTTTAAGTTTTGATGGACAGCAAAGACTAAGAAATCATTTGTGGTATTCACAGAATCTTAATTTCTCTTGGCTTTACAGAATCTAAGATTTTAAAATGAAGAACGATAAGCAATTACATTTTCTTTCAGATTAAGTAATTGAAGACGCTTTGATAATAACTAAGGGGTTAGTTCTAGGCACGTCCGAGTGATAGTTACAATAGTTTTAATACCGCTGAGTTGGCAGACCAAATATCTAATTCCATTACCATCAAACGAATGTTCAGTAGGAGCGAACAAAGTACTCAGTAGCATTCACCATTTTAATATTAAACTAAATAACCTATTTACACCGCTAGTCCGCTACCCAAGACCCGAAGTTTCTAAGAAGCACCAAAATAACCCTTTAAACGGTGAAATGATAATTTAATTTCAACAATGTCCTGAAAATTGTCGGACCCAAGTTTTAATCGTGCATGATTGAAATATCTCGGATAAGATGTCTTTTATAATGAAATGAGTTTGAGGAAATATTGTAGCATGGTTGGAAATATTAAGATTGGAAAAGAAATCATCGTTTATTTTGTAGAAATTGTTGTAAAACAAAAGATGAGTCAGTGGCCAACTCTGGTGAAGGAGTTTTTAGGTCGCCTAAGGGCTTCCGTCATGAATGAATGAATGAATGAATGAATGAACACTTTATTGTACACCAATTAATAACAAAACAACACATAAATAAAACAAGTTCAAAATTAGTACAATGGGCGGCCTTATCGCTGAAAGCGATTTCTTCCAGGCAACCTTTGGATGGAAAATAAACCAAAGAAGCATACAAAAAGGACAGTAGTGCACAGAAGTTTCATTTAGAGGGAAACAAATCTGGAAAAAGTATGGCTTAACGACTTAATAGCCAGGACCGACAATTTAACGTGCCCTCCGAAATACGGAAGCGTTCAGTTGATAATGCCACGGTCACCTATCTGACCGTCTAAAACGTTGTTTAACTTCGACGATATATCAAGAACGACTATGCAAGCTACGCCACGAGCGCTTGGGGGTTGTAAAAAACGTGAAAGGATATCGCCAAAGCACATCGAGACCAGAATACAATTTTGAGGGAGAGCTTTTCCTATCAGAGTTATGATTTCAGAGAGATATAGCAACATCACAAGCAGTTTCAACTAATTTGAAAGTTCACACACAATCACAGCTGCGGCGATGACGTCACGGTGTACCTGCATTCCGCGGCAACTAGCCGGCGCATCCTGCCGCATTTGCATGTCATTGGGAATGCAGCGCGAACGCTTGTGCTTGGATGAGGCAATACTTGTTATAATGTATGTGGCGACCTCTATCTCCCATCGCCTGAACTACCAGAGATGTCAATTATACAGCGACGTAGCTACTTCGGAGCTGTACCATTAGATGGCGCTGGGATCACAGATAAGCGGATTCCCATACAAATTATGCAAAAAATATTGAATCCTGAATCGCGCAAACGATGTTTCCACGCACATATAACCTATATAGAACTATCCGACTACAACTGTCGGCTAAGGTAAGTGTGCCAATTGGGCAAACCTTAGTGAAGCGAGTACTCCCTCTTTGCCATAGTATTGGGGGAATACCATCTACCCCAAAATGTATTTAGCGTTATTGTTAAATTTTGTCCCCATTTAAGGGATAAAAAAAGGAATAATTCGGGCTAAAGGTCGGAAAGTAGTATAACCTTTACAACGGATTTTATAAAATAAAATGTAGGCTATGGGTTCTATGCTAGAAGTCACCCTCATAACGAATCCGTTCGCGGTCCGGTCAGCGGTATAGCAGTTAAAATCATCCACCATATCAGCCAAACGAGTAGACGAGTAAAAGGCAAATATGGACTTGCAGTTGACAACGCAGGATATTTTCAAAATGAAGAAATTGTTACACCTACAACCTAGCTCTATTGTTATTTTTTCTCGCGCACCTCTCAGCTACCTTTCAAATCTGCAAAAAATATTTCCTTGAATAAATAAAACGTCATTGGATGCCACATCCAAAAAGCACCATCCTCCATCATTGTCGTCGAGGTCGAGATTTCGCAAGCAATTTCAGTCGCAAAACCGCCGAATGCAAATACAAACGAAATGTGTTATTTATCGCCTGAATTAGTTCACTGGCGTCAGCAACTGGAGCCAGTAACTAGCACCAGTGGACAGGGCTGTCATATTAGGTAATTTGCATAGCGGGAGTAATGTAGATAAGTAGGTATTTGGCGCAGCAAAATCTAATTTCTGGTGCAGTAGCAATTTGAAGCAGTTATTAGTTTATGGTTTGATGTAAGAAATAATTATGTAAATTTTTGTTTAGTAATCTAGATATATAGGGTTGGATTGGGTATCCAAGGAGTCCCCCCCCGATGGATTCCAATCTTGACGCGATGGGGGGGCTTAGTAACCGTGGTTAGGAGGCCCACGGTGAAGCGAAAAGGAATCCCAGGCGGGGACGCCCTGGTGGCGTCTGGCGGGTAGGGTCGCGGGTGAAGAGGCGTGTCGGTGTTTCGTTGCCGCTCACCCTATCTCCCGCGACCCAACAGTGGCGCACCGTAAGATGCGTCGGCGGCGGGGCCGCAGTGGAAGAGGAGTGTCGGTGTTACGTTGCCGCTCTCCCTGTCCTTTGCGGCCGTTTTTGGAGGCTTCTCCACGCGCACCTCTTTAATTAGAGTGCGCAGTGGACGAAGGGAGCGGAGAGCTCTGGTGGTGAGTAGCGGACGCAAGGTGTGGGGGCACCTTCGTCCGCCTTGTACTACTCACCACTATGCGGGGCCGCCTTAAGGGCGGGGATCGCCAGAGGGGGACTGGACGTAAAGGCTGTGCTGGTTTCCCAGACCCCCTCCATTCCAGGCGACGCCGGAATGACGCTGGGTCGTTTAGTGGGTATACCGGGAGTCCCCGGGGAGTCCCACATACCCCTCTCGCCCCCCGGCGGAGGGGATGCGTAATCCATTCTTCCCAGCAAGAAAAAAAAAAAAAAAGGGTATCCAAGGAGTGACATTGGGACTCTTACTAAGGCTCCGTATGTACGCCAGTGATTCTTCCATCTGGGCTGTATCTCTAAAGAAGTTGGAGGCGATACAGTACTAAAAACGTGGCTAACTAGGCAAGTAAGCTTTTTATACAAAGGCACTTAAATCCATGCTCCAAGCAATCACAGACTGATCATAGATACGCACAGCCCATAAATTAAACTTGTTTCGTCCTCATAGAACAGCAATGTAGGCATCTTCAAGGCTAGAATAGTGAATAGATTTCTTCTAGATTACCCGTGTTCTATCCTTAGACACAACGTCACTTAGCATCAGGTGAGAGGCCTCACAAAATTTACTTCAAAAAAACATGCATCAGTGAGCTCTCAGCAGGTAAAACGAATTATCTCAAACCCAGTTTCGACTTCTACTAACGAGTCTGTAATCCCATAATGGCCTGATATTGTATTCAACTAGATTTTCTAGATTACCGCAATTGGACTAGCAAAATTTATACTATTATGTAAATGGCTAGTAATTCTATCACTGACTATTTGGATCGGAGTATTTATTTTGTTTAGTAAACAAATTGTACAAATACATTATTATGTATGGCAGTTAGTACCTACATGTTAGATGACAGAAAAGAGTTCACAGTAAAAAACAAAACAAAACCCAGACCCGGAACATATACAGGGTGTAAAAAAACGTCTACCGAAGCCGAAAGAGGTAGGTACAGCATCCAAACACACGACCAAATCCAAAAGGATTTTCCGAAAAAATCATTATATCCGGAGAAAAGAGCGTTTGAAGATTACTGTGTATGTACTGGGCGCGTTGTTTTACGTAGATTGTTGGATTTTGAGTTTAAATTGTTTGTTTCTTTTATAAATGAAATAATTAGGTAGGTATGGTCTTATTATGTGATACTAGTAGTCAATAACTGAAAATAACATAAAATGACTAAACTAAGTCAAAAAAAAATTTGCGTTTTTTTTTTCGCTTAATGAGTTTAGAATCATGGTCTGATTGCAACCCCTCAATTTTCGGTAGTTGTCTTTTTACAGCCTGTATATAGAGAAAAGATGACTAAAAGGAGTGTTACCAGACACAGTTACATATGTAGGCTAATAGACTAGTATAGTTAAAAGGGAAATACATACTTGGTTAAATTGGTGACATTATGGAAAAGGGTCAGGTCACAAGTACCCTAAATTATGAATACTAAACTCGTAGCAAGTAGAAATCTGAAGACTTAGCCTAGAGAGGCGTGATTTTATGATTGACTAGCTGCGCTCCCGCGGTGTGACCCGCGGTTCTCGGGATTTTTTTCATTTTTTTCGGGATAAAAAGTAGCCTATGTCCTTCCCTGGGATACAACCTTTAACTATGCCAAATTTCAGCTTAATCTGTTCATCAGTTTGAGCGTGAAAGCGTAACAAACAGACAGACAGACAGACAGAGTTACTTTCACATTTATATTAGTATGGAAGTATGGATAATAATATATTTTTCAAGAAGCCCTACTTAAAAGTAGCTACAAAAGTCGCCTTCATCTTCCCTACCCACACTCTCTTAAGATGTCACAGGGCAGCTGTTTATTCCTTATTTATAGTTTTTTCATTCGAAAGAGCTTTCGAATAAAAATAAACTGAAAATGTAGGAATAGAATGTGTATAGTATAGTTGCAGAATTATTTCTTACATAATATCAGCAAAAAAACTCCAATCAATAGAAGAAGTGGTTCACTTCTCTCGACAAAAGGAAGATGTACTTGTAAGGGTAAATTTTGCCTTGTTCCATTAAAATACTCGTTACAGAAATGCCTGCTTAGATGTTCAATATGGCGTTAAATATGGTAAGCAAATTCATGAATTAGTTTGCATTTCAGAGAACTTTTTTGTTCGTAATATTTTACATATTATGTTTTTTTAATACCTAGATGGATTTTTCGTTGGATACCTAATTATGAACACAATAATAAAATTAGCCAAATCGGTCAATAAATCTTTCTTTTTGTTTGAGTTTGATACTCTCGAAATAACCCCATATTAATTTGTACCCGTAAAAAATAATCAAGTCAGTTATTTTTGGCAGGCCCTAAAGTGCTACTACTCAGTTATAACGTATCCCTAAGTAGCCTTTTAGCTGACCAGAGATAACCTCATATGAAATGACCATTCCAAAGTCCAAGAGCACTTTGATATTGCTTCCCAAGACAAGTTTTCTCTGTTGACTTACTAGTTTCAAAGCCATTGCCACTATGTAAATCGATAAGGCCTCGGCTCGTAAATCCCCCATTCATCGTATCCTGTGTCCCACATCTTGGAATGTTTGTCTCGGTAGGTATACAAAGGACTTGGCCTTTAATCAAGCTGATCCTACCGTGGAAGTTGTAGGTACTTTACAGTATGTCAACTCTATCACTGTCACACTGTCAACAAAAATAAAGCGGTCGTGGTCGTTCTTGATTGATCGTAGAATTTAAGCAACTTTCAAAATGGTCTGTAAGTGGATGGGTGGCCAGTGGTATTTCATCTGAGTGCTTCCGTGCTTCGGAGGGCACGTTAAATTGTCGGTCCCGGCTATTTAAGTCGTTAAGCCATGACGGAGGCCTTAAGGCGGCCTAAAAACTCCGTCACCAGAGTTGGCCGCTGACTCATACGAACTTACTTTACTTTAGTATGTCAACTCCGACAAGTTGACGTAGTATACGAGTATATGCATGTTGGCTAAGAGACCGAAAGCTTGGCTGGGACGCAAAAGGTGGCTAGTTGGATTCTCGCAGCAACAAATGCATTTCATTCCGCAGATAATACTTCTTTCTTAGTCCTAACCTCACATTATGACTCTCCGTCTCGTGAGTATTAGAAACTTAGAAGCATCACAACACCTGACTCAGAATAAATACAAAAAATGAAAAATCCTTTCGGCTGCAAAAATCGAACTCACTTTTGAGTATTACAACATTTGCCCTCCACGCTGCTGAAGTCGTCATACATACATGGGCTTCATTTGGCAAATGATCTTGTGAATGAAGTTGCCTTTCTACATTACATATTTACAATGTCCTGTGGTGTTGGGTAACCTCGACTGATTGGTGTCCCTCCAGTGGCGCATCAATTCATTTTCATACTATTAGCTAATGAAATCGTAATTTTATTGTGTTGTTTTTCCAATACACACTTTTGTATTGTTTATCTTTATCACTTCGGTCTAAGGTATTACTCAACTGTTTGGATAAAAACAATACACGTAACTACGTGTATTGTTTTTATCCAATAGACGAAGATATATTTTAGTAGGTAACTACCTACTAAAATATATCTTCGTCTATTGCAATATTTCTAAATCTACTCACCTCGTGTCGAAGTCTAGGAGCATTGATAACTGAATGAATGATAGGACGGCTGGGGTCACTTTGTTTTAAAGGGAGATAGGAGTAAAATCACCTAGTTTTACCACCTACGATTCAAAGTGATCCCAGCGGTCCTACTGAAAAAAAAAAGTAAGTTGTTTCTACTCCTGTTTTTTCGCGACCGATATCATGAAGAACCAGCATCCTTATTGTCTAACTCAACTGGGAATGGACATCGGCTTCATTTTGACATTTGAAACCTAGCCTGGACTTCAATTGTCATTATCGTATAGTGTGATTGGTTGAGCTCCATTGGGATGACAACTGGGAATAAATTTCAAGTAAGACATGAAGGCTGCTGGGCAGCAAACACTGTTTGGGGCCTAGCTTTCATAAGGTGATCCATCTCAAAATCGAACAAAGTGAGGTCAAGTTCCTACTGTGTTATAACTAAAAACACAAACGTTCCTCAAAACACACCCCGTTCCTCTAAAATTTAATGTTGCAGTGAGTGTGACCAACTCCTAGCCCTTGATTCATAATACAGCGGAATGTATTCGGTTCGGAATCAACCAACAGCCAATCACAGTGCAGGAATTGATCCGAATTTCACGTTTCCTGCACTGTGATTGGTTGCTGTCGGTCGATTCCGAACCGAATGCATTCCGCTGTATTATGTTTCAAGGCCCTGGGCCAGAAAAAAATTATAAATGGAACCATCGACATGACGAAGAAGAAGAAGGCTGACTGAGATAAAAGTAATATTACTATAATTAAAAGTAGGTAATTGGTTTTAGAGGCTAAGTTTAGATAGAGATTATGAAGCAAAAAATTTCACTTTATAAATAGAATTTTGGTAATCAAGAGTTTTTAATCTCAGCTGAAATACCTTTCGTAAGCTTGACATTGGTACATAAATAACTCGTCCATCATTCCAAGTCCCGACCAATAGCAAATCACGAGGTCTGGCATTTCAATTTAAAATGACATAGTTCTTTTTATTCCTCTGTTTATCGCTCCACGATGTTTTTAGAAAACAGTCACCGTAAACGTAACCCAACTTTGAACAGTCTTGTTTGAGAATTTTAATGTAATGCTTATTTTACTAAGTGTATTTTGTAAATTGGTGGAGAGACGAGCTGGACTCGTTTGGGAAAGTTGGTCCTCCATAGCACAGGACCGAGAAAGGTGGAAGGGGGATAGGGAGATGCCCTGCAGTGGGACGATGAAGGCTAGAAATAATAAATAATAATAATTTTGTAAATGAGTGGTTAAAAAGGCCTTTAACTTGGGTAATTTGGGTATGTTAAAATACACTGACAATAATAAAAAAAAAATGTATGACTATAATTTGTAGTGTTTACTTTAAAATGAAATCCAAAAGGCTATGGTTTTTAATCTAGGCTATGGTTGAATGGAACCTAAACCTTTCTCAGGATAAATGCTATAATTTATCCTGAGAATCTTTAACAGGGGGGTTTGATGAATATTCGGATGCTTCTTACTACAAGCTACATTGTATTCAGTCGATAAGATCAACGTTAAAATACGGTCCTAGCCTAGGACTAAATATCCCAAACTGTTACGGTTACGGTCACTAATCGTTGCACGTGAGATATTCTTATGACGGTCGTCATATGGTGGCAGTTTGTAGAGAAGCACGCGTCAGCTGCGGGAGCGGGAATTACTTCGCAATTGGAAATAAATAAAAAAGCGACAATGGCGCTTGCAGGCAGTTTGCGCTACTTGTAGATATAACAAGTTCCTTGATTGATTCTTGGGAAACTGCTCGTCATTTTAATGAGCTTTTTATCGTCTATTACAGGGACCGTATTCGCGTTCCTGTTTTCGTTCGTTTGATGAATATTCGGATGCTTCCCACCACTATTTCTGACTTCAAGGGCCAATTTTTCAAACGTTTAAACACGGTTCTTAACTAGGACCAAATATTCCGAACCAAAAAATTAGCCCTTGAAGTCAGATATCGTGGTTGGAAGCATTCGAATATTCATCAAACGAACGAAAAAAGGAACGCGAATACGGCCCCAGGTCCGTGATTACGTAATAGACGAAACATTTGTAATCATGTTGTAATTATTATACTAGCTGGGTCCGTCAATTCACTCCCTGGGCCAGTATGTTGCCCTGTTTTATGTATGCTACAATGAGAACGATTCGATCAGAACAGCAAATACAATTGAAACATACTCACAAACTTTTAGATTTATGTTATTAGTAGGATATAAGTATTACAGTGATATTAAAAAACCATTGCATTTATTTACCAAACAATTATCACTTTTTAACTATCCACAAATACACCCCGAATAAAACGTACTTAGTAATCAAATCCATAATCTAAAACTAATCACAGTGTATTTAAAATCGATATAAAAGTCGCATATTTAAGAACTTTTGAAACGGGTTCGAAACTCAAGAGAGCGAACATTTCACGGAAGCCGGCGGAACTCACTAATCCTTCGTTATGAGTAAAGTTTCCAACTTTTTAATATTAATCAACGCATTGTACTCCAGTATGGGATGTTATCCGTCTTGGTGTGACAAAGATAAGTTAGTTCAGAATGGACACTGAATGAATGGACAATACATTGTATAATTTAGCAATACAAAACCACAGACAAAACTAATCTACGTCTTGTGGTACGCTTTTGACTGGCAAAGGATCAGTTGTGCTATCTAAACCGTTTTCAACGATCCTTAGATAGCTTTTTAACACGCTTTTAATAGCTAAATAACCATCTTGTAATAAACTTTGGAGCAGTGGTTTTATTTGGCTCAAAATCGCCAGGAGTGGCGTGATTTTTACCTAGCAGTGGGTGTTACCATCTGTTTAGATAAACTAAACCCCATTAAGATGAAAAACGGCATTCTTATAATCTCTATATATAAAAATGTATCCCCATATCCCTTGGTCACGCCATCACGCGTGAACGGCTGGACCGATTTCACTCATATTTTTTTTGTTGTGTTTGTTAATTGAGGAGAAGGTTCTTATGACAGAAAAAAATAAAAAAATTGCGCGGAAAAAATGAATCATGCGCAGACAAAGTCGCGCGGGTCAGCTAGTTATAAATAAAATAATGCTGGATATTTTCACACAGCATCATCTAGCCCCAAACTAAGCAAAGCTTGTGTTATGGGAACCAGATAACTGATATACTACTTATATAATTTTTGTTTGTAAATACATATATAATAGAAACACCCAGACCCGAGACAAATATCTGTAGGTCATACAAACATTTGTCCCGCAGCGGGGATCGAAACCGCAACCTTCGCCCACTGCGCCACAGAGGTCCTCAATATGTTTTTGGACAAAATTTGCCTTTTCTGCCAGTTACTCTGTGTCCCAGAGGGCTCGTTTGTCATCGTAGAAAGTTCTCACAGATTTATAAGCAGCGATTACATCGCTAATGACAGACAAAGGACTTTATTTGAATGCATGAGCGGGAACTTGCGAAGAAGTGCCTCCGTTGTTGTTCAACTAGCTTCCTCCTACATAACATTATTCATTTGTATTGCTCCAAACTTGTGAACAAGATCGTACAAAAGACTGCAAAAAGAGCCGTGCTGGCCAAGTGGGGTGAGTGCCTTGATAGTCCAAAAGTCATGTGTTTTAGTACCTGCGGTGAATTTTCGTTTCGAAAATTGTATACATACCTATTTATCTATCTAATCAGTCCACATCCACTTACTGCTGAGTAAAGACCTCCTCATTTTCACGCCACTTTTTCTGATGCTGCGCCAGTCGAATCCATTATCTTTCCAATACCGCCACAATATCATCAGGCCATCTGGACCATATCCACAATATCATTTGTATACATATACTTACTTACTCGAAAAAATAACTAGAGACACAAAAAAAAACTCTTTAGTTGGACACCATCAAAGAATCTAGTTTTCATCAAGATCTGTTACAATGTCTACCTCTCTTTTTCATCTGATCGCGAAAAAGTAAAGGTCTCAAGAATTGTATTCTTCAAATCAATGGCCCTTATTAATAAACGTGGTGTAAAGTTATGCTATGTTTAAACTCCAAAAATTGTATGGTTACTCCGAAGTTACACCTGGCGTAACTTTACTCCACGTTTATTAATAAGGGCCTATAGGTATAAATTTGAATCTCCACAAGAGATATCACGTCGCAGACAAGTGACCCTAAAAACTAATTCAAGTGTCTTTAATCAAAAACGCTTGGACGTGGTCAAAGTGGCCATTATGTTGATTAAACTTGACCCCTTGCTTGTGGTGGACTGAATTTATGGCCTTGACTTTTGGTCTTTACCTTTGCTTTCAAATTGTACATCCAGAATGTTAAATTTAATAAATTAAAAATAAGCTAATTGTCTTCATAGGTTGGCAATATGTGAGCTCATCGATATAATTATTCTTCTTCCATTTCCTTCTATCGTTCGTCATCTCAGCACTCACTTTCTTTCTTATTCATTTTATCTTTCAAGAAATGTTTGCTTAAAAAGCTTTCTATGAAAATATACTTATATATATATAAATATATATAAGTATATTTATATATATATATATAATAAAACCCCTAAAATAGCTTTAAAAAGCTATTTTAGGGGTTTTATTTCGAGACTATTTACCAAAAATATTGTGTCACGTACAATATACCTGGCCAGTGTCTTATCCTCTCCTCTTCTAAAATTCTTATCCGTTAGATAACGTCCGTCATTACGAATGTATGTTTAAAAGATATCTTACTTATTAATGTCCGTTATTTAAGGTATATATTTAAGCGTGACTTGTGGCCGCAGCAGTCTAAGTAACTTCTTACTTGAAGCGTGAACTTAAAGCAATTAAAAGAGAGGCTCCGAGCGCAAAAGGGCTATTTCATTCCTTTTTTTTTATTCCTTAGGAAGAAACCTCAACGTGGCTTGACACCCCACTGTGTTTGATTGGTTTCCTATTAAACCTTGGCTATTTAGATTTAAGAAGATGTGATACCTACCTAACAAAAAGCTAAGCCCCTTTGCATTTGTTGCTCCGGTTTTTCACGGGTCACGATGGAACAGGAGTAGAATCACCTAGAGCAATCCCACCTATTTTTACCTAGTCTGATAAAAAAAAACTAGATTCTATATTTATGATGACGCAATTTTTCAAAAGCAGTGCCAGTTTTTTTAGAAATTTAAATCTCTTCTCACCAATAATTTAGGCATTTACGCGTCCCCTAGGCCTGTTTACTAAAAATATTGTGACACCAAAGAGCTTCAACCAATAATTTTCACTCCCAATACTCATAACATCAACAAACGGGTCACAGCGCCAATAAAAATATACATTGAACATAAATGTGGGTCCACGATATCTGATCGACGCAGACAATGTAGCAGTTGCTATTGACGTATCACAACCCACTGGAATATTTTCCCATAGCACTCCTAGTAGTGCTATACATGCGGATTTTTGAGATGGACCATGGAGAGCTTTTCACATTTGTTGCTGACTGTATATTTATTTCAAAATCTGTGAATGCAGTTCAAAATATCTCCAAAAGTTAGGGAAGGTCTCCGAAGAGCGTTTTCCTGTAGCTACACGGTTAAGGTATCTGCCCTCCTCGGCCCATCTCAAAAATCCACCTGTATAGTAGTGTAAAGGGAAACCAGTGTCAAGCCAAACAAAATGTCTTTGCTAGTATGACACTGCACATACATTCCACGAGACTTGCGCGCCCGGTTTTTTTGGCGATGACCCATCCGCCATCACAATTACTTACTGAATCTAACTATTGCAGAATTATTTTAGTACTAGCTGCGCTCCCGCGGTGTGACCCGCGGTCCCTCGGGATTTTTTATATTTTTCGGGATAATAAGTAGCCTATGTCCTTCCCTGGGATACAACCTTTTACTATGCCGAATTTCAGCTTAATCTGTTCAGCGGTTTGCGCGTGAAAGCGTAACAAACAGACAGACAGACAGACAGACAGACAGACAGACAGATAGACAGACAGACAGAGTTACTTTCACATTTATAATATTAGTATGGATGAGTAGATACCAAGCTAGTGACTAGTATGAGAGAATCTCAATAAAACATGAGTATAAAACCAAACTTTCGTACAGCAATTTAATTCTACTACAACTTCAGCTCAACTTCATTATCAAGTAAAACATGAAAATTTCAGGTTTTAAAACGTATATTAATTATGTATAGGTTTTTTATTAGAACTATTATATATATTTTTTAATTAATAATAAAATAATAATAATAATAATAATGCTGGACATTTTCACACAGCATCATCTAGCCCCAAACTAAGCAAAGCTTATACTATGGGAACCAGATAACTGATATACTACTTATATACTTTTTGTTTGTAAATACATACATATTATACATAGAAACACCCAGACCCGGGACAAATATCTGTGGGTCATACAAACATTTGTCCCGCGGCGGGGATCGAACCCGCAACCTTCTGCGTCGCAGGCGGACCTTCGCCCACTGCGCCACAGAGGTCGTCAATTACACTCATTAGTTGAGCGGTATAAAATTACATTAACAATTGCAATATTTACCAATTACACTCGTTCCCTGCCGCAGACTGCAAAGCGCTGCAATAAAGCCCGTATTATCACCCCACGTTCGTCACTAGCGCTGTCCTCTCAACTTCGATATCTTTCAATATCAGAAGATACTAAACGAGTCTGCTTCAAAGTGATTCAAAGTGACACAGGCACCATAGAACCGCTATAATATTATCATAATAGATGCTAGCGACGCCTCTATATAGAAATAGATCGGTTTCCAATTTTTCCTTACCCCATGACTCGCGAGTGTTGAGTTGATTCATTCTAACTTCGATGGGATTTCGATAATTATACGATTATCCTCCTTTTGTCTAAATTATTGAAGAGAGATTTGAAAATGAAGGCGAACTCTGGTGACGGTGTTTTTAGGCCGACTTAAGGCGTCCGTCATGGCTTAACGACTTAAATAGCCGGGACCGACAATTTAACGTGCTTTCCGAAGCACGGAAGCGCTCAGATGAAAATGCCACTGGCGGTCACCCATCCACTTATAGACAGTTTCGAACGTTGCTTAACTTCGACGATCTATCAAGAACGACTAAGTAAGCACGACCACGAGCGCTCCAATATGTAACAGGAAGGTGTGTTTGGATGAAAGTCTACCACTAGATGGATGAATGTTTCTCAATTTCAAACAAAATGAGGTATTTTACGCGATAAATTCATTTGTTTATCTCTATCAGTGCCTCGCTTATGCTGCAGGTTAAGAGATGTAGGGCGAGCGTGCTGACCTCGTCGCTGGAGTGGCAGGAAATCAGTAATAGTGTTCTGTGCAGGAAATTCTTTAGGATCGACTAGGCTAAGAGGGTCATAAAGTCTACAACGCCATCTCAACAATCTGACAATGCGTCCCGTAAATATAGGCATAGATGACACTATAAATCATCGTAAATTGATGTAAAGGCTTACGTCGGATCTGTTCTAAGCCTCTATTGAGACTTGAATTTGCAATAAATCACTCCTACAATCCTATGCCTAAGATAATCCTTACAATCTAAGATTCAAAGCTAACCCTTTAGTCCGGTGGGACCAGTTGGGACCAGTTGGGCCCAGTTGAGTCGGTCTATAGGGAGGACAGTAATTTTCCACGCCAGTTGCGTTAATTAGGTCAAGCGTCCTGGGCTTACCCTTTTAAGTGTGGTGTAATGTTTAAAGTTAATTTGGATTGTTTTTGACTTATTTGATGACGTTATTACACGTGTAAGTTCTGAATGCGATGTACCCACATTTTTTTCATTAATATCAAAAATCTGTTAACGGAAATTTTGTAGTAAAATGACTGAAATACAATGGACAACGACGAGATTTAATTGCAACTCATTGCATCTCCACTGCTGTGCGGGAACAGAAGAGGTTTTGTGTTAGCGCAGCGAAGCGAGCTATGAACAGCGAACTGCGATATTTTACTTGAGACAATGCAACAGTGTTAATACGAAGGGGTATTAAAACGTCGAACAGAATCAATAAATATAAAATTGAAGTATCTTTATACTACGAGTATGTTACGAGTACTTGACTATAAAAGCTCAACCTAATCTCGATATAGTAAATGTCTCGACTTTGAATCTAAAGATTTCATGTTCGTATTCGTTAAGTAAACCGATATCTTCTATTATTTCTTAGTAAGGAATATTCAACTTTGTCCTCATCATCATCATCATTCTCCTGCCCTTATGTATGTATAACACGTATATTTTTTACCTGGTCCTATTTACCGTAACTAGTCACGAAACTCCGGTTTCGTACGCGGCCGAAAAGGTTTAAAACCCAAGAGTTTTTTTTAATCAATCTTAAAAAATCAGTATGCTTGGTAGTTCTATGAAGAACATTGAAGTCAAAGCTCTTTTAGTTTTTATATATTTATAATTACTTATAAGTATTTACCAAGCTAGATTATTGATCTTAAAACTTACAATCAAAAGTTTTCATCGGACGCAGCTGGATAAAGCCGCGCAAAAAATATTGAATATATTATCACGTAGTCGTGACATTATTTTATAAAACTCTTGATCTCGTACAATCTCATCTGCTCATCTTTAATGATAAAGAAAGTGATTTTTACCCCATTTCATGTCGGCAAGTATGTCGCTGTCAATTTGGAGTAAAATGATGCCAGATTGAGTGAAATTAAAAGTGAAAAATGTTAAAAGTTTAGATAAAATGTGATGGGATAAAATGTTAGACTACCTTAAAAAAATACTTAATGATGGTGATTTAAAAACTATAAATCCCTCAGGAAAAAAAATATATGGGACCACCTCGGGAGTATACCTTTTTTAATAAAAAAAATATTTTCAAAATTGGACTGCTGTGTAAAAAGTTATGCGTGGTCTAACATAAAAAAAATACGCGTTGACTTGATAACCTCCTCCATTTTTTTCGTTGTTTAAAAAAAGGAAACCGGATCTCTACTTACCAAGGCGCAATAAACATTTATGATCCTTGAATAGCCATATATTACTAAATTGACAACCTCAGTGGCATCACAAATCATTTAATAAAGATGTATCTAATCTATACTGTTGGTAACGCCCACTGCAAGCTACTCAAGTGCACTTAGTACAAACCATGATTATAGTATTTTTCACGTAGGAACGTATCCCTGACACATAAAATTTTTACGTTTCACGCTGTACAACAATGAAAAATTTTGAAATAAATAAAATCTAGTGATAATACTAAAAGATAAAACTTCAAAAAAAAGGATATTCTCTATTTCCTTTATTCAGATATTAACATAAAATAGCCTGGTCACGGAACCGTCCCTATGTGGAAAGGACTATAGCCTAATTGACTTCAATATATGTCTCAACTCTCAATACGTTCAAAGATCGTTATCCTCATCCATAAAAAATATACGTTGTTCAAAACATGTCGAAGACTAAGGTAATGACAAATAATCCGTCCCACATACCTAACATCGATGTCGACAACCACCGAATAGAGACAGTCGATGAGTATGTTTACCTTGGTCACCGTTTGTCCTTTGGCCGGGGCTCCCAGTTGAGGGAAATTGCTAGGCGCATCCAACTGGGGTGGGCTGCTTTTGGTAAATTGGAAGATGTTTTCAAGTCCAAAATCCCGCAATGTCTCAAAACCAAGACATTCAACCAATGTGTCCTTCCCATTCTTACTTATGGATCCGAAACATGGCCTCTCACAAATGAGCACATGCACACGATAAGGGTTGCTCAAAGAGCCATGGAGCGGGCCATGCTAGGTATCCACCTCGTGGACCGTATACCAAACGTCGAGATTCGACGCCGCACTAAGGTCGAGGATGTAGGTATACGGATAGCGAGGCTTAAGTGGAGATGGGCGGGGCACTTGGCCAGACGGGACGACAACCGATGGACCAAGGCGGTTACCGAGTGGTGGCCAAGAGATATGCGGCGGCCTCGGGGCAGACCACCTGCCCGATGGTCAGACGACATTGTGGGGGCGGTGGGAGAACAGTGGATCCGGCTGGCACAAGACCGCCAGAAGTGGCGTGAAAGAGAAGAGGCCTATACCCAACAGTGGGTGCTACCGGCTGAATAGATAGATAGATAGAAAACAAATGAAAAATAATTTGTAGGAAGCCCACGGACCGGAAATTAGTGTCTCCAGGCGTCCATGAAAAGGCCCGAACTTAAAGCGGATGTGACAGATTTCCGCCAGCCTAAGTGGAGGGAACTACCTAAATCAAATGGTTTCTTTAAGCACCATAGCCTACGTGCTCTGTTGTTTATGATGACGGCCTTTCATTTTGAAAATAAGGATTGAGAAGCGAGTTATCGTCATCAAAGATCGTGAAGAAAGCAGTTATTAAGTTATAGACGGTTCTTGTAACTGTTACGTATGGAATGATAACTTCTGCATATTAATTAAGGTTAAAGGTTTGTCTGTATCATAGTATCTAGTGTATTATATTGTCTTTGATCATAGTAAGTACAATTCTGTGGTTACCTACTGTCTACAAACTCTAGACTCTTACAAAATGTCGTGGAACACTCGGTGGGAACGAAGCAAAGAGTACTTTTCTATACTGGGAATTTCAACTTAATTAATTAATTGTCAATAAGGTATCCTAGAAATGCTCTTCCGTACCAACAATGTAACAATCTATGGACTGTGTCGCGGCTGCGCATTTCGTACTGTGACGATTTGACATATATATATGTCTTGACGCAAAAATAGAACACTTTTTTTCGTCCAGCCAGTATAAAGTTATTCTAGATATAAACTTAGCATACAAATTCTTCTTTACAAGTAAAGCCGTTACTCAACTTGTAGTATTCTAAAACACCTGACCTATAATTCTTTAAAATGTAGTTTCCCGTTGCATGTATTTTTAATCTTTATAAATCTTCCAGCATGCGAGGTACAGCTTAAACGAAGTACGAGAAAAAATAGACAAAAAGCACTTACCATTCACGCTGGCTCCAGCCGGAAATTAGAGCGTGGAGCCTCCAGAATGGACTTCCGGTGGACGAGAGACGCTTATTTAGCCTTATTGTAGGCGTTTTTAGCTTTATTTTAGGTGGGCTTTTATCAGGTTTAAATGCATCGCTTTTACGGCAAGCTTAATTAGGTGCACTTGGGCTCGCGATAGTTTGTATTAGGATGTCGAAGTATTTTAAGAGAAGTACCGGCGAGTGTATGAAGGTTTTAATGAATGAGGCGGAAGATGTGTCAGGAGCGTTGCGAGTGGAAATCTGTGTCTATGTCTACGGGAAAGAGGTTACATGTTTAAAATAAGCGTGTCTTGTTTTGACCTTGTGTTCTTGCAATTCGAAGGTTGTAGGTTCGAATCAATTAAAAATTGTTTCCCGGAAACTTGTAGAACCTACTCTGCAAACACGAGCTCTCAACGGGGTGAAGGATAAATTGTAAGAACGAATAGAATTATGAAGGATAGAATTGTGTTAGTGAATAACCAAGTTTTTACGATTTTTAGTAGATTTCCGGGTCGTATCACGGCGAAATAAAAATAAATTTCAATCCTTCCTCAAAAATCCTAATATTTTCATTGTGCAGAAACAAAATCCGAGTACCCAGAAGAATAACATATTTGAGGCAGAATGTGATGGGCCTGCCCGCGTATGATAAATTGGTGATAGTTTTAGCATGCTTCAGTGTTCCGTACAATTTAAACACGGGTGTTTTAAGATTCTTTTCATCGTATTTTATCAGTGTTTGTTGTTTTAACACACATCGTCTTGTCATTGAGTTCGTGGCGTAAGAGGTGCAATATTGATTCTCGTGATGGGACAAAAATGTTTAGCTGATCTTCACAATACAAATATTTGTTTTGAGTCTCTGTGTTGGTATTGTATGGTACCCATGTCACAGGAAATCCTTAAATGTGGTTAAGTATTTGAATTTGACTCTTAGATGATAATATTTAGTGATGTAAGGACTATTACAATGTATTATATATGTAAAAATAAATAAAATGGAAATAGGTTACTTCCGAAATTAGTACCAATAAATATGACAATGCTTTCGTGTTCCGTAAATGAGCGTTTGCTTAGTCAAGTCGTGTTTAAAATTATTTCATCCTTCACAGGAAATCTTTTTTCAGCTTCACAATTAACTATAAATGTGACATAAAAACATAATCTCATTTTCTCAATTCACGCCGCACACATAAATTAATTTAGCTACATTCCCGAAAAAGGTCCCACTTCGTACGGAACCCTAAAACGAAGTACGCAAACAAATTACGTAGTCACGCGGCGTTCGCTGAAAAATCTTCGTGAATTTATTTCTGCTCATCCAGCATTAAAATCCGGGCTTTTCTGTTATTATTTGGCCCGAATTTGGCCCAGATAGCGCTGTAATTGGCCCATGTGCGACCAATCAATGCCGCCAATACAAAATATGCTCGAGACATGTTCAACTCACAATATAAAAAATATTCACTAGAATGTAAAAGATGTTCTTTTGAACGCATTTTAATTAAGTCTACACCAAACTAAATGCATACTTATTGCAAGGAAGTTAAGGTGAATTATTCTTTCACGTAGGCTTAAGTTTAAAAGACTTCGCATTTGACTGCTTATTAAACTCTTACTAAGTATGTAAGTTTCGTATGAGTCAGTGACCAACTCTTATACTATTATAATGTTTATTTCCTCGATACAGGCGTCGCCTAGTGAGGAAACTATCAGATACCCCCACTTCTGTATCAACTCTCAGCAAACTACAACATAATTATAAGTTTCCTCTTCTATTATGTTATCTATCTTTAAGTTTTATAAGAATTTTTTGTATCTTTTGCTGTAATAAAAAATTTTGTATTTTTTTTGTATTAGTAATTAAGTATGCTATTGCTTCCTTACACAATTTCACAATAATTCAATTAAAATCAAAATTGAAAAAAACCAAAGCTATAATTAATTTTTATCAGCATCATTGGTTTAATTGAAAATTTAACAATATTTGGCAGAATTTACTGCGAGAACCGCACGATCCACTGATTGATGTAAACCAAATTGGTTTCCAAAAATTATACGAGTAACAATGGGAAATGTGTATAGTCTTACTTACGCTTCAAATGTAAAAAAAAACGTAAACAGGTTCACGACTGTATCCCAAGGTGCCGTAGACATTCTCTCAGATCTTTTTATATTACTTATTCCAGATCCTATAAAGATGGCTAAGGGGGGTAGTCAGAGACATGTCCAAACACATATTTGATACATGCCCACATCTTGCAGCAGTTAGTATTCCATACGTGACAGGTTGCAAGCCCATCGCCGCATATAAAAACACTAACTGGTTTCCTCACGATGTTTTCCTTCACCGTTTAGAGCACTTCAAATGTCTAACATTAAAAAGCATGTAAACTTTGCAAGTGTCTCTTTCTATGGAGCATATCATCACGCTGCCCTATTTACTTGTACCCAGGACCCTGGACTAAGTCAGTCCTCCTGATGCAATATCCTGGTTTGGGAATTCTTATATTGTCACGCTGAAGCGCTCGTGGTCGTGCTTGCATAGTCGTTCTTGATAGATCGTCGAAGTTGAGCAACGTTCGAAACGGTCTGTAAGTGGATGGGTGACCGCCAGAGGCATTTTCATCTGAGCGCTTCCGTGCTTCGGAGGGCACGTTAAATTGTCGGTCCCGGCTATTTAAGTCGTTAAGCCATGACGGAGGCCTTAAGGCGGCCTAAAAACTCCGTCACCAGAGTTGGCCACTGACTCATACGAACTTACTTTTTACTACTTTTTGTCACGCTTACGTGACCAAATACATAATTGAAAAAAATGAGTGACCCTTGATTCAAGAATATAAATTACATTAGCACCGCACAGGTTTATCTTATCTTAAAACGTGTAGGTAGGTACATATTTTAGGTCTGGTTCGTTCTCCCCCAGTCTCATTTTCACTAGGTCCGTTTATTCAGGCCATCAAAACTTGCAGAATGTTTTTTTCTAATTTAGTATCTTACACAGTTTGAAGTGACACTTCTGTACGCAAGCCTCTTCTGTGCCCCATTCAGTATTCCGACATTCAACTGTGATTTCGTTTTATGACCCTCCAAATGTTTATACACGTAGTCTCGAATCTGCTTTAATATTCTGTTTATTGGGTTTTAGTGCTTACGCATAATTTCCAAATCTTTAGATTTATGCTATCAGTAGCTGTGCCCGTGTTGCTACTCATATTAATCCAACAGGTATTAACTTTTTCGGGATTATAAATAGCTTGTGTTAATCTAAGGTGTGAGCTTCGTAAATATCATCCTGTTCAGCTGTTACAGCGTCCAGGAGAAATATACAAACATACCTTGTTACATTTAATAGTTTTAGTGAGGTTTGTTGTAAGCTTATGATTTTTAAAGATTGTGGTGTCCACTTCAGAAAAAATCATTTTAAAGTACAAAGGTAAGTTTGTTTTTCAATTCGATGACATTTATGAGACTGAACCCTCAATGCACGAGTGTCAGACATACATGGCCGTTCAATCCATAAACTTCAAAAAAGTTTCCTAAAAACGAGTACCTACGACGAGTCTATATATGGAAGTGGAGCAAAATCGTATAAAACTCAGGACAAATCTGAATCGAATAGAGAAATAAAAACAACCGCCTTAAAAATTTTACTGCTCAGAATCGACTTTCAATCTGTATTAAATATTTTACAACTGGTCCGGATTCAACGATCTTAATAGTAAAGCAGTTTTCTGAATAGCTCTCTTTTGTTAAAAGAATCTAACTCAAATCATTTATTCAGAACAGTAGTTTTGTTAAGTGATGATAAGTGATTCTACTTTTGCCTTTTTATGAACAATCACTGTGTAGAACTAGGGCAACAAAAGGTTTGAAGTCTAGTCTTCACAGGTATGTGATTTAAAAAGCCTAAAGAAAAATATAAAACACAACGACACAATCAATCAAACGACAGAGACTTTGTTATACTTACCATCATAAAATACTTACTTTTTAGTACCAAAATACCTGGTAATAGTTTCACAATAGGCAAAGCGATGAACTCAAAGCAATCGGGAAGATATGGGTTATAATTCCATCTTCAAGTTCCATAATCCATTAATGCCAAGTCCCATTAAACCCAACATTACCAATTATGTCCATTCATTTTAATTTCATTCGCTCCCATTACCGAGTTACAACAATGGCGTAATGATAATAACTGCAGCTACCTTTTTCATTTCCGCTGAGAAATAACTAAGTAGCGAATTCTTGAGCTTAAAATCTGGAGTTTACGCAGTGTACGATAATTAAACAGTAAATACACTCAATAATATAATCTTTTTTTCAAAGGTTTAAAAAATGTATGGACGTATGAATGATGACTAAAAAAAACCTGTCAATAGCTGTATACTGTGTTATCTTTTTAACTAAGACACTTGATATATCAACGGACAATAGTCGAAACATGCTATAGCAATAAACTAAAACTAAAAAAAAATCGTAATTTGTTCACAGATTTGAGTTATTCATTCGTTTCATTGAGAATTAATAATTATTTCTCAAAGAAAATATTATTATTATTATTATTATATTAGCCCTCAATGTCCCACTGCTGGGCAAAGGCCTCCCCCCACTCCCTCCATTCATCCCTCTCCTGTGTTAATAAGGTCCAGTCGGCACGGAATTTGGCGAGCTCGTCCCTCCATCTTGTTCGCGGTCTGCCGCGAAAAATAAAAAAATATTTTTTTACAAAAACAATCCAAAAATCCACGTTCAAATTCCGCATAAGTGTGATTTTTGGTATAGAAAAACCTTTTTTTAACAAAGTTTGAGTGATGATACTGTTTCAACGACAGTGGTGGCTGAAGCTTGAGGGGCAGAAAAAACGGAAAGCAAGCCAAGTTCGACACAATCCGCGCCTAACGAGCTGCTCTCTGGGTAATTAACTATTTGTTTCTAAAGTCAAAGAGTCGAGTTACGCCGCGTTCCGGTGGGGGTAAGTGAGGGACTGTGGAGATTGCACTTTTCTGGCTAAAATATGTTTTTAAATAAAATAAATAAATAATGCTGGATATTTCACTCAGCATCATCTAGCCCCAAAACTAAGCAAAGCTTGTACTATAGGAACCAGATAACTGATATATTACTTATATACTTTTTGTTTGTAAAGACATACACATATTATACATAGAAACACCCAGCCCCGAGTTACATAGTTGAAGGAAGTAGACTGAAGGGTTACATAGTGTCTTTTTGAATACTTTTTAACAAGGGCGGTGCGATGATGACACTTTGCTATACAAACTAAATTAGTAATCTTCTATCGTATAATAGTAATGTCATTAATAAGACTGCTTAGCTAGTTTATACATTCTTGGAACCTTCTGGAAACAACATGAGTCTTGCAGCTTGCACCACCGCCAGCATTCGGCCTCGAACAGCCACGACTTCAGTTTTTAACTTGATGAAAACAAAAATGAGGTTTTTAATAGAATTTTTTAACATTCTGCAAAAGGCTTTGTCGACGCGTGAACCCGATGAGAGGATAAGCTTTAGAATTAACTGCTTTATTTAACTTTGAGTTTAACTCTTTTTGTAATGTTTTTTATGAAGTTATGTTAGTACTGGTAATAATGGAGTACTGACTGTAAAAACTTAGGCCTTCACATCTATATTAGATGATTTATACAGCGTCAGGAGGCAATCCATGCCTACACTTAACGGGACGCTGTAGTGCCTGGGACATTGTTTGAGATGGAATAGGCTTGCCCAGCACCTATACCATCTACATCAGTACTAACTATACACCGCATCTATTTGTAAATCAGCAATCTTAAGCTCTTTGATCTGCTTCACCTGAAATAGATATCCAGGCTCCAGTTCCAAGTGTTACCCAGACACGGCCTGAACAGAAGTTAGATGTAACTGTTATGGAACAATCTGGTCATGAGCAAAATTCCAGTAGCTCCTCCAGTTCATCATCTGATTCTTCAGATACATTATGTGAAGATTGCTCTCCTGCCTTCTGTGCCCCTCTATCTGAATCAGGCCAACTAAGCGATATTGAGGTGGCTAAGTACTAGTTTAAATAGATTTTAAGTATCAATGAATTGATCCAGAAACTGTATATAACAACTCTAACTGTGACTATTGCAAATCTTCTTGTAAACCAAAAATTACAAACTGTTACAAGAGTCGACATACTCATCAAGATTGTGATACCAATATATCAAGTGCCGGTTTACTTTTTCAATTACATTCATGTAAAATACTCCTCAGGGAGGTGTTAACGGTGCTCTGATTTTCATGAATAACAAAATACAGCGAGTCCTTTCAAAAGTATATTAATAAAACTACTTACTTTCTCACGACACCCGCAGTACATTATGTTTTACGACGTACATACATTATTTAAAGTGTTCTTCATAAAGTGTGATAATACTATGTTTTGCAGAAACTTGGCTCAAAATTTGGGTTTTATTTATAAAGATTTTGCGAAAGATTTATTTCTTGGTAGCTTGTTCTTGTCCCAATTCCTCTACATTTTTTTCTTTAAGGTAAAAGATTTGGGACATTGTTATTTTATAAAAAACTTGCGTTGTAAAATATTATTTACTGTTTCACTGAAATATCTATTACATCGATGGTTTGCAAAACACTTCTCCAATTCGCTCTACTGCGTTGAAAATCGGCTCTACTGCTTTTTCCATTTCTTAGTTATTGTGTAAATGTTTTTGGATCTTCAAGCTCAGCCCAAAGCTACCGCCACAAAGATATTCATGGTTTCCACATCTCAAATCAGCATTCGTTTGCGAGCGTTCAATTCATACGCGTGGTATGAATAATGTACACAGCGTTCGTGCTTTTAATTCGAGAGGATGCCTTTTGGACTTTATTTTTTCCTCGTTCCTTTGGTAAAAAACTGGGTTTAGGCAGGGTCTCATTCATGACCAGACTTTGTTTTGTATTTTGATACAAATATCTGTAGGTATGTACACTATGATTGGATCTAGGCATTCGTAAAGTTGGTGTCGATGTGTGCAGGTAGATGCATTTTCATAAATTATAAGTGTCAACTAAATAAGGCTATCCTCACCAATGCCTAGATTCTTTAAGCGTATTACTACTATCCACCCCCGCAGGGATATCCATGAGTGTTAGCGTCTGCCACCGCGTGGGGGCAGTTGTTGGGGGCAGACGGTAATAATCCGATTTAATAATTGATTGAAATTTCAAGTGAAATTATGTTATCACAACTCATCATATTGGTAAGTGACTCAAAAATGTAATAAACCGCAAAATTCAGCTCCAGTGATTATGAGAACGGGTACTATATCGAGCTAAGCACGCTTCGGCAAAACGTGGGCATGTATTTAAATCATCATCATCATTGGCCTCTTTATCCATCTGTTACAAATGATTTAGGCGGCGTCAGTCAGGTATTTAAATATTATTTTAAATATTCGACTAGTCAAAGAGTTTTATATGTCTACATCAAATAACTAGGTATATCTACTGATACATTTTCTCTCCATAATGTTTTTTATTTCTCATAAGATTAAGAACAACTTTTTCCTTTTCACAAGAAAGTTTAATATCTATCACCTTATATACGAAGGAATACCGACAATAACCATTACTGTTGGTAAATACGTAACTCGCAATCTGGAGGCAAAGTACGAAATACAACGATGAGTTATGTACCGGCGCTATCCGAGCCGAGGCACGCTCTACTTAGCACCGACACAACAAGAGAGTGCTGGAATTGGAATTTTATGAAAATATAGTTTTCAAAGAAAACGAGTTTTTATACTTGTCAATAACAAAAGTTGTGATTTCAATCGCAGTATAGTGTAACAAAATTATTCGTGTTTTCAGGAGTTTCTTTGAGCTTCACACGGCGAAGAACAACGTAAGTAAACTAAATTTGCTTTCTAATGGCTGAAGATGGGCTTGCATCCTGTCGTAAATTCTGTAAAATGGCATGCGCCAAATATGTATAAGAGGTGCTTAGAACTCATTAATTAGATATCTTCAAACTAGGTACATATCTGGTAGAAAATAAATAAATGATAGAACCAAGCGTAACAACCCTAAAAATGCTTAAATGGACACGTACTTGTTATCAACTTCTCTTCATCTGCCATTTGAAACGTTGTTTCTAGACACTGAAATACTACAAGAAAATGAAGGTCTCTTTAGGAAGTGCAAAATACAAGACCGAGAAATACCTATGTATGTAGGTATAGAGAAAACAACTAAGAAACCTCGTTATTAAAAAACCAACACACCTAAAAAATAATAATAACAATGAAAAAATTTGCTTTATTTGGTGACTATCCTTACCATTAAAATCACACGCGCAATTTACTTCACACTGAAATAACACTGTATGAACAATTATTATCTGAAAATTGGTCAAACAATGCTCTCGTTTGAAGAGAGACACAACTAAGCGTTCATTTAAACATCGTTATAGGGCTGGACGTGAATCAGCGTTCGTTGATTTGCGGCGGGCGGCCGTCACACGTTTTGGCAGGAAATGTGATGTCATGATAATGTTAACGTGGACATAGACAACAGTTTATTCCGCTAAAGATCAAACCACAATTATATATTACTCGCTCCCGCGGTGTTACCCGCGGTCCCTCGGGATTTTTTAATTTTTTCGGGATAAAAAGTAGCCTATGTCTTTCCCTGGGATACAACCTTTAACTATGCCAAATACAACCTTTAACTATGCCAAATTTCAGCTTAATCTGTTCAGCGGTTTGGGCGTGAAAGCGTTACAAACAGACAGACAGACAGAAAGAGTTACTTTCACATTTATAATATTAGTATAGATATGTACCAATGAAAATCCAGGCAGAGTGAGGTAGTGCCTTAAATCTAAAGATTGTTAGTTCGCTAAAGTACCTAGTCAGAGTTTTTATTCAACAGGACCAGTTTTGACCACTTAAAATATTCTTAAAAGCAACTTCTGTCACAACAATAAAGAATCAGGGCATAAAATCAGGCCTAGTGTTGCTAAAGTTGCATCGTGAGGAAACCGGCTAGTATTTCGATAGGCAGCGATGAGCTTGCGACCATAATGATGTTTTCCTGTAGGTAATTATGACTACGTCTGATACTCTATTTTTTCTGACACAGCCCGATAAAAGATAAATTAATATTCTTCTTTATACAGGGTGTAAATAGACTACTACCAAAAACTGAGGGGTTGCAATCAGACCATGATTCTAAACATATTTAACGAAAAAAAAAATTGACTTAGCTAGCTATGTCATTTTATGTTATTTTCGGTTATTTACTACTAGTACAACATAATAAGACCATACCATTACCTGATAATTTCATTTATAAAAGAAAAAAACAATTAATACTCAAAATCCAGCAATCTACGTAAAACAACGCGCCCAGTACAAACGTTCTCCGGATTTTTTCGGAAAATCCTTTTGGATTTGGTGTGTTGGGATGCTGTATCAACCCCTTTCGGCTTCGGTAGACGTCTTTTTACACAAAGTCGTCGCACAATGAATAGTATTATGAAGTTCCCCACATTTTCGAATCCCGACCTCATTACACCTTGTTAGTTGCATTGTGGCGCCACTAACTGGAGGAGTTCTTGAGCCTTTTCTTATGCTTAACGTACGGAACCCGAACACAGAAGCTGGGCTTCATTCTTAGTTTTTTATACATACGCGGCTAATGATGGCGAATAAAACAAAAATAGGTAGGTACATGATGTCTCTACTTTCTACTTCAAGTAGGTAATATTAAAAAAAAACAAATTTTTGTGCATATGGTTGTTACTCCTTCACACAAAAACACTAAATTGATTTAGATGACATTGTTCCTCTGTCATGCAAAAACTATCACACGTCATGAATGGATTTGGATGAAAGGCACAGTGATAGATTTCATTGTAATTTGCACAGTATTCCCGAGGGATCGCGGGCAACACCGCAAAGCACAGCTAGTGACATATAACAAATACAACATCGAATTCAATATTATATTTCTACTACTTACAAATGCGACAGATATGATGTAAGTATGTGTAAGATGTTTGTTGCTCCTTCACGCTGAAACAGCATAACATATTTGAAGATTTTTAAATGTATCCCAAAAATTAGCACCCATGCGGGATTTGAACCCACGACCTTGCCGATCCGTGCGATCTTTAAATATCCCTAAGTGTGCGGTTAACACAATAAAAATATAATCCTTAACATATTTGGTTGAAATTCGTTATAGTGGTCGTTTATATCTTGAATGCTCATGCTACTTTTTATCCCGGAAAAGTGAAGTGAAGTATCAAGGGACTTTACGTAACACTGCGGGGCGCAGCTAGTTTCATTACACAGTTGAAAATTAACGCGTAACATAACACACGTCATGAATTAAGCTAAAGTGCACATTAATGTGCGCAAACAGTTAAAAGAACATTGGAACATTAATTTGGCTTCTTATTGCGCCCGCTGTGTTTCTCAGTAGAATAACTGAAGAGTAATATCGAACAAGGGTCATTGTGCAGGTATGAACATTATTAGAGTTTATACGCTTCATTTCATAAAAATCGCGTAGAATGTATTTTTTCTCTACTACTAGGTACTACTACGGTGATCGTTTTCTAACAAGCGGGCCATGTTGGCAGCTTTGTAGTACAGTCAGCGACAGAAGTTCATGAACAATTGGAGACTTTAAAGCATCATTTTCATCATTGGTAGGAAAATTGCCTATTTTTTTTTCATAATAGTAATGGTGCAAGGCAAAACATCCAATATAAGGTGCAGTTTTATCTAAAACCCTACGAACTTCGAAGATATTAAAGATTCGAATACATCAAATGTTTATGAACTTCTGTCGCTGACCGTACAAGGAAACAAGTTCCTCAGTGCACTGTTCGTTACTCTGCGCTAATAATTTTATTGCGAAGCTAATAACGCTACAGCGAGCCGCGGGAATTATTCAACAATTTGCTGAAAGGAAAATAGACGATGCAGTTTTACACAACTTTATGCATAAAGCCCCTTCCACACAGTCCGGGATAAGCTATCTCCTTGTTTCGAACTGAAGTACTTTAGCGAAAATGAAGTGTTTTGTCTAGTCCTTTTATCTGTGTTGGTTATTTCAGCCTAATCGGTCTTATCTACAGGAAAATTGTTTCATATGTGTGCCACGGGTAGTGTACACATATGAAACTAATTTTCTGCGTTCTTTTTATACATAAATATGGTTTAAACTAGGTTTTAAACTTCATGATTCGTATAACGATCTAAAGTGAGGTCGTGTTTTTTTGTTTGTGCTTTGCAGTTATAATACAAGGGACTCATCGTATAGGAGTCTGAATCTATAACCAGCTTTTACTCGTTGAAATGACAAATTATTTAATCGATAAATTGCATCGATAATTCGATTTGTTTAATCGACCAATCGCATCGATATTCGATTTGTACATTTCGCATTGCATGTTTGGCGCGAGCTTGAAGGAAGTACGTGGCTCGTCAGTTGGCGTGCACTGACTCGATAGAATCAGTTCCGTGCATGTTATCTACTCGTTGCATTTATTAGGTGCCGCTTACCCGCCGGGCTTAGCAAGTGACAGAATGTGAACATTATAATGATAGCATTACTACTCTTAAAATTTTTGAAACCATCTTAGTACGATTTGAACATTCCACCTATTTTTGTTTAGTGAAAAATTTAATGAGACTGAATGACGACTGTATCCTCTAGGTGGAAGTTTTCTCAGGTATACTAAGCACAACGGATCTTTAGCTCTCTGAAGTTAGGTGCAATAGACGATTGCACAGGTTTGGGAGAGTAAGCGAGATAGCACGATTTTAGGTGTCATCAAAAATGGGTTCTGCGCAGCTACTTCAGAGAGCTAAGGAACGATTGTGCGTATTGTAAGTAGGTATAACATCCTTTGAAGATACTTAAGGGGTAGCTGGTGTCCAATATTTAAATGCAGTTGCATACAACTAAAGCTTTTGCAGGAAAATAATGACAAATGATAATTATGTTTTTACTTCTTCAATCTGGAAGAAATAATAAAAAATAAAAATATATACTTATGAAAAAAATAAAAATATAAATATATAGTATGTTTCTACATAAAATTATTCTTCTTCCTGCTTTTATCCCACTTAGTGGAGTCGGAACAACATGTTTCTTTCTTCCATTTCAACTCCTCATATCGGATACATTTAATTGAAGAGGCTAAATTCTTAAACTGAGCAAAACCGGGGCATACATACTAGCAATATTCAAATTTTTAAACAACAGGAAAGTCCCTTAACTCTCACCAGAAAGAGACGTGAGTTTAAGTATTTTTTCCTCGAAATACTACAGTTTCAATAAACAAAAGCTTAGCAGGTAAATGCAGTGAATTAGGCGCAATGGGGCCGAGCCGATGGCGATACCATCAGACAAATGGCTGCGGTACTCCGCCAGTTTAGTGCACCACGAACCGGCATTAATGCCCCCGTAAGCTATACGTCATGTCATACAGACTAGCATATTATCATTCAACTAACTACGCCCCGTAATGTGTTGTGATTGAATCTTTAATTCTATTCCATTCCATTCCAGAGACTGGAACAGAGAATTGTCAATCAGTTAGCTAATGGATGCAATATTTCATGCATAAAGAGTATCAGAGTGATGTAAGGCTCGACATTTTTCCCAAGCACCCACCGTTCCCATAACGACAAAGAATGGTCGTCATAAACTCGATATTCAGTAGTTTTTCGACAGTAATCGCCCATATCTGAAGAATCCCGGTTATTCTTCCTTTATTGAGGAAACTTGCCCGACAAAGGCAATCGCGTAAAGATATAAACAAACATCTAAATCGAGAACGAAATTTAATAGCTCCCTATAATAACCGAATGAGGGTCTAAAAATTATCATAACCCGAACACTACTGGCGACCTTGAAGCAAATCCATCCTGTGTGTACCCACCAGCTTGCCAAGCAAGAATCAACTTAATTTCCTACAAGATATGAGTCAAAGTTTGTGCAAGGAATATAATGGTATTGAAGTACATCGATGCTGAAAGGATCGAGGACTTAGCCAATGTTTTATTCATGAGTGGAATTGGTGTTTGTCCAAATTTGACGTGCCATATCTTGCAGCCAGGATTGAAATTTTGCCAATAAAAACTTACTTTATTTTACAGTTTATGGAGAGGGTATTGTTTTGAGGTTTTGAAGGGTTAGGGGTTCTGAAACTAATGGAATTTGAGGGTGTCCCTTTCATCTTTGACTCTGTATTTTGGATATTTTAATGGTGATTTGTAATCTTTGTGTATTTTTTTTATGTCACTGATATTCATACATAAAACCACGCCTCTTTTCCGAAGGTTTAGGCAGAGACCACGGATCACAATGAAAATTGATTATGGTTTCATATCTAAAGCATTTTTCAGATACCACTCTGTACCGAGAATTCAATCTAACTTCTGCCTTCCTTTCAAAGTTCACATCTTAATTTATATTTTCAAGTATTCTCATGATTGTTTTTCGGAAGATTCGAGAACATTAGATATTTTAGCGGGAGAAAGTTAAAGCAATTTTTGACCGTTGTTCGAAAGTTTGCAATTGAGTTTCACGACCGTGGATATAGAGAAAAAGATGGGTTTTTGGATTCAAATGACAGTTAATTTACTTTTCCCAGAAAAACCTCACGCAGTTCTCATTCAAGCTTACATTTTATTTTTGCTAAGTATTAAAAGTTAAAAAATAAATCTAGCTAGGTTCTCTCTAGGTTAGATAATTATTAAATATAGTTCGCGAAGGAATAGAAGAATAATCATGAGCGCCTAAAACTATTTGAGATTCCAGCGTCATAATTAATAAACTCTTTTTTGAATTTGACTTTGATAATATTACGATCCATACGGTGACCGTCAACCCATTGCCGCTTCTTAAAATCTATTCGTTTATAGCTCATAATTATTAACATTTTGTGAATAACTATTCAATCATGATATCACATGAATCTCCGCTAGGATTCAAACCAACGACCCCGGACGGCACTTATCACTCGGATAGATTACATCGACAGAAACGGCTAAAAGGGACAGAAAAAAAAAGTTCCCTCTGTACCTTGACATCACTTTAATTAATTCGGTCAAGTGTGTTCCATGCAATCGTAAAGTCTTTGAGAAAAATTTGCTGATGGCGACTTAACCTGATGATCGCACACTCATCCGCGTCGTACGCGCCGCAGTCATTTTTCTATACAAAAAATGCTGATGACGTCAGAAAATCGGCTCGCTTCTGACGTCAGCAGTATTTTCTCTATTGAATTGACAGTTCGGTGCGTTCGCTCGGCTGGACTGTGCGACCACCCTTATAAAACTTTTTTCTTTCATTATTTTAACTGTTACAAAATGTATTTTTTTTTTATTTAATTAAACCTTATCCTTTTTTATTACAGCATATCCATAAATTCTACATCAACGTTTGTAGACCGTTATATCTTTGCATGTTATTGAGGAAGTTCCAGCATAATTATGATTTAATAATATTTGCTTTAATTAATTGTATTTTTCAGACTTCCTAATTTATGAATATAAAGTTTACTTTACACTTCTGGTTCGTTATTACCTGATGTTTAAGCGATAAATTAACTTAATGTTTTGAACAACCCTCTCCTAAAAGATAAATAAAATTGTTTACATACAAAGCGGAATATAAATATTTTGAGCCACACCTCGGTATAGATGAGCCTATTTATTTCAAAGTCAAAGTAGTGCTTGTTGATATTGTGAGTCTATTTTCGTTCCTTTTTATATGTGAAAGCGGAAACAATAAAGTAGTATGGAGCCCATGCGTATTTCATTGACTATTTGCAAGTGAGACGAATAAAGAAGGCTTTGAAGGAATGAAGACAAATGTAGATGCGGGCCACGGCGTGTTTGGGCAACGTGACCCAAATAGAAACTGCTCGATGTAGTTTTAAATTATTTATTTATTTAAATTATTGTAAATAAATAAATAAAAATAGTTTTAAATTATTGTAAACAAATCAAAACTTTGACTGGTTTTATTACTCATTTGGTTAAATTCAAAAATCATTTATTTAGTTGGACCGCTACGCTATTGATAGTAAGTAGGTATATTTTTTTAAAGCTTTTTTTGTGATGAAGCCTTTCACCTCTAAAGTCGCAATACGAATGCCCCCAGTTATCCCTATTAATCATTCCCTCGTAGTACGGAGAACCAACAAAAAGTGGTTTCTTGATACACGAGTAAAGATAGATAGATAAAGATGCGTCTGGTCGAAGCGACGCGTGATCCGAGAGCTGGCACATTTTTGGCTCAAAGGATCAGCATTGCCACCCAGCGTGGTAATGCCGCCAGTGTTTTGGGCACGCTTCCGACTGACAGTGACCTGGATCAGTTGAGCTATCTATAGATCGTTTCTAATGATCCTTAGATAGCTTGACTAATCCTGTTGTATTTTGTAAATATATGTAAATATGTAGTAGCTTTGTTTACAATAAAAACTTATCTATTTGATAGATAAATGATTTATTTGACACACATAACAGACAACATAGACACAAAAGCAAAGGCAAGTAACAAAACAAATTAGAAAAAAATTACAGCGCAAAAGTAACTACGAGTAATAACGATCAGTCGAGCACCTACATAGGTGGGTTCAGCAGTGGTATGTGTGCTGTAGTGGGCCAAAAAGGTCCAATCTCAGCTTATTAAAGACCTCGACTATCACGTTGCCCCTCTCACACACATAAAAATCCTTTATTCACCATCTCGCTTGGATTTCAACTCAGACGCGGTTGGTATCTTACATGAAAATGGATTAAAGTTGTATTATTTTAAAGCAGGTGTTTCAGTAAGAAAACTCAAAATAACTTTAATATTCCAAGATTTGTCTTAAACCTGGATATTAAAGTTAGAAACGCAGATGTGGCTGTATAGTTGAAATAGCTTAGAATGCATTTTTGTTGCAAATCTAGGTAAAGGGTTACAATTTGCATATTTCAAAATATGTAGAAGCTTTGTTTCTCTAAATAAATTCACTAAAATGGTTGAGTAAGAACTCGTATTTATGTTTGTGCAAAAAACTTTAACTTGAAGTAAAACAAACCAGCTCATTGTTTTAATTAAACTAAAATGCTCATTATTTAAAAAACCTTCCAAACTTTATCACTGTGGTTTAAATGTTTTACGAATTGTATTTTAAATTAACATTTTAACAACGTATAAATAAAATACTTATCAGAGGGTGTACCTAGTGTGAAAATGAAACATCGAATCGGCCATTTGGACTTGATATCAGATACTATCTGCCTGCTCTTCCAGTTCCATTGGAATATCTCATTCATAGTTTTTCATAACCAGTAAAAGTTCATTAAAATACACCTATCGAAGAACAGCTTCGTCCGAACCAGATTGACTGGCATTTATTTTATTTATCGTCGACTACCCTCACTACCCTCTTTTACGGCCCGCCCCGCAAGCAAAGTGAATTTTGATGCGTTCCCTTTTATATGTCCCAATGAAACGTTTACAGTTCCAGTTTTTGTCTCCCCCGTCTTATTGAGCCGCGGAATGGGTGGGGTTACACTAGAATACATAAAGCTAGAAATACCTAAAAATAATACATACTGTTTACTATACTGACTTCATGATTTTCCCTCTTAGATTATCTTCGAAGGATTATTTACGTAATGTTTGAGAATATCTATCATGCTCTGGGAAATATAGTCTGTAGGACCATGACTGTTCTTCCCAGGGTATGGTATGTTTGTTTTTTAATATCCGCATAATAGAATATTGCTCATATTATTATGTGGCCATGTTGCCACCATTAGGCCGATTTGATAATCGAATCCGTGTCTGTCTTTATCCTTAAAATACAATACGTACTATTTATTCTCAAAAACAGAGTTTATAAAATTAATAAATATCTCTTCGCAAAAAAAATAATCTTGCCCTATAAAATTCTAGTCACAATTTGCTTTTCATTCACATTAACCTGACTAACTTTTAGTGTATTTTTTTGTGGA
Organism: Epirrhoe tristata; assembly: GCA_951394285.1. NCBI lineage: Eukaryota > Metazoa > Arthropoda > Insecta > Lepidoptera > Geometridae > Epirrhoe > Epirrhoe tristata. Next base: position 10,216,809 of record OX596152.1, read on the forward strand.
TTTTCTAATCTTCAGTTATGGATTTAGGTATTTTAGTTCCTTCGCTAGCTGTTTGTATTGCTTTGTTTTGAGCTCGGCTTCTGACGTCGTTACCGTTTCGTTTGGCGTCTCTCTGTATTCGGTTAGCACTTTATTGGACTTTGCGAGTGTTATATCGATTTATGTTTGCAGTATAAAAGTAAGCTGGGATATAATAAAATGTACAATTGTCTGCGGTGTGTATTTTAAGCATTTAGTTATACTAACTAGTGTCAAATAGGCTAGTAGTGATTGTTTCTACCTACCGAACCGTGTCTGTTGCCTTGTTCTTCACGACATTGGTCGTGAAAGAATTGGAGTAAAATAAACTATCAATATCGAAGCTTTATGCCATTTTATCAATATTCCTGATACTAAACCTAGTTTGCCTCCTGATACAGATAGGTACTTAGTTAGGTATAAGTTTTCAAGTAAAAATATAATTGTTCTTGTTTTCATAATAAATAACTCAAAAGTTTAAATACATAGTTATAATTTCAACAAATAAATCATTCTAATATCGAAATAAATTTACGTTTCAGCCAATTTATTTGAGAGCTTACTAATTATTTTGAGCAGAGTACATTCAAATAATGTGTTTCATCGTTTTATCGCGACTGCAGGCGATATGTAATGAATTGAGCTATTATATTTAGTGTGTAAATAAAGAGATTTCAAATGATATTGATTAGCCAAAATATTTATGCAATGGAAAAAGAACCGTGAAAGTTTTTTTTTTATTTCGTACCGAAAAAATAATTATAATTAACCTAAGTAAGTACCTACATCTAATTATAATGAAAAAGTAATCTGTTCAGCGGTTTCAGCATGAAAATGTAGTTTTTTACATACAGACATATAGAGTTACATTCCCATTTATAATATGAAAACAGGCCTGATTAAGTTCCTTGTAAACTTTCTTTGTTGCCTAAAACAAAGTTATTATTGTCTATTTAGTGTTTTCTTACTGTTTTGTACAAAAACAGCAATCCGGCATGTTTTTGCATACATAACTCCGGCTCTACATCCGACAGTAACGAGTAGACCGGAACGGACACTGTTTGCTAAGCCAGCGTAGTGCAGGAGCTCGCGATGATATTGCATCCGGGATATTCGGAACAAAGAGATAGCAAAGCAGGTTAATGCTGCGATGCAAATTAAATTGTTGAAAGCTAGCTCTATATTGTTTTAATCAGATTATTTATTATATTCTCTATATTCTCCTACAAAAGTCATATTTTATTAACCTACATACACCTGTATATAAAAATTTAACACCAATACTCTGAAACAGTAGAGAAAAACTTTGTGAGCATGTTGCAGAACCCTAAAGAGTTCGGAAAAGAGAGCCTTAAAAATACTTACTTTTAGATTCAATGATTGCCTTCCTACCTAATTGTTCAGACTAATTACAATGATTTTATTTTACATCTGTACTTCCTACACTACAAAACAAACCTAGTTCAAGATTCTTTCTTGAATGAATCATAAATAAAATTTTCAACTTTCCATACCTATACAGGGTGTAAAAAGACAACTACCGAAAACTGAGGGGTTGCAATCAGACCATGATTCTTAAGTTTAGCGTAAAAAAATCATTTTTGACTTAGCTTAGTCATTTTATGTTATTTTCAGTTATTGGCTAATAATACAACATAGTAAGACCATACCCACCTAATAATTTCATCTTTTAAAGAAAAAAACAATTTAAACTCAAAATCCAGCAATCTACGTAAAACGCGCCCAGTACATACGCAAACAGTAATCTTCAAACGCTGTTATCTCCGGATATAATGAATTTTTCGGAAAATCATTTTGGATTTGGTTGTGTGCTGGGATTCTGTACCTACCCCTTTCGGCTTCGGTAGACGTCTTTTTACACCATGTATCTCTGTAGTCTCCCACATTTTCTCACAAATAACATCAGCAGATCATAAAAATGTTAATCAGCTCCTGACCTATAAGATACAAGACTAGAGGGTACAAAGAATCAATCGGACAGAAGCTGTTTTCATTTTCAATCAGCGCTGGCCCTCTGGGAGGTCCCGGGTGCCCCTCCGATGGACTAACGGTTTTGTAGTACCTACTGTTTTTGATTTAAAAATGTTTTTTAACTGGTTGAGTCGATGTTCTTTAAAAGTTATCGCGAGTATCAAAAAAGCTTGTTGTTTTGTCGTCGTCAGATAGTAAAAAGGTAAGAGTAGATAATACGTACAAGGCTTTGTTCAACTTAGGCTTAACCAGAAGCCATTTGTATGGGATGGGATCTTTTAAAAGGATGTTTGTATATCTCTGATTTAAATGTTTACTTTTTACATTTAGGGCGTGTCGCTGTATTTTCAAGGATCTTGAGTGGTTCGATCTGAGCATGTCTACCGTGCTCTAGAAAGTGATCTTTATTATTTAAACAAAGTTCACGTAGCTCGTAATATTTGTACAATTTGCACAAAAGGGTGCCATCTTTCAGTATTCCGAGCTGATTGAGAGGGACTTTATCTCAACACCTCGTAAAAGTGTGCGGTTTAAAAATATAGCGGCTGAAGATTCATAGGTATGGGCTTAAATAAATATATTGCTAAAATCCGGTGGGAGGAAAAAATATTCAGCCTTTTTGAGATTGTTCGAGCCAGATTAAAGTCGTGGGTCGAATGTTTACAGAATTTTGATTAATTTGAGAAATATGCAAAATAAGGTTCCGATTCTAGATTCAATTTTCAAAGATTCAAGGTTTTTGTTGATATTTTTATGTTGGAAAATAAGCTTTGTAAATTACGAAGATTAATGGGAAAGAAAAATGTATTAGTAAGTTCGTTATATTTCACACGCTTACCTCATGTATCGATGTTAGTTTTACTAATAAATATAAATGTATTTACATGGACAAAATTGAGGTAGCAAGCAAATAACATAAAAGAAAACTCATTCGCGTACATATACTAGATCGGCATCATTTCGATATTACTTTCCATATCATTTTTAATATATTTTGTAATTCTATATTCTCGTAATATTGTTCGACAAAACTAGCTCTCAGTAATAGGTATACATTTTATATATTCCCGAAGAATATATTACGCCTTTCGAGAGCGTGATTTGAATAGCTTTGTATCACGAGGTAGGACGGGCGACGGGGTTCGTAAACTACCCTCATGGGGAACACATGTCGTAAGATCGACGGGCCAATGATCCCATGGTTGTAAATCTTGAGACGTATGAGTTTAGACGTTGTATTAGGTATATGGAGTAAATATGCTTATGATTGGCATAAATATTTTTGAAAGGTGTTCACTTATAGATGATGATGATGTTTATCACGTCTTTTGTTTCGGACACACGTGATAAAAACTGGTTTTCCAAAAATACATGCAATAATTAAAAAAACTGCTTTTTCGCCCTTTTTTCTTCCGTGGAAAGCGATAGGTTGAATTTCCATCGTGCATGATAAAATTTGAGTGTGTTTAAAAAAAAATAGGTAAATAAAAAAAATACTATGTAGAGACTTTGTAACAAGCAGAGCTTAATGCACAAGACTAGAAAGTATTCACCATATTATGTGATGCTAATAACTATGGCTTACAATATGTTCGTGCTCCTAGTTCCTGGAAGCTCTAATACTTGTACTATTTTCTCTTAAACGCGCAATATGCGCATAGATCTAGCTATGAGCATTGTGTTCGCTGCTACATGAACTAGGTTTTTTTTTTGTTTTGTTGCCTTCATAAGAGAGTGGAGATGTCAAAGATGATTTTTAAATATATTGAGGAGACCTTTGCCAAGCACTGAGACTAAATAGGATGACTAGGTAAAATATATACTTAGGTAATGTTAAAGTGTATTTCAAAACATATTTTGCGCTTAAATAAGATAAGATAAGATACATTTATTTCGTATAAACATTGTAAATAAAATATTAAAAAAACAATATAGTACAAATGAATTAATAAGTACCCCGCACTAGGACAAGCCTGATAATGATTCATCATCATCATCCGCAGCCCGACTTCACTCACTGCTGGTTATAGGCCTCCCTTCACTTTTGCCATTCTTCCCGGTCCTGTGCCAGCCTGATCCACTGTCGGCCTTAATAATAATAATGATTAGTTTCTGTAAAGATATTTTATAAATCTGAATCATATAACGTTTGCCGAAATATCGGTGCACATACAAACAAGAGGAAAAAATACACACAGACAACTCCTTTTTTCAAGTCAGCTAACCACATAAACCTTTTTTCTTTATTATTAGGGGCACGATGCGTACTCTGTTTGTTTGTTTTTAAACCTTACGACTTCAAATTGCATTTAAATCATATGTACTGCTCACACATCGTTCTAGGGGTGTTTTTACATTGGTGACATGTCATAGCGTGTGTCGTTTGACACAAGCTTATCTTACTAGTCGATTTCGGCTAAGGAATAATACCGGTGTGTTTCATTAAAAGTTAGAGTAGGTGTCATAATTACCCCCCCCGATGGATTCCAATCTTGACGCGATGGGGGGGCTTAGTAACCGTGGTTTGGAGGCCCACGGTGAAGCAAAAAGGAATCCCAGGCGGGGACGCCCTGGTGGCGTCTGGCGGATAGGGTCGCGGGTGAAGAGGCGTGTCGGTGTTACGTTGCCGCTCGCCCTATCTCCCGCGACCCAACGGTGGCGCACCGTAAGATGCGTCGGCGGCGGGGCCGCAGTGGAAGAGGAGTGTCGGTGTTACGTTGCCGCTCTCCCTGTCCTCTGCGGCCGTTTTTGGAGGCTTCTCCACGCGCACCTCTTTAATTAGAGTGCGCAGTGGACGAAGGGAGCGGAGAGCTCTGGTGGTGAGTAGCGGACCCTAGGTGCGGGGGCACCTTCGTCCGCCTTGCACTATTCACCACTATGCGGGGCCGCCTTAAGGGCGGGGATCGCCAGAGGGGGACTGGACGGCTGTGCCGGTTTCCCAGACCCCCTCCATTCCAGGCGACGCCGGAATGACGCTGGGTCGTTTAGTGGGTATACCGGGAGTCCCCGGGGAGTCCCACATACCCCTCTCGCCCCCCGGCGGAGGGGATGCGTAATGCATTTTTCCCAGCGAGAAAAAAAAAAAAAAAAAAAAAAAGGTGTCATAATTACAGTACGAATAATGACTTGAACACAACTTTAACTTGCTATGAAAAACACCAAAATTCAAAATTCCGTCAATCTTTTCAAAGAAATCTTGGGTCACTCATCTGTGGCTAAATATTAGCACTAAAGGTCCGTTTAAACGAAGTGCATGTTAAAGTGCCATAATGAGTACAACACTACAATACCCAGATGCAGAATACTATGTAGCAAGTATCATGGGAAGTCATGCGGCAAATGTCACAAAATGTACCATCACAATAAACAAGCAACCGATAAATCTAAGTCTAAACAGCCAAGTGTGGGACAATGCGCGCGGTACCTAATAAACACGGCGATAAAACCGCAGCGAACAAAAGTAAACAGGACATCCGCTTCAAAAACAATGCGTAATACCAACCAACCAAAAAAAATGAATATTTGTTCAAACGAATTTCGCGCAGTCCAAACAAACTTTTTCAACTGAACCCGGTCGGAAGCGGTCGCGGATGGGTTTTCGAATTTTTCACGGAACGCTTTTTTTGGCGCGAGATAATTCGGTTTAAAATATCGACGCGTCCAAAGCGAGAGCGGCTAACTGCATTTTTAACGATAGGGAGAATTAAGGAGTGAAATGGTCGGCTAGACTACTCTTGGCACTCGTTTACTGCTGGCTTTAAAGTAGTATTGTAAGAACAAAGTTATTAAACACATTTTCTTACTTGGAAAACTGCGGGTTTTAAAAAAATATTTAAACATAAAGATTAATATTTCTTTAATATTCCTAGATTTTTATTTACAGAATCTAAGCTATATTTACGAAATACAACAGGATTAGTCAAGCTATCTAAGGATCGTTAGAAACGATCTATAGATAGCTCAACTGATCCAGGTCACTGAGGTCGGAAAAATATTTCTTCATAAGACGATCATCTGGGGGCACGGAAGTGCCCCCGCCAAGACTAGAAAGAAGAGCGAGGCACTACCTACCACTCTTTATTTTTGAGCTGCCATAGTTTCGGTTCAAATCTTGCTACAAAGCTGAAACTTTCAGGATAAGGTGTCCTCTGTAGGATCTCTAAATATACCAAGTATCATTAATTATGATCATTTAGATCCGACTCAAAAATGTGGATTTGATGAAATATCATCAGTTAAAACCAATTTTTGTATGTACGTAGGTACCAAGTACTTTTCAAAACCAATTTCAAAATTAGATAAAACTTAGTCTTATTTCATGAGTTTTTATGAGTTATGTCACTGAGAGACAGAACAGTAGACCTTAAACCCCACGTTTTATACCGGCTAATAAAGTTTGCGCTCAAGATGCGGAGGAAATGTTATTAAATCGGAGACGTAGACGGTGACGGAACGCTTCTCCGGACGGAAGGACTAGTCTGGGAGCTGGCGGGAACTATCTCATGATACAAGATTTTTGTTTTGCCATGAACAGTAAAATTGGGCCATCATTTTAAAAGTCAGACAATCTCGTCTTATTTGTTAGTAGATGGTGGAACCTATTAGCGACCGGTGGTGGACCGTAAATTCATTAAAAAAAATACCGTGTTCATTCATATTAAGAAACAGTAAAGTTATGGTTATGAAATTCTTCTTCTTCTTCATTTGTAAATTAAAAAAAACGGGTTTAAGCCATTTAATTTAAGTGGGCCACTAATGACAAAACAATTATTTTAGCGCAACTTCTTTACTTCTAAACTTGGGAATAAAAATGAAATTTGGGTACTTTATTAATTTATATTGTGTCGAATTAATTATAAATAAGTTTACGCATAGTAAATTTTGTTTTAAAACAAACAATACCAACTTGAACCATTGTTTTCCGATACTTTAGAATTTAGATTGATGAATGGTTTAAATGCCATTGACATCCAAGGGCATCTTAAGTCTATCAATAAAACGAGAGTACGAGTGGTATAGTGGAAACAGTCTCGCTTTCCCAAAGTCCAGAGTTAGAATCTAGGCTTGCACCAAAGAGTTTTTTTGGTCCAAAAAGTAATTTGCACTATTGGCCAGCTGAAACGGTGAAAAAAATCATCATGCGGGCTTTTGTCCGAAACTAAAAAGTGCGATTTTTTGTCAAATGCACAAAAGGATTCGAACTAGCGACATGATATCGCCTCTTTGCGAGAAAAATGTGTTATCTCGAAAACTGCAATTTTACAGGAAGCTATTTTTAAACTTTTAAACAGTTATATAAAGCAAATTAATGTTTTTTTAAGTTACATCTATGACAAATTAAATGAATTATATATTTAACTATAAAATAATGCAAAAAAGAATACCATAATTTAAAAGATTTTGGAGAAAATAAGCAATAAAAAAAAAGGAGGATATTATGTCATGTTTTTCCTGAAAATATATAAAAAAGACGGTGTAACAAATTAATTTGTCACATTGTAGATGATATTTTTTTTTACTTTGTGCTGAATCGTAATGATGTAGTTCGTAATTATATAATAATAACACATTGTTGAAAATAGAAACATTTATTACACCAATGAAATAGTTGTAGCTAAACAGTGGTTACTTTGGACATAATTATTACTAATCAACAGTTAACAATCAACCTATATTGATTATTACCATTTTCTTCTCACTATAGTGTTATTCCTTCTTACATACAATCAACCTTATAATAAAATAATCGAAATCAACTAAGTAACCACTATTTTTGCACAATTGTATAAGTTTTTCAAGATTTTATTAGTTTTTGTTGATTTATATGATTTCCCGCAGATTCTTAGTTGCTTTGCAACATTTTTTTCCAATATCATTTTCTTCTTAGCCTTTTTTCCCCCTTTTTTTGTTGGAGTTTTAGCTGGTTGATTTGACTCCATTTGCGTGGTGTTAATATTTTCAACGGCAAGCGGTTCATTTTCTGTTATGAGCAGGTCGTGTGTGGTATTAAATATAGTTTCTTGCTCGTATGTTGGGTCACATTCAAATCTATGGTATTTACTGTTGTATGTACAGTAGCTGCACTAGAATAAAAAACGTCTTTTCATTGGAAAGTCGTTGCTGGTATAGACGTCATTTTCGTCGTCAGATTCTGAAGACCTTCTGCGTGCTGGTTTCATAACTTCATAGTTTGGGTCTTTTACGGAATCATCACTATCTAGAAAAACGAAAAAAATGCTATCAAACTTTTAAGTATCTTAAGTTCTTAAATAATATTAGATACAGCTATCGAGTACATTAATATGAGTTTTATTAAAATCTTGATGAACTACTGCTACTAGAGGAACTACTGCTGCTACTACTAGTTGATTCACAACGGCGACGAATGGCCATTATAGAGTCTTCTTTGTCTAAAATATATAAAAATGATAATTATAAAACAAACATTACTCAACCAAAATTACATTAACTAACAATGTTATAATAATAATGTTACTTACCCATAGCAACTGTTGTAGCGCTGGAACCAGTAACTTCCTCAGTTTGGTAGGTTTAATTTTTTTCATTCATGTTAACACCACGCAAATGGAGTCAAATCAACCAGCTAAAACTTCAACAAAAAAAGGGAAAGTTTCCATTTGAGACATAATATTATGAAATTGCCTTGTTCTCGGTCATTATTTTTTGTTGCCAATAGAACTAAGTATTTTGACCGCTACCCCATCTGAAAAAATAAGTATTATTTCAACAACAACGTGATATCAGATTTTATAAAAATTAGCATTCGATACATTTTTTCAAGAAAACCGAGTTATATACACTTTATCACGTTATAAAATAAAAAATATCATAGAATTAATACATACCTTTGCATTATAACTGTGGTATACTCGTGATGTCAAGTTTTTGCAGAAAAGCGAGAGCTTCTTACCCTTGGCGCTAAAAGTGACAACTAACTTGACACATTGTTGAAAACAGAGTACTATTTGAAAGAGACAACGTGAAAACGCAATGTACCACTGTGGTGTCGTCCTTTTCTCTCATAATTTCGCTGTCTCTCACTCAATAAATACCGCGTTTTTACAGAAAATAAAGTTGAATGCGGCGGTTTCGATTATCAAATAAAAAAAAATACGCATTTTTCGAGATAACACGTTTTTCTCGCAAAGAGGCGATATACTCATATCTGTAGGTAATTCAGTCATTTAGTACCCATAACACAAGCTCTGCTTACTTTGGGGCTAGCTGATGATGCTGTGTGAAAAGTCCAGCATTATTTATTACTTTATTTTATTTATACAGGGTGTAAAAAGACGTCTACTGAAGCCGAAAAGGGTAGGTACAGCATCCCAATAAACAACTAAATCCAAAAGGATTTTCCGAAAAAAACATTATATCCGGAGAAAGCAGCGTTTGATAATTAATGTTTGCGTATGTACTGGGCGCGTTGTTTTACGTAGATTGCTAGATTTTGAGTTTTAATTGTTTTTTTTTCTTTTATTAATTATATTATCAGGTAGGTATGGTCTCATTATGTTGTCCTGGTAGTACATAACCGAAAATAAGATAAAATGACGGAGCTAAGTCAAATTTCTTTGCGTTTTTTTTCCCTAAGTATGTTAAGAATCATGGTCTGATTGCAACCCCTCAGTTTTCGATAGTAATCTTGTTACACCCTGTATTTACCTATATATAATTAGGACACATCTTACAAAATTACGCCCTAATTACTCCATGATACAAAGAACCAAACACAAAGCGACATCTCACAACATGGCGGCGGCGGAGTCCTCATTAATGATTATGTTCATACGCATAAGTTAACGAGGAAGACAAGACGCGTAATTAAACGGATAGTTGGACTCTGTTGAAGATGTGAGGTCATGTTTAAAGGTCACTTTCACATTGCTTTTGTCAATGGAAAATAAACTTTAGGGCCCTTATTAATAAATGTTTATTTACAGAAACTAAGCTACTACATATTTACATATATTTACAAAATACAACAGGATTAGTCAAGCTATCTAAGGATCGTTAGAAACGATCTATAGATAGCTCAACTGATCCAGGTCACTTTCAGTCGGAAGCGTGCCCAAAACACTGGCGGCATTACCACGCTGGATGGCAATGCTAATAAATGTTATGTAAAGTTACGCCAGGTTTAAACTTACTAATAAACCTGGTATAAAGTTATTCCTGAGTATAAAATGTCAAAATGTATGCTATTCCTATTAGTTATTCCTATTTAATTCCGAGGAGTTACTTTACACCACGTTTATTAAGCCTAGGAAAATTTGTGATTATAATGGAATGCTCTGCAAAATGTTAGAATGTTTGCACGTGCCTATAGAATCACAGATAATTCGCACTAAAAGCTAAATTTTAGCACTTCTTATAATAATACCTTGATTCTGATAAATTCAATGGGGCTTATTACAAGAGAATGAGCTGAGCTTAGACCAAGTCTAACTAAAAAACTGTCCCTAGAAAAACGATCTTTAAATACTCGTACATAGAACGCTTTTTTGTGATTACAGTTTTGTTTTGACATGTGTCAACATGCGGTTCAACCAAGGTTTTACGTTTTTATAATAAGCAGCAATGAGTTTATTTATCTCTAGATCGTGTTTTGGCTCAACTGATTCTTTTATTTTGTAAAATGTAGTTGCTCACTTTCTGTAAAATATTGTATTATTTATAAGTATTTCAATGATTTTATGTTCACTATTAACACTATTAACGGGATATTTACCATGATTCAATTTGGAGTTTTACTCGCAATGACCAGTTCTTTCGTGATCATGGCGTGTGCAACTGCGCCAAAATATCGAGAAACTCCAAATAAATTGAATCATGGTAAATATCCCGTTAATAGTGTTAATAGTGTTGAAAGCCATGATTGTTTAAAAATATCTTATGTTCGTGATATAGTCCTGTAATATTTCCACCACCAGCTCCTGCCCCAGCTGTCTGGCTCCCGTCCAGACAGGGACGTGGTCTGTGAAGCTACGTTACATAGGCGCGTTCCTTACAAACACATCTTTTTACCACAAAGTCAAGGAAAGAGACATTTTTGCAGTCTATGTACCTGTGTTTAGTTGTATTCCGTTGCGGCTTTACTACATTTTAAACTCATTGGCCCTTATTAATAAACATGGTGTAAAGTTACGCTGGGTGTAACTTAGGAGTATCCATACAATTTTTGGAGTTTAAACCTGGAGTAACTTTACACCACGTTTATTTATAAGGGCCGTGGGTTTTAATATGCGAGCTGCAACCAGGGTCGTATTTTGGACCGATCTTCTTCTTATTCATTATTTCTTTGGAACGATAGATTAAAATCGCTAAACCAATCAGAACCTTCGTGCAAGAAATTAGAATAGAATAGAATAAAATAGAAAATTCCAGCATATTTTAGAAATAAATAATAAATAATGCTGGACTTTTCACACAGCATCATCTATGGGTATTAGATCACTGATAAACTACTTATATACTTTTTGTTTGTAAATACATACATATTATACATAGAAACACCCAGACCCGATACAAATATCTGTAGGTCATATGGTCATATACAATGTCATGTTATATTATATCATGTCAATACAAACGCCGTTCAATCATTGTTATGTATACGAGTATAAACATCATCACATCATACCAAAAACATCCGAACGAAGTAATGAAATGAACATTTATGAATTTCCATACGCCATTAGAAATTGAATCTGTGCAATTGGTATTCCGCGCGTTCACCGGTATCTAGGTGATTGCTTTCATACCGTAATTTAGAGTCCCGCGATGTAAAAAATTGCTCGTAGCAGCGTAGCAACCGCGTAGCAACCGCGTAGCAATCGCGTAGCACTGTAGTTTGCACGGATTCTGCGTAGCCCTCATTTTTTTTTTTTACGAAACAGAAATTTACTTTTTATATAGAGCAAAGCGACTGCTTGTTGAAATATTTTTTATTACAATAGTGTCATTTAATTTGAGTGTTTAATTTTGTAAGCCTCTATATAAATTTCATATAATAAATAATTAATATTAATAAATACGTCCTCATAATCTGAGGTTTACTGAATTCATTCTGATTTGTATGAATTGTTCTAACATCGTAAAAATATCGAGTGATCTAGCTGATTAGGTCAGCTGGTTCACTGCGTGTGAAAATGGCAAAATTTTTAATAACATTCAATATAAAGATTGGGACCTGTTTCTAGTGCGATATTTGATAATTAATAATGAAAAAAAAATGCGCTTATTATATTAATGTCGTTAAACGTAAATGTAGCGATGGGTAGACGACATTAAGAGGCATAGATTTTAGATGCGTGAGGCACAGGATCAAAATGAATGGCGTAAACAGAGGGAGGCCTACACCCAGCAGTGGGATGTTCTTGGCTGCGGATGATGATGATGATGAAACGTAAATGTATCCGCGGCCTTAGGCGTTTTTCATAGAATATTTTTACTTTCTTTACAGCTTCTGTACTTTGACTTGAGTAAACCAGTTTTTTAGACCTAGCTGTGGGTCATAAACGGCTTTTACGAGGCAGTATAGAGTCGTGGGTTCTATCCGGAGTACCGTAACGTGACTTTTCATGGAGCTTGTAATCTCTGCCGTGTGGGTAACGCGATAATTGATTCATTTGCACGCTAAGAACCCTTAAACTTTTTATGTGTTTTTTTTTACTTTGTTTGATTTTGTAATTCTATTTTTTGAATTCAATAAGCAATGGATTTGCATAAATTCCAGTGATGCATGGCCGGGATTCGAACCCACGACTTTCATACTCAAATATTATCTTAGTTCTAATTACGTGACTTCTGTTATTGTCTGTTGATCCCACTTGTTCAACTGGCACCTAGTTTTAAGACTAGAATAAATGCTTTTTGACTTTGACTTTGGCTGAGACCAAGACTTCTCCGTAGTAATAAGGCAGTTTCAGTAGGTAATGTCAACTTTAGAAAGGAAATTCGGGAACTTGCTTTCAAAAACTGCTTCCAAGAGTCTTTTGGCAAGTAAGTCGCGTGCAAGACATTAAATCCCTAAGCTCTCTTTTCATGTTTCATTTCCAAGTTTCTAATAAACTTCAATGTATAAAATGAAGGAATCTCAGCGAGCGAGCACCTTATCTAGAGAAAATAAATAGCAATTTAAAAATATACATCACTATCTATATTATTGTTGACTGACTGACTGGTAAAGTGACTTTTAAATGGTTTTATTTTAAGGTAGAAAAACTTTGGAAAAAGGTACTTTGTACCCCAAACACTAAAAACTAAATAACAATATATAAAACAATATATTCCTAGTGTAAGTACATTTTCCAAAACGAAAAGTTTATTGATGCAACGCTACGATTAAAATCTACAGCCTTCGGATTGGCAGTAATGGGCGATGTAATTTCGAAATGATTATTTTATTGCTTCTAAAGATCTCTTCAAAACTTAAAATATAACAAATCACAACAGAATTCGCGGGCAATCTACTAGTCACAATTTAAAAATAAAACACAAAACTTGCAAGAGCTTTCACCACTACCGTCTGAACATGTTTCAAATCGTTCCTTTGAGATATTACCATCTCTCCAAAATAAAATACACCTTATAGCTACTAACATAGACTTCAATTCCCTATATGCGTCTTTTCATATGCGGAAGTCACTCAAGCGAAAATAGCCTCTATTGCTTATGCATAAATCACATATTTCATACCCAAATATGTGTGTGACTGTCATAATCCCCAGACGTGGATTCCGAAGGTAGGTTTTGGGGGTAAGTTAAATGCGATCTGTGAATTCCTTGTTTCTGCCAGAAATGGTGCCTCGTGGCATTTCGAACTGACATTCCTTTTAGGATGTTATTAGATAGAGTGCCGAAAGGAATGTCATTTGTTCGATACAGTTCTGCTTTGGAACGTTTGTGCATGTAGCTGCAGTGGTATGTATGGACGATATTGTGAGTAAAGGTTTTTGCTAAAAAGAAACGCATTCACTCTGCTACCTGTTTTTGTTAGGGATTCTGCGGAACACAGATAATTTATCTGAAGTGAATGATTTTGTTGGCTGAGTGGGGTAGTGCCTACAATTTGGGTCAAGTTGTGGGCTAATAGAGTTCCGGTTCACTAGTCGGTGAGGATCGCGAGTTCAAGTCCCGGATAGGTGCAATTTTCGAAATGCATTTCAAGTGTGAGGTCAACACTATTCATTCCAAAATAACTTCTTGTTTTCAATAGTTTCCAAGCGCATTTACCCAAAAACTAAACCAGGAAAGCAGTAGGAGTTAGTATTCTCATAGGATTTGTGAATATGTTTTAACGTTGTATTTTATAATTCTTTGCAGTCGGGTGATTCACGTTTTAACGCCCATACACACGTGCACTCTTCGAAGAAAAACAAAAAATAGAAGAGTCAAGGATCGGCCACCAACAAAACTAAAACATCAATAAAAACAAAGAACACTATTGATAAATTCCTCTCACGTTTTGCGAGCTACAACAAAAGTTTGTAAATAAATAATATCGAATGCTCCGCGCGGAAACATAAAGTTGGCATGCACTAGAACCGCAGTAAGGGATGATAGATTGGCCAATATCTAGACTGGAAGACAGGTTTCAGGTAGACTAAAGTTTCTGAAAGTTTTATTGGATAAACGTTTCTGATTGTACAATTACTAGAGGTTATTGTGCTACATACAGCACAATACATTTCAGCATCTTATTTATTTATTTGTTTATCTTTGACATGTTCTGGTTCAAAACAGGAGCAAGACTGTATCCCGATGGCCGGAGATTTCCAAACATTTACAGGTAAGTAATTTTAAAATCTTTTGAAAATGTCTGAAAGTGGAGTCAGACGCAAGTTCAAATAAATATTCGGTATCATGTCTCTTGACTGAAAATAGCATTCTATGCATTATCATGATGATGATGATGACGATGAACCAACAAAGTAAAATCAGCCTTATCTTATAAATTCTACTAATTTTGCGTTTCTTTGTCAAAAAGTTGCTATTTCTAAAGCGGAATGGTGTGTAACTGTAAATAACAACAAGAATCGCGCAATGACGCAATCACAATGAAGGTTTAAACTGAAGTGTGCAAGTAAATGTTGCATGTAAGCCGAAGAAGCTATTTCCTAAATTCCAGTAGACGTTGTATCCTTTTATTTTCCTTTCCTCTTTACCTTAACGTGTAATACTAAAATTTTATATCGATACGGTATCGGTTGCATTGAGCCGTATCGTGGCTTAATAGCCCATTCAGCTTTAAATACTTAGAAAAGTGGCTAGAAAATTCTACTATTTATTACTTTGTCATTGAAAGTGATACGGGTGATGGCGTGCTGAGTGCTCAGCTGATACAAGAGCGAGTTCGATTCTCGAGACGAATCGAAATGAACTTGAATTTTGCAGCGACATAATTTCACTAACGATTGGAGAATTACATAATACTTCATTTTCATCACCCATTTTATTTTCATAAGGTCTTTTGGAGAAGATTCAAAAACATAAAAATATGTTCATGAACTTTTGTCGCTGTGAAATATGGTGCTAGATTTTTATTTTGTTTTCAAATCAATGGTGATTGTTAGCTGTCCGACAACCACTGATTTACCGTTTAATACTACCACTTGTACACGTCAACCAAACTATTTGTTATTTCAAACGAAAAATACTAATAAATCACTAGAAAATTAAACGAGTCCATTGCTGCGTATTACTTAGCCATTAGCAGTTCGCCGCTGTGTGGCGGGTGATGTATGGCGCACGTGATTTATCTGCCGGACATGACTGTGTTTGTTTTTAGTGGTTTAGCGATGGGAGTGGAAGGATTATGTCTTGCTCTGCGCCAAATGTCTGTCTCCTACGGGTTAAAGGAACGTGGAAAATAACGTATTTGTTTATTAACATATCAGTAGGCAAATGTGTGGGAAGAACCCACACATTTGCCTACTGATATGTAAAGAAAATGTCGCTGTCATCCTACTTCCTACAAATATTAAATGCGAAAGTCTGTGTCTTTAAATGTTTGTTACCACGTATCTCCGTGACGACTTAATCGATTGTGATAAAATTTGGAATGTAAATGGTTTATGTTTTGGATTTTATCTGATTTTAAAAAAGGGTGGTAAAGTTTCTATGGAAAACGCGCAGACTAAGTCACGCGCGGATTCACTAGTGTAGTATAAAGAATTACTAAAAGAGACCACATTGGAAAAGTTATGGAGAAAATTGACAAGAGCTCTAAAATTTATATATTTTTTGAACATGTGGGATACCAGGTAGTATGGTAATAGGCAGCGATTTGCTTGCAACCTATCACTTATACAAAAAAATCCATTCACGCAATATAACAAATTAAATTTATGTCTCCTTAGTCTCAAATAAGTGAAAATTAAAGGTACTCAAGCCATTTTTTATGCGTTTTTCAGAACTTGCAAACCTTTATCCTACCAGTACCTAACAGTTCCACTACGCCAACACAGCTATATTCGCGGATTATCTCCCAACAATATCAATTAAACCTGTAATAAATCCATTTAAATCGCTCCATTAACTTATCTAACGCCAAATTAATTATGCACCGAGCCGAGCGTTATTTACGGAAACTAATTATGTCGCGCTAATAGTCGGCTGACCGCACGTCGTTATGTTCAAACAATGATGTACTGGGTGTATTGAGACTACTCACCTAAACTAGGACAGTCATTTTGTTCAGCTTAGCTGAATTTACCATAAAATAAATAAATAAAAAATAAATAATGCTGGACTTTTCACACAGCCCCAAAGTAAGCAGAGCTTGTGTTTTGGGTACTAGATGACTGATATATATACTTATATACTTTTTGTTTGTAAATACGTATTATACATAGTTTGATCAGAGCCTTGTACAATTTAATGGGCTCTGCTGGCACATAATTATCTACATAAGTCATTTGACAAGGCATAACAGAGTATGGTGAAAATAGTCTACCCCGCTATGGAATATAGTCTTGATTCTGTTTCGTATTCAATAGGATTCAGTGTTCTAACATTTTTGATTAGCAAAGCTAAAAAATTACAAAATTACACGTACCTCGACTCGCAACTAACAAATATACATTTTGTTTGTCCTTAAATTCTTCCTCCTTAGTTTCAAAGTAAATTGTAAAGAAAAATACACCTCAGTGTTGCTTTTTTCATCAGGCCATTCATATCTAATATTGATGAACAGGCGCCGGGCGCCAATATCTATCACGATTCCATCACGGCGCTGGATAGACACTTTTATAGCTTCCAGTCTATTTTTAAAAAGAAACTCAGTTTTCACCCTACCTGAGTGCTCGTTGGCGTGGTTGCTTCTTCCTTGTTTATGTGAGTTATGCGACCGTCTGCACGGTCATTAAGTGGATAGGTGCCCGCTAATGGCAGTCTAGTATTTATTGTGAGCTAATAGTTGAGATTGAGTTGGTTTGAAGTAAAACTTGGGTGTGTTGAAATAATGGCATCAATTTCGTTTTACGATTACTATACTTACTTAAATCATTGTTTTTATTTGGTATAAGCTAAAGTTTTATTTTGTGTAATGTAACATTAATTCACCAATATTCTACTATTTCAGCTATTATTTACTCAGGCAGGATGAATCTCTACATCTCTCTTGTACATCTCACTAGAGCAACATTTCTCTTTAACTAGTAGAATATTTCTCCAGAATAATAATTATGTAAGAGAACAATTTTTCTCGCAGACTTACCTTCATAAAACGGTAAAGTATCATAACCCAACCTATTCACTTATTTCATTCGTCAAAACTACTTCTACACATAAAATTATTTTATATCAGTATACTTACACGTTGAGGCGTCTTTACATTCGAGACTTGCTAAATTGAATTCTAAAACAAAAAAAGTTTTCTTTGTGTGTTCCAATCAAGATCCTTTAAAGAGACACGTCAATAATCTATTTGGCATGTCTACATTTTGTATTCTATACGTGACAACTTGCAACCCTTGAGCGAGCTTGACTATTAAAATTTTGTTTAAAGATGCATCGCAAAAGAAAGGCCCCAAACCGTATTTGTTGCCATGGTTCTTCGCGGTCACGATGAAACAGAAGATTCACCTAGTTTTAAGACTATTCTAAGTGATCACATGCCATGCTAGGCATTTCACTGGTAGACCGAGTACCCAACGTCGAAATACGACGAAAGACTAAAGTCGTGGATGTAGGTAGGAGAATAAACCAGTTGAAGTGGAGATGGGCAGGACACTTGGCAAGGCGGGAAGACGGTAGATGGACAAAGGCAGTTACCGAGTGGTGGCCACGCGAAGGTCACAGAACACCAGGCAGACCACCAGCCAGATGGTCTGATGACATTATAAAGGTGGTGGGAAAACATTGGGTTCCACTGGCACAGGACCGGAAGCAGTGGCGTGAAAATGAGGAGGCCTATACTCAGCAGTGGGTGGATGTGGGCTGATTAGATAGATAGATAGATAGAAGTGATCCCAGCGGTCCTGAATAAATGATTTTTGACTTTGACTTTGAGCGTATCTATAAGCAGCTTTAGAGGACTTTTGTTGACGATTTCGTCAATTCCATACACATTAGGCGTCTATATAAGAGCGTCGTAAAGTATTTATGTGTTCGGCACAATTTGCTTTGATTGTGTCCCTTTACTCGTTTAGTGTTTGTTCCTGTTTTTATCACCGCTGAGCATTTTGATGTATGAAACGATCCAATTATGTTTTGTTCAAGTCGTACGAAATGTAAGCGTTTTGTTCTAAGATGTTTTTATAAGTTTTCTTTGTATCTGGAAATATAAGAATGGAATCCGGAATATTCTAGCAGTGTCTTTTTATGTCTAAGACCAATTAAGCTGATACAATTGTTTAGGAGCTGGGCAAGCGTAGGTACCTACCTAAACACAAACTATGTCCGTTTTCTGGCGAGTCTTACGTTGTGTCAGCTTAAAAATAATAATAATAAGAAGAAGAAGAAGAATAATAAGTATTTCTTCTTCTTATTTAAGGATTTACTCCTTGTCGACACAACTGATGAATCCCTCTCCATGTATCTCTTTCCAGGGCTGCTTCCTTGACCTCTTTATACGACATGACAGCTACCTTCTCCTTTACTTGGCTCATGTAGCTTATCCTCGGTCTTCCTCTTCCTCTTATTCCTTCTAATTTCCCTTCTATAATGTTCTTAATTAAACTGTTATGTCGTATAAGACGGCCGATCATCTTTCCCCTTCTGTTATCGACAATTTGCAATAGCGATCTCTTTTCGTCGACTCTACGCAGAACTTCAATATTGATTAAATTATTTATTCTTTTAAAATCTTATGTAAGTCAAAAAAAAAGCTTTTGTACTTAATTGATTATTATCGATACTTTCCCAAGAATATGTTTTATCAGACGAGATTTCTGAAGATAAAACTTTGACACGAGGTCTATCAAAGGGCACCCCGAAATATCGCGGGAAAAGTTAAATTGATATATTTTTAACAAGTTGACGCATGTTTCAAGGCAGGGCTTGGTGAAAGTAACAATCTTTGAACTTTTACTTGAATTAAATATTGTAAACAACTGTGTCAGACGAAAACTATAACGCCTGTATTTTATTATTTTAATTGTGTAAAGATAAAGATAAAGATTATTTATTTGCATAAACATGTGTAGGTAAAAAAGATGATGACATAAGGAAGGTCTTGGAAGCAACATGTTTTACCGATTTCGGTGTGCAAAGCGAGAGAGTGGCATACTTCAAAGTTAAGCCTTTAACTGGTGACGTCGGGCCTCACAGGCCCGAGAGCACTAACAAAACGTTATTTTACCCCTTTCCCCGTGCGTTCCGAGTTTGTGCGTCTCAGTAGCTTCGAGTTTAGTTGCCCCCACGCCGTGGACAGGGATAATAGTGTTGGCGGGAGCAAAATCGGTGAGATATGCGTATTTAAAGTTTTACTGAGGCCTCTCAGGCCCTATGTCACCGCTTACGTAACTTTTTTGTCAGTGTTGTTAAATTGTTATTTGTGGTTTATTATAGCGTGTACCTGCAAACATAAAGGATGGATGATACAGAACTGCCTAGAAAAAGGCGTAGAGTACTGGAGCAGAGAAATTCAATAAATAATAATTCAATAATTCAAATACTAGTAGACAAATTATACCGGGAACCAGTTCAAATGTCGATCAACAAATCGAAGAATGGTTGGGGTGTGAAGATTCTAGTGGTTCGGAAGCTGATGATTTAGGAGAAAAATATGTTCCAGAACAAAACTGACCAGAACTCAGACACTGAAGAAAGCGCATCTGATAATGAGGAGCTTGAACCACAGCCAATTGTGTGATTGTTGTGTCCTGAGTGTCAGTAAAAATTTGTGTAGTTTACCCATTGTCAGTTTTGTGGTTACAAATTTGAAAAGAGATTTATGTTATTTTATAAGATGATTGAAGTCTATACTAAGATTTAAAAATGTTATTATCAATAAGAATGTTGATTTTTGTATTTTATGACCAAATGTTGATCTAACGTCGTTTTTTTGTGATAATACGAGAGCTAATTTTGATATGTCTGTTCTTAAATAAAAATGATAATTAGATTACACAAAATCGTTTTATTGAATACCTCAATATTCATATGAACACAAATAGGTAGGCTACAGTCATTAATTTATGTACATCGTGAATTATGCTTATATTCATCCGAGGCCTGTCAGGCCTAACGTCACCACTAACGTTACTCAAAAACCACGTCACCAGTTAAAGGTTAAAATATTAGGAATAATGTCAATTAATCATGTTCGTCAAAGTAGGTACATAATTCATTTAACAATAGAAAAATAATAGGTAAGTAAGTAATAATATCATTTCAATTAAAATTTATCATTTAAGAAATCATCAATCTTATAGTAGCATTTTTCAATTAATAGTTTTTTAAATTTATTTTTAAATTCATTATCATTAAGTTGCTGGTAGCTCTTTGGAATTTTATTGTAAATTATTGGTGCCATGCATACTGTGTGCATGTAGGTGTTACAGTTGTGATTTTTTTAAACATAAATGTTTTTTTTTTTTTTTTTTTATGGAAGAGGGGGCAAACGAGCATGTGGCACACCTGATGGTAAGTGATTACCACCGCCCACAGACAACTGCAGCATCAAGAAGCACTGCAGATGCGTTGCCGGCCTTTGAGGTATCAATAGGCTCTTTTCTTGAAGGTGCCTAAGTCGTATCGGTCTGGAAATACCGCTGGCGACAGCTGATTCCATAAGTCTGTTGTGCGAGGCAGGAATTGGCGTGAAAACCGCACAGTTGTGGACTGCCAACCATCCACATGATGTGGATGGTATGAGTATTGCTTTCGTTGCATACGATGGCGGAAAAAAAAAAAAAATGCAAAAAAAAAAAAAAAAAAAATGTTGCAGAATCTAGCTTTTAACTCAACCGAGAAGCTTCACAGATAAGAAGAAAATAATTTCCATGCAGGTATAGTTATAAATATTCTTACAATATTCAAATGTACCGCCGCCTCAGGCTCGCTCCAAAGTGTTTTTTATAAGTTTTAATCAAAACATTCCGTCACTCAGGCTGCGACGGCCTGCTTATATTAACATAATACATCGTCTTATTACCAAGAATATTGTTTTTTCGGCCCACCCTTGAGGTAAATATGGAAAACAACTAATTATACCATTTAGATATGACACTCCGCTAACAAAGGCTACGGCCTATCTAACGGACAACCAGTTGTGATATTACAGGAGAGTGTGTTGGTGCGAATACCTAATCATTATTTTTTTTAAATATATTGATACTAACAAAGACAATATAGATACTAGGTAGCAGAAAAGGATGAAAAGCAATAAGTATTTGCTAATAAAGAAAATTGCCGAGAGCTTCGATCGATCTTGCGGTAGGTACTTTTGATTTTAATTTATGTCCGCCAGTTTATTTGACGCATCTCCTATTTTGAGAAGTTCTCCAAAGGACACGATGAGTCTCATCACGTACAAGCCAAGCCAAGACGAACGAACAGTTTACGCACCTTAGGCATTGGAAGTGTCAAAAAAGTTCATGTAGAAAGGAAATTCGCATCTACAAACTTTTATTATTTGTTATCTCATAATAAATATTACCCCTTGTATTCAACCTTGGCGATACTTGTGCGATATTTTGAACAGTTTATTTGAGCATCATTTACATGTTAACATACCGCAATCTGCCCCGAAAAGCGCCATCTTTTAGTGATATTACGGCTATTGTAAATAGAGAAACAGATCTTCTTATTTTCCTTGTCATGCTACTAGTTATTTCGAATCAATGTGGTGAAAGGATTATAAGTGCGCCTTAAGGAGTCCTTTCGTGCACTGAAAATTTTGACTTTTATTTGAGATTTGAGATATCACCTGTAGATTATATAAGAGGTTGACAATTGATCTTCTCATGCCATTATTAAGCGATTTTTGACATTAAATGGAAACGTCTATGGATGTTAATAAATAGCTCACTAATGAGTGGTATTAGGCGCAGGAGTTCCAGGCGTTCGTGTCAATGTTCCAACCGTTTTTGACCAGTATGAGGCCACCCAAACTGCATTCTCCCTAGCGTTGAGCAGGTTCCCTTCACTTGTCCATACAAATAACGAGAATATAAACCAAATATTGAAGAAGAGACAATACCCCTCAGATATAAAGCTTATCGAGACATAACGACACTGTTTTTACAAACGTGACGTCATCGACTGTGACACGAGCGAACTTTTCCCTGAAAGGCTCGATAACGGCATTGTCGATTCGTCAAACAAAGTAACTTCTTTACTCTCCACGAGACTCTGCGACAAGTATTGGAATGTTGAAATGTGAGAGGTGTGTCAGCCGAGAGATAAAATTATGAATTATGATGACCTCAAATAGTGACTTTCATACTCATTATACTCACGACTGATGACATCATGTTTTTTTTGGAACGAAGTTCCTTTTCGGACGGTATCGAAGAAAAAAAAGGCTGAGGCTAAAAAAAAATGTTGTTCCATTTTACCTTCACGACACATGTATGAGTATAAGTCAAATCGTCACAGTGCGAAATGCGCAGCCACGACACAGCCCATAGATTGTTACATTGTTAGTACGGAAGAGCGTTGCTAGGATACCTAATTGACAATTAATTTAATAAATTCCCAGTATAGAAAAGTACTCTTTGCTTCGTTCCAATCGAGTGTTCCACGACACTCACATACTTTTTTCAATTTAACAAATAAGTTTCATATTGAAACACGTCTAACTGTTCGCAACAGACTACCTTTTTATTTCAATAATAGTTTAGTTCACATACAGATTTGAAAGATGGCACTAGTAGTAACCTTTTACAACTATTTTGATACACTAAATTTAACACACCCACTTATCAAAATAAACAAAACATCTTATAAAGAAATAATGCCTAACATTTTTACAAACTTAGAATGCTTGGGTGAGCATAAACCTTTCGTAAGCAAATCTGCAGGCATTTCCTCAGTGGAAATATAATTAATTTTAACAATATTATGTTTAATTACATCTCTAATATAATGACATTTAACATCAATATGCTTTGATCGGTTATGACATTGATGACTTGATGCTAACTTCAAAGCACTTTGATTATCACAATTCAAAGTAATTAAACTATGTTTACCAGTAATTTCATGCAACAAGTTTCTTAAGTATACAGCTTCTCGCGATGCCTCAGAGAGAGCAGTATACTCTGCCTCTGTACTTGACAATGATACTGTCTTTTGTTTCCTACTTTGCCAAGAAATTGTTGATCCAGACATCAAGAAACAAAATCCAGTGTAGGATTTTCTGTCTAAAGCATCACTAGCCCAATCACTATCAACAAAACATTGCAGTTCTTCATCATTATTACTATACTTCAAACAATAATTTTTAGTACATTTTAGATACCTTAATATTCTCTTAACATGATTCCAATGTAACTCATTGTAACAGTTGTTAAATTGACTCAGATAGCTAACGGAGTAGGCAATATCTGGTCTAGTTAAAACTGCCAGGTACATCAAACTGCCAATAAGCCTCTGATAAGGTACATTAGATATACATTTTTCAGATCTTTCTAAATTCAATTTAGGTTCAATAGGAGTATACATAGACTTACAGTCAGACATATGAAAATTAGACAATAACTGTTCTATATACTGTTGTTGATCTACAGTAATTACCTTTTTATTTTTATCAACATTTATTCTCATGCCTAAATACTTTCTAACAGGGCCTAAATCCTTTATTTTAAACTGTGAACCTAATACATGTTTAAGTTTGTTTGTCTCAGACTCATCATCTGAAAAAATCAGAAAATCATCGACATACAATGCAACAATTATTTTAGCTTTATCACTCATTTTTGTAAACAAACATGGTTCATACTTACTACTATTAAAGCCTAACTTGTTTAAACAATCTTTAACCCTTTCATACCATGCTAACGATGATTGTTTTAACCCATAAATAGCCCGCTTTAACTTCAATACCATTCCCCCACTTTTGTTTACAAAACCTTCAGGTAATGACATATATATTTTTTCATTCAAATACCCATTTAGAAAAGCAGTTGTTACATCAAGATGTGTGATATTCATACACATTTTAACACTAAGAGCAAACAATAATCTTAGAGTAGAGTGTCTCACAACTGGCGAAAAAGTGTCTGTATAGTCTATACCAGGTTTCTGAGTGAAACCCTTTGCAACAAGCCTCGCACGGAACCTCACATTATTGTCCACATCAAACTTTTTAATTAACACCCATCTGCTCTTCACTATAGTTACATTGCCAGGATTATTCACTAGTTCCCACGCCTCATTGTCCTCAAATGATTGTAATTCATCCGCCATTGCCAATATCCACTGCTCCTTTTCTGGTCCCTCCATGGCCTCAGAGAAATCAATCTCTTCAGAAGCTGAAACAATGCTGGAAGAAACACATATATTAGTGAAACCATAACGCTGTGGTGCTCTCCTGATTCGTTTACTGGTCACATCAATACATGGCTCTGGCTCTGGATTCTTTGCATCTTCTACTGCTTGGTCTGGAACTTCACTAGGCATAGTGTCAACCAATGTTTCATCGCCATCAACATAAACTGAAGAATCTGACGAGCAATCAGAAACATTCTGGTCATCTGGAATGTTAGTCGTACATTCCCCCACTGAATCACTACTATCCTTCTTTTCCTCTACAGTCGCATCACCTGGAATCCAGATTGCCAAATCTTCTTTTTTATCCATGTAACAGTTTGCATCCTCCATAACAACAACATCTCTACTTGTCGAAATAGAATTCTTTGCAGGATTATAAATGCGATATCCTTTGACATTACTGCTGTATCCAACCAATATATGCTGTATAGCTTTCTTGTCCCATTTCAAGCGTTTCTCCTTAGGTACATGTACCATTACAGTACTTCCGAACAAGCGAATATGACTGAGATCTGGTTTTCTTCCAAACCACATTTCATAAGGAGTTTTCTGTAATCCTGAAGCCAGTGATCGGTTCTTTAAATACACTGCAGTACTCGATGCTTCTGCCCAAAATCTTTTCCCTAATTTGGCATCAAAAAGTAAACACTTTGCTTTCTCTACCACAGTACGGTTAGCTCTTTCACACAGACCGTTTTGCTCAGGTGTGTAAGGATTTGTTTTCTGATGTATGATTCCAAATTGGTTCAAATATTGCTCAAATTCCTTACTAGCAAACTCCAATCCATTATCTGAACGCAAAATTTTTATTTGTTTACTCTGTTGATTCTCAACAACTGATTTAAAATCTTTAAATCTGCTGAAAGCTTCGCTTTTGTGTTTCAAAAAATAAATGAAAGTCATACGACTATAATCGTCTACAAACAGAAGAAAATATCGAGCGCCTCCAAGTGAACTGACCTCCATCGGTCCACAGATGTCAGTGTGTACTATTTGTAATGTCTCCGTACTTCGCTCACCAACATGAGAAAAAGGCAATCTCATCTGTTTTCCCTCACAACAAGTTTTACATTCAGACTTTGTTATGTCAAATGGGGTAGGGTAAGATAACCCATCAACAACACCATTTTTCATTTTATTCATGTCTTGACTATTGATATGTGCTAAACGCCTGTGCCACAGTTCTCCACTGGCAAGTGCCTTAGTAGCCATCAAACACTGTCTTGTTTTCAATCTTAACTTGTAGACACCGTCGCATAAATCAGCTGTAGCCACCAAAACATTATTCTTGTCTCGAATGTAACAATGCTTAGCTTCAAATATCACATTATTTCCGTTCTTGATGAGCTCTCCGACTGACAATAAGTTCGTAGTCAAAGTCGGAATACATAAAGCATTTTTCACTATTATGTCGTAATTTAAGTCTGAAGTAATTTTAACGTCTCCTGAGCACAATACTGGCACTTTTGTCTCATTAGCCACAATGATTTCTGGTACACACGGTGAATAGTTCGTGTTGTCTAACCAATCTTTGTTTGCAGTCATATGTGCACTTGCTCCTGAATCCACGTACCATTCATTCTTGTTGAATTTTCCATTCATAAATACGACATTAAAAACACATGTTTTTGAGCTTTTCTTCATCAAAGGACATTGATTACGATAATGTCCCTCCTCTTTACATTTGTAGCATGTTATTGTTTTGGTGTTGTTTACATCTTTTGACGTTGACTTGCCGCCATTTTTCTTTAACTTAGTGTTGCCACCATACATTTTATTTTTCGTCGCGAACGCAGCGCCATTGTTCTCCGATTCTGAAGAAACTTCCATGTCAAGTAGCTTTGACTTTATGGTATCAGCGGATATCGAAATACCCGAATGTTCTATCGCCATGATCATTGGAAAATAACGTTCTGACAAACCTGCTAATAGCAATGATCCAACCCATTCATCGGTTATGCAAAATCCTGTTCCATTTAACCTTTGTGCTGTTTCAACCATCTGTGTTACATAGGTAGCCATTGAATCGCAATTCTCCAACCGTATTGATATCAACTGGCGAAGCAAGGTTATTTTTCGAGAGAAGCCGGAGTCATCGAACATGTTCTTGAGCTTAGTCCATAATTCCGCCGAGCTCTTGGCATCTCGTATATGCACATACAACGTAGGATCAATTGTCAAAATTAACTTTGCTTTGGTTTTTGCGTCGTCAACTGATTTTATATCGACGCCTGGCTGTGGTCTGATGTACTGTAACGTTCCTTCTAACACCAACAAACTTTCAGCCGCAAAACACCATTCTTCGTAATTTTCCCTGCCTTTTAACTTTGGCACACTGTTAATATAGTTTGAGTTCATGTTTCCGCGAAACGACGTACCGATTTATCTATTAAAACTGATAAAATCTCAATTAAACTGGGAGGAGCCCATAACCTATTGAAACACGTCTAACTGTTCGCAACAGACTACCTTTTTATTTCAATAATAGTTTAGTTCACATACAGATTTGAAAGATGGCACTAGTAGTAACCTTTTACAACTATTTTGATACACTAAATTTAACATTTCATGTGTTAAAAAAAAACATGTATTAGATAAAATTTTGCCACACTTATTTAGACGAAAACATTATTTTGCAGTCTCGTGAGCTTGATACGAGACTGCAAAATAATGTTTTTAATTATTTTTTTCGTTTGTCATTTGGTTTGTCTTAGCGTGAATCTGGAGCTTCGAGTACCGTTCAGTAGTTGACAGGCATTATTTTGCAATGACGGGAAAACTTCATTTGTAGGGTCGTCTCCAGAACACAAGTCAAACACAAAAGTTACAAACCGGCTTAGTTCTTATTAGTTAGAAGGTTGCGGGTTCGATCCCCGCCGCGGGACAAATGTTTGTATGACCTACAGATATTTGTCTTGGATCTGGTTATTTCTATGTATAATATCTATGTATTTACAAACAAAAAGTATATAAGTAATATATTAGTTATCTGGTTCCCATAGTACAAGCTTTGCTTAGTTTGGGGCTAGATGATGCTGTGTGGAAAATGTCCAGCATTATTTATTTATTTTCTCTTCTGCGGTTCTTAGAATACAAGTATTACTTAGTTACGGTCTAGATAGAACTAACATGTAATCCAAATAAAAACAATGCTTCAGATTGAAAGTCGAGAGGCTATCCCACTTGGCCAAAACGCTTAATACTTCTTCTTCTATGTAGTAGAAACTTCTTCTTCTTGCTCGTATCCCAACAACTGTCGGTAAAACATATCTAAGTAGAATACTATTCCGTAATAGTCTTAAAACATTTAGGTATCTAATCTACAAAGGCCTAACTTTTGTAAGTGTTTAAGATCAATCTTTATGTTCGTCGTTTATCGGCACTAAAACAATAATATTTTATTCGCCTACTCTCAGAGAAGTAACTACCGGATAGCCGTCAACAAAACTTTTATTTTCCTCTAATGGACGTCATGTCTCTATCATACACAGAACTACCACTAATATTTTGCGCCTCGGCATTATTGGGCTTATTACAACAAAATGAGCCGAGCTTAGACCAAGTCTAACTATAAAAATGTCCGATCTTTACATAATCGTACGTAGAACGCTTTTTTGTGGTAACAGTTTTGTTTTGACACGTGTCAACATGGGGTTCAACCAAGGTTTTACGTTTTTATAATAAGCAGCTATTTCTAGCTTCCGAAATTCGATATGACGCGATGTCAAAGATCGTTTATTTACAGAAACTTAGCTACTACATATTTACAAAATACAACAGGATTAGTCAAGCTATAGATCTATAGATAGCCCTTCGGGTTTTCAAAATTATTTCAAGCCGTCTATAGATCATGTCAAAGTCAAAATTCCAAAATCATTTATTCAGTAGGACCGCTGGGATCAATTAAAAATTAGAATAGTCTAACGTGATTCTACTCTTGTTCCTTGATGTTAGGTATGGAAATACCTACTGCAAAACGATATGCCTTTGTATTTTGTGTAATGGTCTAGCTGCTTTTCCTAGACGTCGTGGTCATTCCGCAACGTCAGCGTGTTTTGACGTCGTACTGACGTTTAAGTGTTTACGTGAGCGTATACCAAAGTTTGAGGTGGGTTTATCTGCGAGATTAGTAGATCATCGTTATGTTTTATGAGCAATGAAGTAATCTGGAGATCACTATTACAGCTCTGGTCATTTCAAACCATATAGTTTTAGGGGTTAGGCCCTTTTCTGCTGGAACTGTAAAACATTTAAAATGGTAATAGTAATTGTGTAAAGCTTTGTCAGCCTATTCTTTCTCTTTTTTTTCTTCTTGTAATGAAGTACCTATAGTTATGCCAGTAAAAGTAATTTTGCTTTTTTTAAGGATGTATATCCATACTTCCATATACTTATACTAATATTATAAATGTGAAAGCAACTCTGTCTGTCTGTTTGTTACGCTTTCACGCCCAAACCGCTGAACAGATTAAGCTGGAATTTGGCATAGTTAAAGGTTGTATCCCAGGGAAGGACATAGGCTACTTTGTATACCGAAAAAATGAAAAAATCCCGAGGGACCGCGGGTCACACCGCGGGAGCGCAGCTAGTTAAGTATATTTCATCCACTTATTGTGGTCTTGAGCTATTTGGTGCGCTTTATTAAACTAGTTAATATAAACACCTTCGTTTAACCCTTTGGTGAACTTCAGGTCAAATGGTCCACGGCTAAAGTTAATTGAAAAGCTAAAAGATGATGGTTATGGCAAGTTTAGAAGAAGGCTCGTTAAAGCGCTCTGCGCTCAAATGAGGCAAACAACCCCTTGTCGTAACTTTCAGTTGATCGCGCGTTCGAGGATAAGGAGTTGCATTCATTATATTTTTTGGAAAAAAATATTTTAAAATAAAGGTTTATTTTTTTCTAGCTTTATGGGCTGATTCATATTAGACTTATTGTGCATTTACACGATGCAATTACAACGCAAGCGATATCATATAGGTTACACTACTTTATCTATTTTTCTTTGAAAAAAATAAAGAAATATTTTTAGACATACACCCTTAGAAATTTTCAAAGGATCTGGAAAAAGTAACATAAAAAGATCTGAGAGAATGTCTACCGCAACTTGGGGATACAGTCGTGAGCCTGCTTTTTTTTTAAATAAAGAAAATATTTTTATTCAGTACGAACAACACAAAACAATAACGGTTACCTACTTATTATTATTATTACAGATACAAACTAAAATATTAATTTAAATAACATGTTTGTCCGCTTGTTGAATATGCAAGAATAGGCTTCATCATTGTACAGACAAGGGCTAAGCTTTTGTGCTAATAATATCTAAGGTTTTATGGTCACGTATTGCAAAAGCTAGCATTCCAAACGTCACAGGTTGTAAGCCTATCGCTACGAGTAAATCGTTCTTTAGCTCTCTAAAGTAGCTGCGCACAACCCATTTTTCATGACGCCTATAATCGTGCTATCTCGCTTACTCTTCCAAACTTGCTCAATCGTCTATTGCACCTAACTTCAGAGAGCTAAAGTTCCGTTATGCTTAGTAGGTATACTAAATACCTAGCTGTATTCCTCATCCACAATTTACCCTCGTGGTTCTTCGTTTAAAAAATAGTACAATAAAATCAAAAACAATACGTGTGTATCAAAAACGCCACCTTCTTACCCTGAACGAGTTCTGACTAAAGTAGCTTTTATTTGATACCGATTTATTCAGAAGTGATATAAGAATTATGATTGCATAACGTCACGTGTTGCGCCATTATGGGCTTTATGTCGCGGGCGTAAGGGCGCTTGTCGGATTTACTGTTATTGCAGTGATTACGCAACTTCCTGACTGGATGACTTTTATGGGGTTTTAGGGTCCTGTTATAGGTGATTGTGTTTTTGTATGACAATCCAATGGCCACTTGGTCGTGCGGCTGATAAATTGCCTTTTTTGTGGTATTTTTAGATAATACTGCTCCAGGTTGTCCATCTAGAATGTTTTTGTTTTCCGGGATAAAAAGTAGCCTATATGCTATTTCAGACCATAATCTATCTCTGTCCCTCTAAATTTCACTAGTTCTTTCGTAGTAGGTAGAGTAACAAACATACATCCATTTATACATTCTCTCATATTATAATCTTTTGTTTCTCTAATAATACTTCGACTTCGTTGGCGTAGTGACAGTCATCACACAAACTTGTAGATGGCTCAACTGATTGTTAATTTTGTTAAATTATGTAGTACTAGCTGGTACCCGCGACTTCGTCAGCAAAATAACTTATACTTAATAAAAATAAAACTGAAAACTCCGGTTCAGAAGATTATCTTCTGAAACTTCTACATGGCGCTATTATTGCATTTTTACTAGCGGCATCTCGACCTCAGCCATAGGTTAGCAACGTCATCTAGCTGCCTTTAACTGGAACTTCACTTCAAGTCCCCATACAAAATTTCAACCCTTTTTAAAAAAAAGTTTAAAAAAATAGTAGCGAATGTCCGTCCCTGGGACGTAATCTTTATCCATGACATATTTCAGCATAATCTGTTCAGTGGTTTAGGCGTGAAAAGGTTACAAATAGACAGACAGACAGAGACATTTAACTACATAATAGATGTCGCCACCGGAAAAATTAGATTGCGCTATCATGTAATGTGTATGTGTATAATGTGTATGCATGTAAACTCACTAATCTAATTTTTTTTTGCATTATAATATTAGTATGGATTTTGGTTTCTGTAAATAAATGTTCATTGTGTTGTAACTTGTAGGTTTATAAAATAATTTCGCAGCACTGAAACCTCATTAGCCAGCCGTACAAGTGCGGCCGTCACGCAATCCCGCCATCTCGTATTTCCAACGTAATTACTTGTCACCTAACCGCCGGTTATTGTGCCGTATTGTCCTACTCGTTATTACAAGCTTAGGCCTGTGTTTAAAATGGCGGCCGTAAGACAACGGTGATAAGCATAGCGATTCATACAGCTGAACGAATCCGCGACAAAACTCTCTGCTGAACCGACTACAACCAATCGCAGTGCAAGAAATGTCAGTTTTGGATCAATTCAACATAAAGGTTTAGTCATAGTCACGGATGCGTCCGCTGTAGTATGAATCTATGGACGCCTTTAGAAAGGATTTAGAAAGTGACCTTTACCTAGCAGAGGGACAGCAAAAGAAAATACAACGGTAAACGTGTTTTAACAATCGGGATTCAAACCTACTGATCGAAAATCGGTCTACCTCACTCCGCAAATACGGATAAAAAATGTGGTTAGATTTTATCATCATAGCTGCGTTAATTTACGAACGCCATTTTACGGTTATCACATCTCAGACGATTCGTTGATATATTGCGAAATAATGGTAGTGCAAGTACTCGTGAACAACGTTGCGGAAACATGCGATAATGTGGGTGTGTGACGGTTAGCGTTCTATGGCCTTCCTTCCGTGTCATGAATTCTTGACACCTTTTAATTATAAAATCGCTATGAACGCGTATTACTATTTGGTAAATAAATGAAATAGTGCATGAAATGAGCGCACTTAAATCTTTTCACCACACTGGTTCAAAAGAACTATTGACACGATTATTAACTTGTGATGAAGCTTAATTAATATTTCTTGACTGATCGTCGAAGTTATGCGCTGTTTTATATAATGGATGGGCTGATGCTTTAAATACTCAATGCTTTATGGCCTCATGGCGGACTAACGGTGAAGGAAGTAGGGTAGGGTCATCCCTACCCTACTTCCTTCACCGTTAGTCAGCTCCACACGTATATATGCTAAGGTTTAACGTTTATGTAATAAGCAGCAATAGGTTTACAGGAACACATAAGTAAAACCATGTTAGCTAGTAATATACAAATTGAATATCAGGCGGAAACAACCTGTCAAACAAAACTTTGTTGGGTTCATTTAACAAAAGCTTAGTGAATTAGAAAACGTACTAAATTGCCTTCTTTGAAACAAGAGATTTGATCAAAGTACAGATTATTCAACTTATTTTTAATCTGTTTGATGGTGCGTTTAATGTCAGCGTCTGACATGTAAGTATTCTAAAAGATAACTTAAAAGTTTTTGAAAATATCGTTACAATAAAATCTATGGAACGTGTGTCTGAAATAAATGTCATATTGTCATATATACTGATACTAAGCTACTACATATTTATATATATTTTTACAAAATACAACAGAATTAGTCAAGCTATCTCATGATCGTTAGAAAAGATCTATAGATAGCTCAACTGATCCAGGTCACTGTCAGTCGGAAGCGTGCCCAAAACACTGGCGGCATTACTACACTGGATGGCAATGCTGATCCTTTGATTTTGTTTAAAAAATGTGTAAAAAAATGTGCCAGCTCTCGGATCACGCGTCGCTTCGACCAGACGATATATACTTATTATAAGTTTCATGTTTTTTGTAAATACATCATTAACAAAAAACCTAAACGTCATCGTTAGACTAAAATAAACAGAATCAGGTTGAATATTGTTTTTGTTTGAACAAAGGTTACGAAGATTCTTTTGTTCATATTTTATTAAAAGAAAACGAAGCTATTTGTATCCATCAAAGAAAAAACAGATATCAGCTAAATAAATAAAACTGGGCGTTTCGATTAAATTAATTTTATATTGAATCTTACTTTCAAAACTCGGTTAGAAATCATCACCCTAATCAGTAGTCTTTTTTTATCTATTGACTATTTTTATAGTGGGTTTTTGATGAGCGTGGGTTCAAATCCCGCAAGGGTGAAATTTTGTGGATGGATATTAAAATCTTTATATCATTATTATAGCAACACTAGCTGGTACCCGCGATTTCGTCAGCAAAATAACATACTTAATAACAATAAAACTGAAAACTGCTGTTCAGAAGAATCTCTACTGAAACTTTTAAAATAAAAATGTAATAATAGCGCCATCTCGACCTCAGCCATACGAAACTTCACTTCAAGTCCCCATACTAAATTTCAACCCTTATTTCACGCCCTCCATGATTAGTTTTGAAAAAAAAGTAGCCTATGTCTTTCCCTGGGACATAATCTTTATCCAAGGCATATTTCAGCATAATCTGTTCAGTGGTTTAGGCGTGATAAGGTAATAAACAGACAGACAGAGACATTTTACTACATAATAGATTGCGCTATCGTTGCGTTTTGGGCAACGTAACATATAAACTCGCTAATCCTCTAATTTTCAGCTTTATAATATGGATAGCATCATTTCCATTCTATATTCCATTGAAAACACTAGTAATTTCCCTTCGAAATTCCCTTCAAATATTAAACAGGGTTTCCTCGAATCATTAAACGGTTATACCATAATGACGGACCATAAGCCATCTCCCTTCCTTTGAAGGTCGAGCGCCATCTTAACAAAACAGTTTCAACTTAATGCAGGTCATCATTACAATAATCCGGGATCAAACTCACACCCGAAAGCATTACTGAAATACCCATGATTGTCCATTGAGGCTATTTACTATTCAAAGTTGAAGTCAAGAAGCTTGAGTACTTGAGCAGTGGTGTAGCTACCGGAGGGCTGGGCGGGGCTGTGCACCCGGGCCCCCAAGCTCAAGGGGCCCTCGGACTCTTTGAGTCAGAGCCCAAGTCTGGAAGGTTTTGGTCTTAGGAAATAGGTATGATTATTTTGAAAATAAAAACAACTGCATTTTTAGATTTTTGAATATAAGGTACTACATTCAGCCCAATAAATGACGAATCAAATCGTTAGTTTTTACAATAATTCAAAATACGTTTACATTTTGCCACACCCTGCATATTTTGACTTGATAAAATCTAAACCGTTCAGTTAGGGCCCCGGTTTATTTTGCAACAGGGCCCTTGGCTACCTACTTGTACTACACTGTACTTGAGATTATGATTCTATACCCGTTCCTTCGCAACTACCATGTCAAACCAGGGTGAGTTCACGCAAGAGAAAATGTTTTTAGCATAGTGATTGTGTAGACGGTTCTCGAAGCTTATATGGTTGTCAAATTTTGTCAATGAAGACAGAAAAATTAGTAGTAAATAAGTTTCACTAACTGTTTAAATAAAATATTTTATTAAGTCTAAAACATTTAACATTTCCATTGCATATTTTAAACGCTTTTCATCTTATTACTCGGAAATTGTATCATTTCAAAACTGCAAAGGCCACTTAAGAGTTTCGTACTCAAGTGTACTTCTATCAAAGCAAGTACAGTCTTTTACACACGATATACCTTACGAAAGAGTTTACTGCGTTTATAAAACGTATATGCGCATAACACTATCCATGTCCACATACTGTTCTGGGCAGGTGAGGGGCTGGGGGCAGGCAACGCGTTAATGCGCATAAATACGAATTTTTAACCGACTTCAAAAAAAGGAGGAGGTTATATGTTCGGCTGTATGTATGTTTTTTTTTTTTTTTTTTTTTTTTTTTTTTTTTATGTATGTTCACCGATATTTCCGTCAGTTGTGGACCGATTTCCAAAATTTTTTTTTTGTTTGAAAGGGTATACTCTTATAGTGGTCCCATATAAATTTTATTCCTGAGGGATTAATAGTTTTCCCGTAAAACTAAACCAATCACTGAACTTTTAGAAAATTGTGGCCCGATTTCCAAAATTTTTTTTTGGTTAGAAAGAGGTATACTCTCAAGGTGGCGCCATATATTTTTTTTCCTGAGGGATTAATAGTTTTCCCGTAAAACTAAAACAATCACTGAACTTTAAGAAAATTGTGGACCGATTTCCAAAATTTTTTTTGTTAGAAAGTGTAAAGGACACACTCTCAAGGTGGCGCCATATATTTTTTTTCCTGAGGGATTGACAGTTTTCCCGTAACATTCAAAAAACCTCATTCTCACTACACAACACACCCTGACTCACAATCTGAGTCAAACATTAAATAGTTTGAAAGGGTATTACACCCGAGGTAGTCCAAAATATTTTATTTTCCTTATGGATTGATAGTTTTCCCCCTTGCTGAACTCTGGTGTGTCCTTTAGTAGGTCTGCCCATGACTTCTCTTATCCTTTCCTACTTAAGCTACGATAAGCAAAGTCTGAATGTACTCGTAGCTTACTATATTATTTACACATACACTTTTATTTACACAGTATTTATTTACTTACACTAAAAAGAGAAAAATAAAACATTTTTGAAAAAAAAAATTGAACCGACTTCACAGAACACAAACAGAAGAACCTTCTACGCACTAAAAAGAGAAAAATAAGAATATAATTTGAAGTCGGTGCCAAGTGAATACGATTAAGTACCTATCAAAAAAAGAAATCGAGCGATAGCGTACCAGGATACAATTTTGCACCCAAGTTCTTTTGAATTTCTTAGATGTAAATGAATAGTTGGCACCGACTTCAAATTATATTCTTATTTTTCTCTTTTCGCTCGTGAGCTCGTGTGGTATTCGGGGGATTATTTTTTCGTCCCAAATGTCGGCCAATAGAATTGCACCATGAGACGAAATGATGAAATGAATGAAATGGCAACAACCAGAGCAAAATTTTCAAAAAATTATCAGTATAATACCATGTAGGTTGTACCACGTGACGTCGAATGGTGCAATTCTATTGGTCGATATTTGGGTCGGAAAAATAATCAATGATAAATCAATCAGTAATATGGAAAACATTGCATGGAAACCATTTTAGAAGTCTAGGTGGTGATGGAAATAATTGTTGCATATAGAATGCATGCATACTTCTGAAAAAATAGAGCATATTGTGCCAAATATTATTGTCTTGGAAATTATCTCTAATCACTTTAGACATAATCAAAGGATTCTGAGTAACCATATCGTTATTGATCCTTTTAGTCAGTTGATTCGTTTATTTCGTTCGTGTTCCGTTACTAAGCCTGACACTATTCATTTGTACTTACTGTAGCACAATAGA
This sequence comes from Epirrhoe tristata, assembly GCA_951394285.1. Taxonomy (NCBI): domain Eukaryota; kingdom Metazoa; phylum Arthropoda; class Insecta; order Lepidoptera; family Geometridae; genus Epirrhoe; species Epirrhoe tristata. The sequence continues at coordinate 10,253,680 of OX596152.1, forward strand.
TAGCTCAGTTGTAACAAAATATCAGACACAGTCGAAACATTCCGTCAATAATCCGTTCGGTCCAATTCACTCTATTTACTCGGAACGTACAGTCAGCGAGAGATAGTCGATTATCAAAGTCTAGGGTAGAAAATGTATAGACAGTGTTGGTGGACATTGTTGGATTGGTGGGATAATGCTTTGATTGAGTGAAGTCATAACGGCTGTAAAGATTGAGTTTATGGTGGCACTATAGCTCCCAAACAGATAAAATAATTTTGATTTAGTATTCTGGTTTGAAGTGACGTGTTTGAAGGATTCGAGATACCGTAATAAAGATGTGTATTTTTACCTACCTATGAGACATCTCCTGCTTTAAGTATAAATAGGCTACCTTGACTGTTTTTCAACGCTATATTAGCCACTGTGGCGACCTCTATCTACCATCGCCTGAACTACAAGCTGAACTATAAGCTGAACTTCAAGAGATGCCAATTACAGCGACGTACTTCGGAGCTGTACCACTAGATGGCGCTGGGAACACGCAAAAAGTATAGAAAGTTTCTGAATCGCGCTTACGAAGTTTACTGGACACTTTAGCCTATATAGAACTATCCGACTATAACTGTCGGCCGAAAGGCCCTAAGGTAAGTGTGCCAGTTGGGCAAACCTTAGTGAGGCGAGTACTTCCTCTTTACCATAGATTGGGCGAATACCATCCCAAACCACATTAGTGATAAAATGTTATGTCAATGAAGATGATTATTTTTAAATCTAGAAAAGTCCTACAAATTGATTTACCGTCTCTTGGTCCATAAAACAACAAAAATGTTAGAATGTTAGGCCGACTGTCCCAAGCCTCTTTGGTACACGTTGGTACACGAAGCACTTTAGTCCAGCATGAGGCACTTTGTTCCCATTTCGGCGTCTTTGTGCTGCGGATGGTAGGAATGCTCCGAGATCATCCGGGATCCGATACATGCCTTTGTTGGCCAATGTTGAAGTGTAATCAAACATTTAATATTGTCTTTCTTTGATGTGCAGTTAATAGCAGTTTGACTCATAATAAGTTAGTCGACATAAATTATTATGTAAAGGTACTCTTACTTTGGATAAGATAGATTTATGATTATGATTTTTATAAAGTGGAGACTGAGCTTATTCGTCTCAAAGTCACAGTTCAAATATAATATCCTTACCACTTAAAGTCTATTGACAATGACTTCCACATTAAAATAAACGACTATAATATCGTAAAATTTCAGACTTATCTTAGGCCTGCTCACGTTATTTCCCTTGAAAAATGCCAGCCTCTTTCCTGCAATTTATAAGGTCTTAATACGAAAATATGAATATTAAGAAAGGCCGCAAAGGCATAAACTCCGATAAACCATAGATTATGGGAGTTGCAAAGCTCGGGTACACTCGTTTTCGGCATAATCGCGTAATCTGGCGACTTATTGCTACAGGACTGGATAAAGATTAAATAACGCAGATTTCTCAAAATTGACCGCTCTTTGTGGATGCAAATTATTTTTTTAAATATTTCAGCTTTGAATCTATGCCAGAAAAATAAAACTGCTTATAGAGTTGACATTGGCTTCGACTGGTATCTACAGGACAATAAATGTTATTATATAGTGAAGAATATTACATTATCATTTATTTAGATCGGTATTATTAAAAAAATACCTTAAGAAAATGATAATGATGATAATGCCGGCTTATAAATGACAGATACAATGTTAAATAGCTCTTTACAGAGTAATTAGTATTAGTAATTAACGATTGTTTCAATATACAGTAATCATAATTAATAGCTCCCTATTAACAGTGACTTTGACAGATGGTTTGTTAAACACCATTCAAACTTAATCGAGCAAATGATAATGACTCATACCACTGTAATATAAAGTATAATATTCAATAACAGATAGCACATAATTATAAAGAACTCGAACTTGTGGCCGGACTTTGGGAACCGGAAAAAGTGGCATGGAAATGTGGATTATTTTATTCAGATGTGGTTTGGGCTCATTGGAAAAATAGAAACAGGGTTGAAGTAAAACAAGTTTTTTTTTAGTAATATTTATTAATATTCCTTCCTCCCAAAACATTATTTACAAACCGATTCAACGGAACACAAACAACGAAGTCCCTATTCATAAAACTTTACAAATAATAATACTGTAACATTCTACTGAGGAACATATCTATTTATAACTACGGCACTACTCAGTAACTACGTTATAATTACAAGAAGAGATTGAAGCGTCAAATTTCACACTGGCTGAGTCAGGATAATACAAAACGTCAACGTCAATTTGACGTTCATTAGCAGAATCATGCGTCAATGAGTGTGATTTTGAGCGGAATTCAAACGCTTGCCGAGCTCTTCTGAAAGGTGATTTTGAAACAAACAATACCAATTTGCATTGCCTGAGTAATTTTGAATTCGTTTTAAAATTGATTTTAATATTATCTGGCTCAGAACCAAATCAATACCTATTACTTCCTGAAACAATAACTCTTCACAACTAAAATACGTAACTCACAGTGACAGATGAAGCGTGTCGATGCAAATAAACGTTTTTCCGCGACTCTGACAGATGTCAGTGTCACTGAGCTGCATAGTATCGACTTTTAGCTGGCGGAACATTTTATTTTGGCAGTACGTTGAGTTTTGTCGCTCTATATTCTCGCCGCGACAAAACGTGTTGACGCGACTTGCGACGTCTTCGGTTCTCTTCGCGTCTAAAAATCTGCAGAATTATTTATGCTAATTGTTTATTTATGTAGACTACAATATGGAAATCATGAAAAGGGTTAAGGTTTTATAGGGTAGGTAAATACGCATGTTTTTTTGTATCATGTTTTAAGAATGTACATCGGGATGAAAAATATTCATAGAAAAATGAAGAATTGTGAAATCCGGACTTTATGAATAAAAAACTCAGTCAGTGTGAAATGCGAATAACAGAAGTTCGATCTATTTGCGATTTCAGTAAATGTTTTAGTATAAAACAGTCGATAGATTTTTCAATTTTATTTGTCAATATTACTAAAACTTACAAAGTTTATAATAGTTCTTATCAGAAACAAAAAAAAATATAACCCACTCACCAAGAAATTTTAGATAGCTTGTAGACTTTTGCATTGCGCTAGTAAATAATTTATTAGATAGTTATGTTGTTTCTGATAATAACAATCCTAACAAAAACGTTCTACGAACATAAGTAGAGATTTTCACCACACGAATGGTGGAACAACTAATAAAATTTATATAATGACCGTCTGCCCCCTTGAATTGACCCCATTTTAATATGAAACACTTTTCTTTCTACAGTAAAGTTTCAAGTATTTTTAGTGGCAAGGTATGAAATGGCCATTTTGATTCGAAGGGGCAGACGTCTAATATCCATCTACCCTCAAATGGGAAATATTCACAGGGGCAGACGGTAATACGTATAATTACAATAAACTTGATTATAATAATATTTACAATAATCCGAAATATTTACACTTGATATAAACCTTTAATCTACGTTACGTATAATCAGTTATGTACAAAAATTCCATTTACATTACCTGAGATCAAATAAAATCACAGCTCTTGACTATTCGATATTAAAATAATAAGATGCTATAGTTCTGTGGATGCGTATGTAAGTTGGTCACACTATTACCGTACCCATTCCTATAGATGCGCTTTAGAAAAAAAAATAGATAGATAAGAAGGATATTAGGTACATAGAGCTAACCTGAAATTTGAAACCAAAATTGTTTGCATCAGAACCCTGTGGCCAAACACGTAGAGACCTGGATGCTATCCTAATGTTTAGTGACTCGTAGGTGACGCAGCCTGTCTTATATTTTTTGTCTATCGGAAACCTTTACTCTTTCTTTCATCATCAACAGAGTAGAAATAAGTGAGATAGACTATCTTATTTCATAGAACAATGTGGCTTATTATCATCTGTATTTTGTTGTGTAGTCTTATGTTACGTTTGATCAACACAAGACTAATTCAAAACTTTATTGTTGAATGTCATGTCAAAGTCGGTGGTAATGTTTGATTTTCCGAACTAATCCGAAGATATAATGGCGTCGTTTTTTATTATGTTTCATTAGGTTTGGGTACGATGTAGTGTAAAAGCCATAACATAGAAATTCCAATTTACTTTATCAAACCACGAATCTGCTTTCGATTTGCGAAAATGTAATCATTATTTTATAACAATCTCTAACGTTCGCTTAATTTAAGTATTTTCTAAATTACTGATTAATTTATTTTAGTTAAACAGGGTGGAGCTTTTGTTTTCAATTCCGAGTACAAATTCTAAATTATCAAGTTATAAGTCCCTTAGGAGTCCACAGAATCCTAAGGCACCAATACAAACGATCATTCAAATGTAGCTTGAGCTCAAACAATAAGCAGCCTTCATAATCTATTTCAACTGTCCTTAAAAACTGTACCTACCTGTCAAAATCCTTGACATTACATACTTATATGGACAAGAAACAGCGCCATCTATGGAAAATACTCATAATTAGTAAAAACAAGACTGTCACTCGGTAGACACACAGGTGTGTGAACTGAGTAGGTACTCAGTTGATAGATTAGAAGGCTGCTTAAAAAAATGCATTTAAATGACTTCAACATAGAAAATAAAGCAATTTCATAGATATCCTTTCATCACAACCATTTCACATTTACTCAACGTTTTTTTTATTCGTGAATTTGTCCACTAAAGCACAGCAAGTAAACGAAGAAAATAATATAAAAATATTGTTCTACACATTCATGATTAATATTTATCATATTGAATTGTTTTAAACGATTATAATATAATGTTCTGAATAAGGTATTTTTTGTATTATTCCACACACACTCACACATTTGATTGAATCATTTTCACAATATCTTAAGTATTCAAATAAAAAGAAAATGTTAGAAGTCTCGATAGCATTGATTTTTATTACGACCCATTTTTATTGCTGGCATGTCTGACTGCTGTTCCAAAGTAGTGTTTCATTACGGTAGTTAAAATCACCAGACACTTACTAGTTTCGGAGTTTCGTTTAAAACATTGTGTCCTAGTTTAACCTACTTCGCTACAAACCGAGTTGTATAAAAGCGTCATCTATGGGCGATCACCTGCAGACCATGGACGAGACGAGGTAGGTGACGATTGCGCAACTGAGCTGTGACGTCAGATATGACGACGCACGGTTGCTTGTTTGCATCGCTGCTGGGTGCTCGCCTGAGGATAAACAGGTTAGATAAAAAAAACCACTAAGATTAGTAATATAACAATATTTCCACGAAATTACTCCATATGAGTTCAGACTTTCTCTTAAGCTTTTTCAAAAATGTCTTACCATTGAGCACATGCACAGAGACAGACGCAGGATGCGCGTTGCTGGGCACGCACGTATAGTTGCCGCTATCGGTGAGAGAAGCCTTGGTGACGAGTAGTTTGCTGGTGGTGCCACCTTCCGTCTTCTCTGTCTCCAGGCTGATGCCGCCGCGGGGGGAGTCGAAGTCCACCACTGATGTGCCGTGGTACCTGGAAAAGGACTTGAATTTTGCTACATCGATCTTAGAATAAGTATACATTAAAATTTATCAAGATCCGAATTTTATATGTGTGTTTATGTTTTTTTTTGTGTGTACTTACTTAATCTATGGAACTTGTGTCTGAAATAAATGTCATTCATTCATTCATTCATTCATTCATTCATTCATTCATTCATTCATTTATAAACTCTGCTATAAACTCTGCCATTTAAGCTTTTGGTTCCGTCAGTGAAGAGATAAATGTAGCTCATATTTTCAATTTCTGGATGTTTTGAAATATTTATTATTTGTTTTTTATCAAACTATCCCATCTCATCCAATCTCTTTCATCGGTCTTTATCTCCCACAACGTTCTACCATAATCCCTTATTCCCGAATATTGTACCTATGTATTGTTATTTACAAAATAACAGGTCATCCAAAACGACTACCAGTATAATCGCCAAGAAGTCTCAAAGTCACCTATAGTTCACAAACATCCGATAAGCAACAACAAACATGAGGCCATTGAGTCTTGTCAAAGTCACGCTAACGACAGGTTCCGCTAATTATCCGACTCAAAGGTGAGTTTTGACTTTGGAAAGCTCAGAACTGGAACTCTCTTGTTTCCAACCTGTATGTGAAGTGAGTTTATTAATGTACTTTTGACAGCTTGGATAGCAATCTTGTTGAGAATATAATTAAGTTTTGCTAGCGCAACTGAACAAGAAATGAACCATTTTGGGATTTCAAAGCCATGTTAGAAGATAGTTCCTTGACTTACATGATACAAGTTAGTTTTCAATTTTATTACAATGAGGTTTTATGTGTGTGTGTGATGTTTGTGTATAGGTATGGGAAAATTAAAACGATTATCTAGTCTAATGATAGCATTAGACTACATAACTAGACAACGTTATTTGCATTAGAGTTTTTTACTACGTATTTTTATCTTAAATCTCAATTTTTTATATTTAATCGAAAATCCATGTCATTCACTAGAGTCTCTCCATTAATTCTCATTAATGTGTGACCGCAACTTAAGGTGACACCTTGTGAACTCGACTTTATGTAGCCTCGTAAACATTTAGGTATCCTAGAAGTTGGTTCAAGGGCAGAGACTTTAATAAATACGAGTATGTTACGTACGATCTGTTTACTCTTAGAAGCGTGAATAGATTCACAGACTTAATAAACTTATATACTATTTCATTGATATTTTTTTTAATGGAGAGTGTAGTGATAGTGCCGCGAGTGGGGCGCAGCTGGTATCTAAACGGTTCTCGAATTCCTAACAATTTTAATTGGAAAAAGCTAGACTTTTGTAAAAATAATCATGAAATAATTTTTATATTTTCAGTTTCACGAGCAAATTGAATTACGCCCTTTGAAATACTTCAGCAAAATGTTGTGAAAAGGACACGAACGTATTCATAGGTTTTTTATGAAAAATATTGCTTTCGTATCGTAAAAATATTTTGCTTTCTGTTTTTACTTGCAAATTGGACTGCGCCGATGTATTTTATTCAGTGACAGTGCCAATGGAAATTACAGTACAAGGTGGAGCAGCCATAAATACAAAATTTGGCTGCAAAAGACCTCGCAAGAACTAAGGCCAGTAAAACTAAACTATTGCTAGCACGCCAACACAATGCAGAGCAATATTCAAATATTTGCACAAAAATCGGAATCTAAAGACAACACACACTTGCTGTTACGTAAAGTATCGCAATAAAAGATAGCTAGTCCACTCTATAAATCAGTGTCACATTTATGGATAAAAGATTTATTTTATCACTGCGTACTCTGTAATAGCAGTCAGTGATATTTAGGATTGTTTGTATGAAGTTTTCATGGAAAATGCCCTTTGGAAAGGTTTTCGTACAAAAATACAGAATTATACCTCGATCGTTTGTACATATTTTGCTTGAACCTTTTCAAATCTTGTATGAACTTTTAGCTGTTCCTAGAACAGACACGTGAGTTACTGTTTAATTAAACCATGCATATTATAAAAATATCGCCCAGAGTTGGATCTTAAAAGTTATAAGGCGGTAACTCAACGTTTTCCAGCTCGTGAGTTTTTATCACTCCATAATTATGCTGGAATGAGCTGCCTCGCTGCTAAGAATCTAGTGTGTGCTATTATGGTCCTTTCAAATTATAAAAAATGAGAATATATTCACGGGCGATAAACGACGCATTGGTGGGGAGAATTCAAGTTTAGATAAAGTTGTTTTTTTACCTTCAATATAGCCACTTTGATGCTGCTGTTTCAGATAAAGAAATAACTTCAATTTTCTAAATAGTAAGTACCAATTCTACTTACTTTTTTTTGTATTTTGTCCTTTAAAACAGTTTTGTGTTTATACACTTATGGGGTCATCCGTACAACGTTTGATGCATACCACAAGTATTTGAAACAATAATTAGAATGCACCTATTGAACTAGCTGCTGACCATTTGACTTTGATATCAAAGACGAAAAAACAAACTTAGAAAGAAAATGAAAAGGTTGTAGTGAACTAGCTTACCATAGCACGGATGCGCTGGAAGGCGGAGAAGAGTGCACGTTCACAGAACAAGTGAGTGATATTGTGCTCCCTTTCTTCACATACACGTCCTGAGATCCCCATATGCTCGCCGCGGCCGCTGCAACAAACGCAACCGTATCACAACCAGATAGAACTCAAATCACAACAACAAAATGTTTATTTGGCATGCTTGAATCGATAGGGGAAGTGAATGTGTACGTAATGCAGTCAATCTTGGTTTTGTTTGCGTTTAGATTGACATTCCGGGAGAATTCCGGTTTGAGAAATAGTTTTTTTTTTTCTGTTATCGAGCTTTGAGTTTCGTAGCAAAATAACTCTATATATTAAAATCAATTATTATGGTTGAATGTCAATCTAGGATCTCGTATCCTTTTTATTATACGTATTTATATTTCTTCACCGCCCGTATTTTATTAAAATAATAACAAAATAATACTTCAACGTTTCGAAACATAAATATTATCTCTATTAGAAAAAACTAAATGATAAAGTGAAAGAGCAAGTCGAAAGATCATTCAACACCCGTTTCTTTTTAGGTTTAGTATACTAAAATCCTATAATATATCCTAAGGATTATTCGCCAAAGAAATTGAACAAGATATTCGTACTATGTCAAAGCTATGTGCTTCGTAAGACAAATATCGCTTGAAATGTATTCCCTCAAAAGTAGATTATCCAAAAATATTACTGATATCATAGTATATTATATTATAACCCCGCGACTTCATACGCTGTAAGAAGTAATCAAAATTAGTCTAAGTTTGAGTATATTTATCTGAGATTTTGATGTATATTTTTATTTAAAGTTGCAAAACCGACTCAATATTTTCTAAAGTTTCCATACAAACTTTGACTCCGCTTCCTAGCTTAAGTGGTTTCAGCTCGGCGATGGTGAATCGGTCATTCAATCAAGTTAATATTTTGTCGAATACAGACCATAGTCTATAGACAATGTAACAATCGATTGTCGAAAGCGAAGGTAGAAAAGTACAAAAATGTATGGGGTGCCTTAAATATGTCACGTGATCTGTTGTCAACGAATGTACTTACAGTTCGTTTCCATCAACATATCGACAACATCGAATTATTACTTCCATACAATTGGACTTTACCTTCGCTTTCGACAATCGATTGTTACATTGTCTATAGGCTCAGATACTCTTAGTGCTGACTTGTTAAATCGAGCAAAGACCGACCAAGTACCAAAAGTTTCACTAAATATTTCACAACTATTAGGAACAACGAGACTACAGTTTATTTTTACTGCCGCGATGTCAATAAAGATAGCTCTGATAGTATTTTTCACAGGAGAACATTCTAGAGGGCGTTGGCGCGCTTGCCAAGTTTTTGACTTAATTTCTAGAGAAGTTATCTTTATGCACACAAACAATAATGGAGCGGCGGTTCATGCAAAATGAAATGCACTTGTGGTGACAGATATGACTTGAATGTTGCAAGGATTGTATGAACTCTTTTTTTAACCGACAAAATAAAATAGGTTCAGAATTCGTCGGGATTTATATTTTTTTGGTAGGTACCGCGAAAGCAGTGGGCTGCTATTATGAAACATGATGATACCATGCTTGTTGATGTGTGCTTCAAAACGACCTAAAGCATATCCAATCAATATTATTGACCGTAGAACAAAACTACATCGCTAAACAAGAAAAACTATTTTTTTTACACTGATTTGCAATAAGTAATTGTGTGATACTCCACAATACCAAAAACAATAATATAAGGTGTAGCAGTAGGCCACACTACACTTAGTAGGTATTTGATAGGTATGATGATGATAATACCATTCACGCAAAAAAACACAGTCAAGTATCCACAAAAGTAACGCAGATTGATCATAAGCGGGAAATGGAACATACCCAGTATGGGTGAAGCGATAATGATGCAAACATAAAGATAAGATAAAGATAAGATAAGGCGGGGTACCTGAGGAGCGGGGCGGGGCCGCGGTCGCGGGGGTGAGGGATTCATCTGCAATTCAGAAGACAACAGCTTAGGAAGGGATGAGGAGAATATAAATTGATCGAAAGTATGGTATTTGCATGGCGTGACTATATTGACTAATTGATAAGGGTTAGAGAAATAGAGTTCCTTTTCCTTCTACTACATAATAAATTCTACTAAGTGACATAACTTAGTAGAATTTATTATGTAGTAAAGAAAAAGTAGTTCATTTTATTCTGACGACCAATGGCGTGGCGAGCGATTACCTGGCTATATAATGCAAGAGGCGCGCTTTCATCCCACGATGCGTGTGTCAGTTTTTTTACCTGCTCACGACTTGCCCAATGTAAAGTAACCACCATTGCCTATGCGAGAATTCATTCTACTTATTAATAAAAGATATTCTCTGCCTCTGAGATTTTCGTAGGCAAACCCGGCTGCAATCCCGAGCCGATACTACCTATAGGTAGATAGAAGCTCGAATACCAGACAGATAGGCGTGAAACATCGGAAGGCATTTTTCAGTGTAACAAGCTCAGTAATTGGCTCCCGGCGAATTTGAGGAGCTCGCATGATGTATCATTGCCGGCACTGATGTACGGCCGATAGTTTTATCAGGGTTTTGTTACATTTGGGGACATTTTATTTACAAATGGTTCGATGAAAATATCATCTAATCGTACGTACACTACGGCCAATAGATCTAAGTATTCGTGAAGTTATGATGCGCTGTAGATGCTTTTATAAAAAAATTTGATCCACGCTTCGAAACTAAATCCCCGGCTTTAGTTTATGTTAGTTTTGGGAAAGTTCTTTTGACAATTCAAAAGAACCTTGAACCAGCGAGCGTGTATGAGAATTTAATGAAAGCAAATGAGGAGAAATTATGTTACTTGATTGTAGTATAATGGGGATCTGTGGTGCTAAACAAAAAGGTGGCGAGATTTATTTAAAAAAAAAAAAAATTTGATAATGCTAAAACTAAGATCGAGACACAATGTGACCTTTTGAATGCTGTGTTCTTTAAAACAACCATTCAATGGAAAGTTGAAAAGTGGTGAAAATACAAATTATGACTGGTTTTAACTTTCTGACAAACGTCTTATAAATTAAATACTCTTCACGCTTCTAGATACTTTCCCAAATATTCGGTTTCTAGAATAACAGAAGGCTCGAATACTTTGTACAGTTCAGTCAAACTTCGCAGAAAATTAATCAAAGTAATGTTATTGCTTTGTTTCTGTTTTTGGTTTATATTAATTACCTCTAGATGTGTCACACTCACAGACGAATAAGTATCTAAAAAGTTGTCCTATATAATAATAATAATAATAATAATAATAATAATAAAAAGCTTTATTTAATTCCATGCAAATGTTACAATTATTTATAATAAAATAATAATTTGATTCATATTAATAATTTAGTTCAAAATAATAATCGCGGATAAAAAAATATATTCCTTGTTAATTCATTTGAATGGACCCCTTTCGGGTAAAAGCCTCCTCCAAGGACTTCCATCTATCTCTATCCACAGCTGTGTCTAGCCAACTGCGACCCGCCAATGCCACTATGTCATCTGCCCATCTAGCGTGTGGCCTGCCTCTCGCTCTAGTGCCTCGAGGACCTGGCCATGTGACAGCTCTTAATGTCCATCTGTCGTCGCTGTATCTTGCCAAATGACCTGCCCATTTCCATTTTCTTTCTAGCGAGAATTTTAAGGCGTCAGTGACATTCGTTTTCTTGCGAATGGTTACATTCCTCACTTTGTCTTTTAATTTAATACCTAGGCAACTTCTTTCCATTTTTTTCTGAGCAGTCTGGATTTTGTTTTTAGTTTTTAAATCGAAGGTCCAAGTTTGGCAACCGTAGGTGAGACAGGGCAAGATTTCTGAATCCATAACTATCTTCTTAGTTGGTAGTGGGAGCGGCGATTTGAAAATTTCTTTATGAGCCCAGTACTTCTTCCAGGTGATCGCTATTCTTCGGTTGACTTCTTCTATATTTCTTTCTTGGCTAAAAGATATTTGTTTGCCTAGATATATGTATTTCTCTTCATAATCGAGTGGAACATTATTTACCATGATGGGTGTTAAGTGATGGTTAGTCATAACTTTCGTTTTTTCGAGGTTCATTTCTAGTCCCACTTGTATACTTGACTCGTTTAGCTCGTTTATCATATTACTTAACTGTTGGGAAGTTTCAGAGAACAGTATAATATCGTCGGCGAATCTCAAGTGGCTTAGGAACTTTCCATTCATGTTTATACCTTGCTCCGACCCATGGAAGGTGTTCCATTACGTGTTGTAGGACAGCAATGAACAGTTTCGGGGAAATCGGATCTCCTTGTCTTACGCCTCTGTCAATGTTGATTCTTGTGCCTGTTCTATCTAACTTGACTCTACTCGTACTGTTCTCATAAATTTGTCTTAAGATATTTATGTATTTATCATGTATATTTTGTGTTCTTAATGCTTTCCAGATGCTATCATGTGAAATAGAGTCAAAGGCTTTTTTGTAATCGATAAACGCTACATATAATGGTCTTCGAAATTCCAGATATTTCTCTATCACCTGGTCTACCACTTGGATGTGATCCACTGTGCTGAAACCGCTTCTGAATCCGGCCTGTTCGATCGGCTGGTGTATGTCGATGTTTCTAGATATTCTTTCGAGCAGGCAGGAAGCAAATAGTTTGTAGAGGCAAGGTATGAGGCTTATCGGGCGATAGTTTCCTATGTCCGCTGGATCGTTTTTTTTGTAAAGCAAGATGATTTCAGATTCCGTCCATAGATGCGGAACAGCTTCTTCATCTAAAATCTTGTTCCATAGAAATGTGATAGGTGTCAATAGTAGAGTTCTTGCTAATTTGATGCATTCATTTGTGATTCCGTCAGGCCCTGGACTTTTTTCCGGTTTAAGCTTCATTATTTGCTTAAGAATTTCAGCCTCGGTGAATTTTGCAATAGGGGGGTTATTTGAGCTGTAGTTACTTACTTCAGTTTCTCCTGATGAGTCGGGTTTGCTATATAATTTTGCATAAAAATCCGTTGCTATATTTATTATTTCCAATCGGGACTTACATTTGGTAGAGCCGGGCTGAAGCGATGGGATCCATTTCTTTGATTTGTTTATTTCTTTGAATGCTTTTTTCGAAGATCTAGACTTTGCAATGTGTCTTTGTATAGTGTTTGATCTATAATTGTCATAGCATTTATTAATTTCTTTGTTTGTAATTTTGTAGAGAACCTTTAGTTTTTCCTTGTCAGTTTTGGTTAGGTTTGGCTTGTTTTGGAGCTCAGTTCTCTGTTTCATGAGATCTAGTGCCACTTCAGACAAAATATTTTGTCTCTCTTTTCTTCGAATATTTTTTGGCAAACTTTCAATTATGGAATGCATAATTTTTTGGCAGTAGTCATCAGCTTTGAAATTTTTATATGCCGTAATGAGCTCTGGTATATAACGGTTTAGGTTTTTAAGGTATATTTCCTGCTCTTTCAATGTTTTCAACGCTACTGATATGTTTGAAAAATTCCGCCTGCTCTTTTTCATCGAGTTTAGTTGGATTGTTGCTCTCAGCAATCTATGATCTGAACCAAAGGAGAAAGATGACAATACTTCATATTTACAAAATAATTTAGGTTTTGTAGACATTATATAGTCTATTTCATTTCTTGTGGTTTTGTCTGGAGAGATCCATGTCCATCTATTAGTATTTTTCAAATCAAACATGGTATTTATGATTTTTAGGTTATATTCGTATGCATATTGAATGAGGCTCTCTCCTCGAGTGGTTCGTTTCCCATAGCCATATATACCGGTGACTGTATGCTCATGTTTTTTGGGTAATCCGATCTGTGCATTAAAATCTCCCATAGAAATAATGTTTTTTGTCGAGGTAGAGTCGTGAGCTTTCGCTAAGTCTTCATAAAAACTATCTATTTCCTCTAGTGAAGAGCCCGCAGTAGGTGCATATGCCTGTATTATTGCGAATAGAAGTTTTTCCAATTCAATCTCTAGCATGCAGACTCTATCCGATATTCCGATGAATGTTTTGATGTTTTCTTTGTATTTTTTCTTGACGAGGAAGCCCACACCGTAGAGTCCTTTGGTTTTTCCTAGGAAGTACATTATATAGTCATCGTCTTCGATAATGTTCTCTCCTAGTCGGCGGACTTCACTCAATCCTAGTATGTCGTGGTTAATGTTTTGTAGCGCCGTCTTGAGCTCGATAAGTTTTGCTTCTGATGATAGTGATCTTACGTTGAAAGTACATATGTTTAATTTGTTTTTCTTTAGCATTGGTGCTTTCCTTGGAGGGTTTTGGTCGAACTCTCCCGCGGTGACCAGCCGTACTGGGAGATTAGGGGTAGGCAGAGGGTCCATCTGTAATTGCTATACTACATTAGACTGTGTTGGTTTCGTTTGGGTTTGGAGGTTGTCTGTTTGGGTGTAGATTAGTTTTGGTTTTTGAAGTATGTAATCTTTCATGTTGGATGCTTTATTTTTCTTCAAAGGTTGTTTTTGGGTCTGTTGTGCTGTTTGAGTGCTCGAGTGGGATGACTCTGGAGATTCGGACAAGTTCCTCTTGTTTGCCTGGCTGCGAGAAGAGCGCATATTGGAATTCAGCACAATTAATTTATCGTATTTAATAAAAGCAGTGTTGCCTAACTCTTTTTCCTTCTGTAGTTGAATTTGAAGCTCTTTGCGCTTGTTGAGGACTTCTATTGGGTAGTCGTCTTTTAAGTAGTATGAGGTGTTATGTAGGCAATGCTTGTTTTTCTGTATTTTTATTTTCAAACCCAATGTAGTAAAAGTTATTACGACCGGCCTGACTTTCTCTCCTTTCTTTCCAAGTCTTCTAATAGCTTCAATCTGGTTACTGTCACACTGAATGTTGAAGTAGGTGCTTATTAAGTCAATTATTATTCCTTCCAATTCGTGATATGACTTTTCTCTCTCTTCTACTCCGAATAAGACGATGTTTTTTCTTCTAATATGACGCTCTAAGTTATTTATTTTTGTGCATTGCTCCTCTAATTTTTTCTCCAAAAGTTCATTTTTTAATTCCAGATTGTTGAACTTCTCATTTATATTGTTGTTAATTGTGTTTTTTATATCTTCTTTCATATCTTGCATATCTTGCTTTTGTTGTTTGATGTCTTTTTGCATATTTAATAACATATTCTTTATTTCTTCCATAGTTTGTGAATGGTACACCAGGCGCCCTCTGTCGGTTTTATGGGATACTTTTTGTCTAATGTAATTGATTACATAAGTAGAATATAATAAAAGAAAAGGTAAAAATGTATATAACTTTAGTTCAGTAAAACACAACTAGATGTCGCCCTTAAAATTGTCACTTTTCTAGATCGCGCTATCGTTTGGTTTTGTGAATTGCAAGAGGATAGCGCACTTTGTTGTAATAAATGCTTTCTACTCTGATGGCGATTGTTTTATTGGAGCGATCCCATCGGTCGGCTTTGATGTATAAATCAAAGCCGACCTATGGGATCGCTCCAATAAAACAATCGCCATCAGAGTAGAAAGCATTTATTACAACAAAGTGCGCTATCCTCTTGCAATTCACAAAACCAAACGATAGCGCGATCTAGAAAAGTGACAATTTTAAGGGCGACATCTAGTTGTGTTTTACTGAACTAAAGTTATATACATTTTTACCTTTTCTTTTATTATATTCTACTTATGTAATCAATTACATTAGACATACCGCCCACCAAGAACGACATTGAGCGTTCTTCATTAACTTACCGCCCACCATGAACCTTAGTATTCAATAATATGATAGCACACAAATATCTTAACTTAACACTTTAAAATTAATCTAAACAACATAAAACATTCCTTTCATTAAAATCATACTAAAGCAGAACATATTAAAAATACCAAAACCTTATTACACAAAATAACAACAAATAAACTGACAAGCTACTTACAACAATATTCAATCAATAGCCTAACAATTTTTATTTTGTGACTGGTAACAAACATAACTTAGACGTTGGTCTCTTGATGAAAGACTGACCACATTTAAAAGTTATAACCCAAACAATCTGATCCGATCCGGGGTGTTGAGAAATCACTCAACCTATCACCCATCGATCTGGAGGCACTTTTTTTACTAACACTACATCACCAATTTTTTGTCCTGAAGTAACTTTTGACCACTGAAGACAATAAACTAAATACTCATTGCACCACCTCTGCCAAAAATCTAGGACTAGTTTTTGAGTCACTTGCCATCGCCTAAGAGAAAGGCGAAAATGGTTTAACGTGAGCACAGGACCACTGTGTAAAGTCTTCTGATGAGTTTCATCAACCACCAAATTCGTAATGTGGCTTTTAAGAGAAAGAATTATAGGATGTTTAGTTTCCTCGGGAAGGTCTAATTTCCGGATACGACCACCCTCTCGTTTAATCTTCTCTTCGTCCAGGACCGGGCTTAAAGGTTTCAGCTTCTGTTTGCGATCCTTGAGATCTGTTTGACTTCGTCTAATGCAAACAGCTTCACTGAGTTCATACTCGGTCAGGTAAGGTTCAAACTTCTTGCTTCTTTTATTTTTCAGAAATCGTCTGCAATAAACCACAACTCGTACTAATCCTTGCAATGTTGAGAATTTTGTCCACAGGTCCAGACTAGCTGACGACGATTCATCACTGCTTGCCACATGATGCACCTTAATTTTTCTTTGCTCCAAGTCAGTGGAAGCCGTCGGTCTTTGGTAAGTTACCTTTGTTTCTATTAGCCACGCAGGGCTCTTTAACCACATTTCCTTGTAAATCTTGTGACCTTCTTCCACCGTCTCACACCCAATTAGTAAATCATCTACATAGAAATCCATCTTAACCTCTTCCGCTACATCAGGGCATTCTCTTCCTTCATCTACAGCAATTTGCTGCAAAGTTTTCACTGCTAAATAAGGAGCAGGTGCCGTATCAAACGTAACTCTGACTAATTTGTATATTTCTGTTTCAGATTCCGGATCATCTCTCCACACCATCCTCTGAAAATCAGCATCTTCTTCAGCTACGAGCACTTGCCGATACATTTTGACGAGATCTGCGCTGAGGCAAATTGGATGCATGCGCCATCGAATGATGATATGACGCAAGTCCTGCTGCAATCTTGGACCTATCATCAATGAGTCATTGAGAGATACTCCGTTCATGCCTTTGCACGAAGCATCAAACACTACTCTGACTTTTGTCGTAGTTTTATCCTCGCGTATGACGGCGTGATGCGGTAAATATACTGCATCTGGTTTGTTCATATCCTCGCCGGTTACACGTACAGCGTGTCCAAGATTCAAGTATTCATGAATGACATCAGAATATCTTGACTTTATTTCTGGATTCTTCTTAAAACGGTTTTCAAGCAGATGGAACCGTTTAAGTGCAATTTCTTTGGAGTTCCCGTATTTACACTGCGGATCATCGTCACGAAACGGTAGGCGCACTACATACCGTCCGCTAGAGTCACGTTGAGTTGTTTGACTATAATATTCTTCGCAGCGTTCTTCTTCTTCAGTAAGGATTTTCTTTTCCTCGATGTCTGATTCAATCTGCCAAAACTTCTTCAGCAGCTCATCGACACCACAATGCATGCTAACCACGATGTTATGATGACAATGCTGTTCCTGAATAGCTTCATCATTTTGGTTGACATATGTTGGACCTGAGAGAATCCAACCAAACGCAGTACATTGGGCCATCGGTGTACCCTTGGGACCTTTCAATAATCCTTCCCTGATTATGTAAATAGTTGGACTTTGGTATTGATCGTAGCTCCAAAGAAAGTTGTAATGTGCCTTTTCTTTTTCCCTAGATGGCGTGCTCTGGGCTTGATGTGATGCTTTGCTTTTATTGAAGATTATTTTTTGTGCAAAAAGTCGTCACCGTGCGGAATTGAACTAGGAACTTTTACAAACGGATATTTTTAAGAATAAAAAAATTACAGGGTCATTTGTAAAACACCGGTTATCTCGCAAGACTGTATTACTATCATCTTAAATAACAACGTTTGTCTCGTATAACTTTTTACAAAATATAACCCAAAATTTTCCACACATCCCTCCCTATCTCTGTCAATAGACAAAAAAAAAATTAAAAATTTTGGGAGAGACCTTTGCCCAGCACTGGGACACAATAGATTATTAGAGGTTCTATGGTAGAAATTTGCAGTTTCTGGGGATAGGAGTTAGGTATACCTAATCCCGTTTATCTTTTCAACGTACCATAAATTTTGTAAATAAAGAGATTACATTTCAATACCATTATTATTCATAACTGTCAAAATGTTCCCATCCCACGCCGAGTCCCGAAGATCAAAGAACGCGCGTCCAATTATTTATTTATAAACCATCGGTACCCTCACAAACTTTTAATATTCTCCAAAAACCTGCGTACATTTTTGATTAACTGAGCCATTGCCAACACGATCCTATCATCGTGCGGTTTCATTCTCTTGACAAATGACCTCAATTGTCGATTCATCTTTTATTTGTGATAGGCTTAAACTAGAATGGATTATCTAAAGAAAAATCTTAAAGTAGTTTAAGAATAATGAAATGTGGCCACATTTATAATAGAAATAAAATTCTTTTTTGATCAAGAAATTGTAAATGAGAAAACAATTTTAGTGGTTGTGTTATATTTTTCCAATATTTTGACTCGGTTACATGCTGAACTAATCATGGGGGATGATCATGAAAAATAATATTTTTAGACAATAATATTTTTTCAAAATATACTGTGCAGTTATACTCATACTGGCAAACAAATAACCAAATACGTAGAGTGAATCAGTTCCAGCCCAATAGTTTTATCGCGTGTATCATAATTTGTTGCAGCTAATCTCAGCTGTATGATAAATTCACATACGAATGGGAATTTTTCCCAGCGTTGTTGGCTAGAGCCCAGTTCGAAGTGAGCGATGGCATTCACTTTGTATAGCAGCATTAGCCGAACCCGTAATATGACGTGTGACGAATGCTGGATTAGTGTGGCACGTCACACCAGAGCGAGGCACGCACCGGCGATGGATATGATACATCGGTGTTTACTCAAGATGGGGTTACTTTCTGGAAATGTTGGTTTAGTTACAATGGATTTTATTGTTGCTGTCACAGATATATTCAATCAAGCGTACGTAAGAATGCATGTAGATACTTTGAGGTGGAAACTCAAGTCTCTTTGAGACAAGTATTTATGCAAAACCAAACCAACTATTATATTAAAATACTTTCATAATTTGTTCCCAAACAAACACTCCAAAGCACAGATCATAAATATTCCTTATGAAAATACTTGATGAAGTTTTTTATTCTTTTAATATTGTATCAACAGAGCTCGTCCAAAACAGAATGTATAATGAAGAATTGAAATTGTCCGCGCATGTATTATGAGGGGTAAATTATGGACCCCAAATTTTAGTAGGGGTTGATGAAATCATAAGGACATTATCTCAGAATGACCCAATTTCGCTTTAACGCGAGATGTAATTATACTTTATGGTACAGAAATAGGTTTGTCTGAATGTTATCTGGTTTGTGCTAATGTTAAGTATATTGTAGGGCTTGTTAGAGTGTTCTGCTACCTACCTATGTATGTATGAGTAATGTATACATACACAATTGTATTATTGTTTGTAGCCCTCAGGCCTACATCGATTGGCAAACAACATGTCTTTATATTATTCATATCAGTTGTCGCTAAGTAAATGATTTTGAATCATATTACAATTATTACAAAATATTTACATGATAGCACATTATATTACGTTATGGATTTTTCATAATTCAAGTAAATGATGTAGTGTGTTGAAAATAATCATTGTTTTATCAATTTTAATTGTACAAAACATCACCCTACGACCATAATATTCGTCTAATCAATCGTCTGTCTGTACACTAATTGGTTTTGAGGTAAGATTAAATTGTATAGGTGTACCTAACTACTAGTTTTAACTCATTTCTTGCCATTGCTATAGCTTTGTTTATCTTTTCTTGTCTGGATTAGTTCTGTCCCCGCTATTGTTTTTTTTTTCTAATTGTGTTAAACTTTTTTTCTAGCTATTGCTGAGGTTCTCCTCTTCCGCGAGCACTTGATTGGCAGAGAACAGGTCAGTATTGCTGATCTAATGGATAAGACTAGCACAGGATCGTTTTAGATGCAAACAAATAAAGATTTCCCAGCAGTGCAGTGGGCTGATTTAGCCCACTGCACTGCTGGATGATGATGATTGATGACTACTTCATCATTCATGGTGACTTTTTAATCACCTCGTAGTAATTCCTCTCGTGTAAAATCTCGTAGTAAAATCTGTAATATTTTGTGCCAATAATCTTCCTAAAAGAAAGACTCTTTTTCTTCCAATCTCTTCCTAGAGTAGTAACTTGCTTAAGTGGGGCAGACAAATGATGATGATGGTCTTCCTTTGATAAATAAATATATTTATGTTACTGAATATTACCTTCAACGGACAGTATAACTGCCATATTGATCTTCGGCTCCGTGTTGATCTGGCACTCATACACGCCAGCATCTCTAGGCTGGACGTAGTCTATCTTCAGGTCCCAGTCGTCAGATGGCTCAGGGTGGAGCACGCTGAACCTGGCGTCTCCAGTGTACGTGAAGATGTGGGAGGTCAGGATGTGGAGGTCCCTCTTCCTCATCCACGATACCTGTAGATACGAATTCATTAAAGACTATGATAGAAATTAAGAAGATCAAAGGGCCCTGTTAGCCGAGTGGGGTAGTACACCAGCTTTCAATTCAAAGGCGGGGTCGAATACAATGACAAATACAAAATACAAGAGCCGACCCATTTATCATAAAAAAAAATACAATGCATTTTTCATTTCGGAAAAATATCGTCAAAGGTCCTTGAATACGTAACATATAAGATCTGATGAGGTCTTCCATGACCAAGAGTACAGTCGTGATTTCGGTTTTCTTTTAATTTTTGAAGACCAATAATAATTTGGCATTGTAGGTCCTCTTAATTTTCAATTGCAGATAATAGCGAAGTTTGTCATTTGAACTTTATCATTAATTCCTAACTAAAGTTTTCAATTAGGCAAGTTCAATTCGCATCACAAAACAGCCATCGTGCCCACGGTCGAACAACTTGCTGAAGGTCGTATCTACTTATTTAAGCTTTGTTTATAAACCAAGGTTAAAGTTTCTAAAAAAAAGCTTCTTTAAAGTTCCTATCTGACGCGGTTGAAGAACATTTTATCCTTCATCAATAAAGTTCTTATGTTATTTTTTTATCAATGAAAAAATGAAAAAGTATTTAATATACAAAAAAAGAGGAATTTAATATAGAAGTCATTTCAAATTCTTCCATTTTCTCATTGAAGGGCAAAGTGAATCTGAATAGACAAAGTGTAGTTTAAAAAAGTGTCAACATCACGAGTATCTAGATCTAAATTGTGATATAAGTATCCATGATATTTGCATAATCTAGTCTAGTTTTGAGTGGATCAATTTCAGACGATATTTGACTTACGCCGTCTAAGCTCATAGCTTTGGGTCATAGCATTTCCAGATTTCAATTTATTTGGACCTGAAATAATTCTTAGAATTTCAATAAACTTAGACCTTTTATTAACCTTCTATGGGACGTTGACAGATTGTGTTCTTTAATTTTTTTTTAGTGACAAAATGGAGAAGGCTCATGCTATATTATGCTTTTAGTGGTTTATTATAGTGAATTTTGCTTTTTATATATGTACTTCTGGCAATGAATCAGAAATGTTTGAGCTATTTGTGACACGGTTCCAAAGGGTAAGGTAAGAGGATTCTTGGGTAGCTTTAGAGCAGTGTTTTTTATTAGACGTACAACGCGCATAGCCCACGTTTTTTATTTATTCATTCCTAGATACCTCTGTAGTTAATCTGTGTTGCAATCCTTCAACTGCGTCAGTGTAGACATAGCTTTAGTCAATAACAACTTGATTATTATCGTGTATTAGGTATGTGTTGTGTATAATCCAATGAAAATTACTAGTTCCGATTTGATAGATTGATAATCTTCTTGTCTCAGATTTGGTAGAGATCCATCTAGGAATTATCATGATCGTATTACTCATAGCTATAAGTCGTGTTATGATATGTCATTTGCTTTCTGAAAATGCTAGAATTAGACTATTTTATATTGAAAGAGTTATTTCACCTTTTTAAAAATAATAAACTTTATATACAGAAACTAAGCTACTACATATTTACATATATTTACAAAATACAACAGGACTACTCAAGCTATCTGAGGATCGTTAGAAACGATCTATAGATAGCTCAACTGATCCAGGTCACTGTCAGTCGGAAGCGTGCCTAAAACACTGGCGGCATTACCACGCTGGATGGCAATGCTGATCCTTTGAGGCAAAATGTGCGAGCTCTTGGATCACGCGTCGCTTCGACCAGACGCCCTGAAAGAAATTTGAAAACCTAAAGGGCTCCAGAACCCCGAGGACCTAGGGTCTCAACCCCAAATGGTTCAAATATATAAACCCAATCAAGATTTATATATTTGCGTCTTTATATCTTTTTTTTTCACCTTTACAGAAACATTAAGCCGTTATAGCGATGGATACGATAAGGGCGGTTTTGACAAAAAAATCTAATATTACACAATAAAATATTCAAGATAATCATTAAAATATATTTTCTGTTTTCTTTGTTTTAAAAATTTTAATAAGTAATAATAATAGTCTGACAATGACCTGGATCAGTTAAGCTATCTATAGATCGATATCGATATCTATATTCTAATGATCCTTAGATAGCTTGACTAATCCTGTTGTATTATGTATATATATGTCAATATGTAGTAGCTTAGTTTCTGTAAATAAGACATGGTTGTTAATATAATCTCGCTGATCGATAAAAAATTTAGTCTTATTTAAAAGTCTCATAAAATAGAATAGGCTCACGACCACACATCTACAGGGTGTAAAAAGACTGCTACCGAAAACTGAGGGATTGCAATCAGACCATTATTCTGAACATATTTATCGAAAAAAACCTCAAAAAATTTTTTTACTTAGCTACGTCATTTTATTTTATTTTCTAGTTTTTTGCTACAAGTACAACATAATAAGACCATACCTACCTAATCATTTCATTTATAAAAGAAAAAAACAATTAAAACTCAAAATCCAGCAATCTACGTATAAAAACGCGCCCAGTACATACGCAAACAGTGATCTTCAAACGCTGTTTTCTCCGGATATAATGATTTTTTCGGAAAATCCTTTTGGATTTGGTTGTGTTTTGGGGTGCTGTACCTACCCCTTTCGGCTTCGGTAGACGTCTTTTTACACCCTGTATAACTCTACGATAACAATATCGCTTATTTAAGTTAGCCGTTTGATCAGAAGCTCCATTAATACACGTTTCAAATTCTCAATGGAGACTCAGAAATTACAAAATAAATTTCGTTCGCTTTTCTGGCACTCTTTGTTTTTGTACGTAATTAGAGTAAGCTGGCTTAAGCCCTCTGTAATTAAGCAAGATGGAACGTCCACAGACTGTTCACAAGCTTTAAATAATAATATGTAATTATACTTGGATATTTTAAGATGCGCTGAATGCTATTTGACCTCTGGGATATAAGTGCCCAGCTGGTTCTAGTTTGATTATTGAGTGTGACAATGAATGTTTCTTTATTATTATATAATTTTTGACGATAGTTCAGTAATGGTACATTCCGCGACAGAAGTTCATGAACAATTGGAGATTTTAAAGCTTCATTTTCATCATTCATTCTTTTCATAATAGTAATGGTGCAAGGCAAAACATCCAATGTAAGATAAAGTTTTATCTAAAACCCTATGAACTTCGAAGATATTGAAGATTCTAGTATTATTCCTAGTATTATTTAATTATGAGGTTCACCATTTTGTGTACTTTATTCTAAAACTATCTTTTTAAGCTATTTTTTATTATTTTTTTTAACTATTTTTTTAATGTTGTGTCTCGTCAAATACGTGACGTCCTCGCCGTGGTTCCAACGGAAGACCAGCGTTGTACGAGTAGTAGTCAATGGCTATTACGAGTATAACAATTATGCTGAGTTGGACGCCATTTCGTAGTTTTAAGATATCAATAGTTTTATGTAGTACTTATCCTTAGGTACCAACGTTATTGTATTATTTTTTGAGAAACTGCGAATAAAGTAATTCTTATTCTTATTCTTATTCAAATACATCAAATGTTCATGAACTTCCTGTATGTATATTGGAAAGACAATCTGGCTTATAACATAAAGAATCATTTACTCTGTAGCATGAGTACATTGTTAGATTTCACTAGTTCTTATAACTTTGTTTTTTTTAATCTAGGTCAGTAAAGAGTTACGACGCTGTGTAAATAATTTCAACGATAAAAGTAAGATTTCAACTTGAGCAGGATTTTGCTTAAAATTTTATAGAAAGTATTTTATAATGAGGACAGAGTACGATTTCTCAGGAAAAAGCGCGTTTTATTTGGCACTTAGATACTTACAAAAGGAAGACTACATTTTCACTTTCCAAAATTCTTTAAACGGAAATTTCAAATCAACAAGAATATTTTGTTTCGCCTATGTGCATACGATGTGTGCTTGTGGGCAGAAAATCGAAAAGATTAAAGACGTAACCACAACATTATTAATACCATGACTCTTTATCTCTGCAGTAGAAAAAAGTAAAATTACATTTGAGTTTTATTGCTGTCATAGAAAATATGCTTTTTTCTAATTGAAATGTTTTTTTTTTATGATGTTGGTCGGCTCCTGACCTCAGACTTACACAGGACGTCTACGATGGAGCGAGCTTACTCAGAAGGTGCCTATTAACTCTCTTCTTAAAAACAAACTAACTTAACTTCTTAAATGTGAATAAAGTCTATTTGTCCGTAGAGATATGTTCATGGTAAGCCGCGAGACTTCATTAAAAAAGCTCCTAATCTATCAATCTCAATCTTAACCTGACAACAAGACCCTTTGACCACCTGGCGACCTTAAGAGGCCATTTTTCATTGTCGACGTCCCATCGAACCCATTCCTTGGCGGTCCGCTGATCGCCATATTAATGGTTCCAGGAAATTCCCTAAAATAAATAGGGATCTGACATGTTCTGCGATGCATTCAAAATATATCGGGCCCGTCGAGCTGTCATAGGATAACCCCTATCTTGTTTTTATTAGCAAAATAAATTGTACAAACATTAATAATGGTAAGGTATGTTCGAGGCCTTTTAGGCGGCTAGAATGACACACGAGCTTGCCACTAGCTTAGAATAGTCTTCTTTTACTCCTTTACTAATGTTTTGTAATTTAAACTTTGTTAACCATACGTTATGTTTAATAACACTTTAAACTGAATTTTGATGACAGTTACCATTGGTATGCAAAAATAATATTTTAATTTCAATTGGAATCCTGTACATTGGTGAACAAAGTGCTGTTCCTTATTAAAATTTGAGTGAAGCCGCGTTGACACCATCAGAGTATACTATGATGGTGTCAACGTGGCTTAAGGTTACAGTTATTTGAAGTTTGTTGTATGAGAGGATTTAAAAGCAATGTATTTTTGTCTAAACATAATAGAAACTTTCATAATTAGGTACTTTTTCAAATGACCTATTAGCACGCTGAACTAATTTGCAAATCTAAAAACTTACAAACAGTGTATTTAGATCAAAAAATATTAATCAGATAATCACAATCATTGTGCAAATCTTTCGTCCATCAAGTCCATTATCTATTCAATCAGGAGTCCATGACAGATTACAATTACAAATCTGTTTCCGACTGATATAGCTCTATTATTACAGCTAACGATAATACCTTGATTAGACTGCCATCTTGGAATTACTGCCTGGGATGATGTTAATGTGGCGTGGATTGACATTGTAATATGACTTTATGAAAGGACTATAATCTTATTTATTATAATATATAATTCTTATTTAAACCTGATGATGTATTTTCCCAACAATTTATGTATCTGTTGAACGTTTTGTTCTGTATCGCCATTTTGTTATTTAAAAGTAAAACATGATTATCTGTCTGTGGCGTGAGAGTCTGTCCTACTTTGGCAGGCTCGTATAAATAATATGTTTTCGATTTAATTTTGTTTGAATGTATTTGCATTTTCAAGTTTCACCACCTCGCAGTGACATCCAGGAGAAGTAACCTACATTAAGTGAAAGTTACTTTTCTGATCCAGGAATGTAACAAGTCTTCGAGACAAATAAAACGAGCACTTAGCAGCCTTTAATTCCATTATTAACCGTTACTTCAATGTATATGAATTACCCGGCAGTTAGCAGACCATTACTTGCAAGTGTATTTTCACCGCTAAGCTTACTATCTTGCGCAATAATAAGTAATTTATGCCCCAGCTTACGATGATTGAATAGCCTTCCAGTGCCGTGCTCCGCACACGAGCAGGATAACAAACAGAGAGCTCTTGTGAGAATCAAATAGGTACCACAAAACAATTATGATAATAAAAAAAAATATATGCTAAATAATCGATTTCATAAATCTCAGATCCTGATTTAATAAACCAGCTGAACGGAAGCCCCAAATCCACACAGCTAGATCATTTCTAGCTCGGTACAACGTTTTGATTTATGATAATACTTTAAAGAATCAGGGCATTAATTAAATGCTTCTTATTCATTCATCTTCTTAAAACCTTCTACAACTACTCTACTCTTGCCTGTCTAGTAACTAAGCAAGGTGGTTCTTTGCACCCCAGCTACCTTTATGCATCCTCTCTGTTGCCATGCTACTCGTGTGCCAGCCACTAGCCTATCACGGAGGTATTCTCCGAATGGCACAGATAAATTATCCCGGCACTTGGCTGTGACCCGAACAATAGTTCCCTTTCAACTGCGAATTATTTCAATTTGCCAGGAATCTTGACTCAAATTAAACTGTTATGATTTCGTGGTTTCTTCAAATGCCTTTTGGTTTCTTGATTTCTAATTATTATTTAGCTAACATCATCATCAAAGTGATACACACCCAAAAGCTGGATACAAGTCATTTTGAATGGGCTACAAATGACCTCTATTGTATTTTTCGTTTATGGACAGGTAGTAGTCTGCATAACGATTTTATTTGAATCAGACAAATGTTTATGTAGCTTAGCATGTAAACTCTATTGTCCGTCTTTATTTTTTCTATTTATGGATCTATTGTATACCAGAATGCGACAAGTTTGAATCTTATATCAAAATCGAGATCTTCAAAAACAATCATAATTAAAATTTAGCCGTATTTTCTAGCACTTACCGTTCTAT
Source organism: Epirrhoe tristata (assembly GCA_951394285.1). Classification (NCBI taxonomy): domain Eukaryota; kingdom Metazoa; phylum Arthropoda; class Insecta; order Lepidoptera; family Geometridae; genus Epirrhoe; species Epirrhoe tristata. Next base: position 10,281,057 of record OX596152.1, read on the forward strand.
TCCCTATATGCTTCGCGCGGCACCTCAGCACGGCGACTTGACCGACGACTGACGTCACGTTGCGCGGCGACACGTCATCAAAATATGGCCGCTCGGGACGGGACCCTTCCGGGACGTTCACTCCTGGTAGTGGCCCTAATCCTGGAACAAACATATTTTCAAATTATTATTATTATTATATTAGCCCTCAATGTCCCATTGCTGGGCAAAGGCCTCCCCCCACTCCCTCCATTCATCCCTCTCCTGTGCTAATAAGGTCCAGTCGGCACGGAATTTGGCGAGCTCGTCCCTCCATCTTGTTCGCGGTCTGCCGCGCCGTCGTCGCAACGTATCAGGGCACCACTCCGTGGTCAATTTGGCCCACTGGTCTCCCGACATGCGGCAAACATGGCCCGCCCAGTCCCATTTAAGCTTGGCGGCTTTTGTGGCTACATCGGCGATCTGTGTTCTTGAGCGCAGCTCGGTATTGCGAATACGGTCGATCCGCTTTACTCCGAGTATGCTGCGCTCCATCGCACGTTGGCACACCTTGAGCTTATACTTTTGGATGTGGGTCAAAGACCAGGTCTGCGCACCATAAGTGAGAACGGGGAGAATGCATACGTCCATCAATTTGCGCTTGAGCGATAGAGGAAGATCTCCTTTCATCAAGTCGCCCATGGACCAATAGCTCCTCCAGGCCAATATTCAAATTAAGTATTAAAACAACTTTTTCAATACCTACAATCTTTTAATGGGTCACCGTGAGCTGCTTGAAATGAGCCCAAACACGGATATTTTTCTCTGACTGAAGTTATTTATTTACAGAATTTAAGCTACTACATTTTATTTACATATATTTACAAAATACAACAGGATTAGTCAAGCTATCGAAGGATCGTTAGAAACGATCTATAGATAGTTCAACTGATCCAGGTCATTGTCAGCCGGAAGCGTCTCTTATTTACATAATGGTATTGCCACTAAAGACTCGGTAAGTGTACCAATCAGCTCGATTCGACACTGATAAGTGGGTCAAATTCAGCTTGCCCGGTAAAGTAGATCGAACGTCAATCTCAAGGTAGATTCGAACCTCTCTCGCTCATTCTTTCAATAGGTTTTATGTTTCAATAAGTTTAAGCATCGATATCTAAAGAACTGTGTATTGAATGATATACCGGAGAATACAGTCGGTATTTTGCAAAAAAATTCAACTTTGCTTTTCAAAATAATATGCTGCAATCTGACAAAATGTCTTTGACTTTGTGCGGTATCTTGTCTTATATTTACAAGAATGATACTACAGATTACGCGAGATACTACAGATTACGCGAGATACTACAGATTACGCGAGATACTACAGATTACGCGAGATCCTAAGGACTAACAGCACAAACTAAATACCAAACCACTTCACCGAAGAAATAACTTTTATAACAAAGGCGTGCCAGAAATAAGTGACGTCACAAATATAAACAGACGCTCCGAAGTTACTAAGATGAATGAGACAAGCGTCAAGAAACCTCTCTTTTACTCCTATGTAGTATGAGCAGGATAGAGGACACCCGGCTCAACTCCAATCTAAACATATTTGCACACACCCTTAGCACTTTTCTGAGAGTTACTCTTTTGTTCACACTAATTCTAATTGTTCAAGTAAACATGGACGACAAAACGAAATGCAAATAACATCACTATAACCTTCACAACCTCATCGTCATCTACCGCGCTAAATTTAGATCTAGGGCTAGCCCTAGATCTAGATTTTGTACCGTAAACCAAATCCAGACCAACATGTAAGTACTTTCCGACGCCTCCTGACGCTGTATAAATCACCAGTAAAAATGAATCTAATTTATTTTTTGACTTGAAAAAAAATATGAAAATATATTTATTACTCAGTACAATTAAGTGGAGATGGGCAGGACACTTGGCTAGAAGAGATGACGGCCGGTGGACAAAGGCAGTGACAGAATGGTGGCCAAGAGACGCACATCGACCACGGGGCAGACCACCAGCCCGTTGGTCGGACGACATAGTCGGCGTGTTTGGACGACAATGGATGAAGATAGCACGGAACCGAGAGGAGTGGCGGGTTTGAGAGGAGGCCTACGCCCAGCAGTGGGTATTAATAGGTTATTGATGATGATGATGATGACTCAGTACAATAACAGAAAACAATAGGTATGAACACATAGCAATCATAATCACTTGATATTACTACCTAACCTATCAAGTGACGTACACAAATGTTTAGGTATTTACTGAGAAGAATAGAGCGGGAGAAGTTTGTCTGTGGACTGTGGTCCCCACACTAGATTTAATCTGTAAGTATCGTGGGTACCTATTACGATTAACAACAGATCGGTTAGTATTAAGCAATCATTGAATTTTGAATAGGTAATGTGGAACTAAATGGGATAGGTAAAACTTAAACTGTGTCCGAGATTAGCTTTCTGGCATATTTTCTGTCTGCTTATAAAAATCACTAAACTAGTGCTAATCATGCAAGTGTGCGTTCGTCAAAACTTACCAAAGCCAAGCATTTGCTTAAGAAACAAGTCATTTGATGTTAACTGCGATCCTGGCCAAACCATATTTAGTTAGCGAGATCTTGCTTCTCTTAATATTTGAATAACGCTACATCCGGAGTTGTATCTTATAGTTCAGCTAGTTTTGCCAACCTGGGGGGCTAATATAATCTCATACTTCCTGGCAGTTTTGAACTGCATGTTTTTGAATTGCACTTAGTGCAGTAATTAGTGTGCAAGTGAGAGAACATGATAAGCGCTGTCATTTCATATTCGTTTCTGTATGTCCAAAGAGTTACTACCTTGGTACCAACAATTTTTTTTTATGATGAATGGATGAAGAGCAACATGCTAGCATGGTATGGGCATGTAATGAGAAGGCAAGAAGGGCATGTAACAAGGAGAGTGCTTGGTATGAACGTTGATGGATTTATGAGTAGAGGTAGACCAAAGAAAAGATGGATGGATTGTGTGAAGGATGACATGAGTAAAAAAGGAGTGAGTGTTAAGATGACGGCTGATAGAGGAGAATGGAAGAAGCACACATATTGTGCCGACCACACATAATGTGGGAAAAGGGCAGGAAGATGATGAATGGGTCGGCTCTTGACCTCGAAACTTACACAGGTAAGAATGAGGTCTACGATGGATCGAGCCTACCCAGAAGGTGCCTATTAACTCTCTTCTTCTTTATTTAATCTTTAACGAATTAACATATGAGAATAACCTATGTGTGTTTAGGGGTAAGGTGGAATTCCTCCAAATTATGGTAAAGAGGGAGTACTCGCCTCGCTAAGGTTTGCCCAACTGGCACACTTACCTTAGGGCCTGTTCGGCCGACAGTTATAGTCGGAAAGTTCTATATAGGTTGTATGTGCTCAGATATGTTGCTTGCAAGATGCAGGCTTTATACTTTTTGCGTGTTTCCAGCGCCATCTAGTGGTACAGCTCGGAAGTTCGTCGCTGTGATTGACATCTCTTGAAGATCAGCTTGTAGTTCAGGCGATGGTAGATAGAGGTCGCCACATGTGATTTAAATAACCTATGTGTTACCTATAATAATTATGTTATATTTACAAACGTCTAAACATACCTGGCTAGACGGAAAGACGGGAGATGGACTACAGCGATTACGGAATGGTGGCCCAGAGATGCGCAAAGACCACGAGGCAGACCACCCGCCCGATGGTCGGATGACATCGTAAATGTAGCTGGGAAAGCGTGGGAAAGGACTGCACTGGACCGAGAAGAGTGGCGTAATAGAGAGGAGGCCTATACTCAGCAGTGGGTGTAACCGGGCTGAATAGATAGATAGATAGATAGATAGAAACATACTTTAATAAAACATTTCATAACTAGAAAAGGTTTATTATTATGTTATAGGATTATTAAAGATTATTTCTAACAGCAACGACAAAAACCCTTAAAAACTAATTATATTGTACCTAAAGCAAAATATTTACGTTTTTAATTTAACTTTCGACGCTAAAAGAAAAGAAAGGCATATCATTATCGTAGTGTCTGTGAGCTGTTCGTTTCCGGATGTGACGTCACACCCGCCGAACCGGAAATAAGAACGAAGCCTTTGCCCGCCCTCTTATAAAGGAAACACGGGAGAGCATATAAAACTGTGGTGGAGCCATGAAGTTGGCGAGATTTATTGTATACTAGCCACAGCGTGCGGCTTCACATGTCAGAAAACATTGTGCTAAGTACCTACATATACAAAAAATATAGATTTCTGCATCCTCCAAAGAATAATAAGTATGGTTTTATCTATACTCGTAGTATACCTATAATATGAACTATGAACGCCCCGCCTCAAGGGGCGACTTGAAAGTGGCGATCACAATAGGTCTTCATGGCCGCAGTGATATGAAAGCCACGCCATCACTAATAATAATAATACCTATAATAGGGCTTAACCTGACTGACTGACCGGTTCATCACCGCCGAGCTTATAATGATAGAAACATGAATTATAAGATTAATTTTAAATCAGTTATATTGGCTTAAAAGCATCACCATCTTGTGCCTATACTTTCTCACTTAAACACTCCATAAATTCTCTTCATCCATTTTACTCTATCAGCCGTCATCTTCTTTAATGAACCGGGTTATACGAAATTTCAATTCAGTTCAAAAACTGCCAGGAAATAAGGGTTCATATTAGCCATTTCCATTAACTAAACTTAGACACCTTCATTCATTTGTTTCGTGCATAATGAAAATTATAATTGATACACTTTGTTCTTGCTCCGCTAAAGCTCTCGCCACACACGATAAGTCTGCGGTGCAGCGAGAAAATGGAAATGACAACGATGAAGTTCTTTTGTAGCGTAGCTACCTCTACGTAGCCTCCACGGCGTAGCGGCGTAGCCTTCGTAAAGGTGGCCTTTTGTCTACTTTAACGTGTCCAATCCTTTCTTGAGTCTGAGGCGAGAGACTAAAGAGGTCGGATGACATGACGTCTTTCTATTCGAATGGTTTTGTGGAAGCTTTCTTTGCTTCAATACGTCATATATTTTCGTTGTGAATTTAGTATGAATATAAAGCTAGGGAAACTATTTTAAGATACCGACTCCATTGGTTTGCGTAGTGGGGTCGTTGGGATTTTATATTCCCAACCACCACACTGATGGGGAGGTTAGTGTGGTTCGTTGGGAATTTATATTCCCAACCCCATTGACTTGAGCAGTGGGGTCGTTTGGACTTTTTATTCCCAACTACCCCACTAGTGGGGAGGTTAGTATAGTCGTGGGGAATAAACCCATATATAGTCATAAAGCCAGAGAGATAGTTTTATCAATGATACGAGTGAACATCAATGATAATTTATAGAATGCTAAATTCTGAAGAATAATGATGAGTTTTTTGAACTTTGGACGTGCTAAATATTTAGATTTGCCTCAGACATTTTTTAAGGAGTTTGAACTGCGAATAGATACAGACGTATACTGTACTTTGGAGATACAGTCGTGATCATGACTGTGTGTACTAATAGCTATTAAAAATCTCGTGTTTTTTTGCAACAAAATATTTACAACTCGTAAAAATTTTATAAACCCTTAGAATAGAAAATCAAGACTCAGTTCTACTCTGCCAACAATATTCAAAATACAATTAAACAATTCATAAATATTTAAAAAAAATACCCAATATAAACTGAAATTAAAACAAATTAACACAACAATGAAACAACCCGTCAACTTGTTACATAGCAAATATTTCCCTCGAACAAGTCACGTGATTGCCGGTTAAACACAATTATAGTTTTTAGTCGATTTCACCCCTCACGCGACTCGTGTAAACTAAACCTTATTTGCACGCGAGCTTACGTCAATATTGTACAATTTTAATCTGAATATATATGTTTTTGAAATTGCTTCAAAACTTTTTAATATTTATATGCAATATGTATTGAAATGATGTTTGCGAAAATAAATCCGATTCATTATTTTCATCCTGAATAGAATTTATTTTATTTTGTAAATATACTGGTGTATTTCTACATTATAAAATCTCTATATATAAAAATAAATTCCTGTATCCCTTGGTCACGCCATCACGCGTGAACGGCTGGACCGATTTCACTATTTATTTTTTTGTTGTGTTTGTTATTGTCAGGAGAAGGTTCTTATGACAGAAAAAAATCTCTATATTAATCATGGAGGGCGTCAAATAAGGGTTGAAAGTTTGTATGGGGAGTTAAAAGTACCAGTTAAAGGCAACTAGATGGAACGCCATCTAGTTGCCTTTAACTGGTACTTTCAACTTAGGTTAGCAACGGCTAACCTATGGCTGAGACCGAGATGGCGCTATTATTGCATTTTTCAGTTCTATTTACATGTTTTTAAGTATGTTATTTTGCTGACGAAGTCGCGGGTACCAGCTAGTTTACAATACTAATGGAGTAAATAAATAGTCTTTGTTTGGATGAGGCCTTTTACAAATTATATTATTTATTAGCCCTCAATGTCTCTGTAATTTATTATCAAAATGTTGTGTTATTCATAAAAAAAACCTCAGAATTTAGCAGAAATATAAATACAAAGCAGGTCATAAATACGGCACTCTCCTCAAGTGCTGGAATTTAGCTCCAGCAGTGACGCCGACAGTTTGTAATTACAGTAATGAATATTAACGGGCCGGTAGTGACGTCACTACGCTCCACAAAAGCCGGAAAAAGGATTATAAAATATTTTTTGCTATACAAAAGCTATAAAAAGATAATTTTATTTATGTTATTACAGTAGATAGAATTACAGAGGGTCATTGCCGTATTTCCAAGGCAATGTAGACATATTATTATCTCGGATCTATAGATTTTTAGTCTTAGAAGATGTACAAGAGGGTGGTCAAATTTTTGGACAAAAAACATTATTGGTACAAGACTGGATTCGAATCTATAATCTTGGGATCAGAAGGCGAGACCAAAGACCACCAGTGCTCAATCAATTCAGTAGGTCCGCGGCACGAATCACTATGAAAGTTCTTAAAAACTTGGTGATTCGACTAGTGTTTTTTTCGTTCCGGTTTTTTCGTAATGTGTTTATCACGCAATATTTTTCCCATCACTAGACCCCAATATTGGACACTAACGAGTGTCAAGTAAGGTCGAAATGAGGCCAATATTAAAATTCATACAACCATTAAGTTTTACATAATTCTTTAATGAACCCGCTGCGTAACTCACACCCGCACCTGTTAAGGAATTATTTAAATATTTTGACGCCTTAATCTCATGCTAATGGGATGGAAATGATCTTAAGAGAAAAAATTAAGTGTATATTAATAAAATGAATGTATACTTATAAGTTTATTATAAAAAATGTTACCACGGGTACGCTTGCGTGGGATCAGCATTTTATACATAGTTTATTGCTAGTCCAGTCCACAATCGATATTTGTTCCAAGTTCCATCCAAAGTCCACTGGTTCAAGCGTGATTAAAACAAACTTTCATGCTAGTAGAAAAGATAGGCGTATGATGCAAATAGGTTTTAACTAATTCTGGTTTAAACCAGGTTACCTAATTAGGTTTATGATTATAAACTAAAAAAACCTAAAGAGCCTTGTTGGCCGAATGGGGTTGTACCTCAACTTTCAATCCGTAGGTTGTGGGTTTAAATCCCGGCCGTGCATCAATGGATTTTGCGTTTCGTAAAATTTATATGCGCTTTAACACGTGCTGTAAACAGTGAAGGACAGCATCGTGAGGAAACCAGTTAGTGTTCTTATAGGCGGCGATGGGCTTGCAACCTGTCACGTATGGAATACTAACTTCTGCAAGATGTGGGCATGTATGAAATATGTGTTTGGACATGCCTCTGACTACCCCCCTTAGACATCTTCATAGGATTTGAAATAAGTAACATAAAAAGATCTGAGAGAATGTCTACCGCACCTTGGGGATACAGTCGTGAACCTGTTTACGTTTTACTAAAAAAACCAGACATTCAATTCCATTTAACTAATTTAATAGTTAATTTACTATTCATAAGGCATTAACTACAGCCAACATAAAATTATACATCTACCAACCAGCACTCAAGCTTTAAGCTCCGTAAACATAAGTAAAACAACACTTAAATTCAACACTAACCCATATCCTTATCTTGTGCTGGGCCGTATTGGCCCGTTGGCCCGAAAAAGTGCTGATTCGTCCCATTCCCAGCAATTAACTGGGTATAATCTGTCCCATAAAAACTAACTCCACTATGCGTGATACATAAAAAGATCCCAATGTGCGTACGTGATGGGAGTGGGAACTTTTCGAAGGTACAGTCAGTTTGAAAAGTGTGGGAACTATTTTGACTAGTTCATTATTGGTTTGTTTCATGATTTGTTATCATAACCTTGTCAGTTACGTGAGATCTATAATAATTCTTACATATTTTAAAATAAGAAGTATTCCCATGTCGAGGTAGATTCTTTCAAATTATAAGAAGTGGTAATAAATAAATAAATGTTTTCCGATACTTAGTATCTAATTATTTTAATTTATATTTTTATGAAGTTAAAGCAGTTAAGATGCCAGAGAATAATAAGAGGTATAAATAGAATATTTTGACATACCCACCCATGATACATTTTGAGAAATATTTTGTGGGAGTTATCCTACCACCATGATGACTTTGATGACTGACAGACAAACTCAAGTTTATCTATCGACTAGATAGACTAGTTAAAAAAACCATAACAGACTTTCTATACCGACTGTACCTACTATGAAATTGGCAAAATGTCCCGCAGATGGCGATAGATATGTTTTTAGTGTATTCTCATAATATGTCAGGGCGGACCAGCTATGAATGCTGAAAAGTTCGTTTTTAGTGAAGTTTTAGATCGGTTTTTATAGCAGTTTTTGTAGCTTAGTCATTTTTAATAGAACGACGAAATTTAGCGACGTTTTGAAAAATAGAAAACATAACATTGTTGATAATAACGATTTATTTAATAAACCTCTTATTTAATTCCAGTGTTACGCATTTTATTAAATTTTTGAGGTTTTTTTATGATTATAAGAATATTACTGCTTGATGTTACTTATTTAATTGTTAATGCTTTTGTAGTTGCTTGTTGTTCCAGATTAATTCAAGTAAAATTTAAAAATATATTCACACAGAAAAAAATCGTTTAAAAATAAAAGCGTGATAAAAAGGTGTATTTTTACAATTTGCTGCTCTTATTTACTCATAATATCTCCTCCAATATTGATTTATTAGTATCATACATCTCCACAGCTAACATAATTCAACCCCACTATTCACGTTTACGGCGCCACGTATCTACGAACTACGTTCTAACAATGTCACCTCAAACAGAACTTATTACTAAGTTTATGATCATGTAAAATGTATTAGGTTTACTTTGTGACATCGCAAGTTCAAATTTGGGCGAGCGAGAATTTGCTACGAAGCTACGCCGTAGCTACACCGTAGCTGGGCTACGACAGTATAACGTAATAACCAACACGACACGTGTCGTCGTAGACTTGAAAGCGATGCTAGGAAACTGCTTGCTATGTTATTTTATATTTGAGAAAGGTGCGGTTTAGAATGCTTTAATAATATTTTTATTCTATTTCTTTTAGGACTGCAAGTTTATGTTTCAAATTTAAAAAATGCACAAAATTTCTTGACTTTTCTTGTTTATATTATACTAATTTAAGTTATTGAATATGAAAATTTTAAGTGCTATTATAAAGGAATGACACGGTATCAAAACTGTCATGTTTGATTGTAGTGAAATGAAGAATACCATGACAAACTTTTTATTAGTAGTTTAATGAATATTTTATACATGTCAAATACATTTTGATTTGCTACCTAATCTTCAAATCCAATCTATACAAAATTTCTAAACTCCTTTTTTATATTAGAAATTTAATTCGTTTAAAATCTTTGAGAATATTGAAAAAGTCAATAAATGCCTAACACAATTTAATTCTCATTATTCTATCCTAGGATCAAAGCACATTTGGTTTATTTTCTGGCGTCAGAAAAACCAATAAGTCGCGGATAAAAAGCGATCTGTCTGTGGCCCAAGAACGGCTCAGAATAGGGGTAATAGAAGTCGGCGGGTCGTTCAACTAGGCCACTGTTTTACAGACCAAAAGAGTTTGTGGTTATCTCACTTGATCCACTCTGATGGAACGCCGGGTCACATTTTGTTACTTTAAACCAAGCATGTCATTGTTTTAATATTTACAAACACGTTGTTATATTTTGAAGTAAAGCTTTGAATATAATATAATAAGTGCATTGAATACACTGTTCGCCGATCTGTATGTGGCATAATTATGTCAAATGCGAATCACGCCTATTTAAAATCTCTAAACTTTACTTCTTTTTCTTCTTATCGTGTCACTAGTTTTTTCGAACCAGTGTGGTGAAAGGATTTTTAGTGCGCCTTAAAGAGGCTCCTTTCGTGCATTTGACACATGTTTTCGAACTTTATAGGTTCTGCGACATGCCGGTTTCCTCACGATGTTTTCCTTCACCGTTTGAGAATACTGGCATAGTGCACACGAACGGGATTGAACCCACGACCTTACGATCGGAAAGCGGGGCCAATACCACTAGACCACCAGTGCTTTTAAGCTTTACTACAAATGGTTATCGTGATATTTTTCAAGGGTGCTGAATATCCATCAACAATAGATTTAAATCTTAGAAAACCGATAACAAAATAAGTAGTAATTTTGAATTTGAATTTGACTTTCCTTATCAAAAGATGTAATGTAAATTGGTAGTTAATCTGCGAATCGAAGGATTATGTTATACAAAGAAAAGTAAGTTAGAGAATACAATATCATTGAACAGACACTGAACGGATCTTGTTCTTTCTGTTTTCTGAATGGCCTTTGGATCGAACGAAGATAATGTATTAATCAGACGAAGTGCTTCTGCCGACATTTTTATGTTTTCACAAATTTTATTACAGAATTAATTTTGAGGGATCTAAGATTTATTTCTTGTAACTTTTATTTTTCACAAACCTTCTTTCCAAATACATGTTTATTCAATATATGTTTGTTTATTATTTATTTTTATTTAATTGTAGAGTGCCTTTTCAATCTTATGATTAATCTGGTCTGAGCCAGAAAACAAATCCAAAAAAACGGCGAAGGGCGAGTCGGACGAGCGCACGAAGGGTTCCGTACCATTATCTATAAACGGCAAAAAATCACGTTTGTTGTATGGGAGCCCCCTTAAATATTTATTTTATTCTGTTTTTTAGTATTTGTTGTTATAGTGGTAACAGAAATACATCATCGGTAAAAATTTCAACTGTCTAACTATCACGGTTCATAAGATACAGCCTGGTGACAGACGGACGGACAGACAGATAAGTCTTAGGATTAGGGTTCCCGTTTTACCCTTTGGGTACGGAACCCTAAAAATCAATATCAAACACATTCATTGTGATCCACGACTGAATCCAAATAACCGTCGATATTCTCAGAGCAATAGGACGTTCGAGATCCCTTGTACACGTCGAACTCTGTGGCGCAGCAGGCGAAGGTCCGGCTGCGACGCAGAAGGTTGCGGGTTCGATCCCCGCCGCGGTACAAATGTTTGTATGACCTACTGATATTTGTCCCGGGTCTGGGTGTTTCTATGTATAATATGTATGTATTTACAAACAAAAAGTATATAAGTAGTTTATCAGTCATTCTAGTACCCATAACACAAGTTCTGCTTACTTTGGGGCTAGATGATGCTATGTGAAAAGCCCAGCATTATTTATTATTATTATTTATTTAAGTGAGTAGTGAGAGGCACATCTAACATAATTACAAGAATTTTGTAGTAAGTTATGTTTTTTAGACCCCATAGTGTCCCATTTCACAGCAGAGGCCTCTCTAATATTCAGTGTTTCCTGAAGGAAGGTTTTAATTATTCAACTATTATACATAAGCCTCACAATCAAATCACAAAGGGAACTAAATCGTCCATAAGTCCTTGTACTTCAAACAATCATCCGAACTGAAGGTCTCAGGACTGTCATAATGGAGGCTACTTCAAAAGCCCCTTGATAACATCTTGAGGATCCATTCGCTTCTCTATCGACTATGAGATACTGGAGCTTATTTTGAAATAAATAACTACTATTACACATGCATTAAAAAAATAGGCTTTTTATAAATTTTAACTGCATATATAAAGTACCTACCTACTGAATTCTTATAATTATCTTGTTATCATTTTGTATCATCATCATCGTCATTGGCCTCTTTATCCATCTATTACAGATGATTTAGGCATTAGTCTTTCTTAAACTTTCGCGATCACAATTCATCTTTAGAGATATATTTTATAACAGGATTTTATCGCGTATTACCTTTATTATTTCCCGACGTTTCGGCTGTATTGCAACAACCGTGGTCAAAGAGTCAAAGAGTTCGCCCGCGACCACGGTTGTTGCAATACAGCCGAAACGTCGGGAAATAATAAAGGTAATACGCGATAAAATCCTGTTATAAAATATATCTCTAAAGATGATTTAGGCATTAATTATTATATATCATTTTGTATAGTGTTATACCAATGCGGTAAACAATAATTTGACGAAAACATCTGACCCAAAGGTGATATTTTGTATGTACCTAATAGTTGTTTTATATTTTGTTACCTTGAGAATATTGATAAACAGGGTGTAAAAAGACGTCTATTGAAGCCGAAAGGGGTAGGTACAGCATCCCAGCACACAACTAACTCCAAAAGGATTTTCCGAAAAAAACATTATATCCGGAGAAAACAGCGTTTGAAGATTACTGTTTGCGTATGTACTGGGCGCGTTTTTTTACGTAGATTGCTGGATTTTGGGTTTTAATTGTTTTTTTTTATTTTATTAATGAAATTATCAGGAAGGTATGGTCTTATTATGATGTCCTAGTAGTAAATAACCGAAAATAACATAAAATTACGTAACTACGTCAATTTTTTTTTCGCTAAATATGTTTAGAATCTTGGTCTGATTGCTACCCCTTAGTTTTCGGTGGTAGTCTTTTTACACCCTGTATATCGCCAATTCATTCACATATGAATGTGAAAATAGGCGACGACTAAAATAGACAAACGAAGCAAATAAATATGTTATGTCCGTCACCACTTACTGGAGAAAACAGTGATGAATTCATTCAGATAAAAAAAACCACTAAGATGAGAAAATTTATTTTTATTGTGCAATAAAACAGCTCTAAATTGTTTTATATTGAATGCTATCGGAGGGTAGCGTGACATCATTTGTCAACTGTTTCGACGCCCCTTCACGATTAATGGAAGAGTGTGCTGTGTACCCTAAACTTGCTAATGTTACGGTTTATTAAAGGTAATATTATTATATTATCTAAAAAATATATATTTTTTATTTGCATATGTCTTTATTATAAAAAAAATGTGGAAAAGATAATCACAATAACTAAAACACCCAACTGCATAAAATGTTAACTATGTGTAAATACAATCATTGAAATAGAAACAGGTATTTTATTGCACCGCGGGTAACACCGTAAAATGCTAGTATATTATAATGTATTGCATTTATTTATTCATATTTACACTTTTAGACCATATCGCCAATTCCGAAATTCGCAAGCAGACTAAAGTAAGCGATGTCAGCAAGCGTATATTGGGGCTCAAGTGGAGCTGGGCAGGACACTTGGCCAGACGCGGTGATGACCGGTGGAGCAGAGTGATTACCGAGTGGTGCCCTCGAGAGGGCTACAGAAGAGTAGGTCGTCCGCCGCGGCTAGATGGGTCGACGACATTATTAAAACATGGTCGTACCTGGGTCAGACTGGCGCAGGATAGGGAAGGTTGGCACAAGCGAAGAGAGGCCTATGCCCAGCAGTGGAATGAAAAAGGCTGCGGATGATGATGATGATGATGACATGTTTTTAGACAAATACTAATTTGGATGAGCTTCGTAATAGTAGACAGTTTTGTATTCAATTTAGAGAAATAGCAATCTTGCGAACATGCATAAATCTTGTGTTAGTCTGCATTTAGAACGAAAAGAGGTTTTTATTTTTACAAAAAACTTAAAGAGAATTGAATCTCAATTCAATTAAGTTTAAATTGAAATTGAAATGAATATCAATTTCGTTTAGCTTCAAATTGTATTCCAAGTACATTTTTCCAGTCAAATTTTAAACTATTTAAATTCTAGTTTTTTATGTATTTAAATTCTAGGTTTTAAAAACCACGAGTACAATGGGTACATATTAACACCCACACAAAACAAATTCTTTCATAATATACATTTGTTCAAAAGCAAGAATCGTACTCAGAACGTTCACGTCTCTGCATTTGCAAGCCACGGTAACATGGATATTAAAGAAATATAACCTTTTTAAAATCACTTGATTTTTTGGCTTTACGAATACAAACTTTATTACAATAGTAATAGCAGTGATTTTAGATAGTCAGCATTCTCATTTTGTGGAAATTACTCAAGTGTCTGCCAACTGCTACGCTTGCGACGATTAATGACGTGTGCAGGGCGCCTAATGCTCTGCGGTAAGAAAATAAGGGGCTTTTTATACGACACTTCAAGATTAGATGCAGGGAAACTGTTATGGGACGATAGGGACGGTCGGGTGGCGATTGATGGTGCAATGGTGAGTTTAAACTACCGAGTTGGAGTTGAGCCCCTTGAGGTGTAACGATAGCACATTATTTATGTGTTTTACGATTGCAGCGATGCAGAGAAGAATGATTTTTAAAGCTGCGTACCCAAAACGTAACTACTAATATATCACGCACTCTTAAGATGGGGAAAAAATGCAAGTCAGCTCCACACGTATTTATTAATATTAACTGTACGGTTAAAAGTTTATGATAATGCATACGTTACTTGAGTAAAGAATTTATAGTCAGAATAAAAACTAGCGACCATTGAATAAAAATAGGCAACTAAATCCTCTCGGCGATTATGTGACAAATGTTTTCAACGTTCAAAATATTCCTGTCACGCAAACTAGATGACGCGTATGAAATCGAGATTCCATCGCCAATTTCAAATCCAGTGGATAAAGTTCTGTTTTTTTTTAAACTGGAATAGGCGCGAACCAAATCTAGTCTATTCCTGCCAATGACCGGGATAAAACTCCGTGGCGGGTCATCGGTCACCGTTTCATTTTGTTACAGTCACAATTTTCAACGACTCGACAGAACGCGACATCAATTCACTTTTCCTAGTTTTCGGGCTGTGTTGCAATTTTTCAGGCATTTTTTTGTTTTTAGCCATCGATACGGAGTGTTGTTTCGTGAATGGATATGTTCTGAATTTTGATTGGTTTTGCTGAAAGTGATCAGCGCAGGTTCTCTTGCATCTGTAGCCTTATTGTCTAACTCAACTGGGAATGGACATGGGCTTCATTTTGACATTTGAAACCCATTCTGGACTTCAATTGTCATTTTCCTATTATGTGATTGGTTGAGCTCTATTGGGATGATAACTGGGAATGGATTTCAAGTTAGACAATAAGGCTGTTGGTTTTAGAAAATTTCAATGTAGATATTTTGGACGTTTTAGGCTATTGACGAATGACATAAGTGACTTTGAAGCAATTTTTTGCTTCACCTAAAAATAATTACAATTTGTTTTTGGTAATTATATTTTTAACACAATCTCAAATTTTTCGAACTCAAAAAAAATATCTCATTTAAATACAATGCAATGCTATTGTTGACGTATACTTTTTGTAGACGACCTTAAGAAACGACCTAAGAACCAGTTTTATTCCAAGCGTACTTATTTCAAAATATTCGTACGCGCAGTGCAGTGAGTTGTGTCTGTGATAAAATTTTTAATCAGAAATTGGAATTATTGGAGTTTAAAAGATTAAGTACGTAGTCTTATAATTTAAACTTTTTATGTTACTAAGTTTTTATCTTTGTCCTCGAACCTGAAAATATGACATTGAATACTTAGATTACAAGCCGGCAACCACACATGCCTACTTGTGATGTAAAGAAAGATAACTTTATCATTGTTGCATTAATGCAAATACGAATTCGATAATCTTTTAGACTGATAATAACATAATTTATTATTCAGCCAGCTCATATTGTATCAGTCAATTTCTTCAGCAGCCACGAGAATCTTGTGAAATTGTTTTTTTTTTTGAAGTTTTAATCCCAAACCACATCAAGTCACAATGATTTTTATAGCGATAGTCGTCATTTTAATCGTAAGTCTGTTGTTCTATGGGAGAAAAAACCACTCCTATTGGAAAGATCGAGGCGTTCCACACAACTGGCCTTTACCACTCTTTGGGACAGAGTTAAAAAGGTTCACTATGAGGAGAAGTATGGCACAGATGTCTGAAGACCTTTATCGACAGTATCCTGGGGAGAAGATTGTGGGAGGTTACCGTGCTTCATCACCAACACTGGTAATCCGTGACCCTGAACTGGTGAAGCATATTCTTGTCACGGATTTCAAGTATTTCTACGCACGTGGATTCACACCCTCACACGGTTGGATGGAACCGCTGCTGCGCAATCTATTCTTCTCGGACGGTGACCTGTGGCGGCTGCTGCGGCAGCGCATGACGCCGGCGTTCACGTCGGGCAAGCTGCGGGCGATGTTCCCGCTGATCGTGGAGCGCGCCGAGCGACTGCAGGTGCGTGCGCTCGCTGCCGCCGCCACTGGTCGCACGCTTGACGCAAGAGAACTGATGGCGCGTTACACCATAGACTTCATCGGATCAGTTGGTTTCGGCCTTGACACTCATTCTCTCAGCAACGAAGACGTTGCATTCAGGAAGTTCACTGCTAAAATTGTAAGCCCGACGCCGAAGCGCTCGTTTGTTGCCGTTTGCAAATATCTTTTCCCTAATTTATTGAAGTACAAGAAATTTCTTGGTCAGGAGCTAGAAGATGAAATTTTGACATTTATACAGCAAATTCGCGAGCAACGGAGTTCTAAGACCACAAATCGCAATGATTTTATGGATTTTATGCTTGAATGCCAGCAGAAGGGAAAGATTTCGGTGGAATCTCTCGAGAAAATGAATTCTGATGGCACGCCAGAGGTTGTTCACCTGGAGTTCGATGACATCATTGTTGCAGCTCAGGTTTTAGTATTTTTCGTGGCGGGCTTCGAAACTTCTTCTTCAGGCACGAGTTTTGCTCTACACCAGCTAGCTTTCCACCCTGACATACAGAAAAAATCTCAAGAAGAAATAGATAAAGTCTTGAAAAAGTATGATGGGAAGTTGTGCTACGATGCTGTTAAGGAAATGACATACTTAGAATGGATATTTATGGAAGGAATGCGACTATTTCCTCCTGTGGGCGTTATCATGAGAGAGTGCGTGAAGAAATACACCATTCCCGGAACCAACGTGACCATTGACCCCGGTGTGAAGGTCCTGTTGCCCGTGCAGGCGCTCCAGAAGGACCCCAAGTACTTCGAAAACCCGAGCGAGTTCAGGCCTGACCGGTTCTCCCCGGAGGAAGTTGCGAAGCGACACAAGTTCGTGTACCTGCCTTTTGGAGACGGACCTCGAGCATGTATCGGTAAGTTTCAAAGTCAAAGTCAAACAGCATTTATTCTGTTGCATTTCACAAATTAATCTGTTCTAGATGATTTTCCTTTAGCCAATCAAATAAAGAGAAGTACCTATCTAACTGGCATAAAATTATTGAACTCAAACGAACTGAGGCTTTGAAAGAGAGATCAAAGTCAATCTGCGTTACATTAAAATACCACCATGAAGCTTATCTTAATCGAATGACCATTACCAAAGACTCCAGTCTCTCTATAAGACTTTATTTTCAGGTGAACGACTTGGCCTCATGCAGTCTCTAGCGGGTCTGGCTGCGATCCTCTCCAAGTTTACAGTCTCCCCCGCGTCGGAGACACGTCGTGAACTGATCTCTGATCCTCGCGCCTTGATCGTGCAGAACGTGGTTGGAGGTATCCCTCTCAACTTTATTGAGAGATAGGTGGACTATACAAGTGAAGTGGACTGGTATATACTATGATTAATAAGTTTTTTAACAAGCAGTGAACCTGAAATCTTTTCCTTTTCCTTTCCTTCCTTTTATTAATTTATGTTACACTTCATTAAATATAAGTACCATAAGTACAAACTTACTAATTGCTGACCATTTATCTCGTTTTATTTCTAACATAAAATGGTTTTTACTTCATAAACAAAGCAGGTATTTATCTAAGTAAGAACTTTTAATACGTCTGTTATTTTTGTGAATTGGAACGACTCATCCAGCTCATCAAATAAACAGAATACCCGCTTGACAAAACGAAATAAAGTCCTCAAAGTCCTTCAAATTATTTTCATTCTCCACCAAATTGTATTATAATCCACACGCTGTCTCCGACAAAAACTCAACGAAAAAATAGCCCAAACGACATAATTCGAATGAAATAAACTTTTTCCGAGGGTCACCCCAAGAGTGTATTTCCTTGAATTATGGCCGTCAAATTTCGGGCCTGTCCTATTAAAAGTTGCTAAGATTATGGGCATTAGCTCCTGGGGAGGTATCAACTTCCATATTACCTTGCGATTTCTGGCTTCAGTGCTACTCGGGGATCGGTTATGTAAAGGTGGAAAGGTCGGAATACTTATGCGAATACATTTCTGAAAAATATTCAAACGATTTCAATGGAGATGATATTGACAAACTTTTTTAAATAAAAATGCTTCAGAGGATTCCTCCTATTAATATCAAAAGTTTATGAAGTAAAACCTGTATTAATGTTTTTATTGTTATTTTCTCAATAGACTTAATAAAAACAGATATATTATGCCCATGATCACTTAAAGTGAAGACATTTATTTCACATTAACCTAATTCCCGCCAAAAGCGGCTAATACATAAAACATTAAGGAACTATAAACTACGATTTCCACAAAAACTGCTTCACGGTCCCGCTAAAGTAGCGAAGTAGGGGGAAATAAATCTGTCAGTAAATAACACAGTTAACAATATATATTTCTGCCGAATAGTGGGGAATGGCCCTTGATGTTGGCAACACTTTAATAATTTCTGGGGAAGCTATAATGTAAAGGGTCTTTATAGGGAGACATTGAATTTATTGCCAGCTATCAGTGGTTCGCAGGTTTGGATTACAATTCGATATCGAATAAGCCCAGTACCTACTTGGATAGTGATATCATAGACTACGGTCTATGACCTGATACGAAATTGTTTCAGTGGTGAGTTTCGGGTCAACTATACGGCTTTGGCTTTCAGAATAGCATAGTACTTGCTTAATCTCCTATACGAGTATTACCAGCTAGTCCCTATAATATCTATCATCACGCGTTGGTGGGGGCAGATGGTAATAATTCGCTCTTTTTAGGGTATCACCTATTAATAATTGTAAAATCGATGTATATTTCTTCCCTTTGCATATTGTAAAAAAATTATACAGAGTGTAACATTTAGATCGGTCAGTATAAGACATACGAAGATCTGTTCTTAAGAGCTATGTCATCGATTTTAGTAACAAGGAAAACTGCATTCATACATTTAAAAAAAACTTGTACTCAGCTCGAGAATCGAACCTGGACGTTTTGAAAAATAATACTAACACTATTATTTTAATATACTATATACTCCCTTGGCCTCAGGGCTTTATCCCATAAAACGAATCCTAACTCCTTTCTGGTATAATGCACGGAACTCGTAAAAGCGCAACTAACATAACCAAACGACGACGACCAGTGCTAGTATGGCCATAATACTGGAATGGGCAAGTGGCAAGATTTCGCGGGATTCCACCGGGCGCTGTCCGAACTGGCCAGAATTATGGCTACGTTATAATGTAGCTGATGAAGACCTAGCGCGTTCACTTTTTAAGCCTTCTAACCATTCCCACCTGTGATTTCCACCCTAAACCTATTTAAGTAAGCAATAGAGTAGAATTTTATTATTATTTGAGTTCAGACTTTGAGGCAGTCGTAGATAAAATCAGCAGTGGAGGTAGGTATGCTGATGATGATGTGGATAAGATAATTTTGCCTATTGTGGATTTGTGGAAGAGTTTGATTGGAGATAATAAGTATCATCAAATAATATTCTGTTCTGATTGTTATAATTACTATTACGTAAGATTGGAATTCTTGTACTTATTTTCAGACGATTGCAAATAAGAATGATAAGAATATGTAATTATTGTGATAACGAGATTCTGAAGGTACCTATATAAAATTTGACCGATATTTATATTTTACAAAATATAATATAATCAGTCAAGCCATGTTAGGACTAAAGATAGCTTAACTGATCCAGGTCTAGTCGGGAGCGTGCCAAATACTGGCGGCTTTACCATACCACGCTGAATGGCAACTTACTAATAATTCTTCTGAATGCTGTTCCGTAAAGAGTATTTACACGATGTGATTTTTGGCACGTTTTGCAGCCGATGCCATTTAGTGTCCGAGTGAGCGTCGCACTTAAACTGCATTTACACGATGCAATTTTTCGTACGATTTGCTAAACCCGCCCATTGAACGTGCCGACGAGTGTCGCGCTATGACAAATTTCATACGATGAGCGTTAAAAATTTAAAATATACGTACATTTATATAATATAGTATAATAATATAATACATATACACGTGAAAAATTGCCGTGTGATACGATATCGTATTGGTTGATATCGCATCGTGTAAATGCACCTTTTCTATGACTTATAGCATCCGATGAGCGTACACGTAAAAAATGCAGTTCGATACTTAATCGTATCAGTTAAAATTATTCCGTGTAATTGCTACTTAAGCCATTCTTGTATAGTCTGTGGCTATCTCGGCCGTATCCTTGTGTTTTATCACCGCGACTTGTTTATACGAGGGACACTCCGTGATACGCTATTTGTTGTTTTCATTTACTTTCCTAAATAATACAACTGAGTTATGGAATACATTTTATCTGAGCCGAGTTTCTTACTTTGATATTTTCTTCAGCTTAAGTGCTCAAAATAATTTACCCTTTCAGTTTGATTTGGTAGATAAGTTGACCTTGACCTTTTGGAACGTAGACTAGCTGCCGCCTACGGCTTCGCTCCCGGGGGGGCCAACATTTTACATAGCCAATATGCTATTCACGTCAACAACCTAAATTTTTTTTATAAAAAAGGTCAGCATTTGACCTCACTCTGCCTGGCAATAGTAATGTCCATGATGAAGCATACTTTCCTAGAAGGAACCTATTTACTCTTGATTTGAACATATTGACATATTTTGCTCTAGGTTTCATTCAATCCTCTGTGGCGCAGTGGGCAAAGGCCCGCCTGCGACGCAAGCGCGCGGATTCGATCCCCGCGGCGGGACTAATGTTTGTGTATTTGTGTAGGAGCTGGGTGTTTTCTATGTATAATATGCATTTATTTAGTAGTTTATCAGTCATGTAGTACCCATAACACAAGCTCTGCTTACTTTGGGGCTTGATTTAGGAATTACTTATTTATTTATTTATGCGGCGATGGGCTTGCAACCTGTCACGTATGGAATACTAACTTCTGCAAGATGTGGGCATGTATCACATATGTGTTTGGACATGCCTCTGACTATCCCCCTTAGACATTTTCAAAGGATCTGGAATAAGTAACATAAAGAGATCTGAGAGAATGTCTACCGCACCTTGGGGATACATTCGTGAACCTGTTTACGTTTATTTATTTAATAATACTTGGAACACAAAATACTCACAAACTTTCAAATTTAGTTTCTGATCAATACCTGTATTCTGTGTCAATACAGGGAATTTCGCGAATATACTGACTTTTCATTTGCCAATAAACTGCCCCGAGTTGCTATTCTATGTACAAATTGTACAACGTGTGTTTCTCAGTAACTTGACTTCTGAACTAGCAATCATCAGGTTCAATTAGCTCTGGACAAACAATAATTGAACAAGTGACGGCACTTGACTAATGGATGTTATATTGCACTACAGCCAGCAGCAACTATGTATTTAGTTGTAGTTTTTAAAACAAAGTATAGTAGATTTGTATACTAAACTAGTGAGCTTGTATATGACTTTACAAACAAACTTGAACTCTGTATAATATTTTAATGTGTTTTTTAGTGTTCTTCTTGTTGTGTCTAGTTATACCTGAACCAGTGTAGTGAAAAAATTTGAAGTGCACTCTCAAAGGGGTGTGTATGAACAATATAATATTAGTTTTAATCATATTTAATCTAATATTTGGAAGCTAGACTTCATAAACACCTGAAGAGATGTATTGAAAACTTCATTTTATTTTAGTTTTCAGCTACGTACATCTCTATATATAAAAAATGAATCCCCATTTCCCTTGGTCACGGCATCACGCGTGAACGGCTGGACCGATTTCATTATTTTTTGTTACCGATTTTTTTTTGTTGTGTTTGTTATTGTCAGGAGAACAGAATCTATATATTAATCATGGAGGGCGTGAAATAAGGGTTGAAAGATTGTATGGGGAGTTGGTAGTTCCAGTTAAATGCAATAGATGGCGTTGCTAATAAGTATGTTATTTCGCTGACGAAGTCGCGGGTACCAGCTAGTTACATATAAAAATAATAATATTCTTAGGATAAAATGATCCTCATAACTTAAGCAGAAAGAACTGGATGAACGAAGCAACAGTAAAAACTAGTAGTTCAATATAAAAGGTTGCATGCCTGTTGTACATAACCATGAAACAGTCGGCCGCTCGTTGCTGTGAACTAAAACGATTAATGTTTTGCCGCGGGACTAATTTGTGCCCAAATAGCCTTTTTTGTTAAATTGTAGCTTGATTGTTCCTGATTTTAGGCTTCGTAATGAAACCTGGGATTTTTAACAGTTAGTTACATATTTACCTCGGTTTGAATAAGATTTTATTAGAATCGCTTTCAGCGATAAGGCCGCCCATTGCACTAAATTCGAACGTGTTTTATTTATGTGGTGTTTTGTTATTAATTGGTGTACAATAAAGTGTTCATTCATTAATTCATTCAAGGTTTAGAAGAACACTGCTACTTACTATTGAATTTTATTATATTTTAATTTTCCAATAATGTTCCAACTCGTTAAACCATGTTCCGTGATAGAGGCACTAAGGCGGCATAAATACTTTGTGTACAGATTTTAAACTATCGCGACTTGATAACATATTTTAATTTAGTTACGACCGAATGAGGGTAGTTCCTCATCTGCTCGTGACCACGGTGGCTGTAATGCTATCGAAACGTGGAGGTAAATAAATAAGTACCTAATACCTACGCGTTCAAGACCCGTAACTAAATTAAAGTATGTCTGTCGACAGAGTTAGCAAAACTCATACGAACTTACTTACGGCTTATGTGACTTTATTCAGAACTCATAGTCGTCGTCTTGAATGTAGGTTAAGTGACAGTGTACCGAGTCTCAGTGTGAGTTTGTATGAATTTGTATCAAAATATGCGTCTTATCCCTTCAAAAAATCGTTCCATGTTTTATTTGTTCACTGCTCATAATCAGAAGATATAAATAACAACTTATTATGATGTAAAATGGCGGCAATCTTAAAGATGTGCCGATAAGTGCCAGCCCATTACCCGTAATGGCCCAAAATTAAGTTACACATAAATGGAGGGTAGGAAACAAGGACGGATTTATTTTCTTTGACCAGTTTGTAATAGAACTCTGGCCGCTCAATCACTTCTTACAGCTCAAGAATTTTGAGCCACGAAAGCTGCTCATTTTAAGAAAAAAAAAATACTTTTGTAGGTATTTAAAAGGGCTGATAAGGACGTGTTTTCGAATCCAGCCAAATCAACGGATTTTTAATTTTGGAAAAGTTTTATGCGCATTAGCTCTAAACGGTGAAAGAAAATGCAGCAATGCTCTTGCAACACTTCACACATGGAATAATAAAGTTTTCATGTAAAAACTTAGGCATCTAATATAGATGTTAGATTATTTATAAGGCGTCAGGAGGCAACCTTTGCCTACACTTAACGGGACGCTGTTGTGCCTGGGACATTGTTTGAGATGGAATAGCCCAGCACCTAAACCATCCTCTCAGCTTAATCAGCCTGGCCTACAGGAAAGACGACGTTAATACGTGTGTGCGAGCTCATAACGGTGAAGGAAAACATCGTGAGGAAACAGCTTAGGCAGCTCAACACGTAGTTTTCTCTCCTTTAAACACTTCATGAAGTAAATACTGAATGATTTTGTCTCTTTGTCTGGCTGTTGGTCTGACCTTTTTCTGTCATCGAAAGGGACAAACAAAAAACATCCCTATGACTTTAGTAATAAGGCTACTATGACGGTGGCCGTTTTATAGAAATAAAGTTGTTTGATTGAGGTGATATGACGCCTGAGTGCTTTGTGGTTACGGACGATGACATGTTTAGATTACACTTTGAAGTAGGACATTTTGACCTTTCAACAAAAATTCACTGAAGTAGGGTGATTAATAACATTACGTACTGACATGAACTGTGTCACTGTAGAGTATTACATTTTTTTAAATAAAATTAAAACTGGTATACTTACATAATAAATAAATAAATAATGCTGGACTTTTCACACAGCATCATCTAGCCCCAAAGTAAGCAGTGCTTGTGTTATGGGTACTAAATGAATGATAAACTACTAATATACTTTTTTGATTGTAAATACATACATTATACATAGAAACACCCAGACCCGAGACAAATATCTGTAGGTCATACAAACATTTGTCCCGCGGCGGGGAGCGAACCCGCAACCTTCTGCGTCGCAAGCGGACCTTCGCCCACTGCGCCACAAAGGTCGTATTTGGTATTTTTGCAGGTAGTTCTCGATTTAAAAAAACAAAATACAAATACAAAAATCTTTATTCATTAAAAACAAGTTGTACAATCAATTGGGTTGGGATTTATTCTGTAAAGTTTAAAAAACCTGTGATAGAGACCCCTCTTGTCTCTGGTCTTACTTAGGAAGCACTTGTGTTTAGATGATATAGAATTTGATTAGACTTTCCGTCCACTGACTGCTTTCAACGAATTAAAATAACTGTTCAGAGGCAACTCGCAAATGTTTTAACTTATAACTCTAAGACGAATACGACCTTCAGCAATTAAGTATACAAAACAAAAATATTTTTACGAAGCATTTTAGTACATCACTCCCATATCTTCATTTATTATATTATATTAGTAAGAAGATATACTTTATTTACAGAAACTAAGCTACAACATGTTTACATATATTTAAAAAATACAACAGAATTAGTCAAGCTATCTAAGGATCGTTAGAAACGATCTATAGATAGCTCCACTGATCCAGGTAAGATTATTATTAGTAAGATATTATACTACTCGTATAATTTATCAGGCGTCTGCATAAATCATCTGTAATCTAGATAATCAATCAATCTAGGCATAACATGACATATTTTTGCTGTATCTAGACAAGTTTTCATAAATACCTGAGCAACGTGCTTCCACGAATGGAGACGTGCTAACGAATTTATGAAAGTGAAATAGAGTGATGTAGAAGTTTTCCGTAGTTGGAAAGGGTAGGTATGTGAATTAAATGTACGGGATTTTAACTATTTTGTATAAAATTAATAATCCAAGAAGCAGAGATAGGCTTGCAGCCTGTCATGTACTCGTAATAAATATAATGTTAGCTTCTGCAAAATGTAGGCATGTGCCAAATGCTCTAATCTTGTGGCTAGCCAGCGGGTACGTATTAGAACATCTAAAATTAAAATATCTATTAGTTAAAATGCCAATGTTCCAACCCCTAAAATTACACGTCAAACCGTAAACACCGTATTGACACCTTATTACGTATAAAATACATAAGTTTGCCATTGCCTTGACGATGACATTATTAATGTAAAATTAAATACATAATAACTTGATATATAAGTTACCCACAATTGTGATAGGCACAATGTAGGCCCTCTCACTGTAATTGGGTACACAGAATTTGCCGTAATTTTTGTACTCAAATGAGAGCAAGGGGCCTATTGTGTCGCAGACGGACAAATGCCTCTTATAAGGGCTAGGTATTATGCTATTTTCAGTAAAGGCATAGTGAAATGGGGCGTTAACTAGATCAGTTTGAGGAATGGATTTTACCTTACAAAATTATTATTCAGAGGGACTACTAGGAAGAGGAGCTAAATGATTGTACTCATGTTTTTTGGGGCCGTAATAATCTCAACTCCAACACGACCAACTCTGTATTGTTTGATTTTTGACATAAAAATGATACGAGTACCTACTTACCTTATGTTGAGGGAGTTAAATGATGTAATGTAGATATCTGACTTTAGCAAAAATCTATAATTTCCAAGATTAGTTATTTCGAACTGAGTCAGCTGTCCTTATAGATTTTATGCTATTTTCAGTTTGACTAAATTGGGTCCCGGGGGCAAATGAACAGGGTTCCGCGCTAATCCCCGCCCAGATGACCCATGAAATTGATTCTCCTGAACTCGTGTTACAATTTATTCCGATCGGCTATTCTGTCATTTTTGCTCCATCACTTTATTTGGAAAATGTGAGTTATCTTATACTTATTTACCTAATATTGTTTTCTTGAAAATTCCATGGTTGTTGATTTAAGCTCATCGCAGTATCCATCCGCGCCGAACGCACCAAACTGCCAATTCGATAGAGATTAGTAGAATAGAATAGAATAGAATAGAATAGAATAGAATAGAATAGAATAGAATAGAATAGAATAGAATAGAATAGAATAGAATAGAATAGAATAGAATAGAATAGAATAGAATAGAATAGAATAGAATAGAATAGAATAGAATAGAATAGAATAGAATAGAATAGAATAGAATAGAATAGAATAGAATAGAATAGAATAGAATAGAATAGAATAGAATAGAATAGAATAGAATAGAATAGAATAGAATAGAATAGAATAGAATAGAATAGAATAGAATAGAATAGAATAGAATAGAATAGAATAGAATAGAATAGAATAGAATAGAATAGAATAGAATAGAATAGAATAGAATAGAATAGAATAGAATAGAATAGAATAGAATAGAATAGAATAGAATAGAATAGAATAGAATAGAATAGAATAGAATAGAATAGAATAGAATAGAATAGAATAGAATAGAATAGAATAGAATAGAATAGAATAGAATAGAATAGAATAGAATAGAATAGAATAGAATAGAATAGAATAGAATAGAATAGAATAGAATAGAATAGAATAGAATAGAATAGAATAGAATAGAATAGAATAGAATAGAATAGAATAGAATAGAATAGAATAGAATAGAATAGAATAGAATAGAATAGAATAGAATAGAATAGAATAGAATAGAATAGAATAGAATAGAATAGAATAGAATAGAATAGAATAGAATAGAATAGAATAGAATAGAATAGAATAGAATAGAATAGAATAGAATAGAATAGAATAGAATAGAATAGAATAGAATAGAATAGAATAGAATAGAATAGAATAGAATAGAATAGAATAGAATAGAATAGAATAGAATAGAATAGAATAGAATAGAATAGAATAGAATAGAATAGAATAGAATAGAATAGAATAGAATAGAATAGAATAGAATAGAATAGAATAGAATAGAATAGAATAGAATAGAATAGAATAGAATAGAATAGAATAGAATAGAATAAAAAAGAATAGAATAAAGTTTTATTTTATTGTAAGTAAATATAATAATTGATAAGATAGTGTATTTAATAAAAATGTACCCAGGACCCCGCACTAAGTAAAGCTTGTGTCGCAGTAGTCCCGAGCAACAGTTTTCATAAAATGGAAATGCTGAGACGTCAGAAGCGAGCCGCATTTTCTAACGTCATCAGTATTTTTTCTATAATGACTGCGGCGCGTTCAGTGCGGACATATTATGTGCGATCAGCATTAAGGTGTTCCTTATTTGAAAACTGTAAGTATTTGCTTGACGATGCGGATCTGCCTTTGACTGATTGGAAAGGTGACTTTAAAATGCAAACAATTCTGTTTTTTTTATTTTTCTTCGTAAGTTCTTGATCATAAAATTTATTCAATGGAGGATTAATCAATACGCTTTTTAACAAGACTTACCTCAGGCTGTTTCCATAAAACTATTAAAGGTATCTTGATTATCTTAAGTTATTAAGTAAACGATTAAGAATCATGAGTTCAAGCTTAATTAGAACAAATTTAAACATTTTACAAAATTATATTAAGTATGTTTTATTAAGCTCGATGTTTCAATACAGACAACGTGGATCAACAGACCACCGCGTGGACCATCAATTTGTCCCGAGTATCATTTTATTTTAGACATAATTTTAGTAAAACCATTAGCTATAAAATAAACTTTATATTGATATTATAAGCCATAAATATACCGAGGTCTATAAAAATGAGACTCAAATTAGATTAAAAATGAAAGTCTGATTTGATAGTCCAATCATAATGTTATCAAGCTTTACATGCTAGCCACAGAATACAGATTTTATTTTATGCAAGCGTAAATTGATGAGGGCTTTTAAAACTACATTTTTTATGTCCCACTTTATAAATGTTAGGAGGTTTTTTTCGTGAACGAAATAATTACATGAATGGTATTTGTAACCCACACGTCATAAAGTTTTATCGGTCCACTGGTTTAGGCCCCGATTTAAATACAAAACCAAACACCCAAACATACCCACATACTTTCAGATTTATAATATTAGTAAGAAGTCTACTTTTCTGTTGAAAATAAACCTAACCGACCCAAACGAATAACAAGTATATATAATAATAAAAATAAGTCTTCTCAAGGCCTCGAGTTGCTATACTGATAAAACCAAGATAAATCTTTGGAAGAATTTTATTTCATTTTTGAGGTTAGAATAGTAAGCTAGCAATAAATTAAATATGTGGTATAGAATATAATGTTGGAAACAAAAATAAAATAATAATACATTTAAGAAACAAAAAGCAATTGATTTTCGGGAAAGAAGCCTCGATCATACTTACACCAAACCGAAAGCGAACACAGTTGTAACCTTACACGTAAAATGTTAAGCTACGCTCAAGTTGTAACAGAAACTTCTTCTTGTCGTGTCACTAGTTCCTTCGACCTTGTCTGATGATAAGATGGTGCAAAAGATATGAAAGTGCGCCTCAAAGAGGCTCTTTGTAACAAAAAAATATCACTTTTTAAACTATCATGGTTAATATTAACAATATTAACACTCGAGAAAATTAAATGAAAAGATTTTCGATTCCGACGGGATTTTGATGTCTTTTCATTTCATTTTCTCGATGAATATACTATACCTAAGTAAATAGTAAAAATAATAAAAAAATATAATATTAACACTATTAACGGGACATCACATGTGATGTTATAAATATCACGTGTGCTGATCCTTTAAACAAAAATCGATAAATTTTTACGTGTAAATGAAGTGTACCACAGCTTAATGGATTTTTATTATGCCGGTACATTGCCGTTCCGAAGCTGATGGAATTATGCATGTACGGGCGAGTTCAAAGTGCACCACTAACTACATTATTTTGAACGCTATCTCCATAGCAATAGAGCCGGAATCTTATTACAAATAAAGCGATGATTGGCCGATTGTACTCTAGAGGGGCTGGAATAATGTAGACCGCAATTACCACTTACTTTTTAAAGAATTAAGTGCCGTGAAGGCTTTGGTGCTCGTTTATCAGACACTAGTTATTTGGTTGTAAAGTTATGTCTATTACCTACTCGTATCAGACTATTTGGCATCGACAAACCTTTTTAGGGTTCTATGCCCAAAGGATATATTGTTTGGACCCTATTAGTAAGTATTCGCTGTCAGTTTTTCTGTCCATTTGTGACGGGTGGTACTTAAAAATTACGCATAATGTGTTTTATATTACTTCGCTTTTGCGGCTGTTAGGTACTAAAGTTGTTGAACTTTAAGTACCTATAACACAAAACCGCGGGACGAAGCTAGGTAGTATGCCATATGCCACAGCTTCTCTCATACATAAATCAAATATCGAACCGCTTGGGATTGGTCAGTTAGAAAAACCGACAACTTTTCCGGTTGGTTGATCTGACCCGCAGTAACCAACGGTAATTTTAAATGTCAAAAACATTTGATCCAATCAACCTGTGATCTCCTGGGCTCACAATACTTAGACTAGGCAGATCAAAGGCATAATAGCTCTCTATTTACTCTCGCAAATGTATTGAAACTGTTGTGTTAAGAAATTGGATATCTGACTTGTCTTTCTAAATAACTGAATTCCATTTAATTTAGTAGAAAAATATTTAGGGACGAGAAAATGGAATTTTTGTTATTTACGAGAGTAAAAAGGTTCTCTTAGAAAACTATGCATTATCATCAAATTCCAAAACTAAAAGCTAGGTATGTCTACCGTTTTGCTCATCATTGATGACTCTTGAAAGTGACCAATGCTTTGGAAAGTCAAGATGATAAACATGGCCTCGAGTTTATAGTTGTTCTTCCTTAATCGAAATAGAAAAATTTACTTATTTCAGTCTTCATAAATTATGGCAACGTGAAAGTGAACCATCACTATTTAAATATATATTTGTACCAGTTTGACCTTTAAATGCCCTTCCGATAATATTTTGGAGCGAAAAAGAGTAAAATAATACACGTTTTGTTTGCGCTACTGCCCAGTTTAGGGCGCTTTTTATTGTGTAAACATTCTCGCTTAGAAAAAGGCCATCAAACATTCGATTGATGGAAATGTAAAATGCAAAAATCCAAATAAAAATGGAGTGTTCTAGAGCTGGTATATATTTAAATAAAATTATAACTTTGACAAAGATGACTCAATATTTTTATTTTAAAACTGATTTACGCGATAAATTCCTGTATAATCACTGGAATACAATAAAAAACTTTTATTTTTAACCTACCGCGACTCGGGGAAACAGTCGTGTTCCAATATTCTTTACACTTTTATTTATAACCTAATTATGATTAATATGAAAAAAAAAATTGTGCTCGTTATTCCAAATTATCACAAGTTTTCTCGGAATAGTCTTAACACATACTTAGATTCTATACTCGTGTAAGAGTAGGTACGTTTTATTCGATGCTATTATGAAAGAGCTCTCTTCCATTCTAAGAACAGCTGAGAATGGGTCTTCAAATAATGAGGTTGTCTCGGGAGCTCCTCAAAAAGTTTAACAACGAATTCCAAAACTGGCAACCAGTTTTGGAATTCGTTGTTAAAGAGTGTATTCCTAATATTAATGGTATTTCTAGGAGTGTTACTATTCACCTGGAATGATTACTATTCGCCGATAAAACCTCATTTGAAAAATATCAAGAATCTTCAAAAAATCACTTCAAAAGTTGTATCGTAGACAATGCAATACATTTCCGATGCATTTGGATATTGCTTGCAACACACCGCGGTCGCAAACTCTATCAGATTCCATTCGATTTATTGCTTACAAATTGATGTAACACGTGTTCTAAACTGGTTTTAACTGGTTTTTACAGTAATTGTAAGAGTTGAGGAATGCATTTTGATGTATAAACGAATCACGAAGAATACGAGTATAGTTCAAAGTCAAAGTCAAAATCACAAAGCATTTATTCAGTAGGACTGCTGGGATGGGCACTTTGAAACGTCTTCATACTAGGTGATTTTACTCCTGTTCCTTATCTTAAATAATCCTAATCGAGTTAATAATATAAAAGGTGACAATAGGCTTGCACCTAGAGCGTAAGTTGTAGACCGTTTGTAATTATTTATAATTGGACATTAGTACCAGCGTTGCAATTGTAACGAAAAATAGTGCTATCTTGTTTTAAAAACAAAATATATTAAATATTCCGATAGTATTTAATTAAGATTAGCACTCTAAGGCTTTCACAGAAACTGAAATAACAAAGTATTTTTTAAAGCTAATTTTGCCTTCACCCTTTCGAGTGAAGCTAGGCAAGTTACACAAGCTCCTCAAATAAGTTCAAAACACGTGGTCGCAAGAACTTGGGTTAAAAGTCTTTGTGCCACAAAAGTCAGTCGAGCTACAGAAAAGCGAATCGGTTTTAATTGGCAAAGTTGGTTTACAAGTTTTCCAAAATTTACGCAATAAATTAAAGGCCTGGGAAAATACCCCGCGGCTGAGAATCAGTACAACGATATAAATGTTTAAGATTTCTGATTTGAAATTTTTAGCTAATCAAAGTTTTTGGAGAGGAAACTTGAATGTGAATGAATTAAGTAGAGTTAAGTTCTGGAGCCTTTCGGGTTTTAAAAATTCTTTCAGGGCGTCTGGTCGAAGCGACGCGTGATCATTTTTTGGCTCAAAGGATCAGCATTGATATCCAGCGTGCCATCAACAGTGACCTGGATTAGTTGAGCTATCTATAGATCATTTCTATCGATCCTTAGATAGCTTGTCTAATCCTGTTGCATTTTGTAAATATATGTTAATATGTAGTAGCTTAGTTTTTGTAAATAAATTATTTAAGATATCACAATAAACATTGAGATTAGGTAGAACTAAGAGAAATAAGAACGCTTTTGTACTTTTGAAGCATGTTCATTACTTATGTTCCGTTTGATCCAGCTACAATAACTTTGCCTTTTCAAACTGCTTTTGAAAATAATTTAAACTAAAGATAAACTAGGGCTAAAACAACAAGACCCAATATACATTCTTCAATTGAAACAAAGTGCTTGCTTAGTCGTTCTTGGTAGATCGTCGAAGCTAAGCAACGTTCAAAACCGTCTGTAAGTGGATGGGTGACCGCCAGTGGCATTTTCATCTTCCACTTCCGTGCTTCGGAGGGCACGTTAAATTGTCGGTCCCGGCTATTTAAGTCGTTAAGCCATGACGGAGGCCTGGGCGGCCTAAAAAAACCCGCCACCAGAGTTAGCCACTGACTCATACGAACTTACTTAACGTACAAGAAGCATGTTGAAATACAAAGCTTGGAGATGTTGTGATTCTGTGTTGTTTTTACTAAACAGTTTAACAAACCACTAGTTTGTCATAAGCCAGTTATGATTGTCCCACGCGAGATAACCGCAGCGTGTTGTGGCTCGATATAATGTCTGCAGATAGCGCCTTCGACAAAATGTGTTTCCTGACAGCCGAGATAGAATAGCTTAACCTGATCGCATATTTGGCCGCGCCGTACACGCCGCGGTCATTCTATACAAAACATGCTGATTACGTCAGAAAATGCGGCTGGCTTCTGACGTCTCAGCATTTCTTCTATTGAATTGACAGTTCGGCGCGGATAAATCTGCGACCACACTAACTCCTCACTTTCATCAGATTTCACTTTCAAGTCAGTTACACAAGTTGCAAAACTAGTTTTGAAGAAAAATTATAATGACCATGTTTTTGTCTTATTTTATAAAAAAAATAAGTAAATCATAAAAACTACATTTATTTATAAGGAAAGTCATACAATTGCAGGAAAATCTTACGCTATTGACTAGCTAGTCTGTGAAATCGGTAGTTACTGAAGGCCAATTTGTCGAGAACTCTACTTGTGTTAGTTGAATGAAAACATAACGACTCAAACTGTTTACTATAATTATTTGGAACTAGCTGTGCTCCCGCGCTGTGACCCGCGGTCCCTCGGGATTTTTTCATTTTTTCGGGATAAAAAGTAGCCTATGTCTGGGATAAAACCTTTAACTATGCCAAATTTCAGCTTAATCTGTTCGGCGGTTTGGGCGAGAAAGCGTAACAAACAGACAGACAGAGTTACTTTCATATTTATAATATTAGTATGGATGCGCCAGCTATTTACAGATTCGCTGCGCACAGCTAGTGTTGCATAATGGTTTTAGTCCCCGCAACATGCCGTATTCAGTTTCTAAGACACGTCGGGGGAGAATTAAAAAGCTTTTATTATATCTTCTAGGTAAACGTAGTTTCAGTAATGTGCAGCTGAGAACACGGCTTAAGTTTTATGAATACTTACTTAAGAACTTCAGCTTAGAATAACGAGTTTTTTCTACTAGTTTTTTTTTATCTTAGCTCAGTTTGCCTATCTTGATAGATTAGATTGATAGATAGATAGATAGATTATAACTTTATTGTACACAAAAAAAAAAGTAACAAAAAGAACAATAAAAAACCTTGATAACAAAATGTGTAACAATGGGTGACCTTATTATAGATTGCGTATTTGGCAAATAATGCCTTAGATGGTTAACTACTTATACGAATTGAAATGGTGATTTTAATTGTAGATTGAAGGTCAATTGTTTCAGAGCAAGACAGAGTTCAAATCCTAAATGTACTTTCTAAATGTAATCTGTTCAAACATTTCGGTTTAAATAGTTATTAAACCGAAATAATCATATAAATAATATAATAATAATGTTAGACTTTTCACACAGCATCATCTAGCCCCAAAGTAAGCAGAGCTTGTGTTATGGATACTAGATGACTGATAAACTACTTATATACTTTGTGTTTGTAAATACATATATATTATACATAGAAACACCTAGACCCGAGACATATATCTGTAGGTCATACAAACATTTGTCCCGCGGCGGGGATCGAACCTGCAACCTTCTGCATCGCAGGCGAACCTTCGAAACAATTTCAAATAGATTAAATTACACGACACGGATCGAAAAAAGAGGCACGGCACCATTCCAAACTAACTCTTACTTCAATTAAATGAATAATATTGTCTATTTGAACAGTTTTAATTATTATTTATTTGCTATTATTCGTGAAGCAGTTTGCAATTTATTGTTTTTGTGACTAAACAGTCAGTCTGTATCAATTTATTTTATAAATTTAAATTGAGAGCAGATTTATTGAAACTATTATTTTGAACAGCGTTGAAGTAGCAGACAAGAAGCAAATAAACAGCTACATCTCGAGTACAGACTGAATCAGAGTAGAAGTTGCATCGATGTAAAAAAATGTTTTCAGAAAAATAATGAACCACGATTGTAGGTATTTGAAGTAGTCTACTGTAAAAATACGATGAGGGTAACAAAAGTCTTTTAAGTGCCTTCAAGCTACAAGTGAATCTGTCAGAGTCCATTTACTTTTTCTCTAATTTATCCCTTCGAAATTTTAAACGGAGTTTTTTTTTTTATGATAAATGGGTCGGCTCTTGACCTCAGACTTACACAGGCAAGAGTGAGGTCTACGATGGAGCGAGCTTACCCAGAAGGTTAAGAAAAAGGCTAAGGCTAAGAAGGTTAGGAGTTTTAGAGAAATGATCAGCGAGTGTCTAATATGCCTTAGGAAAAAAATTTTTGTTTGTTTTATAAAATAGTAGCGATAGCGATGCTACCTCCAGACTTTGCCGTAGCGTACAATAGTTGTAACTGCTCGGACCTATCGTATTTCCCGAGGGAGGGGATTCGGCACCGATTGGCCGATAGTAAACCGAAAGCGATTCTACCCTTTCATCTGCTATCGTGAATGATGTATGCTTTATCTGTTTCTTATCCAACAGAATAAAATCACGTTTGAGACTAAAAAACGTTTATTTGCGAAATTGAATGTTTGCTGAACTTCTACAAACAATTAAAAGAATATATTTATGTTTTATCCTACGAAACTGCGTTTGTTGTGATTTTCATCGAAAACCTAAATATCTAATGATAGCTAGATTTCTGTTCAACATTTCAACAATTTTATTGAAGTTCCTAAGTATTAATTTTAATAGTAATTTAAATATGTAATTTAATTTAAAAATTGTATGTAAGTAATATACAATAGAAAAGGATAATATTATGGTGACTACTCATACTTGTAATAATAGATTTAATGTTATTTTATATTTAATAAATACAAATTTTCCTTGGTCTTGATCTACCATACCACAGACAATATACTAGACCGTACATTACAATACGCATAAAAATAAAATAACTTCGCAGAGAACGTTGCCAAAACTAAAAATATCCCACCGATAACAACTTAAAACATAATTACAGTAACTATTCAAAAACACTTCAAACAATGCAAGTCTCGTTTCATAAATTCGAAGCCGAAACTCGGATAAGTTCAGCCGGACTGGCCGAGACACTGGCTGCACTAAAATCCAATATGCAATTGAATCGGAATACATTACCGCGGCACTATCGCCCCCTGCCAGCTTCACACTTACTGAGCCAGCGATGGTTATACCAGCCAATTGTTTCCACCATTCTTGAAATAGGTTTTGCAAAAAAATGTATTATCGATAACAAAAGTTAATCTTACCAAAGTTTTCTTAACCGTTATTGTCATATTATGTGTAGTGAATAGAATGAATGTCTTGATAACAGTACGAAATCAATGTATATTATGTAGTTTGTGTAACAATTTGGAATAATTCACATTTTCAACCGACTTCAAAAAAGAAGGAGGTTCTCAATTCGTCTGTAAGGTTTTTTTTTGTATCTTGTTACGCGATTGTTCCGCCATTTGTTGACCGATTTGCAAAATTATTTTTATGTTTGAAAGGGTATACTCCAGAGGTGGTCCCATATAAATTTTATTCCTGAGGGATTGATAGTTTCCCCGTAAATTTCTAAACACCTTCCCTCCTAGCCATGTCACCAATAGAAATCGAATCGACAGCTTGACGCCCTGAGTCACACTGCGTTTCGAGTCAAACATTGAGGTCGGTTTTCTTTTTAGTATTAAAACGTAATTATTTTATTGATGAACTAGCTGGTACCCGCGACTTCGTCAGCGAAATAACATACTTATTAGCAACGCCATCTATGGCATTTAACTGGAACTACCAACTCCCCATACAAACTTTCAACCCTTATTTCACGCCCTCCATGATTAATATATAGATTTTTTCTGTCATAAGAACCTTCTCCTGACAATAACAAACACAACAAAAAAAAATTTAATGAAATCGGTCCAGGCGTTGTTGAGTTATGCGCTTACCAACACATTTTGCGATTCATTTTTATATTATAGATGGGTTGACTTCGAAACTTACACAGGTAAAAATGAGGTCTGCATGGAGCGAGCCTACCCAGAAGGTGCCTATTAACTCTCTTCTTAAAGACAACACGGACGTAGCTCAGAGGAAATACAGACGCTGGAAGCTGATTCCAAATGTTTGTAATTTAATGTCCGATTGCCTAACAGCAGTCTGCAAGTGTAGGTTAACTCCTTAGCAATTGCTGTCACAAAACTGTCGTGACTGCATCTGCTGGACAGACTGTCGAACATATCTCTCGGTGGTTTATTTCCGGTGGAAACATGGCATAACAAACATGGCAGAACTCACAGTCCGTGCCAAGTATCTCAACGAAATACATTTTTCTATTTCACTAGAACAATTTGCAAGTTAAATGATGGTATTGATATAATTTGTAGCTCTTCTCACGCTTCCGAGAATTTAAAATGCAGCGTGAATAGCTAGGAAATAAATCCTACTGAGGCAACATTTAGCGAGGAGTTAGAAAGTTATGTATGTTGTGTGAATAAAAGTTTTCATCGTAATACATACGCTATTTTGCATAAGCAAATTTTTTGATACTATTTTTGAGTTGAACTCAGCTCCTACTATATTTTTATATATTACAAGCTGACCCGCGCGACTTCGTCTGCGCATTATTCGGTCCAGCCGTTCACGCGTGATGGCGTGACCAAGGGATATAGGGATTCATTTTTCCGCGCAATTTTTTTTTTCTGTCATAAGAACCTTCTCCTGACAATAACAAACACAACAAAAAAAAAATTAATGAAATCGGTCCAGCCGTTCACGCGTGATGCCGTGACCAAGGGAAATAGGGATTAATTTTTCTATATAGAGATGATATATCTGTGATGAATAAATAAGTTAAAATAACGTTTTTTTATTGGTCATTGTTTGTAAATTGTATGTAAGGGGATAGAAGAAATATAACTTTAAATAATGCTGAACAGGTTCAGTTGTACAAAGTTACAAACTAAATCGATCGCCTTTGTCATACAAATCGCTATATCATTTACTAAATTGATCTCATATGTTCTCAGTTTAAGTCTTTGCATTTCGTTCTGAAGATAAAATGTTATACGACATATCGAAGAGCAATTTTACGCTAGCGATTGCTGTCGACTTTGACTGTTATTTGTTTGTGCAACTTTTGTCTTGACGGAAAGTTTACGTGAAGTTACTTATCTTACATTGGAGGGCTATGTTTTTCTTCTATAAAAATAATGATTGTTTTAATGCTACAAACGTTTTCTAAGCTAAATAAATTCAATATTGAATCCGGCGGTGAACGAATGGTAACAATCGTATAACGTCGTTGCAAATTTAATACCTCACATGTGCAAAAAGTAACTTTCCGAGAAAATCAATAAAAACTACCTCCTGAAAAATTTTCAAAGAAAAATTATGCTTTTCTGTCGTAATTATGTTGTTAAAAAATAAATAAAAACGTATAGTAAATAAGCTATTTTAATTATTTTATCGGTTTTTAAGTTATAAGGCATTTTTTGCTTTTTTCTACACATAAGATATTTTACTTGCAAATATTTTTTCCGCATAAGAGTTATTGATGGGATTTGGAGGAGAAACAGGTACTATTACGAGTATTGTTACCATTTATCTACGTAGTTAAATGGTTCATACAAATAAGTAAATTTATCATTAGGTCTGTCGTATTTTATTAGAATGCTGAGCAAAACGAAGATGCGACGTAGATAAGGATGTTGAGATGGGTTTGTGGTGAATATAATGAGAATGAATAAGATAAAGAATGAGTACCACATCAGGGGATGTTAAGCTACGGATAAACTGAGGAGCACAAGGGCATGTGCAGGAGGAATGAGAGTCATGCATGTTACACGACGAGAAGCGAGTGCGAATGTGGATGGATAGGGTAGGCCTAAAGAAAGAAGAATGGGAT
The DNA here is from genome assembly GCA_951394285.1 of Epirrhoe tristata. NCBI lineage: Eukaryota > Metazoa > Arthropoda > Insecta > Lepidoptera > Geometridae > Epirrhoe > Epirrhoe tristata. The sequence continues at coordinate 10,319,862 of OX596152.1, forward strand.
TTTGTTAACGCAAGTGCTTGCATAATAAGTAAGCTCTGAGATAACGGGTGGTAGAGGAAAATAAACGAGAGATACAATATGCCAACCCTATCCAGTTGGATAGGGGCAAAAAGATAACGATTGGTATGTCACTTCAAGAAAACAGTATAGTTCAATCAAAGAAACACAAAGGCTACAAACAGGTAATCATCCAAAAATGCCAACCTTCAATTCAATCACAAAACGGATGGCAGTCCTTATCAATGACAACATCCAACTCAGGTAGGTATTTAAACTGTCTCTGGTCTTCGGGGTGCAAAAATAAGAGCTAGGGCACCAATCCGCCACCAAGAGCAGCTCTTCACTGTGGTAGATCCAGCCTACCTGATTATCTTATTGCACCTACAGCATGCGGCAAACGTTCCATTCCTGCCCTCCAATTACTACCACGACCGAATGTCTAATAGACTTTACATCATCAGGATTTCCTGGGCAAGCCTGCATTCAAGATACCTACACTGTCACGGGGTGTGTGGGTCTCTTCTTATTTTAACTGTCTTTGTGTGAAATCTTGTGTTTTGTCTGCAGTACCTACAGGGTGAAGTGCACTACTTAGGATGCACCTCCCATAACTTGTGACTATTTATTCCGAATGCAGCAGGCTTGTCCAAGAAATCTTGATGATGTGACCCCATGAATTATGTTTTATTAGTTCCTAAGTGTTTATGATCCAGCAAGAATAAATGACACTCAGTGATTTGCCAGGTGGTTCAGTGCTGTTACAACTAAACGATGCATGGCCAATTCAACCACAGCACAGTGCTACTCTTGGTAGAAAATTGCTGCGCTGCGACAGCACCCTCGAAAATCATAGACAGTAACTTCAAATACCTCCAAGAAGTAAAAAGTCTGACAAGGACAATCATCCGTTCTATCCGTTCGTGTAGAGATTTCATGTAATTCTGGCACCCTTCGTCATCTCAGAACTCATTCACATCGTACACAGATTCGTACTTACCACATCCCATTCATTTATTTGCAGAACCACTTCGACATATACCCATACCCATCCACATTCATACTCATCACCCGCCATGCAACGACTCTCATCTCTCCCCATAACTTGCAACCCTCCATCCATCTGAAACTTTCATAGGTACTTCTAATGACCATGCCTATTCATAACCTATCATAACCATGTCCTACTCCTTCGGTTCATCATCTTCAGGAGTATCTACCTCAATAATCAACAACCTTTTATCTGGCAATATTTCCCTTCTAATAAAGAAAAAAATTAAGCATAAATAATTATATTATTCACATCTCACTACTACTTTCTCTTTGATCTTTTAAAGAAAGTAGCACTTTTTCTAATCAAAATAGGTGCAAAATAGCCCAAAAACTAGGGAATATTTCGCACATAAGAGTATTTGTTTACAAATTACTTTTAACAATGCCGTTACCAAAACCTCCCATGTGTTTACCAGGCACATGGGAGATTTTGATTTACAGTCAAATGTAAGCCGTCACATGAGATTAATTAAATTGATGGAACAACTCACTCAAATAATAAGATATTCACTTGAGAGTCTTTACAAACGATGGCTTTTGAATAGGGCTATCCAAAAATGTGAAAAAGTCATTTTGGCAAAAAATGTCACATAGGAGCTTTTGCTTTTGCAACGACGATAAATTAAAGCAACACGCAGATTTTACTTCTTTTGAGAAAAGTTTCACAGGAGAGACAATGGAAGCGTTATATTCGTATCATGATTACTGAAAATCTCACGTCCTATTTAAATAATAATAATAAATAAAAATAATAATGATGAGATTTTAATTACACGTTGAAGTGACTTTTTTAGTTTAATTAATACTTCATGCCGGTTCCTAACGATGTTTTCTTTTACCGTTTAAGAGAACTCGCATAGTGCACAGTTTTTGGACATATTAGCTCATTAATGCACTATCAGATTTGAACCCACGACTTAAGGATTTGAAGGCGGGGCTGCTGCCATTAGATCACCAGAACTAGTTCTGCCTCCATCCCTGCACAACATAGTCGTAACACGCGCACCAAGTGCCAACTACGCGCCGTAAACTGTACGGAATTCAATTCAAGTGCTTATTAAATAAAATGGCCAGTGCAAAGAATGGCGTAATAAGCGTTGCTGCAAGAAAATAAGTGAAATGCTTTTTGTTCTGTGTTACTTGATATTGTATATTACAAAGTAAAGTACTGGTTGTAATAGGATTACTCGTAAAAACCGCGCCAGGAACTAGAGAAAAATTTACCTATTAAAAATTAAAAAATATTAATACGGTACTCTGAATCGTAATTGACAGTGACAGTTTATTTTCTTTTGGTATAAGTATTCTTAAAATAATCCGAAACTCCTAGAAATTATACGAAATATTTTTTTTACAAGTTCTCAGTCTGTAAGCTACCTAAGTTTTAGCCTTCTTTCACACGTTTAGAGGCAGAGATCGACCTAAACACAAGAACAGTCATTGTTTCTTAACGAACTTCATCACTATGTAAATAAATTACTACTCACTCATAAATTCATGTTTTTTTTGTATTTGTCTTACCTGAAAAAAACAACAAAATTCATCGTTATCGTCTATCTCTTGAAATTCCAGAAAAATACCTATAAGTAATAGCTACTTATCGTCTTCTGAACCTAATAGCAGAGGTATCAATATATCCTTACGTTGGGTGTAAAACCTAATAAAAAGCGTATTGTACTCTTAAATCCTTTATTGCAAATAAAAAAACACTCCAAACTACGAACATTAAGTAACATTACTATTTAGAGTATATCCTGTAATGTTGAATATACCGTATTTCCACGTTATTAAAGTTTCAAATGCCACTGAAGTTTCAGTTTCCGTGATGATAATGCTCGATACTAAAAATGTGACGTATTGTGGGGATATAAAGTTGAAAGTGGATCAGCAACGGCTCGTTAGTCTCAAGTGCAGTTTTATGATGCAAGTTCGTGCTTGCGATTTTCCTTCGAGGACCATTATTTTGGTATCAATCCAATAAAAACTTAAGTTCTTATGTTCTAGATGAATTCATGAGCCTACATTAACCTACTCAAAAACGTGTTATAAAGTTTTATTTCAAGAATAGTTATTTGATATAACTTGACGAGCACTACAGAGTCATTTTTGTATAGCTGAGTATTAACCTTCTTTACAGCAAGCCGTTTTCATAAAACTTAAAATTGAGTAGAAGTCTAATTGTACTTAGGTCAATATGCTCCGTCGTCAAAATGTACTATAAGAATATAAAACTTCATTCATGCTTAACCCTGCACATGTCAAATGTTGGGCTGAACACCGGTGTGGTCTATTCGACCCGCGGCCTGTCCGACCCGCGGTCGAAGAGACCCCGACATAAACGAATCTGTCTGTCATAAGCTTTGCATGACTGTTCAATTGCGGTGGAAATACATTTTCGATGCAGCGGCCTGTAATTGAAACAATGTAAATCTGAATTTGAAATGTTGAGTTTATAAAGAAAAAAATCTTTTATTTCTTGTAGCGTCTATACGCGAAAATTACTTTTTATCACAAAATCGGAAAGTTTAAAATAACAGATATCTAAGCTTGCTGTTGGACCCCGGTAACTAGGTGGTGTCAGTTTGTTTTTATTTTCCTACCAAAAAACCACGAATGCAATCCGCTTGTATTGAATTTAAAGATAAAAAATCAAAAATTTTGTTTAAAAGATTTGGCCCTTGACAACTCCCCGACAGCACCGCCTGTAACCAAGACTTGGTAACAAAAGGATAACCAATACTTTGATGAGTTTTGAACTCATTCCAGAGTTGCGTTATTAGCATAATGAGAACATTCATGCCAAAGAATCGAACTTTTGTAATACGCAAAGAATTCTTGTTCCGCTGAGTTCAGGAATTTATTATGAAACTATCTTTTGCGGGTTAGATAATATTTCATTATTATGTTTGCTGGTATGTGGCGAGTGGATTAAAAAGCTGAAAGGGTAAGCCTAGACGAACATAATTGCATGAAATTGGTGGCATTTTAGAAAAGGGCCAAGTGAAAAGTATCGATAAGTTTGTATTAAATGTAATGAGAGTGAATGAGGCTATGATGTCTGCACATCTCATAGACTTTGAGCATACCTAGCGAAAAAAACCGGTCAAGTGCGAGTCGGTAAACTTTTATGTACTACCTACCTACATACACCAAAGTTACACATGAGAAAAATAACATCATAACAATTATTAAAAATCTGTTTAAGCTTGTGCTAATGAAGAATGAAAGGGTTCATACCATAAACGGCCGTATTTTTTTTTGCGTAAACCTAAAAGTTTGATTTTTCACAGCTTATAGGGACCGTAGACTTGAGTATACGGTTTTAATTTCAACTCGATACCTACACGCGTTCCTGAGATAAAGGGTCTTGACAGACAGACAGACGGACAACAGTGATCCTATAAGGGTTCCGGTTTTTCCTTTTGAAGTACGGAACCCTAAAAATTGTACTGTCTATGGCTCATCTTATCCATATCGATGTGAGGTTCAAATATGGATTTTGTTTTCAATGAATTTTTGAGCATTTTCCGAATAATATTTTTATATCATCAAGTCTACGGCCGATATGAAAGTTGTAGAACGTGACCGGACTGCACGCCACTAGTTAGCTCATCGCAGCCATTTATAACGTAAATTAATGTAGCTCCAATATAAATAAGGTGATGAATGAATGTATTCCGACCTCTGACCGACGACCTCTGTGGCGCAGAGGGCGAAGGTCCGCCTGCGACGCAGAAGGTTGCGGGTTCGATCCCCGCCGCGGGACAAATGTTTGTATGACATACAGATTTGTCTCGGGTCTGGGTGTTTCTATGTATATATTTACAATATGTATTTACAAACAAAAAGTATATAAGTAGTATATCAGTTATCTGGTTCCCGGAAATACAAGCTTTGCTTAGTTTGGGGCTTGATGATGCTGAGTGAAAATGTCGAGCGTTATTTATTTAGATAGATAGATAGATTATAACTTTATTGTACACCAAAAAAAAGTAACAAACAGAACAATAAAAAACCTTGATAACAAAATGTGTAACAATGGGTGACCTTATCGCTAAAAGCTATTTATTTGTTTATTCCTGAAGATTTAACGTCTGTTCTGACGTCATGAATTTCTAGTTTGATTGTTTGCAGTTGGACTAGAAAAATAAGATAATTCGAATTCGAATTCCTTATGAAAAAAAAAAAAGATAAGGGATAAGGACAGAATGAAGAAGAAGAAAAATAAAAAAATACTTTAATGTGATACCAATGCACGTTTTTATTATAAAAACTGTGGCTACACTTAAAAGTCCACTTCCACAAATCGAACAACAAATTTTTAAACTGTCCCAGATATTCTCGCAAACAGCTAAACCGGCGGCGATCGCGCTGTCACTGTCGCTTGTCATTGTCACTGTCATTTTGCCAACACCCCGGGTTTTGACGCGACCAAATTGTGCCTGTCATCTATCCACGAGTGACAATTAAGAGGGTGCAGACAGCGAAGTCTGTACATTCGTAGTGTTGATTTATTAGATCTAAATCTAAATTTGTTCCTTTTTAGCTGCTACCAATTAGAATGGTTGTGCCTTGTAATTGCCTGTCTTGTAGTTTATAGACGGACCAAATTTCATGACTTGTGAGAATGTTCTTAAAGAATAATGATAACATTAACACAAAAACATAAACAGGCACATGAAAATAAATAATTGAAAAAATCTATAAAATTATAAGAATAATAAAAAATGCGCCTTGTAAAATCAACAACTACAAGTGTATAGAGCTCAAAGTGTACAGTGTCTTGGAAATTTTACTTCAAATTGATATTTGAGGCCGCGGCATCAGTTTCAGCTCGGTTCTGATGACGACTGAGCTCCGATTGTATGCGCGTGATTGCATGTTGACGTCAACTTGAAATGCATTGAGTGTCTCTGTTATTGTGTAAAACAAAATCAACGTTTTGTGTGTGCCTAGTGTAAAATTTATAAATATCAATCCTAAGATGGCTGAACTAACATTCTTCGAACTAAAATTGGTGATTATTTTGTTTAAAAATAACGCTTACCTACAAATTTGAGGGTTAAAAGTAACAAAATTCATATTTTGCACACTGTACCTAAATCTCTACTCTAAAAATAATCTAGTAATCTCATTTGTCAAACCTTAACAAATTCGATCATCGCGAAAATATCTCACTTCAGTCACAATTTTTGTTGAAATATGATTACGATAGCAAGTCGGGCAAGCCGAACAACGATACATCTCACAAGATTAGTTTGCATACATTACAGATCCCTCGAGTGATATACATTCACCCTTGTCTAGACACAATAAATAAAATCAGCGAGTAATCATGCGAGGATAACTGATTTATTGTTTTGAAAGGGTATTCTCAGGTTTGTGATACAGTGACCGGTATTCAGACTTCTTATCCCATTATAAATAAGTACTGAACATTTTTTACAATGTCCCAGATCCATTTTTTATCTAGTTCTCTGTTCTTAGGTATGAATAAAAAAATACAATACAAAGTATACCTTTATAGCTTGTAAAAATAGATTCGTATGCACATTTTACATTAAATCTTAATGTAGTATAATACCTATTTATTAAATTCATAATTCCTAATAATACCAAGCCGAGTTTTGTTACCTAAACTTAGAGTTCTAAATTATTTTAGGCTGAAATCAAAGTTTAGAGAAAGGGTCACGTAATAATTAGACAAAGTCTAATTTTATCATTGAACCTAGGGATTCTTGTTTAAATCTTTGTTCAAAAATAATTCAGACAAATGTCAAGGTCTGAAAACCTAATCATTATTAAATAACGTAATAGAATAAACCGCGCCAAGTTATGGAGTAATTATTTTAAGTAAATGAATTTATAACTCGGAACTTTTTGGGGACAGGCGAGGGGTACATTTTACATAATTAGCAGAATTACCTTATAACTTTTTGTATTAATTCTGCTTCATTATCCACTAATACATGTTGTACATTGTATTTCAAGCAATACCTACTAGACTTTGTAGTACCTATCTTTTTAGTCTCTCTTATATCTCACCTGGGTGTTAATACATTAAAAGGGTAAGTATTTATGTTCTAATTGTGTTTAATATTAGCGCTCGTAGAAAGTAGCAGAAATATTGCTAGTTTTTATAATTTCATTAATATTTTACTGGATTAGACTCTTCTTCAGCAGGATTAGTTTTTAGCAATCTTATCATAAAAGCATTTATGTCCATCCATACTAATATTATAAATGTGAAAGTAACTCTGTCTGTCTGTTTGTTACGCTTTCACGCCCAAACCGCTGAACAGATTAGGCTGAAATTTGGCATAGTTGAAGGTTGTATCCCAGGGAAGGACATAGACTACCTTTTATCCCGAAAAAATGAAAAAATCTCGAGGGATCGCGGGTAGCACCGCGGGAGCGCAGCTAGTTCTCCATAATTCGAACATACGCTAGAAGAGAATTTCTCCAGGCCGTCTGTCCCCTTGAAATCGCTGGGAACAAAGCGACAAACTCGCTACTGTCGGCTTTGCATTGCAAATGGCGACGAAAGGTGTCGGTGCAACTTTCAGGCTTTGATCTGGTTCTTGTACAGTCAGCTCCACTTAGTCACTTAATTTTTGTATTTACTTTTTACTTGGCAAGCATTATATTTTATTTAGTTTATGGAACACAACACTCCACATAAATACCCTCACAGGGTCTATTGGCTGACCGATGGTTTTCGACAGAATACCAGCGCCTCGCTACCTCGCTGTGGCGAGGCATTATGCTGAGTCGAAGCCCTTTTGCTGCTGTAGCACACATACATGACAGGCTTTTTGTTTTTTACTTGTATTCTCTTTTTTTTTTTTTTTTCATTTTGTTACTGTATTTTGTGTGTGCTTGAGTGGCAAATAAATAAATGTCTATGTCATGTCTATGTCTCCATACCACGCTATAGAAGCGTAGACAAAATGTATGGCGATTAGATGTTTTTTTTTTTTTTAACGACCCAGTGATATTGACAGATCGACTGACGCTTACTCAGGAAAGAAAACAATAAATAACTTATGCCAATAGGTATAGATTTCTGATAATCCAATCAACAATCAAATCAATATGGTTGGATTACACTTCAAAATTAAATAAATATAAGTAATAATTACAATGTTGGAAAATAAAGTTTTTTTATAAATACCAAAGAATTTAGAAAGTAATGAATAGAATAAACCAAACGGAGATAGATAGATAGGTACCCATTAATTGTAATAACCAAGTTATATTCGAGATTAAGATGCAATAATAACAATTTAAATGTATTTGAGCAATAAGAGTTGAAAATTCCCTCATATTTTCAAATTAAGCGAGAATTAAATAGTAACCTATTAATTATAATAGTCTAGAAACTTTAAATAATAGACATAAACAAAGCAGCAACTTGCTATTGTCAGCCTCCTTTGCAATGCAAATAGAACTCGATCACAGCTCAGTGAAAACAGTTGGTTAACTAACTTACTTTTAATCAATAAACTTCGGTTTTGTTTCAGTAATTATATTGACATGTTCTAGTTTATTTTATATTTATTTATACCTGTGCCTAAGTCCTATTAGTTACAATTACATTAATTGATTAGAGCTAGGTTTATGCGCATAGACTTTTCCGAAACGGAAAATCCGTTCTAGCCATACATTTAAATCTCATAATATGAATGTTACTAAAGTTTTAGCTTTTTCTTGCACCAATACAATTTTCATGTTACAACATAAATTTTAATTAGGTATTTTTTATTAACTTATGTCGATGACTGTACGCGACGGTTTTTTTTTTAATTGTGCAACGGGTTTCATTGAAGTACCTAATTGTTATTCGTTTCCCGACATGTTGCAGCGCTCGTGGTCACGGTCAATTTTGAAACCACTTTTTCATCGGCCCTCGATGCACCAAGCATAGCGCTATTTTTTAACTACCAAAAAAATTTAAGGACTGTTGCAGCAGATGCACAAAATGATAATAACATGGTCAGTTTTTTTATCTATCACAAAGTTATCGAGGATTGTAGTCAACTAAAACCGAACAAAATTTTATGAAAGATGTACTACAGACAACAATCGTGTACGGATTCAGTCAGTAAAACCCCAGTAGCTATCATACATCCATGTTTGACTTGTCTCGTCTCCTTTTTAGGCTATATATTTTTCTCTTTTTTTGAGTTTATCACGTAAATGTGATCAATAACAGACACCGAGACAATGTTTAATTTTTTTTTGATAATTTAAAAATAGGGGTGTAGGTAGTCCCTAGTTTATCATTTCTGATACCCAGTCACACTCTTATTCATATTTTTGGTAACATGTAGGTAACACTAGCACAAGTAAGTAGCTGTCCGAATGGGTTTATGTATGAGCTGCGGCGACAGCACGACGGGAGAGTTTGGACTTGCGCCATTGTACTGTCCTTGTGGTGGTGAGTTCAATTTAAGATTTTATTGTATTTATACCCGCCAGTTTGAGTGAGGATGTAATATTTTTTCGAATAATTCCACTACACTACAACGTCCCGTTTAGTGTAGGCATAGGTTGCCTCTGTATAGGTAATCTATTTGTATAAGTTTTAGTGAAAAAATTGTACCATCAAAATACATTACAACTAGATACTTTAATGATGCTGACAGTGCAAGAACTTATCGCGGTTTACCATAGAAGCACTCGTGGTCGTGCTTGCTTAGCCGTTCTTGATATATCGTCGAAATTAAGCAACGTTCGAAACGGTCTGCAAGTCGATGGGTGATCGCTAGTAGCATTTACATCTGATCGCTTCCGTGCTTCGGAGGGTACGTTAAATTGTCGGTTCCGGCTATTTAAGTCGTTAAGCCATGACGAAAGTCGTTAAACCATGACGGAGGCCTTAAGGCGGCCTAAAAACTCTGTCACCAGAGTTGGCCACTGACTCATACGAACTTACTTACTTCTCTCTATTCTACCATAAAATTCAACCAAAATGCTACCTTTATAGTTTTAAACAATGCATTTAAGGTTTCTAACCTGTTATTCACTCAAATTGTTTACAACTTAATTCAAAGGGCACGTCAACTCAAGAATACGGCCATTATTATCAAATTATCCGGTTGATCAGTCATTCGTCAATTAATCACGTCGCGATGACGCGCGACAAAACGCCATGACGCGACAACAATATCCGCCATTCAGTTTGCAACAATCTGGGTTAAACATCAAGTGATTTAAAGCTTTATGTTGTGTAGTTAAGATCACTTTTGCAATGTCAAGGTGATAAGATAATTTGGTAAACTGATATTATTAGATGTAGACTGAATACTAATGAATATGCACATTATTCAAAACAGAACTGACTCAATTTCTAAGGTAATTTATGCAAACTGTAACTCTAGATTGTTTTTCAGATGTCAACTGTTTTTTTAAAACATAAAATTAATATTAAAACTAAATAGAACGCATTGAATTATGAACCACAATTTTTGCTGATACCGGCGACTTGGTGCCAAAAGTTTGGCAAAGTGACAAAAACGAGTGTCAGGTGACTGCAACGAGCTTGGACTCGCCATAATAACGCCATACACACTCGTTTTATTAACACTCTCAACATCCACAGCCTGACCTAGCCCACTGCTGGGCATAAGTTGTGGCCTTTAACGTTACGCAACACGCAAAGGTCATTCGTATTCAAATACAGGACAATCTTTGAAAACGTGTCAACTTCAGACCCATGTCTGTGGTCTGAAGGTATTGCGGCAACAGAAATGTCTAGACCGAAGATAATGTATTGTATCTTAGACACGAGCAAATTTGGAAACCCATCAGTGCTTATTATGCTAAAGCGGTTCAAGGTTAGTTTAGGTAACAATACATAAATTAATATCACACAACAACCACATAATCCTACTCCAATCCAGTTCCAGTAACTATGTCACTAGTTCCAAAATAAATACTTTACTAGGATTGATAGCGTTTTCATCAATCGTTTTACCACGCTACTTTTGCAAGCTACGAGGTGCTACGCACTGCTACAGACTGCTACGAAGTGCTACACTAATACAATCTTATCAAGAAGATTACTATTATTATTATTATTACTGTTACTACTGTACTGTTATTTTTTCTCATATTTTAAGTAATTTCACAAGATAAAACTAGTAATCGTAAGAAATATAAAGTTTAAATGAAACAGATCTTATTCCCACACTCATCTTCCATTATTTCTCTGAAATTAATTTAAACAAAACCCATCAAAGACGGTCTCAGAAGTTTTATTTAATTTCACGTTCCCAGGAAAAGATTTGTCATTTAAATTACACTCCAACAGTTAATTATGATATTACTCAAGTATTTTTAGACGTGGTTTTATAAAAATCTGTTTGCTCTCAGTCCAAGGAAAAGACAAAAAACATAAGTTTGAAGAAGTCTTTGAACATCTTTCAAAAATAAAATTTGATAAAACAGAACGCTGTTTAAGTTGGAATATCCATCAAGAACTACAAACAAACTCAAACATTTCACGGTTGATGATTATAAAAGAGCTAATTTCAGAGTTCTGAATCAAAGCCTAGTTCAAACGAATGCGCCAGGAAGTGAAGAAAAAGAAGTAGAACAAAAAAACGTCGCTAGTTCATTGTGACACACGGTAATCGGGTCACATGCAGTCTGTGGGTGCGAACACACGGGCGGTTTTAATTGAGGAAGACTAGAAATAGCATAAAAATGTATTAGCACTGCTTAAATATAATTTCACGATACGATACAATGAGATGATATGCAACTATCTGTCAGCGAGAATCAAACACCTTGCGACTTCGACTTCCTCTTCGCCTTGTCACCGAGGCTTGTCACTGAGATAACTTAAAGTTGCCCATCTTTAGAGATATATTTTGTAACAGGATTTTATCGCGTATTACCTTTATTATTTCCCGACGTTTCGGCTGTATTGCAACAACCGTGGTCGCGGGCGAACTGGAGGTAGGTCAGCGGAGCCGACGAAAAGTGGCGGTAGTTATATAGAACTACCCTCCACTAAGCTGTTAAGATCACCGAAAGACGTCATACCTTTTCAAGTACCTGGCGTGTATAAGATAGACTGTAGTTGTGGCCGTTCCTATATTGGGCAAACGAAGCGTACAATAGCTGAACGCATAAAGGAACACATAGCAGCAGTTAAGAACCGCCAGGTTAATAAATCGGCGATAGCTGAGCACGTAGTGGATTCAGGGCCTAATCACTGGATTGAGCTTCATGATCCGAAGATTCTTGCCAACGAAAGACAATATTACAAGCGAATGATTCGTGAGGCAATTGAAATCAAGAAGTACCCAAATTTCAATCGTGAGGATGGTTTCAAGCTCCCAACTGCGTGGAATCCCGTGATTAGTAGGTGCAAGGCGCGTCGTAATGTGACTTTTCGGTGTGAAGATACTGTTAGTGTAGTGTGCCGTGGTGGACGTGCGGCCGATCTTATTTCTGAAGATTAGTGGAGGGTAGTTCTATATAACTACCGCCACTTTTCGTCGGCTCCGCTGACCTACCTCCAGTTCGCCCGCGACCACGGTTGTTGCAATACAGCCGAAACGTCGGGAAATAATAAAGGTAATACGCGATAAAATCCTGTTACAAAATGTATCTCTAAAGATGAATTGTGATCGCGAAAGTTTAAGAAAGACTATTAAAGTTGCCCGATTCAATTTTTATTTCATTAGTCAAATCCTTGTTACGGCTAGAATTAGTGGCTAATTAGGATTAGTTGTGCATAAATTGAAACAGGTAACTTTGGAAAAGGAAATGTTGAATCCAGAAAAGTTTTTCTTTGTTCTGTCAGATTAAAAATGTTAACGTTTTACTTATTTCTTGAGTTGTATGTCATAGTTCTGTGTTTTATGAAATAGGAAAATCTAACTACAGCTCAAATAAATGAAATTATTTGTTTAACTGCCAATTTTTAAAGCAACTCATACGCAAGTGAGGCTATTTTAAGCGCCATGGATGATGGTATAAGAACGGGAAACTATGACACGCAATGAGAAGAAGATTTTTAAGATACTTTCGTAATTTCGGATTTAATATTCAATTTCAATTAGGTATTATTCAAAAACAAAAGCCAGTATTGCGAGAATCGCACTTATCTTGAAATCACTTCACGCTCGTTGACGTTGACAGCTGACGTGACATGCTGACAGATCTGACACATATTAAGAGCTTTCTTGATACTTATACGAGAACGATATGAATTATTTTTCTTATTTAGAGCTTAAGCTTATTTGTTAACTTTATTATGTGTACAATTGTACAAATCATAATTTAACTTGAATCACTATTATCTATGAGCTCATACTGAAGGGCAGAGCGAGTAGTTTACACCTTGTTTTTTTTTATTTCTCATCATCATCATCCGCAGCTAGTTTCACCCACTGCTGGGTATAGGCCTTCCTTCGCGTTTATTTGTAAACAGGTTCACGACTGTATCCTCAAGGTGCAGTAGACATTCTCGATCTTTTTATGTTACTTATTCCAGCTCCTTTGAAGATGTCTAAGGGGGGTAGTCAGAGGCATGTCCAAACACATATTTGATACATGCCCACAAATTTCAGAAGTAAGTATTCCATACGTGACAGGTTGCAAGCCCATCGCCGCCTATAAGAACACTGACTGGTTTCCTCACGATGTTTTCCTTCACCGTTTACAGCACCTGTTAAATCACATATAAATTTTACGAAACGCAAAATCCATTGATGCACGGCCAGATTCGAACCCACAACCTTCGGATTGAAAGTCGAGGTACAACCCCATTTGGCCAACACGGCTTTTTTATTTGTACTTGTTATTTATTTTTAAGGTTTTATTTGTATTTTTCTTTTCTGACAAAGTCTACCTTCCCACTTCCGTAATCTTTGTAATACAAATATCTGTTTCTACTCAAAACAACAAAAGTAATCTCCAGTGAAACGTAACGCATCAAAGCCTTAAAACTGATCGCAGCAGAAAAAACGTGGCTTTGTTCTCTTTGTCCGCGACCTAGATACAGCCTCCTTTGTGGCCACGAGCTGTTCTATTGATGGACTTTAGTATATCGTCATGTATGTTTATAAGTTTACTTTTAATTCGTTTTCAGTTTGGAAATGCCTTGTTGGCTTGGGATGAACTCTCGACTTCCAACCTGAACAGTGCGTTTGAATCTCAGCCAAGTATCAATGGATTTTTCGTTTTTAAGGAAAGTGTCGTACGGTAACTAGTTAATTTTAATAGGTGTTAGTGTGCTTGCAACCTTTCACATTATGGAATGTTCTACAAAAAGTGGGCATTATTATGCCAAAAATTATTTAACACATCCAAAAAGCATCTGGATACATAAATTATTAATACTTAAATAATGTCTACCGCACCTTGGATATAATTACTGTCATGATTTACTTTTGAGCCATTATCATAAACCATTTTTAAACTTTCAAAATACTTTAAGCCATTATCAATGTCTATAAAAAGAATGACAACGTAAAAGTATCTTAAAACCAACAAAATCATTTTTAACATCATAAAAATGAGGCAAAATCCTCGCAGACTCAAGACAAATGGATCTCCATAATTCCATTTGACGGAACAAAATAATGGCCGCGCTAGACAGCGGTACTTCCAGAGACCTATATAAAATGTACTTTGTAGGACCTACATAAAACATGTGAAAGTGAGCGAATAAAACATACTGAAGCTAATACAGTCTTGGAGATACAGGATGTTTTGTTTTGATACAAAATTGAGGCTCTTATAGTAGGTATTATGTTTCTTTGTTTCATATTTTAGTTGGGTATGTTTCAATTCATCATCATCATCTCCCTGACCTTATAACATTTTTACATCTTTATGTAAAAGATGATTGGGTATGTTACAATTCAATACCTACATACATGTAAATGTATTTTCCAGGAAGCATCTGTTGAGTCCAATATGCGTCAGCGCTTGCTTTGATTTAATCATAATTGTTTGTTGTTAAAAAAAGGAAAAAGTTGATTGTTAAATTTCCATCTACAGTCCGATAGAATTTTGAAAATACTACAAAAAAGCACCTACATTTTTCTCGGATTTTCGAGATTCTAACAAACGTTTTAATTTTTTGAGCTACGAGTAACAAACATTAAAAAAAACCTTCAAATTGGTTCAGCTTCTATGAAGTGCGTTTATATATAGCATTTAATTTTTGCTCATAATATTTTGTTTTTGCCTCCATAAAATGGATCTTCCGGGTAGCTAACACTCTGTATGTAACAGATGCTCTCTAGATCGCTGACGTCACCGAACGTGCCTCAACATGTTTCTTTTATTGTATGAAGACATCCATCGAACGCGCCCCGCGCTTTACTGAGTGGACTCGTTTACTTGTTTCAAGTGTTTGAGACTATGTTTCGGACTCAGCTGTTATAGGTGTTGTTTAAGTTTATCTGTGGACATCAAAATTATTGAGATAATACATTTACCCGGCGACTGTCAAGTCACACAGGTTATGTCTAGTATTAAATATTCCTCGTTTAATTCGGAATCGTCTATATACGTTATAACCAAAACCATTTCTGTCCGTCCAAAATACCTACACAGTGTTCCTTTCTAATTGACAGCTGAAGCCAGACCATTCTGGCTTCAGCTGACCGAACGATTACGTGGAATGTTAGCAAACTGTGGGCATGAGTAGATTTTTTTAATTTAACTTTTGACTTTTGGGCCCAGCCTTGTATAGAGCGTGGATGGCCTCCTTTGCTTTTGACTTATTATTGTTTGATGCTTGAATGTTTGCAAAGTAGGTTCACATAAATTGTTTTAAAATCAGCGAAGTATAAGATCAACATTAAATTGTAGCAACTACAATCGCCATCATTAGTTATTTTAGAAAATGTCCAAAATACGAGTACAACCCAAAACTGTCTCCACCAGAGGCGTCAATTAACGAAATACTCCACTGTCAATCTAATTCTGCTCTATTTTGTACTAAACTGGTGATTTTCAAACCAATTCTACTTTCAACCTTATTACTACCACAGCAAGGCGTTATTAAAATCATACAAAATCTTTCTTATTTTGAACTTTCGCCCCATTGGTTTTAGATTCGAAATAGCATGACCGTTGATAGAGCTGGTGACTGTCACTGCTCAAATATGATCTGTAATACTGTAGCGTTTAGATACAAAATAGAATGTCGATAGTGTCGTTGATGTGGATAGCTCGCAGTAATGGCTCATAGCGCTGAAAGAACAGCTGGTTAAATTCATCACTAAACAAACACATCTAAATGAACGATACTAACGTTTTAATCCAGAGCTTAAGCTATCTGAATCTCACCAAAAACAGTAGGTACATATTAAATATATAGTCAAAAAGGTATCCACACTACCTAAATATTCTATATAATTTTACCATGGTACAGGTTGTTCTCCTTGTGTGTAGATACACATGCACGTGGATTCTGTGTGCGTGAGCTTGAATGAGCGCTGCTCAGTATCGCTTATGCACTGCACACAGAAGCAAATCTACACACAGAATTAAGACCAACCCGCCTTCGTAAGATAGAACAACTGTATTTGTATTTACTTAGGGCCCTCGCCGACAGCGACTTTTTGTAGCGATGTAAAACGCGCGACAGCATCGCTACAAAAAGTCGCCGTGGGCGAGCAGCCTTAAACTCATTGCTGTTTTTACACGATCTTGTCCCGTCATTGAAACAACAATGTTTTGTATTTAGTTTCGTCAAGTGTGAGAGGTGGGCTTCTAGTCGAATACGGAGAGTGAGCCAGCTATTCTGTCCACATGTGTCGCAGTAATGGTCTGTGCCCGCATACTGGCCGCTGGTTACTTTGCTTTCGAATTTGGGACGAGCGCGCTTTCCGCTTAATTTCACGTGTGTACTGGCCTTCATCGGCTCCCATCGAAGTCCTGGACGCGTTTACTATGTAATGGTTGAAAATTTAGGTTGTTTCTGTAATGACTTACCTATAGTCTGCAGTTAGATAGAAGATAGATAGAAAATACTTTATTGTACACCACATAAATAGTAAAACAAAAACATACAAAAAACTTAACTATGATATACAATCGGCGGTCTTATCGCTAAAAAGCGATCTCTACCAGACAGTTCTCGGCAATTCGCGTGGTGCCAATATTTTAAGACTTATGCAATTCAAACTGCGATTTACTTCTACTCGTTTTCCAATTTTCATCCAAATTGGTCCACTGTAAGTAGTATTACAACACATCAATCACAAAATAACTTTTTTAATTTAGGTAGTCAAATGCATAAAAGAAACATATTTCTACACAATGTTTACATAGGCTTTAAGAGCATTTCCCATACAGAATCTCATTATTAAGCCTGTGATATACATATTAATGTGATATTGGGGTTTCGTACCCAAAAAGTGTAAATGAAACCCCAAAATTAAGACACTGTTGCCTTTTTGTCCATCTGAACACTTAAAATTTTCACCGACTGTATATAAAAAACAGCTGCATACTTAATTAATTTTTTTTTAATCATAAGTACCTGAAAAAACTAAAAATCAAAACGTTTGAAATAAAACAAATCAAAGTCGGTTCTACACGATACATGCCAAACTTACCCTTTTTGCATCAAGTGTTACAAAAATAATAAAATACGGAACTCTTTCAAAGTACCCACGAATGCCTCTACTTCTGTTTTAAAATTCACAAAATAATGTATCGGAGCTGCCGTTGTCTGTTTGTAACCGACACGTAGGTATCGTTCAATTAAAGCAAGCGCGAGCTCATTTTACCATAAATTGGAGTTACGCTTGTTGATTTCACGAAAACCAACCGACAATGCTTTGTTGGAATCATTAAATATCAATAAAATGTGCGTGTAGCATCAGTTTTTGTCATAATCGAGATATGACGATTGTAAAAAAACCTGTGATTTCAATTAGATATTCGTCTATCAATGAAAATTGTCCAATAGGAATTTCGTCCAGCACGAATTTGGTCCAACTATGAAAATTGTTCAACCTAAAATTTATTTTAGTTTCTTTCGTGTCCCCGGCATAAAAAATAGGAAAAAAAATAAGTTTTTTATCTAAAACTATGGTAATGCAGGGGCACGAAAGGATGAAGTAGGTACTTACCTACTTTAAAAGTTGATTCACCTTTCTACGTTTCGAATTAGGACCATTAATTGGTTACTTTAAAAAAAAAAAGGATATGATGCACAAAACATTTTATTGAACTTAAATAATTTCACTTATTTATCTTAACATAAAAACGTATATTCCCCTATTTCCCCTATTACTGACTGGGGATGAAACGAGAGCTTCTTCTTCTTCTTCCTCTCCTTATCCCACTAAGTGGGGTCGGCACAACATGTTTCTCTCTTCCATTTCCCTCTATCACCCGTCATATCAGAGCTCTCTCCTTTCACAAACATATTCATTCACACAGTCCATCCATCTTTTCTTAGGCTTACCCCTACCGGTATATCCATCCATGGGGGGGAAATGTGGGGTATATCCATCAAATGGGGGGTATATCCATCCATGGGGAAAAAAAGGTTTCTGATAATTCTGAGAGTTGTCTACATTGGACATTTTTATGATTGCACATTATTATGATTGGACATTATTATGAATGGATATTTTTAGACCGTTTGTCATTTTTCATAATTGGACATTAGTCGTGCAAAGGCTCCTGGTCTATATTTCGCATTTTTACACATTCACTACGAGTACATTCCGGTGATAGGTACTTTTGACCTGAATAAAACCCCATATCTGATGCCATGACAGGGCCCAACAAAAGGCTCGCAGGTCCATTCAAAACGTATGTGAATTCATATAAAAACATAGCTGGTCATGTAACACAAAGGTCCTTTCTGAGGTTTTCCGCCTCACTTCTGTTCTTTTATCCCTTTCGCTCCATCAACGGGCGATATAACACCATCCAATTCAGCATCTGTCAGCTCTCATCTCATCTGTACGACACGGGTCTACATGTCTTCGATTGCCTCCAACCATTGAAATTTACGCCATAATACGCTACCAGTAAAGTCCATATTCGAGTAATGAGAAACATGTAATTTGCATGGCCGTCGTGTCAGATGTGAGTGAGGGCCGGATTCCATAGCTTTTAGTGACATTTGGAAGTTGTACAAGTTTGTTTGACTTGATTATTTTTTGTTACAATATTGTTAGGACACAATATTTTTTGAGTATACTTTTGGTACTTTTTTTATTCTACTCTCAAAGTGTTGTACTCATGAATTTAATTAATCATCACAGCAGCGCACTTCACATTACTTAGGTCACTGCTAACCCCCCCTCAAAATGTCTTCTTCATATAACCTACATATATTTTCAGATAAATAGGCCATGAGAATCAAATCAAATACATTTATTGAGGAATACTGACAAAATGTACAAAAACGATTCCATATGTCAACATATGGAAATTATTGATCTCTACCTATAAGGAAAATATACGTTATTTAAAAAATGTACTACATTTGAAGAACATTTGAATGTAGCTCAGAAACACTATGTCGCATTCAAGCCCTGTGAGATTGTAAATTTTTAACAATTCGGACATTGACCCTCAGTGGATCTTCCCATTGTCATAGCTGTCTAGCAAGTCAATAACGCTTAGAAGCACTTAGCACATAGCCGGGCTAATGGGCCGGAGGAGCACGAAACATGTGCTACTCGGATTCTTGCGAAATTGAAATGGGCAAGATGTGCATTTGAAGGCTGATTTGACACGTGACCTTGTTAGTACAATATACTCGTAACTCACGGTCAATTTAGGAAGTATGATAAGATGAAGCCTTAGCCTCGATTCTCGAGCTTTTGGCCTTCATACACTATACAGGAGATGTTTGTAAATTTACCTTGGACTAGTGAATAGATGTTTCTTAGAATATAGAATATAAATAATAATAATGTTAACTCTGATCCCATGCGAGAAACGCAACGGGCAAAAATTTGTTCATTCTAAAGAAGGTTTTTAAAGATACTCGTAGCTTCCGTTTTTCAACATTTTAATAAAGTACCTACCTCTATTTAGATTCGAAGCAATCTACACCCAATTTTAAATCTGTCCGTTGATAAGCGTCAGCTTGCTAGCGTAAAATCAACTTTATGTGCAACCCCTTCTTGAAATATTAAAATAGTACGAGTAGTACTTAAACGTGACTGTGGAGTCCAATATTCGCAAGATACAGAAACTTGCAGACTTCAATCCCCTTTTTAAATGAATACTTCGTCCCTGAAAGTTGAAAGCCCGAAAGTTATTTATCGCCATAATTCCAGAGCTTAAATATTAAATAATCCGGGCGACTTGCAAGTCTAGTTGGGAAGTCTCGTTAAAAAATCATAACCCTACTTTGATTGTGCTAGTCGGATGACTGAAGTTTTTGCAAAACTAGTTCAAACAGACTAGATTTAAACTGCTTTTGAATTATAATAGAGGAATTAAAAATGTTATTGAGGCTGTATTAAAAATATTCATGCTACATTAAAACCACAGTGGTTTATGTCGGCCAAATAGGATGAAGGCTTCATTTTTGATCCGTGATTTTTAATCCCAGCCGTATATCAAATGTGTTTTTCGTCTTTGAAAATGTTAACGCTGATTAATACAAACTCTATGCGGTAATAAAAACCATCATAATAAAACCAGCTCCCTTACCATGGCGATTGTCTAGGTACCGGAGAATAGATAAAAATGACAGTAATGATATTAGAGTATGGATAAAGCGGGTAGAATGTGGATAAAAGTTACTTCTATCCACACTCTAATGTCATTACTGTCATTTTTATCTTTTCTCCGGTACCTACACAATCACCATGGTAAGGGAGCCGTCAGTATTTTACTACCTGCAAGCAGCATGCAATATGGTAACGCATGGAACTTACTAAAAAATCAACACAAACTTAACGGTGTGGTTTCACTAAACTGTTGATCAACAATCAAGAACGCAAGGAGCAAAAAGTGTCCTTTCTATTGGTAGTATTCTGATAGTCTGTGGTCAACATCCACGCAGTAAACATAAGCTCAGTAACAAGTTATGGAGCGTGGCATTGTCGCAATACATACCGTCAGTAGAACATCCACTACTTTGCATTACCCATTAAAGCAGTTAACACGGCTACAATAAACCGCTCCGAAACGTACGAGGGTCTGTTAGTTATTCCATTACGCGAAATTTACTAGCAGAATCATTAAAACTTGGCGCACCGCCAGATAGCGAGTTTGGTTCCCGGGTAAGCACATTTCAACTCATTACCTACGCTTGTCCAAATCGATTGGAAGTTTGTGGAATCATTTAAAGTTGTTGTATTTGAGAGCAGTTAGATTTGATGGGACAGTTTCGATTGTGGGAATAGAATGTGGCTGTGAGTTTTGATAGGTAAGTATTGGTTTTTATAGTGTGTTAGTTTTTTTAGTAAAATTATAGCTGAAATAAAATACAAAAATTAAAAATAATGCATAGACCAAACAAAATGTATTGCGAAACTTGTACAGTTAAATGATTCGAAATTTCTCTGCATTTCTCTGACTGCTTTATTATGCAGTTTATAACTCGGAAAGTTTTCGAAACACTTCATCGGATTAAGGAGCAGTGAGCCTGCTAAAATATTCAATTAAAACAATTAGCAGCCGAAGTTTCTGCAGGTGCTAGTCTCGGAAAAACTTGCCTCGAACTTGTGTGTGAGCTTTTACTGGAAGCTTTTAACAGGTTTTAGATAATTGGAGAGCTTTGACTTTGCCACGGCCTTTGAGGGTATCATTTTATAATGCATAATTAGTTTCTAACTTCATTCTGAAAACAAAAAAAAAATATGTTGAATTGGTACTACGATACAAAACACTACTAAAATTAGTTGGATTTCTTTACGTCTGAGTATCTTGGAAAAGACAGTCATATATTTCTTATTTTTTTTAGGTATTATTGTATATCTAACGATTCAAATATACCTAATAAAATAAATTCATTTTAATTGTTGTCATAAAATATAATTGGTTTTTGTTTTACTATCACTGTCAGATGTTGTACGTCAAACAATGTTATCAAATATTTTTAAAGATTATATTATAAACTTGTTTACTCAACGTTGTTAGACAAAGATTTCACACCGTATCTCCGAGGCGTTTTTGAAATCTATTCTGGTTATTATCCCGAGCAGCACCTGCAGCTTTCGCTAATTATTATAATTGAATCCCTCCCGACCTTCCTTCTTTTTGCAATTTTGCGTCTTGAGCAGATAAATTAATTCTTTCAGCGGGAATTTTATGAGAAGGTTATTTTAAAAGCGCTTTTGCGGAGCGGATTTGTAAAGGATGTTGGCTTTAGTTCTCTAAACGAATCATTTCTTGAAATAATATATTATTTTTCGATTTCAAAACGGAATCTCAATTTAGCTGAATATTTTTGTATGAATGTTACTGTAATTCTGCTGACTTTTTGATATATTCTGGTTTAGAAATAGATACCACGACAAAATCAAGAAAATAGTAAGAAGAGCTGGAATAAGAGCTAGGTGTCTCTGCTTCTGTTTCTTTACGAATAACCGCTCAAAACACCGTAAAGCTAGGGCAAAAATATTAGGTCAATCGTTCTCTTAGGTTATCTATCTACAGAAAATAAAAGTATTGTTGCTTGTTAAAAGCTTACCTATTGAATAAAGTAAACATTTAGATAGTAACTCTGAAAC
Organism: Epirrhoe tristata; assembly: GCA_951394285.1. NCBI lineage: Eukaryota > Metazoa > Arthropoda > Insecta > Lepidoptera > Geometridae > Epirrhoe > Epirrhoe tristata. The sequence continues at coordinate 10,342,607 of OX596152.1, forward strand.
GATCCTTCGACAAATATTCACGAGTGATTTACTAGAGCTATGCTGTGTGTATAATAAAAACATGGTGTTTAAAAAGCAATGGATTATTATAGAACATTATTCACTCATCTGTTTCAACAAAACAACAAGCGCTTTCAAAATTTTCCAACGCAAATAAATTAGGCTAAAAATTTATAAACAAATTTTAATAATCATGAATACAGCACTATACACAATTTGTTTCCGGTTTAAATGGTCCAATCGGACCTATAGCGGCATTATTACGCCGTTAAAATAACGTCAGTAAATATCCGTTACGCCATGATGGGCGAATCTTTTAAGCTGATTATGGTTATTTTGTTCGGGAATATGCTTTTTAATTAAGCTATCGGCTTCGTCGACAGTTTCAGATGAGTGAGTAGGGTCGGTACCATTCAAAGTATAAAATAAATTTGGGCTGACACTGAAATGGAAATGGATCAAACGGTTTCTATTATTTACCAATCTGGTTACAACATTTATATGTTAAGCCGAAAGAATAAACAATATTCCATACCTTTTAATCACACACTTTTACTTGTGGTAGATCTTTGTAAAAACAGTCGGGTAAAAAAACTAGCAATTCGTTATACACTCCTATTTTTTGATTACCAAAAAAAATTTGAACATGGTCTCGGTGTCTGTTACTGATCACTTTTATGTAATCAAAACTCAAAAAAATTAAAAGAAATATAACCTATAAAGAAGACGAGACGAGTCAGATATGGATTTATGATAGCTACTGCGTTTTTACTAACTGGGGATGATGCGAGAGCATAGTTTGAATCAGAGTCCGTACGCGATTGTTGTCTGTAGTACTTATTTGTACAGTTTTCATAAAATTTCGTTTGGTTTTGGTTGACTACAATCCTCGATAACTTTGTGATAGTTAAATAAAAAAAAATCTGACCATGCCATTAACATGTTGCAGCAGGCAACTGTCCTTAACTTTTTTTGGTAATCAAAAAATAGGGGTGTATAAAGCTCAAGCAAAATCAAAGTACTGAAACGTATACACGCCGAAATTAATCAGATCAAAATCTATGCTCTTTATTTTAGTTTGAAAATATCATACAAAAGTTCAATTTCATACTTTAGACCAACAAAATCATACTGGAATTAAGCTCTTACACATTATAGGAAATGTTGCTTTGTGGATACGTCTGGAGCATATTTATAGTCGGTATCATTCCCACCAAGGCGGCTCGTTTGTACCGCAAACCTACTTGCGTAAACAATCTCTAGCAAACAATGTATAGCGTGTCGAATAGATAAGATTCTTCATTACGTTATTTTAGTGTTTAAAATCATTGAAAAGAGAAGTGGACACATAATATTGTTACTCCTCATGTGGCCATGAATGGAAATGACTAAGACTTCGAAGTTCAAGCATGTTGAAAAGTGGGGGACAAAAATAAACCAATAAATTAAAATAACTAAATCTACTCAATCAGCATAGACAATGTGGGTCAATCAAATAAAAAATCATTTATTCATTACGACCACTGGGATCAATGAGCTAGGTGATTCTATTTCAGTTCTTTCTGCCCCAATAGTACATTACGAGTATTTCGGCATACCGATTGGAGTCTCTAATGACCCCACTAATTATTTCGGTTATAGCCGAAGATTTATGAGCGCCATTACACGCTCGATCGGGCACTGTATCTTCCTCAGCTCCTGTTAATGAAAGCTTTGTTTATGTGATAAAATGTCTGGCGTTATTTCCTTGTAAATAATCATTTTGACGTTTATGTTGTTGTTGTCGACGATACAGAAATCGCTGGTTTTATGACTGATGTAGATTGTTGCTTTCACGATTATGATTATGAAATTCACAGAATTTTATAGTCGTGCTGGTTGCTAGCTCCATTTCCATATAGAAAATAGAATCTAAAATAGAATCCATAAGATTTAGTTGATAACTTTTGCTACTTATATACAAAACAATGCTAAGCATTAAGAGTCTTGAAATACTGTTGTCGACCTAAACTTTAAGATTAATATATGGACACGATACAGGCTCACTATAAACTTCTAACATCTGTACACCAAGTGACAGCGCAACAAAGCCTACATCCCTCGGAATTTAATCTAATGATATAATAGTGAGGCTTTCAGGCTCAGGATTACGTCTGTCAGTTCCTGTCATGGATCCTCCGACCTTTTTGCCCAAGAGCCAGATTTGCGGTCGTTCCGAGAATCGTAGATGGCTACTGAAATTCCGATTGGAGATAATGGACTTATAATTGACGCTGAATTAAAGTAAGGTGATTTAAATTACCAATGGGATGTAGAACAGCGGCGTGGAAGTGTTGAGAGTAAAGTGAGGGGTTCTAATGTTGCATAAATATCTAAACGTCCTTCGATATTGTAGAAAGATAGTAGCATACACCATTTGATAGTTTTGAAAATACGTTTTATAATTTTAAATAAAATAAATAAATACAACCTACTTACCGATATCTTTTCAAAAAATCAAATCAAATAGTTAAATTCTTGGTACTATACAATTTTGTTCAATATATAAACTTATTTACTAAGGAAAATCCATAATCGTATGTGGTACCTAATGATATGATTATAGGTAGGGATGTATAATAGTTATATGCCTAAAAACCTAAAAACAAAATATACTTACCACTCGTGATGTTATTGCTTCGAGGCTTGATGATATCTAGTTAAATGATTATTATGCTTAGATACCAAAGAAAAAGTAATCTAATTGTTAGCTCTAATAAAGGCTATATCTCAGATAACTATCACATCGCCGATGTGATAGTTATCTGAATATTTGTTACTCCGAGTACTCTCCAAGTAAGAGTGAGGCTTTCCAAGCTACGAATAACAATATGTCAACTACCTTGTCCCTTTTTTATCAACAATAGGTTCAGATAAAATCTAACCACTGTTGTGTAACAATGTTATGCCTAAACAATGGGTGGAACAAAAACCTCTATGACCGCGAATGGACCCGAGGACAATAATCGGTACGTTTACCCCTGGAATTATGGCGACCTACCGCTTCGCCCAAAAAGTTTCATAATTTGTGACATTCCAAGTTTGTGCGGCAGTTGTTTTGGAACTTTATGAAATGACCAAACCGACGCGGATTCACATCGTAGCACGCTTACGCCTACAGTTTTTTGCCTACGTTTTTGCGACGTACAACATAATGATCATTGGAATAAGTTGATTTTAATTTAGAAAAGTTTAAGTACGTAAAAATAAAATTTAGGTACTTACGGGTACTGCCAAAATAGTAGGTACTTACTGCGCGTACTCGTTTGTAAAAAAAAATATGATCGTTTAGGACATGCTTCTTCTTATTTCTATAAAAACCAATATTGTCATTTTTCTGTCACTAGAATTTTTCTAAAATAACCGATCAACTAGAATAATTTGATTTTATTACAACTCTGAACAAAATCACAGTAAAGCCACTCAGACAATAGAACTTTCCTTAGAGCAAAGGTATGTCGACGTGCATTACTGCTAGACCTATGACAGTTGAAAATATTTGAGACGTAGGTAACATTATATGCAGAAATGCACATTTACATTTTAACGATAACAACATTCATTTGCGATAATAAGTCCAAAAAATGTATAACCACCAAGATAGACATTCTCTTCAGAGGCACGTCACGTTTTTTGGCATAATGCTCACATTTTGCAGAAGTAAAGACCACATTTTAATAGTGTTTTAGATAACTTAAAATTATGATTAACCTCACACTTCGGGATCATTGTAAAATTATAAAATGTAGCCAAATGAACTTACACCGATCTGTGGCGCCACGGATCAGCGAAACTCGCTCTTAAAAACATACATGTCAGTGGTCAAGCACAAGATCTGGCCACAAATAGAAACTGTATCAAAGCCAAGTGTCTCCGGGCTCCGCATTACCTGCTATCCTGCCTCCACTTCCGGTTAAGAGGCTCTCCGAGGCTTTATTTGAAAAACGATTTTCTTTACCATTGTTGGACATTTTATTGTTGAGCTTTTCCTTTAGCTCTTTAAAATGCTTAATTAAAGGTGATGCATGGAACGGCTTTATAAATCTGTCAGAATTATTAATTTTGTTTAGGCTTATTTACATCATTGTTCATCAAGTGCTCATAGTTCTAGATGGACCGTTCAATTTGTCCTAATCCTGAAATTAGCTGGCCAAATCGGTTGAGCCGTGCATAAGTGTTGCTCGATTATTTTTATAGAAAATAGCTGCTGATTTAAAGATAAAAACGCGGCTTAATTTAAAGAAATATGCAGTGAAACCATGTACTTACTTATTATACTAAGGCTATGGTGACTGACTGACATCAACCTACAGCCTAAACCATCAACTCCCAGAAACATGAAATATAGAAGGTACATTCTTTTTATGATATAGGAGAGCACAAAGAAAGGTAAAACGTTGGTACCACGTGAGCAAAGCCGCGGGAGGCCGCTAGTACTACATAATAACAATGTATTCTGCCCTGAAACAGTCAGTACCCTTGTAATGGTAACCTCTGGGAATAATTATTTAAAGTGGGCAGAGGAGGATGGGCTACTCTGTATGATCGGATGCCTTGAGCTATGTTACGTGTTATGAACTGCTTTTTGAGTGTTTGCGATGGCTATTTTTAAAATCTGAAAACATTATTATTTGATTATTTTAAAAATTTGTTAGTTTAAATGTGTGTGTGATTAGTTATGGATACGAAAGGCATGTACCAGCTTCGAGTACATACTTATTTGCATTTCTTAATAGGTAAGTTTTATGTCATTTAAATTAATTAATTATAAAGTTTAGTCACCTTTCCCTTACTTTTGTACGCTCCCCTTTGATGTTGCCATTTGCAGCACAATGTGATAAATTTTAATAAACTGTGACAGCGTAATTTAATTTAAAACATGCATGTTTAAATAGATTTCGGTCGGAATAGCAGCTTTAATTAAATAATTACCGGATGCGCAGCAATTTGGTCAAAATGTAAAATATTGTGTTTGTTAATAATATTATTTCAATTTTGGTAAATTGATAAAAGTCAGAGGCGAGACCATAAGATCAATGTATATGGGTAGAAACAACACAACTAATAATCTTGTCGAGTAATTGAAGGTATAACAATGAAATGTACAGAACCTAATCTAGTCATAAATGAACGAAGCTATGACGGTTTAAAAATTCGACGAAGCGTTTCCAAAAAGTTGGTAATGCCTCGCTTCCTGGGACTTGGCAGGGGCACTACCGATATGATGACATTCGTTGATCGAAGAATACAAAGTGCAGGAGCTTTAAGTTTATTCTAAACTTACAGGGCTTGGTACAGAACTTAAATTGCCCCAAGGTAAGCAACGCTTATCTACGAAGTAATCATGTTTATGCGTCCCTTTTGAGCGTTTGCGGGCAATGTTGACTTTGAAGGAAATCACTTTAGTTTTATCCTTGTAATGGGTTAGTTCACTATCAGGTAAGGTTATCTTATCTTAGGATTATCTTTGGGAACAGATGTTAATGACGCGGGTGAACACAGTAAACAGTTGTGGTCATTTGTGTAAAGTTTTATAACGACTAAAAATAATGACATAACGTAATAATTATGGATACCTATGGGCGGCCTGAAGACTCCGGCTCCAGAATCGGTCACCGATTCACAGTCACAGAGGAGCTTTCTATAAAGTGCATGTCACTGCGTATAAAATTAAGGGGTTATAAGCCATAGACACGTTGCTTCAAACAATATAACATGGCAAACAATAACCTATTACTAAAACCTATCTAAAAATAAGTAACGTACGTTGGCAGCACTCACCAAACCCGACATAAGCTTCAGACAAATTCGTACATAATAATTCATCGCATAAATTGTTGAACCTCGAGCTCAGAACGCATATTTACCCGTCTCATTTCCTTCACTTAACATTCATTCCCATATTTATACGTACGGAATCACGACTACAGGAAAGGATGTCACACACGGTACTGTAAAAATGTATGCAGAAAGGTTATACCTTGTATCAGTTATGGTATTGTATAAATTTTTAGTTAAAAGTTTCACAGGAAAAATCTAGACATTGTGAAATGTGAATACTTATTGTTGTGTAAGGCAAAAAATTCTATTTATTATCAGCTAGAATCCTTCCGTATATAGTGAGACAATACTTTTTTCTAGAAACAACTATAAAACTTTATTTAAACAAGATATTTCGAGATACACACCCATGTTTGTAGGTATTTCTGTATCGCTTAGATCAGCAAAGTTGGAAAATACATAATAATATATTGTGGAAACCGTGTGTGCCGCCCTTTACTTGTTAGAAATCACAACTTCTGTAAGGTTGAGTACATACAGCTCAAATGACGCTGGTATTCAATAAATTACAATTCTTGAGATTACGGAACGATTGGCCTGGAGGCATGCTGAATTTTAACTATCATGGGTTCAATTAATGTACGTTTTCGTGGAACATTCGAGGTAAACTACAATGATCTAACATTTTGCATTGTTGTCGCTTGTAGATGTAGGTGACCTTTTTTTTTTTTTTTTTTTTTTTGCGGATAGAAAATCTGCTCACAGACATCCAATTACGTCGAGGGAACGTAATTGGGGTGTGTGGGGTTGTCGAACACCCGACGACCCACTAAAAACTACCCGATGGCCGGCCTCTATGCATAACGAGGGGCTCCGGGATCTCCTACGGAACGCACGCGGTGCCCCTCTCGCATTTTGCCTAGAGCACAATCCCGGTAATGGCACCCACAGCCACGCCCGGCACCCACACACGCGGCTGTTAAGCCACGTGCGTGGAGCTCACGACGACACTTGCCACACAGTGTCGCCGCCCTCCCGGGATCTGCATGATGAGCAGCCAGAGCCCTCACTCCGACCGCCCGCAGACCCGAAAAGTCCCCTGTTGGGCAGGGGATACCACTCGCCCCCTCGCGGGGCAGGCGGTGCGGGGCTGATGTTGCCAACAACCCGTTCCCGCCTTCCATCCCGAGCGGGTTCGGCCTCGCTCCGAACTCACTCCGCGGCCTCGTCATCCAGACCATACAAGTGACTGGTGCCAAGGCAAGTCAGTCAGTGCCTATCCGACCGAGTCGCCAAGGCACCCACATCCCATGATGCCGGGCAAGAGTAGCGAAGGCGGCGATATTGCGTACCACGCACTCTCCAGAGGAGGTATCACCGCCTTCCACCTCTTCGGTGTTCCGCCGCCTACGAGCCTACCAGCTCGTCCTAGCTTCATCCACTGCGCCCTCTGCGAGTCAGAGGGACGCGCGGAGAAGCTACCCCCTTCGTCAAAACGGCCGCAGAGGACAGGGAGAGCGGCAACGAAACACCGACACTCCTCTTCCACTGCGGCCCCGCCGCCAACGCATCAGACGGTGCGCCACCGTTTGGTCGCGGAAGATAGGGCGAGCGGCAACGACACACCAACACGCCTCTTCTCCCGCGACCCCACCCTCCTCGGACGCATGCAGGGCGTCCCCGCCTGGGATTCCTTTTAGCTTCACCGTGTCTCCCTCACGGCTACTGAGCCCCCCCATCGCGACAAGATTGGAATTCATCGGGGGGGAGATATTCTAGCCTACGCCATCGCTTAGCAACAGGCGGGTTGACCAAGCGTAGAGCAGTTAGCACAGTTTGTGTTCTAATCATAATAACACAAACTGTGCTAACCTTGGGATAGTAGTGTTCAAAAATGATGCCCACAGCGCTTTGTAGATACATACAGAGATACTGGAGACTCGTTTTCATTGAATCAGTTCAGTGTGAGCACATCCCTTATGATATCCGTAAGTGGGCGTGTCCGACAGTTACTTACAATTCCTAGCGTTATTTATTTGTGGGACGAATAAATTCACTAAAGTAGTATTTGCGGCCCTTTGCACGAATAAAGGCCCTTTTGCACGAATTAAGGTTTATGAAGCAAGAGAGGCTGAAACATGGCCGGGCTTTGTTTTTGATGTGGGGTGGCACGTCACGGCTTTCTGATCCGCGCGGGAGCTGAGTTATGGTATCTACTCCTTCTGAAGTCAATTATTGAAAAATGTTGTTTTACTCGTATATCTGTGTAGGTAGGTACTCACTCATATTGAAGAGAAAATAAAATCTATTTGTAAACGTAAACAGGTTCACGACTGTATCCCCAAGGTGCGGTAAACATTCTCTTAGATCTTTTTATGTTACTTATTTCTGATCCTTTGAAGATGTCTAAGGGGGGTAGTCCAGAGGCATGTCCAAACACATAATATTTGAGACATGCCCACATCTTGCAGAAGCTCCATCCGTGACAGGTTGCAAGACCATCGCCGCCTATAAGAACACTAACTTGTTTCCTCACGATGTTTTCCTTCACCGTTTAGAGCACGTGTTAAAGCGCATATAAATTTTACGTAACGCAAAATCCATTGATGCACGGCCGGGATTCGAACCCACAACCTTCGGAATGAAGGTTGAGGTACAACCCCTTTCGGCCAACACGGCTCAGTCAGAAAATGTTGTTGTATATCTGTGTAGGTAGGTACTCATATTGAAGAGAAAATAAAATCTATTTGTTACGTAATTAATAAGGCTTAGGGCGTTTTTTATTATGCTTTTTTTAAATGATGAATAGGTCGGCTCTTGACCTCGAAACTTACACAGGCAAGAGTGAGGTCTACGATGAAGCGAGCTACCCAGAAGGTGCCTATTAACTCTCTTCTTAAAAACAACAGGGTCGTAGCTCAGCCGAAATACAGACGCTGGAAGCTGATTCCAAATTTTTGCTTGGCTTGATTAGACGTATTAAGAATTCACAGGTATGTTCTGTTGACTAACTACGACTAACTACACAAGAGCCACCAAAAGAACCACCGCGCTGAAAAAATCTAAAACAAATTCTCAAAAAAATTCACGTAATCGCAACCTCTTCTCAAACAATTTCCATATGAGAATTTTTACATCATTTTCTCCGTAATAGGCTAGCGAACAGGGAGCGAACGCATCCACATCTATAGCAAGTACGTGATGCAGAAATATGTAGTAATACATAAAGTCATGGTCTCAAAGACTACAGATTTCGACTTGGACCGAGTCTAAGGTTCATCTTTCGTGTCATTTCTTAAAATTATAGTCATGATTTAAAATTTTGCATGTCAATGTTTTTTGGTGAAATATGTGATACCTATATTTCTATCTAAGTCCTTTTACCATATTTCGCAATAAATGATTTGATTTGATTTGATTTGATTTGATTTAGTCAAAAAGTATTTTTTCAGACAGGTATGAAAACACTAGTTGAGACAAGGGGCCAAACAAATTTGGTGTTATAGATAGTTTTTCTCTTAGATAGTTATTCAAAAGTCTGACAATGTTAGTTTTTTGTTTATTTTAGCGTCGACATTGTAAGATTTCCACAAAATAACTCTTGTAATATAAATGAAAGAAGCTAACTTACTACACCTTTTTGCCTCACGTATAGATAGGGAGTTATGAAATATAATACATTATATAGATTGCTTCACTGCGAGACCTGATAACTTCAACTCAAAGGTTTGAAGCGCTTTTAAACTCACGTTATTTTGCGAAACAAAACAAAGCATACACGATGCAGTCATTAGTAACTGCGGTCTTTAGAGATAATTATTGTGAAAATGACAAGTTTGGTAAGAAAAAAAATAGTATTTAAGTTGCTTTGAGGTCTCTGCTAAAGCCAAGTCAATAAACATTGACTAATGATAACTTGACGACCTCTGTGGCGCAGTGGGCGAAGGCCCGCCTGCGACGCAGAAGGTTGCGGATTCGATCCCCGCCGCGGGACAAATTTTTGTATGACCTAAAGATATTTGTCTCGGGTCTGGGTGTTTCTATGTATAATATGTATGTATTTACAAACAAAAAGTATATATGTAGTATACTTCATTATCAGTTATCTGGTTCCCATAGTACAAGCACTGCTTAGTTTGGGGCTAGATGATGCTGTGTGAAAATGTCCAGCATTATTTATTTATTAACTCTTTTTTATTTTAGACAACCAAAAATAAATCACACAACACACTTTAAATTATGGTAGTGTTTTAAATGAGTTTATTCTACGTATTTATTTAGTTTATTAAATGCAATAATTGTGTTTCCGTCTTACTACAGTCCCATCGGAGCCTATTCAAAAACTTTAAGTTACCCAAACAATTTGTGTGAATCCCGAACAGATTAGTAATTTCGTCGGCAGTTAATTTTGTTTATTTACAATACACTACTCAGAAATAACATTAATTAAAGCATTTCCATCAAAAAGTTAAAAGCTGTTTGAATTGGAATCTCATTTGGCATCGCTGTGAAAGCTTTGCAAAACACCTGTACCATTAGCACTAGTTGCTCATTGGTAACTTGGTGAAATTATCATTATAATAATAATAATAATAAGGTCGCAGGGCACCTTTGAGGCGAGATGTCGGGGAGTAGCGACCCCGCGGACCCGAGTGCTCCCGAGGGAGGTCACCGTTCCTCACCTCCGCTTGCCTTCACTGGCCGGACGGAGTGAACACTGACGAGGAGCAGGTCCCTCACCTCCGTGTTGCCTTCACTGGCCGGACGGAGTGGAGTCGCTAGAGCATTGCTCGGAGGCTGAGGGGTGTTACGTAAGATGGCGAGTGGGCACGTGAAGTTTAAAGTCCGGTAGCACCTTACCACCTTCTAGCCGCTCACGTCATGTTGCCCCCTTGTCGCACGAGCGACTGTTTTAGGGGGGCCCAGTAGTGAGTTGGCGAGTCTCCACCCGCCATTTTTACATGTTCGTTAACATTGTTTCGGCGGGTGTCATAGTTCCCATAGTTTCCCCAGTACCCAGTCCACTACCATCCCACCCCATAGCCCGGTAATTAGTTTTCCATATCCTCAATAGTTCTGCACAAACCGGAGACTGTTCCTGAATGCATTTTTATAGTGTTGAAGGGATAGTAGCCGGTATGTGTCTCCATCGCACAAGATCAAAATTGTCAAAAAGGCCTCTGTGTGTTGGCTTCGGCCCCATGCATGCCTATCAAAGGTCCGGGACTCTATAGTTCCGTGATGTTAAACTTTGACAAACAAAATAATAATAATAATAAATAATGCTGGACTTTTTCACACAGCATCATCTAGCCCCAAAGTAAGGAGAGCTTGTGTTATGGGTACTAGATGACTGATACACTACATAATATACTTTTTGTTTTTGTAAATACATACATATTATAGATAGAAACACCCAGACCCGAGACAAATATATGTAGGTCATACAAACATTTGTCCCGCGGCGGGGATCGAACCCGCAACCTTCTGCGTCGCAGGCGGACCTTCGCCCACTGCGCCACAGAGGTCGTCAAAATTAAATTATTAAAATTAATTAAATTATTAAAAAAAACATCAAAAGATTTTTTTTTTATAAATTAAAATTTATTTTTTTAACTCACTCTTTAATTTTTAAACAGTGTTTAATCTTTATTTTGTCAAATTTAGATTTCTTAGATCTTATTTATGATTGGTCTGGTTTTATTGCGACCTAGTTCAAACGCGATGTAGCCGTATCGAGATTTGGTCATACCTATGGCGATCAGCTTATGTGGTCATATCAGCTTACTACTTAGTTCAATTGAGATAATGGTCAGGCTCCTAACTATATACAGGGTGTAAAAAGACTGCTCCCGAAAACTTCAGGCGGTTAAAGTACCCATCAATATAAACAACTTTTTCTAAGAAACCAACACTGTGAGCGCGAAAAAAAAACAGCTGTTTCATACATTTTAGCCAAGTAGGTATCGAACTTTTGTACATATATGAAAATCTGACAGGGTACTGTCATTATGAATATTTCTTTAAATTTATTTCTAAGCGAATCTCTGGGACCCATATTATAAATTGCTCGGACAGCCCTCTTCTGCAACACAAACACGGTGTTAATGTCTGCAGCAGTCCCCCACAACAAAATGCCCCACATAATGCTGTGAAAGTAGCTGAAGTAGACTAATCTGGCAGTATCTACGTCCGTGTTGTATTTTGTAAATATATGTAAATATGTAGTAGCTTAGTTTCTGTAAATAAACTTTAGATTTAGTTTAGTCTTTCTTAAAATTTCGCGATCACAATTCAACACATTCATTTTATCGCGTTTTTACTTTTATTATTTCCCGACGTTTCCGCTGTGTTGCAACAGCCACACCAGACCGTGGTGGACAGAGCTGACACTTTGCGTAATTCAAATAATGGTAAAATTTGAACGAGTGCTAAGCTCTCTGTTACATTCACAGTCATGCATTCATACAGGCAAAGTAATTCATTAAATGTAACGAATAGGTTTCCTATCCGAGTGTAGTGCTCTTTTGTCTCTGTGATTGTCGCTTCATGATTTACAATATTACTGTCTTAATTTTTTTTAATCTGCGGTTACTTTGTGAGTTGTCTGCGATTATTATTAGACAAATCATTAAAGAATCTTAAGTTCCATACTAGTCACATCGCACTATCGGCGTCCTAAAAGCTCCGTCATATTGGCTCTATTTGAGAACCAGCAAAGTTGTTTGAGATTTCCTTGCCCACTTTTAATAGTACGGAACAATAGGTTTTCCTCTTCTAGTTCGCTTTATCAGCCGTCATTATAAATATTCAATCCTGAAAGATAATAATTATAAGAAACTGACCTAAATATTGTTTATCACAGTCCGTCTATTTCAGGATATTTTCTAAGACTACTATACCATAACTTGACACTAACTCATACGAACTTAAGGGCGTAGGCCTTGAGTATGTATACATATTACAGATTGCTATTCCATTCAATAGACTCTGCTTGAATCTAGTCTCACAATGGGTGACAGGTGAGAATATACAGGGTGTGGCAAAATTGTACCACATTAATAAGGACAGATACTTTTAACCCCCGACGCAAAAAGAGAGGGGTAAGCATTGACTTTTGACACTTGAGTGACAATTTGTAACGTGAGCTTTAGGGTGGGGCCAAACGAGCGTATTTCAGTTAGTTGTAAGTCGCGTAATATTCAGCGTATATTACGCGACTTTCAACTAACTTATTTGTTTTCATAGAAAAGTTGATTTTATACTAAAGTTTTCTTTTCAGAATATAAAATAATAAAATACAATTCTTGTGTGAGTCGCATAACTCAAAGAATTATACTTGTCTTTCTAAGTTCTGCTGAAGACAACGCAGTAGTTTCCAAGTACTGTTACTGATAATGGAGTAGTTGGTGGGTGAATCTTCCGAAGCAGGTGAATTTATGCGCATACACGGTACCGAAATATTTGGCGCGGCGACAAAGGAGTGGCTTCTATTGCTCGCTGTGTTTTAGTGGTTCCGTGGTAGGGGGAATAGTAATCATAGTGAAGTAGGTGAATATTATTGAGTATATTTATTGTTATGCGGTAGAAAACTGGTTGGCCATGGAATAGTGCCTTTCCACGAAGGGCAATTTGACCGGCACATCTTCACGATTTATCAGTTCTGAAACTCTATGCTCAGTTTTTTAGCAAAACAATATAAATACCTATCGGTAAAAATTTTGTGTATGAATTGATAAGTTTTTTAACAGGTTTGAGTTAGGTATTTTTGGAACGATCTAAAACAGAGTTCTTTCAGCTGAACAGCTTAAATCCCTGAAAAGTAGTATCAGTAAGAGCACTTAACCTTTTTGTGTGTTGTTTCCCACGTAAATATTCAACTCCAATGCAAGCGAGGACATGTCCCCATTTTCATTTTAAGGTTTAAAAACGGCAGCCATCAATCGAATTGTGTTTTTCTGCTATTTTCTAAGCGAGAGAAATGTTTACACAATAAAAAGCGGGACTAAGCTGGGCAGTAACGCAAACAAAACGAGTATTATTTTACTCTTTTTGATCCAAAATATCGGAGGTCCTTTGAAGGACAAGCAACTAAAATTTCCAAGAGCTGAAAAATATTATAAAGGACATCATTCACGTTTCACACATTTTTGGTCCAAAATCCAAAAGTGCCGGCTAATAAAAAAATATGCTGTTTTCTGATAGAACACGTCGGCCTTAGCATTTGTTATGACACCAAAACTGTAGCGCCACTGTCCTTCGTAGTATTTGAGTTCTAAAAATCCGTCTTTTTATACATTTTACAAAATATTATGGTACCTCATTGTTTTGGTTAATTAATTTGATCGAAAAATTTATGAAACGTCAGATAAATACCTATTTATTTATATCTATACACATTTCATCAACATAAATACCTATTTATGTTGATGAAATGTGAGATTAAATGTAAACACCAAATATTATAGTACCACTAATAGTGGTGCTACAGCTTTGGTGCCGTATTAACAAATGCTAAGTCCGCGTGAATCGATTCGCATCTCTGCGCCACAGTCCCGCGATACCACGTATTATTAGATTCTCTGACGCTACTGAGGTCGTCATACGCAATAGCATGCTCAGTCGGTCACCAAATTAAGCTAGAAGCTATATGCATGTTGGTTGCACCGGTTATTATGCATGTCGGTTTCAATTGTATCATGTCGACTTCAGTACACAATGGTTACTAGCTATGGTATCATTCGATTGTAGGTAGATTTTATCGCACTTACAAACTTATGGTCTAATTTTGTTAGAAACTGATGCTGTGAGTCTCGTTAAAAATATCTAACTATGATAAGATTGGTAAACTTACATAAGGTTTCTGTTTTCTTCTCTACGGAACCCAAAAAAATGTTAAAAGAATAAAACTAGGACAATTAAAGATTTTAAGGGTTCTTTGGAGTTGTTCTCCAAGTAAGTTCTTTTTAATTGGCCTCTTCAAGGATTTTGGACATTGATTGTTTAGTAAACTGCGAGTACCCGGTAGGTTTTTTTTTAATGAGAATATTGTACATGACGTGAGAATATTGGTCTATGAAAATTTATGTGTTCTGTGCACAGATATCTTTAAATTCGTGGTTCTGTGAGAGGTACAACATAAAAACCTAGTCTTTTATATTTTTTTTATCAAGTAATGGAGTTGAGAGCTATTTATTAGCTTGTCCCAACAGATAGCCTTTGGGTATGTTTTTTCAATTGGATATTAAACAGTTTTTCATTAGGTAAGTAAAACATTTTATTTTGTAGCTCCTAGTAGGTACCTATTATGGCCACGCAAATAAATAAAACATTCAGAATTTCCGAAAAAAACATGGTCTTTGCAAATAAATTAGCATAAAATTAAATTATATTTTTTTCCTGAGAATTTTATTATTCGTAAAAAAAGCATCTCTTTTTTCGCAAAGGTGAAAATCCGGCATATTTAAAAACTCGTTTTCCGTAGGTGTGCACGGGGGTGACATAAAAGGACATTGTTTCGTTGTTATGGGACAAAGGCTATGAAACGGCGCTTACACCCCATTTTATGTTGCTTCAGGTCTTATCAGCCGTATGTTATATCGTCACTCGGTTAATATTTGATTTCGGGGAGTCGAGTTTTATGACCCTTTTTCTTCACTTAATTTGTAACAACTCAATCATGGCTGTGATTTTTTAAGCGTGCACTCCGACGCAGTTGGATTGTGAGTGATGTGTCAGCGTAATCACCATTTTTCTAAATTGCTTAGACTTGCTGTGAGTGAGGATGAATGGAATCTGCTGGAGCTAAATTTGGTTGAATTAGTTAATACTTGTACAGTTCTCCCTTTTCGACATTCTATTATAAACATTACACAATAACACTCCACCACGTCTATCCTGCACAGTGGTTGATACTTAACTGCCCGTTGTACTCTGTGTCAACTGTAAACTACCCCCACTAAGTGCCCGCGTGGTGCGACCGAACGAGACGACAGAATTACTTATTAATCATAAAATTATTGTTATTATCTAGTAGTGACTTTAGCTGAACACAAGACTACTGCTCAATTTAAATCATCATAAGGTGATTATAATGTGAGATTTAACAAGAAGTCACGCGATCAATTATTAAACCTAATATTACCTAATGTTAATATGGAACTGTGTATTCTAAAATAAACAATTATTTATTTATTTATTTATTATGTTGCTCAACTATTGGTGGTAATGCGTTCCGTGTTTTGGGCACGCTTTTGACTGGCAGTTACTTAAATCAGTTGAGATAAGAAACTGTAAATCATTTGCAACGTATCTTCACATATCTTCAATCGTTGATTTTGTTAGTCCATTGTCACGAAGTGTTACCTAATTATTCTCGAGCATCTAATGTAATGAGAGTTAGTCGTCAAAGATGAGACGGAAGCGTAAAACCATCCTATAAAATTGTGTCAACAGCATCACATCATTAACAATGCAACCATTATGTGATTTTACACCCTATTATCTCGGGGCTTAAGTACATAATACTTGATGGTCAGTATGGATTTGGTTCAAGCCAACGCCAAACACTAATAAAAGTTTAAGAACCAGGGTTGTTCAAGTTTTAGCGACCAGTGAAGAAGACATGACTAAGAGATTGAAAACATGACTCGGCGTATTTTTGACTTTCGGCCAATTTTTTTTTAACATTATAAAATGCATCCTAAAATCGCACCCATGTTGGATTTGAACCCACAACCTTGCTGATCCAAGGCAACGCTCTGACGAACAGAGATAATGGGCAGTGCGTCGCACTGCCCATTATCGTTGTGAGATCCCAACGGGACTACAGTGTCAAGGGCTAGTTGATTCTAGCTGCTAGTTGATGACAAAAAAATAACTGATTTCCCAATAACATCGTAATCAATTTCTCGACAAAATAAGAAAAAAAAAAACAGCTAACAAAAAGATTTCTTCTTTCCTCAAAAAGTTTTAAATATTTGCTCCTATTCAGTGAATTCGAAGAATGTTATTCAAAATTGGGCTACCTTATAACGAATTCTTAGCACTCAAACGTTTTACTCAAATCCAATAATTATATTCAGAAACCAATAACTTCTATCCGTAAGATTTACACAATGATGCTCCAACAAAAACCTTTTTGATTTTAAAATTGACTAGTACTGCTAGTAGTTTTATGCTATATGCATCCCGTGTGGATGAATGACCACAGGACTAGGTAGGACTATATAGGCAATAAATATCAATTTGCATTTTGTTTGATAGTAGCATACCAACTAATGGTCTTCGAGATATTTGATAAATTATTATGGTTTAAATACAGTATACATCCCTAGCTATTGCCGAACTGTGAATTATCTCACTTCGGACCCAAACAAATAGAAGCAGGTGGCGAATCGATTATCGAGGGCTGCATGTTACCATCGACTCTTTCGTTTGGAATAAGTCTTGGAAACCAACTAAGACTATCCATGAATGTGTCCGTTTTATACAAGCAAAGCAATGCTGCAAGCATCCCGCCCGCGTCTTCGCTCACGGTACCGAGGTCATTTAAAAATTCAGGAAATAGCTTAAGTGATGGTGAAAACTCCTATCAAAATCCTTTCCGTGGCTTAGGGTAACGGTTAAATAGACGAAAGAAAAGGACTGTGTTTTATTCTATGTAGAGAAGAAATAGATATTATAGCTCTTTGTTCTTACACTCACAGTATTTTCGTTTAAAGAGGTTTTGTTTTGCACTAGTACTGTTAGCGTTTTTATCAGTTGTATACAAAACTGGCAGTGACCTGGATCAGTTGAGCTATCTAAAGATCGTTTTTGATAATCCTTAGATGACTACTACACTGAGTGTATTATGTAGTTTAGATAGTGTAGCTTAATTTCTATAAATAAATAAATATATTTTTCCAAATACTCTAAAAAACGTTACATTTTTAAATTGTTCATGGACTTATTTCGCTGACTGAACCTGTTTAATGGGGCGAGCTCAATGTAATGAAGTGATTGGATTTAGCAACACTACTGTAGGTATTTTATACACTCATTGGTCTTGATTAAGTTGCTTACAGAGTGAACGCAACGGTTTTATTTATTTTTATTCAGGTGATTACCAGTAAGTGTTCTTATAGGCGGCGATGGGCTTGCAACCTGTCACTATGAAATACTAACTTCTGCAAGATGTGGGCATGTATCAAATATGTGTTTGGACATGCCTCTGACTACCCCCCTTAGACATCTTCAAAGGATCTGGAATAAGTAAGATCAGAGAGAATGTCTACCGCACTTTGGGGATACAGTCGTGAACCTGTTTTGATTTTGTATTTTCCATTTATTTGGTATTTCATAGATAAACAACATCAATACCTTTATTTAGAACTGAACCTGTATTTGATTTTGTTTCACCATTATGAAGTTGTTTTTACATGTAAAGGAACATAAATACATATAAATTCCCCGAAAAAAAAATCCGTTGATGCACGGAGCCTCATTCGTTTAGTTTTTGATACTGAGTTTGGGAAATATTAGCCTTTGATTGTATTTGAAACAGCTACCTACAACTGTATTTAATGGTACGGTTCTCATATTTAGAAGGCTCTTTAAAATCGTTTAGAGAAAGACTACTAGGCAAAAGCTTTTTTTATTAAAAGTCCAGAACACATTCCAAAATCCAATATGCATATTCTCCATTGTGAGTGTAAAGAAAATCTTTGGTACTTTTCCTGCAATCCGAGGCACTAAGTTTACCTCTTTCTGGAGGGCACCGGCTTAAACTGGAATATTTAAAGGAAGGATTTTCCAAATGCTCAAATCCTTTTTATTGATCCCCTGCGGTTTTCAGCTCGACCCGCTAAATCTGTGCCACTCCTGAGTGGCTTTCAATGGTAAATGAGCTTTATTTCACTTAGCGAGAACTTAGTTTAGCATTGATGCATTGCATTTCGTAATACAGATCATGTTGAACTTCAAAAGCTGTATTTAACTTGTATACTTCTAATTATTGACTGTTTTAATAGCCATGACGAAAAACTGCAATCTACATCTACTACTCCAACAGTTCCGTGCCGTTTTCTCTGTAGTTATGTTTCGGCCATTAATTTTGCGAGCAAAAAGCTAATCTTGGCACTCTTTGTTACCGGTCTTTGTTAACCTGCGTGTGAAGTAGTGGGGTCGTTATCGATGTTTTGTTCGATTATTTGGGTTACAGGACCTTGTTTTGGAAACTTGTGCTATAGATTGGAAACCGGGTGACATAATCGTAAGTTTGATATACCTAACAGAGTCTAACAAAGTTTAGGGAGTTCGAAGTACGACGTAGAAAGACAAACTATACATAATTATGAACTAATCGAACGAATAACTCTGCCTGAGTAGCTGTGAAAGTTTTAATGCATTTCAAAAATGTTATATAAAAGTCAAGTCTTAAACGAAAATAATCATTTCATATTATATAACATTTCATATTATTAACAAAAGTAAATATTATTAAATAATATTTACTTTTGTTAATAATACAAATATTACAAACAATAGCAAATATTATTAAGTAACGTAAATAACATGTTGTCCAATTAACAACTTAGATGAGGTTAGATTATTTAAATTACTATCTAATATCATATCAAATAATTACCTTTTAATACTAAAAAGAAAACCGACTTCAATGTTTGACTCGAAACGCGGTGTAAATCAGGGCGTCAAGGAGGGAAGGTGTTTAGAGTTTTACGGGGAAACTATCAATCCCTCAGGAATAAAATTTATATGGGACCACCTCTGGAGTATACCCTTTCAAACAAAAAAATAATTTTGCAAATCGGTCAACAAATGGCGGAACAATCGCGTAACAAGATACAAAAAAAAAAAAAAAAAAACAACATACAGACGAATTGAGAACCTCCTCCTTTTTTGAAGTCGGTTGAAAAGCGTGTGCATCATCAAAATTATAATATACTTACCTTTAATTTTATTCAAACTAGTTTAAAATAATGTTAGTATCACGATAATCGAAATTTCTAGTACCTATTACATTAAAATTTAACACAATTGCGTTTTCAAATTAAATTAGATACGGCCAGAGTTGCCAATAAAAATAAGCTAACATTTTAAAATATAATTATTGATGTTAATAATGTGAAGAACAATTTTCACAACAACTTACTGCTGTAACTTTAACATAATCAACGTAAATATTTCACTGAAAGATACATTATTCCAGAGTCAAAATCGAAGACAGTTGATAGATAAAGATAATCTAGAACGCGATCAAACTAAAATAGCATGGCCTAAAACATAAAAGAACCATTTTTAGCCATAAAACCCGAACAGCCCCGAGAATGGCACGAGCCAGTGGGCATAACGCACGCGAATGGATCTTCATTCAGCGCCAATCTATCGGAATAAACTGGATACAGGTACGGATCTTTTCACTGACTTGTTCTGGATGAGATTAATTTTAGGAGAGCTTTTTGTTTTAGTTATTGACCCGAGGTGGAACTTACCACTTTCATTCATAGAATATTGATTAATAAAGATATGGAAACAACTAACTCACCCTTTACTCGTTTTTTAAAATTAAAATATATAAAATTAATTGGTATTAATTTACTAGGCGACCGCATATGTAAGTTATGTATGTTATTTCGGAATTTATTCTAGTAATAACATACATATTGCAAAATATGTACTTACATACATAAAATCGCGCCTCTTTCCCGTAGCAAACAAATCCCTTTAATACATTACGCATTACTTTTTGTAATTTTACAAATCTTTTCACTCAGATAATGAAGATTACTCTATCCGTAACGAAGAAAATAACAATTAATTGCGTTAAGAAAGCGAGCCATAAATTTTGCGCCGCTTTAAATTTTAAACCAGAGAGGATTAAGCGTTACGTAAAATCCGTACACTACCAAACTACGCTGCTCCATTTGGTTACATAAATAATTAATAGCACTGGCAACACAGTTTTAAATTACGCTGCTTGTACTAGGAGTATGCCTTGAATTTGTTCGCCATAGCATAAAATCTGAGGGTACTTGTAAAAGTTGATAAAAAAAGACTTGTGGCACTCGGAGACTGCCGCGGTAAAGCTATTGCATAGCATTTTTTATCAACTTGTGAGTGGGGGGGTGTTAGGTTATTTTCGTTACGGAATTTCTGGATCCGGTCTCCACGCTCAAGGCCCGCGATAGAAGCTATGCAATAGCTTAAAAAGTATTAAGTGACATATTACATAAATAAATGCTATAAAAGTTTCCTATTTATTTTAAACTAGGATTTTATTTTCAAATTGAGAATTATTAGGAAGTACCTACTTGTTTTCGACAGTATTAAAATGTAGTTTTTTAGACTTTAAAATGGACAGCTTTTTCTACTTATTCATTAAATCTTTGTTTAACGCGAGCAATTTTTCTCTCGCTGTTGAAGCGCAATGGAACGTGTTTTTAAGAGATTTCCCATTTAAAATAGTGAGTTTCTTTGTTTTATTCAAGTAAGGTTTTGAAGGAATATTTTATCAATTCTTTTAGTCTTTGGCGTGAGACAGATTATATTAATATCTGAAATTTCTTATTTATGCAAACCTATGTAAAGATCACTCAATAGATATACTGAAAATATAAATAGCGTCCATGGAGTGTTCCGACGCTTACACATATAGAAACATCGTGCAGGTGCAACACACTTCGTCAGATAGAACAACCTCTTTTATTTACACCTACCAACATCTTTGAATGTCATTTGGTTTCTTACCTCCATTCGTTATAGACGCGGTGGTAGCCACGCAGAAGCAGTGCAGCAGCAGCGACAGCAGCATTTTAAACGTCATCTCAACTCTTATGTCCTGGTGACGTCACATCTTGTGGTCATCATTTTCTTCGCGTCCGCGTTGTACGTCTTGTCATTTTGGGACTGGAACAAACAATTTTTTTATAAATTCTTTTTTTGAAAACACTGCAATTATTTATTTATTTTATTTGGGACATTTAACAAAAAAATCACATCAATTGCGTAAAGAGGTAATAAGTATCTTAAATCTACTTCTTAGCATACAAAAATTATATCTAGGTACAGTAAAAAGTAAGATTATACAACGGGTGTAAAAAGAAGTCTACCGAAGCCGAAAGGGGTAGGTACAGCATCCCAACACACAACAAAAGGATTTTCCGAAAAAATCATTTTATCTGGAGAAAACAGCGTTTGAAGATTACTGTATGCGTATGTATGTACATTGTTTTCCGTAGATTGCTGGATTTTGAGTTTTTCTTTTTTTTCTTTTATAAATGAAATTATTAGGTAGGTATGGTCTTACTATGTTGTACTAGTAGTAAATAACCGGTAATAACATAAAATGACGTAGCTAAGTCAAAAAGATCCTGGTCTGATTCCAACCCCTCAGTTTTCGGTAGTAGTCTTTTTACACCCTGTATACAAATATCTAAGTATTACTTTCTTATAAAACTAGAAATGAAACCTAGAAGAAGTTAGAAGCTAAGTGTCTTTTAGCACAAAAGTCGTCAACTATAAATTAACTTTCCAGATACAGAAATCTACATAGATAGGGAAAGACGTCTGTTTGTTTGCGAAGCAAGTTGGCTCGTTGGCTCAGTGTGTAGTGACCGCGTACTCGTGCCGCAGATTATAACGTTCAAGGGATTCACACAAAACTACTCGGAATTTAACGAATGACTAGTTTATTGTCTAAAGCTGGAGTAAGTTTAAAGAGATTTAGAATACTTGTCTTGTGTTGTATAGACTTTTTTTGGAACGAAGTTCCTTTTCGGACGGTATCGAAGAAAAAAAAGACTGAGGCTAGAAAACATTTTTGTTCCATTTTACCGTCACGACACATGTATATGTCAAATCGTCACAGTGCCAAATGCGCAGCCGCGACACAGTCCATAGACTGTTACATTGTTAGTACGGAAGAGCGTTTCTAGGATACCTAATTGACAATTAATTTATTATATTCCCAGTATACAAAAGTACTCTTTGCTTCGTTCCAACCGAGTGTTCCACGACACTCACGTACTGTTTTCTGATAGACCTTTCAGTGGAACTCAAACAACATCAAAATGGGTCAAGTCATTTAGAAGGACAAGTGACTTACAAACACCCGTACCCGTGATAATTTACTACTTAATAATGTTTGTGATAAACAAAAATCTATGTATGATGATCTCTAAAAGAAAATAAAAAAAAACAACCAAAAAAATGTAACCACTTTGAAACATAAAAAGAATTCTAAAACAGTGGTATAAAGCACATTTTCCATTGACTCTTGATTCAAAATGACACAGGTCGTCCGGTGCTTACGGACTTTGCGTACCATTTCATGTAATTGAGAGCTTTGTGAAACGACTGTGAAGTGCGTTGGTTTAGCTGTACAAATAGTTACCGCCCACATACTCGTAGTATAGACTGGGGTACACACTGATCCGTATTAATACATAAATAATATCTGAAATCGGAATCACGTTTGATGGGCTTAGTGTGATGGAGTTTGGATGATCGAAGTACTTTGTAAATGGATTAGATACTAGCTGTCCGCCCCGGCTTTGCACGGGTTTATTATAGGTATTTAACAAAAATTTAATAACAAAATGGCGGTCCCGGAGCGGGATGTATGATCCTTTAAAGTTTAGAGGTTAATATCTAGGTAAAGTCTAAGGTAGGTAGGGGAGTATTGGGCAGTAAGGCAGGTTTGGACACCACCGGCAAATCCCCGTGTTATGCCGGCCATACACCATCATGCCAATCCACCATTAGTCATGCCAATCCACCCCCATACATGGTCAATTCTAACTGATCAAATTCCGATTTGACGATAGGCATGATGGTTTATGGCCGACATGACACGGGGGTGTCCAAACCTCCCTACTGCCCTGTGCTCCCCTACCTCCCATATATATTTCATTGATATATTACCACTCCCCTCTCCCATTCCATAGTTCCCAGACACTTTTTAAACTATCATGGTTTTCAACATTTTTAACACAGTTAACGGGATATTTACCATGATTTAATGTTTTTTGAGTTTCCCGATATTTCGGCGCAGTTGCATATGCCATGATCAATATTAGTATCTATGGTATTAATCATGGTTAATATCCCGTTACCTGTGTTAAAAATCCCAGACACTTGTCCTACCGTACTAACTGATATTTATTCTGTGGTCGCGATGTATCTTACATTTTTAAACTCATGATAACTTTTGAATAAAATGTCCGATTTCAATCATTCAAAAAGTAATCGACGGGTACTGAAACAGCCTTTACTACGAAGGAATTTATTTGGATAAGAATAAATACCAAAATAAGAATAACGTGGTCTGCTTTTGGTCGGCATTTTTATTCACTTTTGAAATTATAAAAGTTGTTATTCTGACACAACCACAATAGTTGGACATATGCTATCGCTGATTTTTTTGTAGATATTGATACGTTCTTTAATATTGTAGAACATTTTTTAGTTCTATCATCAATAGTTTTCGCAGCGCACGCGATATGAAGAATTTTATGTTCAAAATTTTTACACCTTTGGTTACATTATTGCAATTTTCATAAGGATCTCTAATTTTTTTGAAAATGATTTATAGCCTATGTTCATCAGAGATAATGTAAGATTCTAATGGTGAAAGAATTTTTCAAATCGGTATAGTAGTTTCGGAGCCTATTCAATTCAAACAAACAAATGTTTCCTCATTATAATATTAGTGTAGATGTTTTAAAGCACTTTTTGAAGGTAGCTATTTAGTAAGTCATTGATCTATCATCGAAGCGATAATCTGCTCGGTCACCAAATGGATGGGTGAACTCTAGTTGTGGTAACAAACAACATAGCGGTTCTGAGTACTCGACAAACTGTCGAACCCGGCAATAATTCTGATCTAATAAGAGAAAAATTCAATCTTCGAAGCTGAAAATAAATAGTTATAATTTAATATTAATAACGAATTTTTCATCTCTTCTCCGTTTCCAAGTAAAAAGCTTTATGGATCGGTGCGCGCTATACCGAACCCATCATGGACGAACTCATTAAATAACAATTTACCTACTTAGCGTTACCCAATTTACGTCAAGGTCCTCTCCATCTTTAATGCCGTCATTAAACATGAATCAAAGAACGTTCCAAAGCAAGGCTCGTAAAACAATGAAACGCACATTTGTACTGGAACACAGCATTACCTGCCCATAACATTATCGGTGCCATAAAGCTACCCGTTGTACGAAATTCCAATAGCAAATGCTCGCAATTTTCTTTATTGCATCGTCGTATCACGGCCAGAATCACCAGAGCTGTCAGTGATTCTGTTCCGACCCCCCATAGGGCTGCTGTTGGAGTGCTCCCGGGGGGGAGGGTGGCTCTGTTTAATTTGGCGGCAGATAGGTTTCGTGAGCTCGTTCCGCGACAATTTTTTTGACCGAATTCGTTGCACGAGAACTCTATTTGTCAGACATGGCCCCAGGGGCAGCCCCCTGTGTATGATGGAAATGAGGCCTTCTACGTCAGCATCAATTCCCGCTGTTATTCGAACCGTCTTCCCCTTTTGACGAATGAAGCTAATAAATATTATTGTGGAGTTGTTGTTGAAATGTTTAGGCGCTTTGCATATTGGGAGTTAAATTGTATTTATGAAATGTGGCGATTGAATTAGTGAAGTTAGAAAAGCATTGAATTTACTGTGTCAGAGTTGGAAAGTTACGCGATTAGGGTAGTTCAGGTCGCCTAGGTTCACTCGTAAATCATTCCAGCTTCGAGAAATCTAATTTGCGAGGGTTTCACTTTGTCGTTTTGTGTTTTTTCATCAGTAACAGACTTTTTTAGAACTAGTTTATTGATATCCGTCCCAACCTTGTGGTAGTTTATTAAATTTAGGGTTTATTATTCGCCATTTGGAGTTGGTTTCACTATGTTTATTTTCCAAACAAAACTAACGGTGCTCGGCATTGAAACCCACGCTTTTTCATTGAAAGTCGAGGTAGGCCGTATCTACTTAAATTTATTTATATCGTACTCGGTCAATACGGCTCTACTTATGTTATTTTCAACCCACACGTTCCTACACTATTATCATTTATTTCCACTAGTTAGGCGGCGATGGTTTGGCTGTATACGTGGCTTGAAGCTTCATTAAGCCACGTATAAAATGCTTACTCCAGCAAAATGAATGTTTACAAATATTTGTAATTATTCTTTATACTTTAAAAACGAATATCTAAAGATACCTAAGAATCATATCAAGCACGTTTTGATGAGAAAGTCATAATCCTGTTTTATTTTTGTAGAAGTTAAATTACAGTTATTGTTGTTACAGCAAACGGTCACCCACCTATTTTGTGATCGTGGGAACTAAATTACTGTTATTGCGGTAACCCGTCACCCACTTATTTTGTGACTATGAAAAACTTCTGTTAACTTTGACGATCAAAAACGACCAATCAAGGCCTACTACCGCTTGAAAATGCCTACCACCGGTTTGAAAGTGCCGTGTACACCATTCCGGCTGTTAAACTGTATTATCCTCCATTAATCATTACACTTGAAATGTAAATCGCAGAAATAAAAATGTAGCGCACTAACAGCTCTAAACCATTTGTACCTCCGCCTTTTGTACCAGTCGTCATTCGTAGCGGTCTTTTTATAGCGTTTCCACTCGCGGCTGTAATTAGTTGATGGAACGCTCGGTTTTAAATGTTTCTGAAAAGGAAAATTTCATGAAATTACATGATTGGACCTTTACGAGTTTCATGAAGACGTGAAAGGGAGTGCTTATGTGCCTTTTGGTAAGGGTCGAGAATAATGGTAGTACTAAACTTACGAAGTAACACTTCCATGTCTTCAGAGCATAGAAACAACCTCTTTGAGACTGAGCTGTGAAAAGTTAATTTGAGCAAAATGAATTTAAGTACCTAATTTAAAAAAAATCTCATACATAAAAATGTGTGGCATAGATCGTTTCCAACGATACCTTCGTTTAATGATTCAAGTTAGTATATTTATTTATGTGATAATAGATTACTTTCTGTAAATAATTAAGAAATTAATTTGATTTTTAAATTCTAAACTTCATAATTGAAAGAGTATGGCATCTTTGCTCTAGTCATATTTAATTGACCTTATATTACCAAAATAATTAGTGTCGAGAAGTTCCATTTACTTAATATAATTATAATATGAGTTTAATTTGTATTAAAATGTTTCTAGTTTATTTTAATTGAAATCGTTGCGTCAATATTTTTATAAAAGTACCTAATCATTTCACTAAATAACTTAGTTGCTACATAGAAACTAGAAGTTTAGACAGCAGGTGGTTTGACAAATAGAATCGCACAAATTGTTTGAATACTTGAGCTTTTTTAATATAATTACGTTTCTAAAACAAATAATAGGTACAAACAGACTTCAACATTTATTAGAGTTATTTGTCAAATGCGTATTCGTCCAGTATTTAGGTTGTTATACCCGCCCACTCCCAGCTTAGATAAATTGATAGTAAACCTTGTTAATTATTCTGCCACAACAGAGCCAGTGTAAGATAGCTAAGTCCGTTCAACCAAAATATTAACTTGTAATCCTGTGTCCCAGGGGGAGGATTAATAATGATTATGTTATGTAAAGACGGTGTACTATGATGTTTACAAGGGATTGACGGACACCAGTCTGCTGGTGTCAATACGTTGTTTCTAGCCCGCAGGGTTCCACTTAAAAAGCGTCCCTTGAATTTTCTAGAATTTAAAACATTTTCCTGCCATCAGTGAAAGTCACTGAAGGTATCTAGATCAAGTCACGTCACGCCATCACTTGCGTTGTCTACTGCGCTCTTTCGTGGCTATGAGTAGAATACCCTTTTTTGTTAGATAAAGTAGGTGCGCATTTAGGGCATGTGACCCTATCTCAGCAGGATACCTACTTATATCCTGATGGATAAGATCAAATCAATTTTATTTGTAAGGAACTGGCGAATGACACTATTACTTAGATGATAACTTCTGCAAGATGTGGGCATGTATCAAATATGTGTTTGGACATACTTCTGACTACCCCCCCTTAGACATCTTAGAATCTGGAATAAGTAACATGAAAAGATCTGAGAGAATGTCCACCTTGGGGATACAGTCGTGAACCTGTTTTACTTAGATGAACCGGGGGCTATACAAGTAGCTCATTGGTGCGGTAAGCCTTCTGGGTTTGATAACCGCCCCGAGCTCGCATAGACTGCTACTGTGCTTTGCCTGTTCTATGTTTGACTAAATATACTAATTCAGACTTTGGCTCTGTTCAAATGTGAGCAAAATATAAAAATCTGCATAAAAGTGGCATCAAACTTTGGCTCAAGTTACTGTAAAATAAAAGAAATATAAACTAATACCCAAGATCTCACAAACAAAATGTCTCAGCGTAAATAATTACATAATCCATTAAGATCTCAAGTATACAGACTGTTCTAGAAAAATAAGTGAAGTAGGACGGCCCATGTTGATAGCGACCATTAAAATATATCACGCTAAGAAATATCGCGACGTCTATCTCACTATCTCAGTGGGGCAATAAGTTTCTTGTGTCTCCTTAACAAGCCTTTACTAAAATATTACTTCGAGACTTTGCAAGATGGAAGAAAAATAAAGTTTAGCGGCGGACTTACAGCGGCTTTAGTAGCACGCGTTTACTTTGCAACTGTTTTTAGAATGGAATATACTCGTAACACTTTTATGGAACAAAACTCTCGGGGCAATTATGTCATATCAAAATGGAAACTAAATGTAAACAATTATTATGAAGTCAAGATGTTTTGAGTTTACTAAGTAGTTATAAAGTTCATTTTCAATAAATAAGCAATGCATATTATTACAACGAGCTTCTATTAAGATTCTTGTAAAATACAACGATTCTTTGAATTGTCTGATGAAAGGCAACTTGTGAAGTTTTCTTATTGAGTTCAGTTGCAAACTTATTTAACTTATAATCAAAGCATTTTGTTAAAAACTAACTCGTATAACTGCTAGAATTTTCCAGCAGAGAGGTATTTTCCATCAAAACATCAAATAATCATGCTTTCAACATCTTCAATAAACCATACAATAACAGAGATTATGTGTTTTATTTAGACAATACTAAAAATTCAATCTGACTAAAACAGCTATGAAAAATCTCAGCAATTTATTTAAGCAACGTTAACATTGTCCTACCATTACACTCAGCATTAGAAATTAGAGCAAAGTGGGATATCCTGCATCCAAACATTCTAATTCAGTTTGACAACCCCGAAATCTGCAGCGAATCTAGTTGAACGCTTAATACCTATTTGATCAGAATTAGGCTGAAGAGTCATCGCTGGGCTAAGCCGGGTATGAATTTATTGTTTGCTGATCGTAATCCGCCGTATGGCCGCATTGATGTGAGCCGATATGATTAGCAGCGTATTGGTATTGCGAATGGAATAATTATGGGGATCATGAGACCGCGATAGCCATTATGATCAGTGCTGGGTTAAGTTGTTAGTATCTGTTTCCTATTATCTTTGAATTTAGAACGACTTTAGGCTCTATTCTTTTAACTATATGGAACAAACACTTTGTCAAGTGCTATTATGTAATACTTTCTCATCTTTCAATCATGGGATTGAATGTATCATTGAGAGTGACACACACTATTGAATCTCTCAAACCAGGACACACCTAGCATTATGATAATTCTATCGAAATCTTTAAGAATCAATAAGAAAGTGTTAATATAAGAAAAATATTCTTATCTAACCATGCTTCGGAGAACACGTCGATCTGACAGTTTTTCGTCGCTAAACCAGGATCGAAGTCTTCAGTCAGCCTGAAATTTTCGCCACCATATCGTCATACAAACTTACTTTAACTGCATCCATTTGGACAGAATGAAATGAATTATTTAATTACATGCATGTGCACATACGTCCTTTAAATCAGAGTGTGAAGCTTATTACCGGAGTGGGCCCGTGCCAAAGGCGGATTATTGTCTGTAACCAGCGGCTGTCGCAGCTCACCCACTGATAGTAGACTCACTTCACAATCAAGCTTGCACTAAGATTTTTGACATGCATCAGAATTTGTACCCCTTGTCACTGTAAGTGCGTGGTGTTATAGCATGCAAAGGCTCCATACCCAGGCAGGATGAACTATTCAACTTGCCATAAGTTAAATTGTCGATTCCGGCTACGAAAGTCTTCCAAAGGTCTAAAAACTCTCGAATAACGAATGTTCAAGCTACATCACGAGTACTTCTGAAATTCATTTAAGTTTGTGTTCGACTCTGATGACGGAGTTAAACCGCTTAAAGACCGTCATGGCTTAGCAGCTTTAAAGCCTGACATTTGATGCGCCCTCCAGTGCTCAGAATTGTCACTAGAAAATCTCTGACGATCGACGATCTATCAAGAGCGTATAATCAAACTTACTACAAGGACTTCTGTGTTGTTATCAAAACTGAACCAGCTAGCATGTTTTGTCTAAATCTTTGCGCCAATCGTCGCTGGCACGGCGCGGCGCGCGGCTGGCACCGCTAGCTTATTTCCAATGTTCACTTCAATTTGGTTGTGAAGCTAATTATGATTCGTTCGTGATCTTAGCATAGCTGAATTTATTTGAAATTAGCTGTCTTCATGGTAAAAATTGTTTTGAAGTTGAAATAAGTATGATTTGTATTCTTTTGTGTTTGGTATCCAAAGTGTGGCAACTGAAATCTATTTTCGAGACTGTCTTTCCGTCCATCTTTGCTTGACCATCATATTATGTCACGAGCCCATCTCGCGCTTGGACAAAATGTATGGGAAAACTTTTTGACAATTTCTACCTTTTTTAGTACTCAAACCATAAATGGCCCTTATGTTTTTTTTTTACCCTTATATTTTGATCCTTACATAAAACTGAATCGATTGGCATCAAAAAATCTGTGAATGCAGTTCAAAATATCGTTTTTATAAGCGTTTTTATACAGCTACAACGGTTACATGCGTTCCGTGGCCCATCTCAAAAATCCACCCTGTATTCCTGGAACGGTCCACAAAAGTCAAAGAGGAATTCTAAATTCAAATGAACTGTCTCTCGTGTTGATAGTCTAATTACTTACTAATTTTGTACCAGGAATGAATTCGTTTTCATCAAGTTTAAAAACGTTTAGTCGTTTTTCTTGCTTTAAATATAAGTAAAACGGTTCAGGCATAGGCTGTCACTGGACGGTGTATTGTATTATCTGTAGTAAAGATGTTAAAATTTTCTAAATAAATGTTCACAGTACAATAATTGTACAAATGTACAGATAATTGGGAATCGGATTATCGATAGTCAGAGAAGCATTTTATCCTTACTCGACCCTACTCCAAAGATCGGGGAAAAGAACCATAAAAATATAATTGACGTGTCCACGCAACCGCTTGTTAAAAGACCGCAACGCTAGCTAAAACTACTCAAGTAGAGTAGGTACTCAAGTTGTACTCAACTTTAGACATAAATACAATTTCGGCAGAAGTCATGTCCAACGCGGTAATGAAACTACGTTTGAAACAAGAGCGCTTCACCTTAGCGGTGTCCTAGCGTTCATTAAAGGGTGGAGTGCCTCAAGGCGGGTAATGGGGCCGGCTCTTCTGCCCCTTGTTATCTCTTTGTGTCCCCTCGGACCCACCTGCGTCGTTAGGGCGTGTGCACTGTGGGCACAATTAGTTAACTGAACAGTTTTGATACAGTTCGTTCGATTGTTAGTTACACGGTGTGCTTGGAGTTGAAATGAGGAATGAAGTGGTTTTAGCACTAGTTTGATTTAACAAATGCATTTAGGGTGTTTTAAATGCAAATTTTAGACTTGAACAATGTAAATTCATTGTTTATGATAGAACAAGATTCAAAAAACCTTTAACCGATCTTGTCTCGTTAAACCTTAAATTGCGCAAAATTAAATAAGGTAGGTTTGATAAATTAAGCATTAATTTTGCGCAATCAATATTTCAAAAATTACATTAAAAAAACAAAACATGTTTTCATACTAAAGGTTTGTCACCTTCGACAAACTGCAAAAATACGCGCTAAACTTCTCGAAGCTGTTTATACTACTAAGTTACTTTACTTATCAGGGAATTGGCGAAGTTGCCTGAAGGGTTAATAGAAACAAAAGTGCGCATTACTCTTTCACTTGTGCGAGTGAACTTGCAAGGCACTTGTCTAGTCAAAAAAAGTTAGGACCAACTCAACATTTTGTTGTTTCTCCTAATGAGCCAAAAAAGCAAAGAATTTAGAATAGACACTTTACAATGGAAACTATTATTTTATCTTGTTATTGTAAAGACAGAGTCACTATAATATTTATCTGACTGTAGGTGAATACCTACCTTATGGAATCATAAGCACGAAAATGTGAAAATATCTCTGTCGTAGTTAGTTTCAGGTAGTTATATCATGTTGGCAATCTTGAAAAGGCGACGAAGAGACATGCAGATGCATACTCTTTGGAAGCGACGGATATCAGTGAGCAGCTGATGACATTGACATAAGCAGAATGATGCAGTGCACATTGTTGTCATGACGCCATGAGTAGAAAAAAAGGTTGAAGGGTTAGAATTGGAACAGCGGAAATGAAAAATTGTATTGGCTGGGGAAAATGTTCGTAATTATAAAGAAAATAAACATTATGAACTAATAAAAGTTGTAATAGTTTATAATCACTCAATGAAAAACTGGATTCTGGCCAAGTAAGATAAGATAAGATAAGATAAGAAGTGGGAAAAGAGATAATTGAGCTTTTGAACTGTATGTAATTGTTGTTTGTTTTTTTTATAATAAAGATGAATCTGGTAATATTGATACATGTTCCGTGGCATACAGTCATCCATAAATCCATCAGCTTCCATACATTTAACATCTGTTTCCATTCCATTGACCGACCAAAGAGCATTATTTGGTGCGCGCGACCAAGCATGCACACTCCAGCGATAAAATAAATAATTTCCAACGATGATGGAACCCGTGTCAATAATTTATTATTTTCGTTTCCTTTAAAACGATGCCATTAGCGCCCGGAGTGCTTCTTGGCTCGAATAAGCGAAAAGGAATTTTCTAGAATCCGTTAAGGTGAAGTGAAGATGTCAGTTTTTATCTTGCATTAAGGAAATGGGATTTTTCAAAATTCTTATCAAACCGTCATCGTTTGGAATAAATGTGTGATTTTTACTAAAGAAATTGTCCAAACGCCTCAATTACGTAAACTTTCGAGACTATTTACCCATGTAAGGAAAATGTTCTTGAAATGACTTTGCCTACTTCAGC
This sequence comes from Epirrhoe tristata, assembly GCA_951394285.1. NCBI lineage: Eukaryota > Metazoa > Arthropoda > Insecta > Lepidoptera > Geometridae > Epirrhoe > Epirrhoe tristata. Next base: position 10,375,708 of record OX596152.1, read on the forward strand.
TAAGCAAACGAAGAAGATAGTAGTTACACAAACAATAGAGCGCGGTGTGGGCCATAAGGGAGTTCAGACGAGTTCATTGTTTTCTTACCTTCCTTTGAAGTACAAATCAAAAGATCAGTAAAGGACGAATCGCGATACTTGCGCTCCGGCCGAGCGGAATAATAGTCAGCAATTTTGTCTATTGCATTACCGGTGTTCGATAAAAGAAAATCCAAAGTGGCCGTAATGAGCGCTACACAAAGGCTATCAAGTGGCGCAGTGAAAGGTCGCGGTGCCGTTCCGATCTGTAGTGCTTCTTATAGAACGTCGATTGCCTTTCCACGGGGCCCATTGTACTAAACCCTAAAATGCCTCCGGGCCTTTGGTAGTGCGTGCCACCATTATCGCTGGCTCTTTTTGTCCCCTTTTTTGCAAGACAGATACGAACGGGTAATAATTGAAGCATTAACCTTTTGTTACTGTCGTTTTGGATTTTAATGCGATTGGCTTTGATTTCATTCTGGGGATTCGCTTGTATCTCTTGTAAAATGGTGTTCTCATTTTCGGGATTTTGTTTAGATCCGAAGTCCTTAGATAAAGTGCTGTCATTATTGAATTTATAGGATTATCCCAATTAGGACTGCGTTATTTAGGTACATTAAATGCAAAACCAAAATATCTCGAGATTATAGGTATCTATCTAGTTAATCTGTTGAAACATGGTAAGTAAAGTGTTCTATTGGAAAAATATTGCCTTTTTCACTGTTTACTTCAGCTACAGTAGAACTGAGACTTAAGTTATTCTAAGAAAAATAACAACAATTGAATACCTATACATACCTTATTCTTTTTATACTCATTCAGTAATGAAGCCGATTTGAAATCCTTCAACAAACGCCAAGTGCTCTTAAGGTATTAGACTAAAAGGCTTGAAACATTTATTGTCTTAAGTAAATTCTTGCTTCGTGCTTTCATAAACATTTTAGTAATTTAAAGTAAGAAATATTCGAGATCATTTTCTGAAAGTTCAAAAAAAAATATTGCAAAGAGAGTTGATCTGAGGACACAAAGGCTCGAGCCGTGGTCTCTCTCCACAATCAAATGGAAATGAATAGACATCAAGACATCTTTATCTAAAAAAGATCAACAGAACGAATTTCGAAATCTCAGCTCGGTATCTCGTCCGTTTGTAAATGAGCTAAGGCCTGCGGAACCCTGGAGCGGGATTAAAGAGTTCCGCACCGAATGCTGTTTCGTTTTGCGTTTTTTGGGATCCGTTTCGAAAATGAGAAACAGGCATTTTCTTGAGATTGCGTTGTTTATTTGTGAACTTTCCTTTGGAGTTTTTTCTCGCCTTGGATTGTTTATTATTGTTTCATCTTAAAAGTTCCAAGGAACGGTCTGAATAATAATTTCAAACCTTAGTTTGGAGAAAATATCAGAATTTTATAGCGATGAACTTATAATATGAATAAACTCGATGAAAAACTTTTGTATACTTATGTAAAAAACAACAGACAAGATGTCTAAAAAGGTAGTCAGAGGAACTTCTAAATTCACATCAGACGTACTAGACACCTATCCTAAAGTTTCATGCAGGTGGTAAATCGGCCTCAAACGCAACTGAATAAGGGCTATAATAATACAAGCTGGATATTAGTTTTCAGTGAGACCACTAATCCTGGCCGGACAGACACTGCGGTCGTGTCCCGCTCGCAAAACCGCTAATGGTACTATGTAATGTTCCTGATTGGACAATCGTTGAATCTAATTATTATAATGTTTATATGTTTATATTATTAGTACCTACGGTGAAAATTAACAATTTGTAATGTGTCGTCCAGCTACTCGGTACGCATAAACAAGCCATATAAGAGGCCTTTTTTTATTAACTATGTAGGGATTACCAATGTAGGGGTTGTGCGCTGTGTCCCTACTTTATCTGACAAGGTGGAGATGTACAAATAATAACTACTGCATTCCGGATACTGAATTATATTTTTACGATAAAAACAATTACATATCTGAACCTAGCGAGAGGGGAGTACCGACGCGACTTTCTCACTAGTGTGACTGGATGCGACTGTCTGACACGCTGTTGGAAATATACGCGTCAGCTTATTGAGTAGGTACTTGTGGCTATACCGCCACAGTACTCCCCCTCTTACAAAAAAAATTTTCTAAAAAAAAATTTTTTACATGTTACAAATATTAGTTACAATAAAAAGGTTGAGGACCACTGGTTTGTTTTACTTATTACTAACAAGGCATAATATCTGTTATCTATGTAGCTTGAAACTTTATACCTACTACGACTGATAAAATGTTACACACATGACTTGATACACACGGTCGAATAAGATTCACTTGCGTTACATACATAACTATTAGCACTTTAACACTATATCACTGATGGTGCTGCTGGCTGCATTTGCACAGTGACGGGTGCAGGTGGTGTTGCCATCTGCAGACCACGACCATGCACTTGCCTTTGAAACCATAATTGTGTTCTGCGTTTGAAGTGGTTCCAAACGAAAAATATGACGAAAATCATGAGTAGGATAATGATACCGGTAATCATCCATCCAATCGTTGAAAGTTGCTCCTTGGAGGCTTCTCCTCCGCTTTGAGCAATGATAACTTCTTCTTTACTTTGTTGCTTGCCCATGATTGTAGGTAAGTTTGAAAATGTCTGAACTACTAGTTCGATCGACATAAACTTGACGAATGATTTGCGTAAATGCCTTGGACTTAGGTATTCGGCATACCTAATTACGCTGATCAAGGATAACTTATATGGATGTGTGTATCGTATCGCATTACGTGATTGTTATTCACTGTGCTATGTTTATGAACTTATGCCTTAACTACATGCATAATGCAATGACAAATTAATAAGAAAGTTACTAAATTTGATATCTACTCGGCATAGTATGCCTTATCGATCTAGTTAACTAGATAAACTTATTTACTAGGTAAACGTTACGTAAGTTTATACGAAAGTTGCATAAGCCATGCAAAAAATACAGTAAGCTTATAACATATTCTATTATAAGTATAAAAGATTCGAAGAACAGAGAAGGCGAAGAGGTCGATCCTACTTTACAGAACCAGGATCATTGAAATAAAGATACGAAAATAGAGTGACCACCTTTACTTATTAGCAGTCGACTAAGTATATGACCTGCTAACTCGAAGGCTTGGGTATAACCTGAAGGATTAATCCGTTGAAGGTGGTGGTCTGCCGTCGTCACCAATTAAAATCATCTCAATTATTCTCCGTGCTTCGATTACATATAACATGTGTTTGGGTATAGCATCATATACCTTGCGTTTTACTTCTACTTAGCTACTTACAAATTTAGCCTCGTTGCGTTTATTACTATTTATCATGTACCTGAATGCTACAAGTTAGAACTTTTTAATAATAAAGTTTTTAAACTTGACACCTTTGTGGTATGAACATTTATAAAGTTGCAATAATAAACTTCTTACGTTATGCTAATTAAAATGATGTGTATAAGTAGATATTATTAGAGAGAAAAAAAATATTCAAAAAAAAAAAATAGTAAATAAAAATGTATACTTAAGTGGTAGGTAGTAGATTTCTATGTTAATCACTAAATCTAACATGCATGTTATGTAAATATCGTTTTGGCTTTTTGGATACGCGACCGCTTCTGGTCGTTTTTGGCTCATTCCTATCAGTACCGTCTGTACCCTGTGTGTTATCCTGTGGTACAGTGTTTGATAAACTTCTCTGAGGTACGATATTAGGGAATGCATTGAACCTTCCGTCTGTACCTTTGCTATCTAGTGGTACAGTGCACGTAGTGCTTCTCTGTGGTATTGGTTCATCTTCCGCCATCAAATAAGCTGGTTTTAACCTATCTATAGATATACATACTTGCCTATCGTTAACCTGTATCTTATATACCTTATTTCCTTTTTTTACAATACGGTAAGGTCCGTTGTAAGTTGGTGTAAAAGGTTTACGTACAGCGTCATTTCGAATGAATACAAATTTGCTTTTATTTAAATCAGGATGCACAAAAAATTTTCCTGAGTTACATTGTGATTTCATAACGGGTCTATAATTTCTGATGGTGTTCCTAATATCTTCTGCTACAGAGTCAAAAGTGCTTAAAGCTTGCTTGTTACATGTATGATCGAAGAAATCACCAGGAATTCTTAAAGCTTGCCCGTATACCATTTCCGCTGCACTTACGTCACTTACTATCTTGCCTAAGCGTTGCACGTAACCCTAACATAGCGGTAGGTAATTCTTTAACCCATGATGTTGTATTTAGTCGTGCAGTTATGGCAACCTTGAATGAACGATGCCACCGTTCCACCATGCCATTCGCTTGAGGGTGGTATGGGGTGGTTCTCGTTTTTTCAATGCCCATATAATGCATTAATCTTGAAAATAGCGAACTTTCGAACTGTCGACCTTGGTCGCTAGTGAGTCTAAGAGGACAACCAAAACGTGTTATCCATCCTTCGTATACCATTTTGGCGACAGTGTCTGCAGTCATATCTTTGATAGGAAATGCTTCAGGCCATTTCGTAGTTCTATCAATTATAGTGAGACAGTACCTATAGCCTTCCGATGAAATAGGTAAAGGACCTACTAAATCAATGTGTATATGTTCGAATCTGCCACATGATTGAAAATTCTGAAGGTGCGATACTGTGTGTCTCTGTACCTTTACGCGTTGACACTGCACACATGTTTTAGCCCAGGTTCCTACATCGCGGTTCATATTAGGCCAGAAAAATTTTTGGCATACTAGTTTACGAGTTGTACGTATCCCGGGATGGCTTAAATCGTGGATGCTTTTGAATGCAATTCGACGAAAACATTCCGGTAGGTATGGTCGTATTTTGTTTGTTGAGACTTCGCAGTAAATTTCTTTATCGCAACTTTGTAAGCTGATACGTTTCAGGTGTACACTGCGATTTGCGTCGTTAGTGATGTAGGTATCGCGCGATTGTGCTTCTGCTAATGCTGCGTAATCAATGGACGTTGGGCAGAATATCGTCTCTACGCGCGATAAAGTGTCCGCAACAATATTTTTAGAACCTGTTATATGGCGTATGTCTGTTGAAAATTCACTAATAAACATAAGCTGTCTAGTGCGGCGTGGAATCTCGTTGTCACTATTTATTTTTGAAAATGCATAAACTAATGGCTTATGATCTGTATAGATTGTTAAGGGTCTTCCCTCATGCAAACTTCGAAAGTGTTTGATTGACATGAAAATAGCTAAAAGTTCACGGTCATAAGTAGAGTACTTTTGCTGTACGGTAGACAATACTTTCGAAAAATAACCAAGTGGTTTCCACGAATTATTGACGTACTGTTGTAAGACTGCACCTACGCAGGTATTTGATGCGTCAGTCATTAGTGCGAGCGGGACGTTATCTATAGGGTGCAACAATGTACAAGCGCGCTGTAGGCATTCTTTACACTGTTCAAAAGCTTTGTTTGATAATTCAGTCCATACAATAACAGTTTTATCTTTTTTCTTGGTACCATGCAGATATTTATTAAGTTCTGCTTGATGTGATGCGGCGTTTGGAAGGTGGCTTCGATAAAAATTAATCATGCCCAAAAACCTACGCAATTCTTCGACAGTTTTTGGCTTAGGAAAATCCTTGATTGCTTGAATTTTTCCTTCCAAAGGTCGTATCCCCTCGGATGATACCTCGAAACCTAAAAAGTTTACATGATTTTGCCCTAAAGTACATTTAGACAGATTGACAGTAATACCGTATTCGCTTAATCTAGAGAAAATTGTACTTAGGTGTTCTCTATGCTCTATCTCGTTCTTGCTGGCTATAAGTATGTCATCGATATAACAAAATGTAAAATCAAGACCTTGTAGTACAGTATTCATGAAGCGTTGAAAAGTTTGGCTAGCATTGCGAAATCCGAATCCTAATCTAGTAAATTCGAATAAGCCGAAAGGACAGATTATTGCTGTTTTCTCGATGTCTTCCGGTGCTATCTCGATGCAGTGGTAAGCTCTGTTAATGTCAAGCGTAGAAAAAATGTTTTTACCTGAGAGTAGGTAGGTGAAGTCCTGTAGACGTGGTATTGGATAGCGATCAGGTTTAGTTACCGCATTCAGCCGGCGATAGTCACCGCAGGGCCGTAGCTCTCCATTTTTCTTCGGTACCACATGTAAGGGACTGGCCCACGCTGACTTCGATGGGCGGCAGATGCCCATCTCCTGCATCAGACGAAATTCCTCCTTGACCGCGTTGTATCGGGCTGGTGGTAGCGGTCTGGCTCGCGCAAACACTGGAGGTCCAACGGTCTCGATATGATGATAAGTACCGTGACGCGATGGTTCTTTGAATGACATCGGTTTAGTGATTTCCGGATACTTGCGCAAGAGTTCAGAGTACGGATGATCACTATCTACGGTGTCGATAGGAAGATCATTATGATTCACTAGCGTAGCGATAACGCTTAAGCTTGTCACCTTGTCGATTAGTTTGCGTTCGCTTAAGTCCACTATAAGCCGATTATGCGCTAAAAAGTCTGCACCTATAATCGGTTGTTTCACATCCGCCACGATGAAATTCCATCGATAAGAACGACGTAGATTTAGGTCAAGTTCGAGAGTTTTAGTACCGTATGTTTTAATTTCACTGCCGTTAGCTGCATAAAGTTTATATTCGGAGCACTTGTTATTATGAAATAGTCTTTTTTGCCTAGGAATGACGGAAACGTTTGCCCCCGAGTCTACCAAAAAACGTAAACCACTTTGTCGGTCGGTTACGCAGAGGCGGTGGGACGGTAAGATAGTGCAGGCTTCCACCGCAGGCTGCACTATTTTTAGTTTTCCTCACGTTTCTCCTTTTTCTCTTGTCTGTCCACCCATGCACAGGGTTGGCTGCATTTCTGAGCTCGTTCACGAAAACGGAAGTGGTAAAAACATAACCGGTTCGGCTTGGGAGTGCGTCGATGCTGGGATGCACTTCGCGATGCCGGTGCTGACCACGAGCGATTGCGATAACCGTTTCCATTATCTCCGCGCTGTCTTGACCTTGCGCGATCAATGTTGTTAAGGCGAACATTGATTTTTGAAATTTCCGCCAGGATTTTGCTGGTGCTCGGTGAGCCTTGAGTCACCTCAGCAACTGTGCTTGATGTGGATCGAGTTGTCTCTAGGATTTTGTCGGCAATTTTTGCGAGGCTTTCTAACTCTTTTATTTCGGTGACAGATAAGACTGCTCGTGCCGCTTGAGGTAAATGGCCTTGCCACAGTATGCGTAGCGTTTCATCCGGCACTTTACCTCTAGCTAATTCTCTCATTTGTCTTAGCAGTTGTGAGGGTTTTTGTTCCCCTAGCTCCATTTCGCCTATAAGCTTTTGGAGCTGCCGATTTTCCGATTCTTCATAGATGTTTAGGAGTCTCATTCGTAGTGTGTCATACTTCCCTTTTTCGGGCGGGTTGACCAACACGTCGGTAACCTGTTGTATCACTTCTTTGCCAAGCTTCGATACAACTATATTAAATTTTGACTCGTCTCCGAGTTTCTGTGGTGCCAGGATTGCCTCCGTCCGAATAAACCAGACCCTTGGTTGATCAGGCCAAAAATCAGGTATTTTGGATGTTAGCGATACTGCTGCCAGGTCTATGCGATCTTTAGTGTCGGTTTCTGCAGAGGAATGCGGTGACTTTTGCTCTGCAGGAGTCGTAGGAGTCGCGGGTATCACTGAAGTTGCAGGAGTTGCTGGATTCATTGTTGCACACTTCACTGAGTTACAGCACAAAGGAAAATGTCCAAATGTCCGGGGTCACCAATGTAGGGATTACCAATGTAGGGGTTGTGCGCTGTGTCCCTACTTTATCTGACAAGGTGGAGATGTACAAATAATAACTACTGCATTCCGGATACTGAATTATATTTTTACGATAAAAACAATTACATATCTGAACCTAGCGAGAGGGGAGTACCGACGCGACTTTCTCACTAGTGTGACTGGATGCGACTGTCTGACACGCTGTTGGAAATATACGCGTCAGCTTATTGAGTAGGTACTTGTGGCTATACCGCCACAGTGGCTTTCATCTTTCTTTCATTCATCTTTAAAATAATAAAAGAAAACAATTAGCAATATTATTTGGCTTATTAAAGCTTTAAAAGCCTCAAAAATAAAAGCCAAATTGACCACGGAGTGGTGCCCTGATACGTCGCAACGACGACGCGGCAGACCACGAACAAGATGGAGGGACGAGCTCGCCAAATTCCGTGCCGACTGGACATTATTAGCACAGGAGAGAGATGAATGGAGGGAGTGGGGGGAGGCCTTTGCCCAGCAGTGGGACATTGAGGGCTGATATAAAAATATAATAATATAATAATAAAGCTTGCACTAGTATTAAGCACACTTCGTTTTGGTGATACTTAGAAATCACAAAAACGTGGTATTTTCACATGCTCTCTGCCAACTTTAATTTTAAGCTACACGTTACTCAAATATCAACCTTATTTCACTTACTAAAAGGTTCAGTATATTATAAACTCCAGGTATTTTTCAGTAGCGAGATAATTGAGTAGCATTGCATTGTTTATTTAGCGAAACTTATTTCCGCATTTGTCTTGCTGTGGGGTAAACTCTCCATTTGTTGGCATAACACAGACGTACCGGAACGTTGCGGCTGTGGTTGCACTTACGAAACAGTAGCAAGATCCTTATTATTTTAAATGAAAATGTACTTACGACTCTACGTGCATTTGTGCAAGGTTCAGTTTAGAACCTTTGGACTAGCAGGTGAATTTTGCATCTTATTACCTGGAAATAAAAAATGATATTAGTAAAATAGCTACTTTAGTTCCTCTGTTTTAAGAGGGAAATTGTTATTGCAATGTTATATCAATCAGACAACCTCATGATATCAACAACAACACACAACTATCTCAAAGGCATCGTAGACATTTTCTCATTGAGATCAAGTCATCCCAGATTCTTTGATAAGAGGTCCAAACACCAACATATTTGGCCCAAAAAGTTTTTGACGTGACTACGTCTTATAATTCGATAGAGCCGGCTGCACGCACGAAAAACATGACGTCATGAGGCGTTACCTCGCTCTGGGGCGTTCCATGTAAGGCTTGCGCAAGTGCAAGCGAGAGCGCGGAACGAGCGACAAAGAAGCACAATCGGGCTTTGCGTTGTCACGTCACGTCAACTATTGTCAGTAAACCGATTTTACAGGCAACCATTTTTTTTTTATTTAATAGACTGTCTGTCAATTGATTGCAATAGACAAACATGGAGGTCTTTGCACATAACCCTACAAATACTCATACGTAAACCAGTTCACAAAGACGTATTCAAATAAATTCTTGAATTTCGTTCTTGAAGACATTTAATCTTGCAGTAGTGTTTCCAATTTATTTGCAATTCCGTTCCAGTTTACAAGCTAGGAGTTAGGGGACAAGCGTACCGTTCGTATGTAGATCAGCCGCCGCAGACCTAAATCTGTCGCGTGTGAACACACATTAGGGTACAGTCTGGCGACGGAGTTGAACAATTTATGTGTTTCATATTGTAAACTATTATGAATAAAGATTTCTGTGGAACGAGCTTCTGTCCCTGGTTTTGTTCTTGCGGTACCAACTAGATTTGAACTTGAAACCTTCGAATTGTACGTCAAGAACATTCTATTAGATCATCACGGCGTTACGAATGCTCTCAAATAATGCTAGTTGTGATTAGCGGTCGCTCATCCATTTTGTAACCGAGTGGAATGTTTGTCTTCAGCAATCAATATAGAATGAAGTAAGCAGCACGAGCGTTTAACTACCAATTAACATTTACTGTGTCCACGACGTACCTGCAGTGCTCCTCTAAAAAGAGTGACAGGAGAATGCGTTATTTAGTATTACTGAAAAAACCCTCTACATTATGGTTTGTCTTACATTTGTACATGACCTGCCTATTAGGTTGGTAATAGACTTTACAAGGATGGGTCACCACCCATCCTTGTAAAGTCTATTGCACCACCGTGCAAGTTCGATTCTTGATACTCCTTCCATTCTATGACACTCCTTCCAATCTATGACACTCCTTCCATTCCATACTCGGAAGTGTTATCTGTTCTAATTATACCTTATTCTGACATGAGATCAAAAACGCTTTCATGATCCACTTTGTCCGTCAGTCGCTTTGTCGCATTGTCAAAGGAAGCCTATTGTGCGAGTTGGCCATCAACTGGAACTAGCGCCTTTATTGAGCTTGCTTTGGCGAGACCCGAGTCTAGTTTTATAATCGTCTGTTGCATTATATGCCTTAGAGATAGGCGTCTAACCATTAAATCTAAATATTCAAAAAAAAAGGAACGTGAGTGTCGTGAAACACTCGGTTGAAACGAAGCAAAGGGTACTTTTCTGTAGGTACTGGGAATATAATAAATTAATATTCAATTAGGTATCCTAGCAACGCTCTTTTGTTCTAACAATGTAACAATTTATTGGCCACGTCGCTGCGCATTTCACACTGTGACGATTTGACATACACATGACGTATCGTGACGGTAAAATGGAACAAAAATGTTTTCCAGCCTCAGTCTTTTTTTTTTCTTCGATACCGTCCGAAGAGTAACTTCGTTCCAAAAAAATATTGTATTTGGATGTTCCTCTGACGTTCTCTTCTCTGACGTTCATCTTCATAGAAGTCTAACGTCTTTGGGATACAATCGTGATGATGTTGTATAAGAGGATGTCCCTCTCATTACCCTCAACAAAACAAAAGAGCTATATATATATGCCTGAGCCTGATATAGCCTCTTTCATTTGAAACTTAATACCAACCTGCTCTCGATTTGAGGTATAAAAATCTCATCTCTTTACAGATGTTCATGTAATTATTATGAAATCATGAATTTTGTTTGCGAGAAATAAATACGGCAAAAATCTCAAACGAATTCAAACATCTCAAACCAAATCACATCCATTATGAAACGTCAACAAAAATGGTGGCGTACGATTCAATTTTCTACGTAAAATGATGTGGACATTTCTGCAAACAGAGTTTGCTAGTTTAGAGGCGCGCGGTACACTCGGCGACAGTTTTAAACTACAGGATAATGATGGCTGAGTGAATTGATGAATAATAACAACTATCACTTTTACTTTACTGTGGCTCGGAAATATTCAATCCATTTCTAAAAAAATTTAGGTCAGCCAGTTTTTTTTCATTGATATGGGAGCAATGATTAAAAAATATAGATACGGTACAAGCGCGTGGAAATTGAAACATCGAAACGGTCTTATTAGCACAGTTTTTACTTCAGTTTGCGCCAAACAGAACGACGTTTTTGTCAGTGACAGTCACATGTTCCAAGCTCGAATTTTAACTTCGATAATAATTATGTCCAAGTCAAACTCAAAAAGCATTTATTCAGTAGGACCGCTGGGATCACTCTGAAACATGAACACTAGGAACATAACGTATCTATTGTTTATTAATATCATATTATGGGAGCGATAAAATAAACAGTGTGTATTGCCTAATATCCACTGTTTCATCTTATCGTCTCTCGTCGTCGTCTTTGAGACCGAACACGCAAATGTGTCAATTTAAATGCCGTTGCCGTTAAATTAAATTAAATGCCGTATTTATATATGCCATAGTCATGTATTTCTACCGTCGACAGTACTCCAGTAACGCAATTTTCTGAAGTTCTCAACTTCGTAACGTCTCATTATTTTGTTGTCTATGCCTGAGACAAATGAATGGATCTCTTGTAGGTCTTCCCGCGCTTTCTTAGTCTATTGCTTTATAAAGAAGATTTAACGGCTTCCTACGAAATCTAATCAGCCCACATCCATGCTGAGTAGAGGTCGTCTCATTTTTAGGTATTTTTCCAGTCCTGTGCTAGTTGAACCTAATACTTCCTCACTGCCTTTACAATAACCAGCCTATCTAAAGTCTGATTCGATAGATTAACTCAAAATACAAAAATGTATTAATAACACCTTAGTTATAGTCTGTATTTAGGTACTTCTTGGATTTATAATAAAATACGACGTGATTGAAAGGGCATTTATTTCCAGACTGGCAAATGAGGGTACACTCAAACTAATGCTATTTTACTACCTACATAACACCTCCACCACTAAACTTATAAATACCTAGGTCTTATAAATAATGCCTACTTGGTACCTACAAGTCTTACAACTAATCTGACAAAACTAAGTTCTTTAATATCTATACAAGCCTACTTAGCTTAGTTTATAGGCACTTATAATACTTATTTTATTAACAAAATGTATGTTATTTAATCAAATTCAAACCCATATCTTTTAACTGGCTTTCTCACTCTAGTAGACTGTTTCGTCTCAGGCACCACCACTGAGGGAGTCTTCCCCGACACCGATTTCATTTCTTGACCACTACTCTCTAAACTTATTTGAGGTTCAGTTATATCTGTCGAGGAAGATTCACTCAAAGCGGTCGCGCTATCAGCGCCGGCGCCGGCCCCGACGGATGCACTCTCAGGCACCGTCTCCTCCCCGGTCGGCCCGCTCGGCCCGCCAACGCCGCTGCCACCCGCCTCCGCAGGCGAGGAGGACCCCGGGTATACGCACGTAGACCGCCTTGAACATCGTTTCAATTGGTCAACATGACGATGTTGCACAAGACCCTCAACCGAAGACACATTGTAATTGTTCCTACCTAACCTATCCAGCACTTGCCCCTGTAACCATTTAGTACGTGAACTATAATTCCTATACCACACGGAATCGCCCGCGTTTAGCTGTCGGGTATCGGTTCGCACATGATTGTTATCTTTCCGCTCACTCTTTTTATCTATAACTAACTCGTCAAGGTTCGGTCGCAACGCATCCATTCTAGTTCTAAGCGAGCGCCCTTGCAACAGCTTTGCCGGCGTCTCCCCTGTAGTTGTATGCGGTGTATTATGATAATTCAATAAAAATCTAATGATAGCCGTTTCTGGATCTTCTCCGGCGACGTTGGCTTTTTTAATGACACTTTTAATAATTTTTACCGCATTTTCCGCCGCTCCATTGGAGGCCGGATGATAGGGTGGAGAATATAAATGTTTAATAGAGTTTTTGTTAAGAAATTCGTTAAATTCTTTACTAGAAAATGGAGGTCCATTGTCTGAAACTACCTGTCGCGGTAATCCCCACCGTGACCATGACTCCCGCAATTTTTTAATTGTATTCTCTGCCGTGGTACGTTGCATTTTGAAAACTTCTATCCACTTCGATCTAGCGTCTACCGTTACGAGATAAGTAGCTCCGTCTATCGGGCCCAAGAAATCAATGTGTATCCTGTCGTACGGACGACTCGGCCAGCGCCACGGCGACGGCGGCGCTCGCGGCGGCGCGGCGGCGCACTCGGCGCACACGGCGCAGGCGCGGCAGCGTGCCTCCAGCTGCTCGTCCAGGCCGGGCCACCACACGTAGCTGCGCGCCATGGCCTTCGTCTTCACGATGCCCATGTGCGGCTCATGCAACTCACTCAGCACGCTCTCGCGGCATGCCATCGGGATTACGACCCGATGTCCCCACATAACGCAGCCTACCTCCGTATACAGTTCACTCCGCCTACTCAAATACGGACGCATATCGTCTATTTCTACATTCTGAGGCCAACCATTTTCTATATAATTCAACACCCTACTCAATATCGGATCGTGTCGCGTTTGTTTTCTTATCTCTTCGCAATCTAATAGAAGTGCGGTCGACGCGAAGTTCAAGTAGGATTGTTCCGAGGGACCTAGTTCTCTAACTGGCCCATCAATGGGTAAACGAGACAGCGCATCGGCCCCGTTATCGCTCGACGCGACGTACTCTATTTTGTAATCATACGCGGATAGGATGATAGCCCACCTTTGCATTCTGCTGGCGGCCATACTTGGAATGCCTTTTTGCGGTCCAAAAATACTAACCAACGGTTTGTGGTCCGTTCTCAATAAAAATCGACGACCATATAAGTATTGATGATACTTTTTAACACAATACACGATCGCCAGTGCTTCCCGGTGTATCTGCGAATATGCCTTCTCCGCGTTGCTAAGTTTACGCGAGACATAGGCGAGCGGGCGCTCGACCCCCGCCGAGTCGCGATGCGCCAGCACGCCGCCGACGCCGCGCGCGCTCGCGTCGCACGTCAGCACCAGCTCCTGCCGCGGGTCATAGTGCGCCAGCACGCTACTACACGATAGCAGCTCTTTAACCTCATTGAACGCACCCGCACATTTACTATTCCACTGCCAATCACGACCCTTTTCCAATAGTTCATATAAAGGAAACAGGTAATCACTAATGTTGCGAACGAATTTAGCATAAAAGTTGACCATGCCTAGAAAAGAGCGCAATTCTGATACGTTAGTGGGGGCGGGCATTTTTTTTATTGCTTCTAACTTGTTCGGGTCCGGTTTGACCCCCTGTTTGCTGACTACATACCCCAAATACTTAATTTCGTCGGCTAAAAACACACATTTGGAATTCTTAACTTTTAATCCTTTATTTTGCAACCGTGAAAGTACAGAATCCAAATTACGTAAATGAGTAGCTTCATCGGGCCCCGTAACTACAATATCGTCCAAGAATGCCTGTGTATTGGGAATACCTTTAATTAAATCCGTTATGATTCGCTGAAATATACCGCAGCTAGACGACAGACCGTACACCAGACGATTATAACGAAACAAACCACGATGTGTATTTATAACTGTATAGGGTTTCGAGTCTTCTGACAAACAGATTTGATTGTAAGCTTGCGAAAGATCTATCTTTGAAAATTGAGCGCCCCCGGCTAAGTTAGCAAAAACATCCTGTATCTTCGGCAATGGGTACCTGTCTACCAATAGAACCGGGTTCAAGGTTACCTTAAAATCCGCGCAAACCCGTAATCCACCGTCCTTTTTGTGGACGGGCACCAGCGGCGTCGCCCAGTCGGAGCAGTCGACCGGCTCGATGACGCCCTCGCGCAGCATCGCGTCGAGCTCGGCGTCGACGCGCTCGCGCAGCGCGTACGGCAGCGGCCGCGCGCGGTAGTACACCGGCGCCGCGTCGCTCCGCACTCGCAACCGCGCCGTACCGCCTCTGTACCGCCCCAGGCCCTCTTCAAATACACTTTTATATCTGTCGAGCAAATCAACAATTTTTATACAACGAGATACATTATTATTATTATTACTCGCTAAATTATTTACATCAATTTTCTTTTCGACTTTGAACCTAGGTACTTGAATGTTAAAATGGGACAACCACTGCCTACCTATAAGTGTGGTTATACCTCTTTCGACTACGTATAAATCTAAACGTTTACATTCATTTTTATACTGAACCATAGGTGAAATTATGCCTATGGGGTTAATTTTATCACCCGTGTAAGAATTAAAACAAGTTCTAATCTTCTCAATAGGCATATCACTAAACTCCGCCTCATAAGTTGACCTGCTGATACAAGACGCGGGTGTTCCCGTGTCCACCTCCATAACTAACGGTTTACCGTTCACTAGCACAGTAAGACTCACCGGTCTGTACTCGCTTAGAGACATTTGAAATATTGCCTCTTCTTCCACTTCAGGCTCGGACTGGACTTCTTCCGATGTCTCGCTCGCGAAGAAGTTGCGTTGGCTGCTCCCGCGATCACGTTCCCTAGCTCCGGCCCTGGATGATGTTCTCGTGCACACGCGCTTCAAGTGTCCTTTCTTATTACACTTATCGCACACAAAATTACGATACCGACACTTAAAAGCTTCATGCCCTGTGTTCCCACACGCTGAGCATGATTTTTTATTAGCTCCATACCGCTGTCCACGTCCTGATCTCACCATGTTTATTCCTTGAGTCTGGATATCCGATTCTTCTGTTTTTCCCGTACCTTTGATGGCCGATGACTCGACTGACGCAGCGTCTCTTTCCGCAGCTTCTAGCGTACTCGCTAAGCTCATCGCTTTCGCAAACGATAAAGTTTCCTCGGCAAATAACCTTTGACGAATAAGGTCACTCGCTACGCCACACACAAATTGATCACGCAAATTTTCCTCCAAGGTGTTCTTGAACTCACAATAACGAGACAGTTGCTTCAAAGCTGCAATGTACTGTGTAACGTTCTCGTTTGTGCCCTGCCGCCGCTGTCTAAACCGATAACGTTCCGCCATTTCAGATGGGCGCGGCTGTAAATGGTCGCGCACTAATTTCACTAATTCTGCATAAGTAAGTTCGCTTGGTTTCTTCGGACTTGCCAGGTTCACCATGAGCTCGTATGTTCGATCACCCGCTAGGGTAATTAGCGTCGGCAGCTTCAATTCATCCTTGATACTGTTGGCCTTGAAATATAGATCAACCCGCTCGCAGTAAAGTGTCCAGTTTCCACTATCCACATCAAACTGAACGATTTTACCGATCGACATGACGAAAATTTTATCCTCGGCGCCAGCTAGTCTGTATTTAGGTACTTCTTGGATTTATAATAAAATACGACGTGATTGAAAGGGCATTTATTTCCAGACTGGCAAATGAGGGTACACTCAAACTAATGCTATTTTACTACCTACATAACAAGTTACAGGCCAACACCTAATCACTACGAGTGCATGGAATATTATAAAATTCGTCTTTATTATAGAAACTGTTTACGAGCAACCACTTCTTCAATCTAGCTTTGAACGCTCCGGTGGTAGGTGCATCACGTATTTCGTATTTCATGGTACTCACAGATATACACAGAGATACACAGATGGTCCCATGGCCCTCACGTGGCATAACTCTAACGCCTGGTACAGTACGATAGTGTAGCCTTTTTTCACAAGTCAAGATGAAAAAATTTCGAAGCGTACCTTTATCTTACAACTTTCAAATCTTTTGGAGTCTGAATTTGTCAATCAAAAACTTATTTCATTTCAAATATTCTTATCTTAACTCCACTATGTTTTTTCTTCCTACTTTTCCTGCTAGATCTAATTTCCCCAAACCTTTGTTTAACTTTAACCAAATAACTGAAGAACAAAGACTAGTATTATGTTTATGACAAAAAGCGTATCTGATAGTATCTTCGTGCATCGTAATTACCTCCGGCTCAAGTGTCCCGAAGCCGCCTGAAGTTACTCCGTGATAAATAGTGCACGGAGATACTAAATCACACCTTGTGGTGTTCCCATACTTGAGCGTTTCATTCTCATCTTAAGCGTAAGAATTGCAATGTTAGTAAAACGCTACTCTCATCATTCGTGTTTTGTTTTTACTAATCAACGGCTAGTTTCTTCATTCGTTAGTTGCTTTTGTCAAACTCAGACGATTTTTAGTAGGACCCGACATAATCTAAAATATGCAGTAATTGTGGTCTTGTTGCTAGATGTTTGATTTTTTAGGTTAAAATTATATCAAATTATGTAACTCAGAGTAAGTAAGAATAAAGTATGCAAGCCACACATTGTTTAAGCCATTTAAATATGTGTAATTTGTATAGTTAATGTAAATAGGTTAGTAATAATAAGATAATAAGAATAAATTTATTTGACACACACAACACAATACAATGAAATTAAGAACAATAAACATTTAGACGAGTAGGTACAAAGAAACATAATAAAAAAAAATAAACAAAAATAAGAAACAAACTATCCATTGTGTGGTGCCAAAAAGGTCCAGTCTCAGCTTTAGTGCTGCTCCCAGGACAGGGAGACAGCGCTGATTTTCAGACTGGGCACGGACACGCACGGCACTGGACACTAGTAGTAGTATGTAGCAAATTATGTTGTTACTAACTCTTACCTAAAATGTAAACATCTTATTTACCTATACATGTTTAAGAAAATAAATGATCTTTATCTTTATTTTATTTTATAAGCAACTTAATTAGAAAATGGAGGGGGAAAATGTAAGCTCTCATTTGTGGGTATGACTTTATGAAAGCTGAATTAAACCCGCTAGTGACGTCAGTCGGTAGAATAATGTTGTATGATATTTCCCGCGCCGATGGAAGTATTTTTCGTATCTCTTGTTCTTGCTTAAGGAAAAGGGATTCCTTATTAGTTTTGTGGACAGAAATAGAGTAACACTCAATATATGTTTCAATGATAGTGAATGTAATGAGAAAGTATTTGTGAGTATAACATTTTTCTGTTTTCAATCTATATTTTCCTTCTGTTGGGCATAGGACTCGCTCATTTATTAATTTAGCCATGAAATATATATTCTTAAATCATGTTTGGTAAAATATTAACTTAAGGTTTTTTCCTCTAATCAGAGGTTTGCTGGTAGAAAACTCTTTTAGGGTTAAGCTCGCCTTTATACATGTACTTTATAACATCATATATTTTGTATTGTGTACAATAAAGAAGCACAGAAGATTTCAATAACAAAAGAACTATCCAAAAACTCAAATTATACCTATTGTGTATTTTTTGTAGTTGGTAGCAGAAACATGATATTTTTGAAACTAAAATAACAGTTTCAAAGTTATTTTTCCAAGTGCAGGTTCCAACTAAATTGTATAATTTTATAGCACTGCGCCAGACTTGTGTCGTAGTAGAGCTTGCGTAGTGTTGGTGAAATGTGGCCTAGCTCTGACGTGCGGCCAAGCTCTGACGTGCGGCCTAGCCTGGCCGCGGACGAGTGGGCTCGTATGATATTTCTAAATAGAAAATCTTTTACCTGTTCACTTTTGAAACTGACACGGCGTTAGCTCATTGATTTTACAAACGTGATGAGATCTCGGATAATATTCGCACTATGCGCACTTAATACTGCTAGGTACACGGTTATTTACCTTTTCAGTTCTCATCGTTTTTTTGTAATCTATTTTCAATATTATTTGTTTTGAATACATATTTTTTGTGCAGCTCAAGAGTCTGTTATTTAAAAAAAAATTACAAGAATATGAATTGATTTTCTTCATAAAATCATCAAATATGATTTTTTACGGCGCAGTTCAATAAAGAAGAAAGAAATAAATAAAATATTTTTATTTTGCAACATATGAGTAAATAGGTAAGTACACACAGAGTTGATATAATAAAAGAAAGAAAAGAAATGTTGCAAAACGGGCCATAAGTCAGCATATGCTGGGTTGTGAACAACCAGCGCTAGTCTTCCGTTAGGGCCGGTTTGGGACCGAAAATGTTACACTATTAGGTAGCGGACTCATAACAAACAACAAAATTAACAACTTAACAACGTATATATATAATAAACTGCAGTTCAATAAAATAGCTTTAAAAACGATAGAACTCTTCAAACTCATTTCATCTTCCACGTTAATAAAACACGAATCATACAAATTTCAGTGGAAATCTCTGAAATTTGTGCACACGTCGTAAAATATTATATCATGCAGCGAGCACAATGCGAGGTGGCGGCATTGTGTAGTTTTGTCGGTGAACTTACACGCGAACCCTTGCATTCCCGTGTGAAAGGATGTTGTGGAAGGTTGAATTTAGGAATTAACAAAGAGGAAATCCTGCACTCATAACATACAAGGTAATTGTTACATTTTGCTTCTATTTAGCCGTTTTTAATGAATGAGCACTTTGTAAATTAAACTCAGGATCAGTAGGATAGATCTCTATGGTACGTTGAACATTTTCTCAGGTTTTTTGGGGAATTAAAGAGCCTCACAATTATTAAAAGTGGCAGAGGCACATCAAAATAAAATGCCTCGAATTTGTTAACTCTAGGTCAAAAACTCTGGGATGATCTACTGTGTGAACTGATGCTATAAACATAGAGCGATGGATTATCTTTCGCCATTTTTGAAGGAACTAGTGGCTCTGCTATTTTATTTAGTTTTCTCGTGTTTTACTAGGTTTTATTATGTAATTTCGGTGGCATTTTACTAATGAAGCTTTGGATACGTAACAGGAGATTTGGAAAATGGAATGGGGGAGTATTCAAGAAGATTTCTCATTTGACGAAAGATTTCCATCCATTGGAGTTTTGAAAGGACAAGCCGTCATGTTTTTTCAATTGACTCAAATTGACGTGACATATAATAATTATTTGAAGAAAGATTTGAAGTGAAGTCAAAGTGAAAAGAAGAAGATGGAATAAAAAGAAGAAGAAGAAGAAACCAAGAAGTGAAGTGAGAGAGAAGAAGAAGAAGACTAAGCTAAGATGTTACTGATTGGGCGGTATAGTCGCTCAGCGACAAAGACCTTTTCTTTTTATTGTTAAATAAAAATAAAACATAGAGCGAATAGAACAAATCGAAGATACCTTTCAAATACAATGACATAATTTTCAAAATTGCTGGATCTCAAAATAAGTTCCAATAAAGCAAATAAAGTCAAGTTATCCAACAAAATTACCTTGGGATTATCGGCAAAACAGACCGGTCAAAGTGCACCAAAGCTTAAACGGACGGCTACTGTACTTTTCTATATTATTGTATCGTGTTTTCGTTTAATGTTATACCTTATTGTTGTAGAATTAATCTGAAAACCAGCGCTACTTCCTCGCCAGTTTTGTCTGGAAGTAGCATAAATGCAGATTGTATTTTTTTTTATGATGTATGGGTTGGCTCTTGACCTCGAGACTTACACAGGCAAGAATGAGGTCTACGATGGAGCGAGCCTACCCAGAATGCAAACTACTATTCTGATTAGTTTCGCGAATAAAGCTGACTTTATCCTTAGGTAGGTACATAGTTTATACACCTTTGACTTATTATAATAAATATAATATGTTATATCATTTGTGTAATTGTTTTCTGTGTGTTGTTTGTACAAAAGTACCTAGTATGTTTAGTCTTTACTCTTGTTTTCCTTTAACTTCTCATTGTGTGTGTTAAACCAAATTATTTATCTTTCTTATTTATTTCTTTATTTATTAATACACTATGTTTGTTTGATCTAATTTAATTACCCTGTGATATTTTAAATAGTAGATGTATTTTGACTGTAATGCCAGTTTGAAGTTAAATGATTGTGGTGAAATGTGTCCCCAAAAAGCTCGTAATAAAAAACCTTATCGCCGAAATCTTTCAAAGTATCTACTTCGTAAAAATAACGTCGCTTTAAGCAGCACTCTCATTAATAACGTGAAAAATAAAGCAATTACAGAAGGAAAGAGGGCGCTGAGAGTTTGACAAAGGTCTTGTGCAAGATACGGGCATTGTCTAAAAGCGGCATTGTGTTCGATGGCTTATTATGGTGCTTTGTGCATTTTATCTTGCCATCTGAATCTTACTAATATTGTAAATGGGAATTTTTGGTTAGTTTGATGTTTAATTTTTCAGAGATTTTCTTATAATGCGTACAGACTGGACAATCCTAGCCACGCCCTAATCGAGACTACCCCGCTTGAGATTTCAATTGGTTTTACGAACAAGGAGCGTGTAGCGCGTTACACTCAAGTATGAAGGTAATTATAGCGCGGTACTGTATGGAGTTATGTGAAGTGTCCGAGATGTGCTGTTATTTGAAAAGATACAAGTAAGTATAGAACAGGATCGAATCGAATATCACAAAGGGAGGCCAGCTGTGTACGCATTCAGGCTATATTAGAAGACATGTTTCTCACTACCCCCTTAGACATCTTCAAAGGATCGTGATTGAATTGATCTGAATATCTCCCGAGCCTAGCAGATACAGTAGCAGTGATCCTGTTTGTGTTTAAAGATGAAACTGACGATTGAAAGTTTATTTATTTATAGAATTTGTTCAATATGCCTCAATTTAAGCACAACAGCCGAAGTCGTCCCGCAATCAATTGTACAAACTCGAGATTATGAGGCGTGACAATTTAACGAGACGAAGCAAAGTGTATTTTTTATTTGTTTATTTACATTTTTATTGAATTCGTTTGTTTCCTTTGTCGAGCGATTTGTGTTTATTCTTCGGCGATCGAATTCGCTCTTGCGATTCGATGGTTAGGTATACAACTTTGTTTTGTTTAAACATATCTGTTCATGGAAGCCACTGAGTTTGTAAACTGGTATTTTTATTTCTTTCAGAATTAAATAAACAGAAGCAAAATGTGAAAGTTTATTTAAGAAGATAAATCTATGTCAATAATTCGTATAAATTATTCGTTTTACGTATATCAAAGCTTACTTGTTAAATGTGGGTGTTTGCCAAATATGTAGTTAAAGGCGCCTCTGACATTTAGATTGCCCTTACATTTTCAAATGATCTTGAATTTAGATCAAAGATAATTAGGGGTTAACAGTCGTGATTCTATTTATTTTTTGTCTCAGTAAATATAGTTTTTGTAGTCTGAAATACGAGTACTTAAGATCGTATCTGCACCTATAAATTAATTTGTATTTTATGTTCTAAACTCCATTTCCCAATTCCGCGTAACTGAACACCAATAAAAGCCCTCAAACCATAAACCCTGTAATTCTGTTTATTCCAAACAAGTAAAAAACGAGTAATAAATGTAAAACGGAAGCTATAAACAATACACGCAATACATTCGGCGAAGTGATAAACCGCGCCCAATATCGGTCGGAATCGGCCTATATCGCCCAAATCGGGCTATATCGGCCGAATGAATGCGAGTGTGCCGAGCGCGGAACATCTTTCGACTTTGCGATAAAAATGAATAAAGTACCGATATTACTGCCATGTGTGGAGGGCTTTATTCCTTAGACAAAAGGTTATTACTCTGCTCCACATTCGAACTCAGACGACCAATGAGTGTAGACAAGACACACGTGGCGACCAATAGGAGTGCGTGTAGATGACGTGATGTTTTCAAAAGAATGAGTCGATACGTCACTGCGCACCAATAAGAGTGTATGTAGATGACGTGATGTTTTAGAAAGTTTCAATAACATTTTAAAAGCAACGGCTCATTATTCTTTCCTGTGGAAGTTACAGTTGAAGTGCAAAGTAACTGCAATGAACAAGTGCAATTCAAGTATCGTTCAAACTTCGTGAGTTTTCGGAAGAGATAACTTTCATAACATTTTCGTATATAAATTGTTCTGCTGTTCAAACAGTTTTGTTTCAAAATATTTAACTTACAGAATATCTATAAGTATTATATTAGGTATTATGTATATCATTGCGTACTAGCTGGTATACGTACTAAAACGAAAAATTACTTATTCATAGCATAGCGACTTAAAACTACATTAAAACTTAGGCCTTTACATCTATATTAAATGATTTATACAGCATCAGGAGGCAAACCTATGCCTACACTTAACGGGACGCTGTAGCGCCTGGGACCTTGTTTGAGATGGAATAGGCTTGCCCAGCACCTAAACCATCCTCTCCTGGATCAGTAATCAGCCTGGTCCACAGGAAAGACGTCAATACGTGTGGAGCTGACTATGCTGCGGGTTTCCACACGATGTTTTCCTTCACCGTTATGAGCTCATTTTTAAGAAACCAAAAATCCAGTGATGCACGTCCGGGATTCTAACCCATGACCTTCAGATTGAAAGTCGAGGCACAACCCCATTCGACTAACACGACTCCTAAAACTACATTAACCGTAATCTAAATCTAGCACATTACCGCGGCTGACCTGTCAGTTGTGTAAAAACACTGACATTTCTAAAAAAGGAACGACATAGGTCGTAAAAACATCGAAGAAAAAAGAAAGTGATTTTACACGAAAATCGGCCAAGTAACAACTATTTGTCAATGTTCCAGTCTCTGAAGTGGCATGCCATTAATTAAAGGCCTTTTATAAAAGAGTTTCAATTTATTCAGGCACTTAGCGACTTGTTTTATTAATTCTGAACGTAACATTATCCGTCATTTTTCAGAATTCCGACATTTCTCTTCGTCATTCCACCTAACGAGCCTTCAGTAAGCGAAAACCTTGACACAATCTCAGTGCTTGTATACGAGTCTGGCGCTATGACATGCCGCACGATCAACTAGCCTTATTTTATGAATATAATTAGTTCTTGTTTAATACAAGCGTTTTATCGCCCAAAGATCTATATTAATGGATAACACACAAGTTCAGATTTTTCTTGTCACCAACTCTTTATTCCACTAAGTGGGGTCAATGCATGTTTCCTCTATTATTCTTTATGTTAGAACTTACTTTTTTTCCTTATTATTTGGTTCAATGGGTTTTATTCTTACTTCTAATAAGAACAACTTCGTAACATCGAATTTGACTTTCTTACTGCCATTATGAGCAATAATTTAAAAGGAATTTTGTATGTCATTAAAATCATTGGTATTTTAATAGACTCGCTAACACCTCAATTATGTTCGTCCCGATTGGTACAGTAATGAGATGGAAATTGGACGGAAATTACACGATTACTCAATTTTTCAGTCTGCTACATCTATTCGTTAATTAATGTAGGAAACAAACCTTATAATCATATCCTGTTAAGTTTTTAATGTTAGCTAATAATCACCGTACATTTAAATAGTTGTCTTATACCTACGGCACGCCGCGGCGCCGGTAACATCGGGTGCTACTTGCGTCCTGCAGCCTTTATACATTCCATACCGATGTCACAATAAATTACTGCTATTTACGGCGACTCGCCATGCAACACGATCAGTCTACATTTTTATTGTTCAATTTTGAACTTTATTGCTTACAATTTATAGTCCAATTTGGATTGATTGCGAGCATAATGCCGTGCATTTGCTTTTACTGTTGACGTTATTTCGTGAATTTTTAGTGTAGCGGTGTTATTTTGATAAATTCGGACAAGTGATTTGCGTGTCACGTCGCTGTGTTTGTATTTACAATGTACGATGTTAGCATTGCGCCCATTTTCGACTCGACACTTTGAAGCACTTGATTTATGCACCGTTTAAGTTAAAATCTACATTTTAGTTGGTATTTCAAATTTTGTTTAAAAATATAACTTTGTTTATTTCGGCGCCAAGCTCGAACTTGCTTGTTACTTTTTGCAGCACTATTTTAACTGTAGTGTTGACCTACACAATGCAAATACATTCACACATACGTAAATAACACAACGCCATGAGCACATTTTGTTTTAATACCATCAAACGCACTACAAAAACAAAATGAAAATATGCTACATTTTACAAAATCACCCAAAACGTGTGGTCATTAGCTCATCGGGAAAAAACAATAAAACGAAACATGAAACAATTTTATGTGACCCTGGTACAAACTACATAGTTTGATTACATTAAACTCTGTGATCATCTATTCATCATGCCAAATATCAGGTAAATAATATTGATGAGGTAACTATTCAGCATAGTGAAGGTTACGACCTCAGGAATAGGATTACAAAATGTATCAATAAAGAATACACGCGAGAAGCGCAAGAAAGAGGGCTGGCATCAAAGAAGGCAGACCTAACCCAGCACCGGGCTGATGATGATGAAGTTATCAATCTAGAGAACTGATCTGAACTGTTTCTGAATCTTTCGATAATGGGGTACAAAATAAATACATAATGATGAAACACACTATTATTAGCGTCCTTAACAATGTAAATTGATTGATCGCTTCAAAGACGTTTAATTTCGAAGAAGCTGTTGAGAGCATTATTCTGAAGATACTTTAAACAGCAATCTATGATTCAATTAGTACAGTAACATCTAAGGGCCAATTTAGGCGTCTTCGTATTGTTTAGAAGCAATCTTTATAAATATTGATATTAGTGTTGTTCGAGTGAAATAACCTTGCTGGCTTGATCTTTATTTAAAAAAATATATTTGCACATTGAGTTTGAACTCACACAACACATAAACTTACTATTTCTATAAAGTTCCTATTCTAATCACGTCACGTGTGGGTTTTTATGCAAAATATAAGCACGAGTAACACTCCACCAAGTATCTCACCACACATAAAACAGTTTAGGATTTTAATATTTGTCAATAATTTATTTGACAAAATGCCAAATGTCAAAGTTGAAACTTCGTTCCAAACGAGTGTCAAAAAAAAAATCAAAAAATCAAAATAGTTTATTTCATTAACCAAGGGTTACAATTTCAACCAGGGTTGGAACCTTCTTTTAAGTACAAAGTACTTGTGCCAGATTGTTCCGCTCTTGCATATCCATATTAATATTTGTAACTTAATACCTATTTTATAGTGAAAGAAAGAAACAAAAACTATTGTAGGTATGTTAGGTAGTTTACATTTTCACCTAAATGAAATGCGAATTAACAAACAAAACAATGATCTAGTTCTAACAAAGATTAATAAGAAAATAAGCGAGTAAGTAATGATATTTTATCAAATTTTATGCAATTAGTTACTATTTAAAATCTCTCGTGTATAAGAAAGAAAGTGTATATTTTGTTTGTGTGTGTTTGTGTAGGTATGTGTGTGAGTGTGTGTGTATGTGTGCGATTGTGTGTGTGTATGTGTGTGTGTGCGAGTATGTGTGTGTATGTGTGTGTGTGCGAGTGTGTGTGTGTATGTGTGTGTAAGTGTGTGTGTGTATGTATGGGTTTATCAGAGTAAGGATGAATGCTACACATGAAGAATCTGTGCAAGTCTGTGTAAATGATAGTATGTGTAATGAGTGTGGGTGTGCGAAGGTGACTTAATTGGGTCAGTCATATTATAACTTTTAAAAGAGACTCTGTTTCCTCATACCCTTTATCTTGAATCCATTCAGTTATTAACTTTTTACATTCATATGATTGTTTAGGGTATATATCTAGGCTTTTGTTTATGAGATTGTACAAATGTGCTGCTTTTGCTAAATATTGATTACTGCCAAATGTAGTTCTTGTAGCCAAAGTTTTGACTGCCTTATCTTTTCTCCTCTTTTTTAGAATATCACTGTTATACACAATGGCTTTATGCTATTTCAAAATAATATTGACAATGTATAACTGTCTTACAGATAACAGTTGGGATATTTTATATAAATCAGTTGTAGGGTATCTGAAGGGTTTGGAATAAATTACCTTAATAAGGCCTCGCTGTGCTCGTTCCAATTCCATGAATTTGGTTTTACCAGCTCCACCCCATATTGGTAAACAGTATGTAAGAATTGATTGAGCTAATGAAATATAGATTCTATTTATAAGAGTCTCCGATGCAATGTGTCTTAATATCTTAAATACCCACATCAACTTTCTCATTCTTGTGCTCACTACATCAATTTGTTGAAACCACGATAGTCTTTGGTCTATCATTACTCCCAAGTACTTGATATGGGGAACCTTATTTATAGTGGGGCAGTTACATGCTTGCTTGTGTGATTTACCACAGCTGTGGATTTGCAGTATGAAGTCGCTTGCAGGTTGGGTACGATTATAAATGGAATAACACATGAAGAATGTTTTTTGGGCATTGAGTGTGAGTAAATTATTTTTCAGCCAGTTGGCTACTATAGATAGTCCTGATTCAGCACTAGAACGAACATTATTCCAGGTTTTGTCAGAAAAAACAATTGCAGTATCATCTGCATATGAAATTATTTTAGCATTACCAATTTGCAAGTTACAAAGATTATTTATGTAAATCAGGAATAAGGTTGGTCCCAAGACGCTGCCCTGCGGGACACCGTATGTAATATTTAATTCGCCACTAATGGATTTTCCGATTTTAACTTTTTGTGTTCTATTACTGAGGTAGTCTTTTAACAACGATAGGGGTTTATCTCTGATTCCAATGTTTTCTAGCTTTTGTAGGAGAGTTGGGATACATACGGTGTCAAAGGCCTTTTTGAGGTCAAGATACACAGCAAGACATTTATTCCCACGATCCGTTTGATCAGCGATATATGTAGTGAGAGTTGTAACCGCGTCTTCAGTAGATCGGTTATTTCTAAATCCGTACTGTGTATCTGCCAATATTTTGTACTTGTTTAGGTAGTTAATTAGTCTAGAATTAATTAGTTTTTCTAAGATCTTAGATATTGATGGCAACACAGATATTGGCCTGTAATTGTTTACATCCACTTTGTCACCACTTTTATGTACTGGGGTAATAAAAGATTGTTTTAGTGATTTGGGGAAGATACCATTTTGGAAGCAGAGATTAGCCAGATGAGTAATAATTGGTACTAATTCATTTTTCGCAAGTTTCAGAAATTTAGTGGGGATATTATCCCAACCGGAGGCGCTGTCCGACTTAAGGTTCATTAGAGTTTCATGCACTTCTTTAAGATCGGTTTCCAAAAGTACAAAAGAATTTACCTGGGCTTGTTCCGTAGCTATAGGTATATCCGGAGGACTGGAGCCGGTAAGAATATCCTCAGCTAAACGTTTACCTACATTAGCGAAAAAGTGGTTCACATAATTTACTGACGCAATAGGGCTATTTTTAGCATTCAGAAGTTTAGAGGAATCTGATTTATTTTTATTCATATAGGTGATTGATTTTATGTTTTTCCATAGGCTCTTCGAATTAGTTTTACTTAACTCTAACTTTCTTCTCTCATAATTTCTTTTTAGCTTTTTTAATATTTTATTACAAAAATTGCGGTACCTTTTAAAACTTATTTTAAGAATTTCGTTAGTAGGTTCCCTTCGGACTTTTTTTTGTAATTTATTCCTGTTTCTAATGCAGCGCAGGATACCCTCCGTGATCCACGGTTTTATGGTCCGTTTACTCCTGGGTATAAATACATCATTCGTATTTTCTAATAGAGTGTTCCACGGAGGTTCCACGACACTCACGTTTTTTCTTATCAAATAAGTTATTCCCAAATACACAGCGGCCAAAAATACGGGATTCTTAACAGCCCTTCTTATGAAGTCTTCATGGATTGTTGTTCGAATATCGCAATCCCTTTCAATTACAATCAGCTCTTAATTAGAAGCGAGCTTTGGTAAGGTTTATTAAGGTCTCCGCTCGGAATCAAAGGCCACTGTTTATGCGCGCTCCGCAGACGAACTCTACTGAAGTTTCACTCAGAGGAGGCTTTTGACAAGACCGTGTTTGTAACTGCCGATGAAAATGAGGATGAGGGATGTTCTTCTACCAAGCACTTAAACGGTGAATAAAAACATCATGAAGAAACCTGAACCCATATAACCAGATCTTTCAGCCGTTCTAGTGTACCTAATGATTATCAAACGTCAACCCATTCATCAATATTAAGATAGGAGTAAGAAAAAAGTTACTTTATTTGATGCATTATCACACGGTAAATTGAACCTAAGACGCACGTAACAAAGCTTATTCTAGCGAATAGATGAATCACAGTGACATACATTTTCGTTTGGACGAATAATTTACAGGGTCTCGATTAAGCGTGGGTCGAAGCACCGTTTTGTAGGCAGGTGCTGTGGTATATAATGTAGAATATTGTAGTTGGGTCGAAATATTACAATATGCTTGTGTAGGAGCCCAGATAAGCAAGGAATAGTAGTGAATGCTAATAAGATGAGTAAGTGTTTCTTCAAGTATATTACTATTACGATAACAGTTCTAAGACTTATTTAAATATGGATGGCGCTCTAAAAATATGCTCTACAAAAAATACTATGATACAATTTTCTGTGAATATACCTTTACTTCAATAACCCTCTCAACGGCTTCATATTAATCTAGCGTAATTAAGCCTGCGACAGGTCTATCACGTTACAGGTGACACCAGCCATCAATCTCTCGCAGTATTATGTGGATACAAAGTATTCGAAGTAGGAACATTGACTCGGCAATAACATCGCTCGCTCATGAAGGGTTCCCACGTAAAAAATTAACACTTTTAAACTTTCTTTTTGATGACACAGTTCTGTTTCATGTGTTTGCCGTCAAAAAAAGAGTCAAGCGCGGTACACATTCATTATGTGATAAACACAAATACCTGCTAGTTTAAGTAAAACAAGCAAAAAAATTGGATTCTGTTTTCTAATCGTTATATTATTTGAAAGGAACATTCATCAATAAGCCTGAGAACACGTATTACAATTAAATCCTCTATATTTTCATGTTTACCCGACTAAGCCCGGAAAGCACCGAACGAACACAAGTTAGTCGAGTACGGAAAGTGCGTAAACATCATGTAACAATGTAATACATTTTATAAATTCAAAATCCCACGCACTGATTTGTTCCAACTATTAAATGCGAGTCGCAAATATTTTTCTGCTTATTCGTTTTACAAAAAAAAAAATATTTTCGTTGCTTTGTACCTACTCTATCAATAGCTCGTAGCCTCTTCGTAGTAATCTCGTAGACATCTCGTAGGCGTTTCGTAGAGCCGCTTACCTTTGCAAACTTTATAATTATAATTATTATGAAAACAAACTTGTAAGAAAACTTCAAAATCTAAGTGTCATGTTATAATGATTGGGCATAGTTTATTACTAGGTAACTAATTAGTAAGATTAACAAACTTTCGCATTAATATTGATTCTTTCAATAATATCGTAACACAATTCGTAATACATAGCCACATATCTTCCTCGATATGAATCCGAGCTATTCACATGGATATAGTTCAGGAAATGCGTGCGTACATTATTCCACGGTTGTTGGATAAGTGGCGTTCTGTGTTCCCGAAGTACGAATTGTAGTTATTTTTGACGTTCTATTGATTTCTTTATTCATTTTCAACCTTGTGACTTGGTATTTAGTTGGACAAAACATCGTTGACTTGGAGACTGACATGTTAAATTTCCATCATGGCATGACGAAAAGTATTATGTAAGTATATTTTATAAAAAAACCAGCCAAGTGCGAGTTGGACTCGCGCAAGCAGGGTTCCGTACCATTATCTATAAAAATGGCAACCGGGGCTATGGGGTGGAATGGTAGTAGACTGGGTGCTGGGAAAACTATGTGACACCCGCCGAAACAATGTTAACGAACATGTAAAAAGGCGGGTGGAGACTCGCCAACTACTACTAGGCCCCCCTAAAACAGTCGCTCGTGCGACAAGGGGGCAACATGACGTGTGCGGCTAGAAGGTGGTAAGGTGCTTATATGCGGCTAGAAGGTAGTAACGTGGAAGGTGGTAAGGCCACTTATTATTATTATTCATCCAAAAACTATAATATTATCAGGATTACTAAAATTACTGTATGTGTAAATTATACCGCGTTTGTATGATGTTTATCGAGTGTCTCGCTTCTGTCAATGATTTACTTGGAGATGTGAAAGCCATTAGACAATCACATTCGGCACGTGTGCACACTTCAAGGCCTTGAACAAGTAGTACTTGTGTTCAAGAGATAAAGAAACATTGTATATTGGAACATTTTATTTTTCTTTATTCAGAAGAATATATGTGAGGACATTCAACTTATCTTCGAAGTATTTAGTATATTTTATATCGGAGGGCTATAATGGCCTAGTGAAAAGTATTTGCGGGTTTGAGTCTCAGCCGTGCATCAATGATAAAACTACAGGGGCTTTAATAAGGGTTAAAAAATAAACATGTAAGAGGCCTGTAGTGGCATATTATTGGCTGACATTTAAAATGTGACTTTTGCTACAAAAACATTTTTAAACCACACATCCTGACTTTTCTGTGTATGAACGGTAAAATGAACTCTGAATCTTCATTTATTTCTTCGGCATTGAATCAGTTAAAATGTTAAACAACTGTTTGAAGTACCAGGAGCGTAGAGCCCAATAAGAGTTTGCAAACTTGTTGGTTAGCCGGGGTGCTATTGCCAAAGCACTCGATATCTGGCCAAATGCCGCAGGAAGCTATCTCGACGCGCAGGCGGCACACCCGCGCTTAATAAACCGGAGCCGTGCCATAAATAACACCATTACCGCCTAACGACACCATCGATACATGGCTCTGAAAAAACCTCGATGATTTTCTCATGTCCCACGCATTTATTGTTCCAATGCCAATATGTTGGATAGAAATAGGAGAGAATGGCGAGTTTGTAAGAAATGAACGCAGTGTTGCCTGTAATCAAACGGTCTTTCTAACACTTATTCTTATTTGCATTCAAATCATTATGGTTGTGGTTTGACTCAAATAAACATAAAAAGTAGGCTGCACAGAGATTGAACAAGAAGTTATGCTTAAGATATAATTAAGACGACGAAGGCTTGCCTAGCATATCAACCATGCCCAGATCGACCGACTTTATCCACTTTATCTACTGTGCATGCTCAATATTAGGCCTGTCTAAGCAGCAGGTCTCTTTTAATTTTCTCAAAGCAAAACCTTTGAAATTTATAACATTATTGATCTGTCGAGTCTATGTATGTAGTAGCTACCGAAGCGAAACTGAATTGAACATTGGTCCTGGCAATTGATTGTTCCTATTCCCGTAGATACGGACAGGGGTGGATTCAGGGGGGTTTGACCTTAGGAGTCACAACCTCGAGCTCCAACTTCTGAGTCGTCCGTTCTCCGACGTCTTGATAAAACCTACTCTCTATGGGCTCAAGTACCACCATATTCCTAAACTTTGTCACTCTAATCTGCCTCCAAGGGTAACAGCTAGAATTAAAATTTACACAATATCATCACACGTAGGGTAAGCCTAAGTGCTCGTTTAC
Source organism: Epirrhoe tristata (assembly GCA_951394285.1). Lineage (NCBI taxonomy): Eukaryota > Metazoa > Arthropoda > Insecta > Lepidoptera > Geometridae > Epirrhoe > Epirrhoe tristata. The sequence continues at coordinate 10,408,045 of OX596152.1, forward strand.
GGACAGGCGTTGCTGCGTGCGACGCCAAATGCAAAAGCCAAAGTCAAATGTATGTGAATGCGGATAATGTTTGTGAAATAGAAATAGATAAACATGCCGACCCAGCTTGTGATAAGGGCCGGAAGGAGCAGAAATATAATCTTATCTTATTTTGAAAGTTCAATCTGCCCCCCATTTTGCAATGGGGAAACGGATAGATCCTGGATCCAACCCTGGTCAGGGACATGTATCGCGCCGTGACGCGTGAAGCACCTGTGGAGGATATTGATTCCGACTCCTTTGTGTTTCGGCTTTTCATCAATACTCGATGGGGCAGAAGAAAAAAATGCGAGCTATTTTCTTGAAAATCCCACGCATTTGGAACTTGAAACCTTGAACTTTTTTGTTGAACGCTGAGGTTATACGTTTGTAAGGATTCAACGCCTGATTACTAGGTTTTAGCCTAAACTCGTGAAAGTTGAGTTTGGTTTGCCAAATACAAAAAAAGAGTTGCCTAATGTATTAACTGACTTTTTTGTAAGTTTGGCCCCTAGCTTTCTTTTCACTGATACAATCATTACCTTAATCAGTGAAGCTCCAGTGAGGATCCTGGCGATTCAAATATCAATAACTCCTATCATAGCTTCATTATCTCGCACGATAAGTTATATCTAAAATTACGTTTTACAAATTGTTTTGTAATCCTCTAAACTCTAATACACTACTCCCAGCACAATTTATCAAAACAGTTATTAATACCACTAATCTCTTAACACCGCCATCCATTAATTATTATATAGCTAACATTAATTTTCAACATGGCGGTTGTAAATTCATAAGCTGGGTGAATTCTAGCACGGAACTGTCCGTGAAGTTTGAAGGCTCATAATGTGGATGCCATCGGCTCGACAAAGGTGTCGGTTTCATTTGATGGATAGCTCGTTATGCGTAGATAGTCCATTTTTGTCCAGTTGATTTTATATGTGGAGTATCTGTTGGTTGTAGAGACCAGATTTCCACTATACCGTTTCAATAAAACAAACAGACATAATAGTTTCAATTACTCTTAGTACTTAATGTTTAGTGGTGTAAAAGTTTATCTGATGGTCGTAAGGGTATCTATGCGAGAAGAAACAGATGGTGCGCGTCAAAAAATACAATTTATCTCGTCCATCGGAGCGGCGAGTGAGTGACGCGCCCTTAGTAACCCGATTACAGGGGCCGCGTTGCCGCCTCCGGGACGGGACGGGAACGGACAATACCCCGTCACCAAAGTTTGCCACTAACTCGTAATTTTAGGCCGCCTAAAAGGCCTGCGTGGTGCTTAGTGATTTCATATAGCCGCGCCGACAATTCAGCGCCTTCTCCGAAACACGGGAGCGCTCAGTAGGTAATATAAATAAAATAATACCACTAACTAACATCCACTTTTAGCGCGCTTTAGCATGCTAAACCCTTCACGTAATGGAAAAATATTACACAATATGTCGCAGAACCTAAATCATTCAAAAACACGTGTCAAGTGCACAAAAATCCTTTTACCACATTGGTTTGATAGGCATGACAAGAAGAAAGAAGTCCCACAGAAATAGTTCCGTCCCGTTAGTGTACGAGTCCACCGTACCGAGTAATAGCCGGCCTCAGTGCACGGGCAATAGCGCCGGCCTCCGCTCCGGTCGAGCCTGTAATGATCATCCTGTAAGCTTTCCTTAGAGATAACGATCGTCATATACCTGCTGGCTGAAATGTATGAACTATTACTTATAAAGTGTAACTTACATGGTCTTCGGCAGCTCAAATAGCCCACTGTTATACATAAATTAAGCTCCCTCAATCGCAACACTAATTGACCTAATGCTGTTCTCCAAGTATTTCCTTTATGGCCTTTTCACCATCCACTAAATTATGAAGTTCATCCAAATATCTGACTTAGTCATAGACAAAGCCATACTTACACTTAGATTTTGACTTCACGAATAGATGATTTAAAAATGTCGTCAAACTTCTACAGCGGAGTTTTTTGAACTTACTTCAAAAAACAACCGCAATTTTAGCTTGACTGTGTATTCTACTGATCATACTCATTATGTTTCTAAAATTACAGTTACCGCTACATGTGAAGATCTGAGTGAGAAAATTATGTACATGTGTAGCCATCAATATAATATCTAATTGATCGTGCGTGTATTCTACCGTGACCACATAATGTACATAACTGTCTACTCAATTTAATTGTTGGCCACACCAAGATCTGAGACGCTCAGCACCTACTACTAAAAACCTAGTAAGAGTAATATCCTAGATTTTTTTTATACACTAACGGCCTTACTAATAAACGTGGTATAAAGTTATTCCCGAGTGTAAACTGTCAAAATGTATGGTTATTCCTATTTTATTCCGAGGAATAACTTTACACCGCGTTTATTAGTAAGGCCATAAATGTGGAGTTTTGGCCACCTTTACATGGAATTTGGTAGATTGCCTCTTATTTTAATGTACCATACTTCACGCAAATAAATGAATTAAAATTATAATTCTAATTCTGATAATTAATGTCAAACAGACATCATATTCTTTGATCACATTTTTAGCACGACTCTATAAACATTTTATGATATTGGCAGAATCGTGACAGTAAAATCCACAGTCATAAATAAAATTAATAGCATTGTTTGAAACTACCAATCATGACAATGAAAATAAATTGTTATCATAATCAAAATCTTTCATGAAATTATTTATCTACGAGTTAGTTCATATTTCTAAGGGTCAGAATAAATGCAACACAATAATATGGAACTAATTAATAACTTGCATCACTTGACTCACCTGCGTCTAATTTCGCTAATTAGCGCGATATTTGACATAAAAATGTGTGTAAATCAAAAATAATTTAAATAATTAAGTAAATAATGCTGGACACAGCCACAACACAGCGTCATCTAGCCCCAAACTAAGCAAACAACTTAACAAATAACAAGAAATATGTACTTTATATCATTTCATGTCGCTAATTTCATAATGAATACTTACTTGCCCGATTCCTCTTTGAGTCCTTCAAACGGCCTTCCTCGTCATCAGAGTTGGCCACTTAGCCAGCGCCAGCCAGTCATAGTCAAATTCATTTTTCCATGAATAAAGGGAAAATATTTAATTACGTTCCAGTCGACGTGAGATAATCTGTCGCGGCTGGCTACTCCACGTGCCGTAATCTCAGCTCATCCTCTTACCGAAAAACGGTTTACTCACAAACCACAGACAAGTGTTTTTTTGTAGAGCGATTATGCTCCAATAAGATTTAACTTTTCTTCGAATTGGAGTCTAAGCTCTATTTGCTCAGCGAGTTGATTCTAATGATCTTAACTAGGCAGTTATTTGTTGAAATATTTATTTTTAAAAGAAAACATACTAAAATGTAGAAAATTACAATCGGTGAGGTTTTTAGTTTTGCAGGAAAAGTATCGATACCACATAATAGTTACTACTGCGGCCACTTATAAAATGTTCAATTAATACCTACATAACTAAAAAAATAACAAGTTAGTTTTCTACTTATACGCGTTGAATCCTACGAATGCCAAGTATTTTCATAAAATTGCTTGCCACTTAGCAACCCGCAGAAGCATAATAAAATAAGTATTTCTTCGGCTTATTTCGTTTCATCCAAGTAAATGTTCCGTCAACTTCTCAACATTTACGAAGGTCCTTTTATTCTTTGTTTATTATTTTTCCCGAAACAAAGAGACATTCGATATTGATAGGCACTGACCTTTGATCCATACAAAAACTACTTGAGTAACACATTCGACCAGTTTTGCTAGAGCTGCTGAAGTCTATAGATGTTATCCGTCGCGTGTAGTGTCCAGAGACCTCTTCAATCTGGTCATTTTTGTACTATGTTCGAGTAATAAACTGGTGGATTGGCTTTTTCATGAATAATATCAACGGCATTAAACGGAAGTGTACATACATTCTCAACAGGCGTATTTACCGAAGCCGTACCGTAATCCTGACAAACAATACATTTTAAATCCTTTCAAAAATCACCAAAATTTTCCAATACATAATTAATGTACATACATAATAATAACATACTATTCGCATCTTCGAAATTTTTTCGTTGAGGTGAATGTATAAATTAGTCATTATTACCAAAGTTTAATATTTATCTTAAAGTATTTCCCCCGCGTTTGCCTCTCAATAAGAGAACCTTAACAAAAGAAGCCTTGAAGGGTTCGAGTGGAACCGAAAGGAGAATTTATGGTTCTAATGATAAATCTGGGACATTTCAGCGCTGAGCGATTTTATACTTTATCAAGGTATGATAAAGTTTAAAGTTGGTTACTGAAGTATAAACAAATTATTCGGGTTAGGTTTCGATGAATAGAAAAAAATATGTTTTTGTTAAATGAGTTACGACTATCACCCAAAACTAACTTAAGTTAGTTTTTATAACCCAGGTGAATTACGAGTATTAAAAGAGACTAGGATCGAACTTACAATATTTTTCCAGATCTCTAAGCATTCACGAATCTTTGAATTACTTTCCAAAACGTAGTCAGGGGCACGTCCTATATATTCGGATCATAGCATCCAATTCACTATAACTTCAAACAAGACTTTATTTACAAAGCCTTAAGAGGCTTATCAAAAGCCTATATGAGCTAGCATACAGCGATAACGTCACTATAATCTGGCAATCCATATAGCAATCACGAAATAAATTATAAACCAACAAGTTAATGTTTCCGAGTGGAGCGATTTATCCGTTGAGCCAACAATACCGACTTACTTTATATACAGGGATGTAGTTAGGATAGTTTTTAATAGCTAAGAGAAGGAGAACCAGGACTAAACTAAAATTGGGAAAGATACATGATCCAGAAAAAAACCTAGTCGTTTTTATAATCTTTTTAGACTGGAAGATAAAGTTTGGACTAAGCTGAGAATCAAACTAGAATTTCCCAGTGTCGTGAGTATGAGCAACTACGAGTCGAAAGAGGCCTCTTTGAAGTGTTAGTTCATATTAGTAAGTCGCCAAGTCTAGTAATGGAGATTATAGAAATGCCCATGAAAACCTTTCACCACACTGGTTCGAATAAAGACAAGACAAGAAAAATGTCAACATGTTTTGCCCTGACTACGGCCCAAGTCGCCCAGGAACTGCAAAGCTTAATTAAACACACACACATTCTACAGAACGCAACGTCACAGTCTTGTTTCGTAGGAACTAAGATTTGCTACCAATACAATCGACTGAAGGCCTTTTTGGTAAATAAATAATTAACACGTTTGCAGGCTATACAGGTGGATTTTTGAGATGGGCCATGGAGGGCAGGTAACTTAACCGTTGTAACTACAGAAAAACGCTCTTAGAAGACCTTCCCTAACTTTTGAAAATATTTTGAACAGCATTCACAGATTTTGAAAAAAATTGTACAGTCAGTGACAAAAATGCCAAAAGTAAAAAAAAATGATGCCAATCGATTCAGTTTCATGTAAGAATCAAAATACTCTACGGGCCATCTAGAAAAGTCAGAAATCGTCTCGTCGTCAGAAACTTTTCCCAGTTAAGGTACCTGCCCTCCGTGGCCCATCTCAAAAATCCACCCTGTATAAACATAATACGTTGGCCTAGTGGGATAGGGCCTATATAGATTTTAGATTTAGAGATTAGATTCAGATTTGATGTATTCAGAATGTGTTTATGTCTAAATAGCTTCTGCACGCAGGCAATGCTGGGCAAGCTTATTTAATCTCAAACAATGTCTGTTTTTTTTTTTTTTTTTTTTTTATTATGTTGAATGGGTCATTGACCTCAGACTTACACAGGCAAGAGTGAGGTCTACGATGGAGCGAGCCTACCCAGAAGGTGCCTATTAACTCTCTTCTTAAAAACAATAGGGTCGTAGCTCAGCGGAAATACAGACGCTGGAAGCTGATTCAAAATTTTTGCAGTGCGCATAATAAAAGAACTTTCGAAGCGCTTAGTTCTAATAAGTGGAATATCAACCAGATGAGGATGATAATCAGCTGTGCGTCTGAAGTCCCTGTAAAAGAACGGTGAAGGTCTGTACCTGGGACATTGTGACATTGTGTCCCGTTAAAAGTTGGCAAATTTTGCTTCCTGAAGCTGTGAACAGGCCTAAGTATCATCTAACTATTCCTTAGTTTTTAACGCTTTGTTCAGAAAACCGATAGGCCTTTAAAGTATTTTGAAGTGTATGCACTCGTGTCTCGTGTTATCCAGCACTCTGTCGGATTTTATTCAAAAAACAAAATAAAAAGTTTTCCACCAAAACCACTCACCCGTCAATAATAAACTAATAGAATATTTAAACAGTCCGTCCGATATTCGACGCGAAAAACCAGACCGGTATCAGTGGAAAAGTAATATATCCAACAGATACATTTTAGTAATAACTGGAACGCTGTAAATGGGACTTTGACTCAATAAGGTCAGGGAGAAGAAGAAGAAGACGCTTTTACTCATTGATCAAGCTGTGAATTGCAATTCCTAACGCCTCAATAATTATGAATCATTTGACTATGTCTCAGTAAAAGGTTACGCAATTTATTTATTATAAATATTATAATACAACTTTACAAGGGAAGCAATATGTAGTTAGGACAATAATAAATAGCATATTTTATCACAGATCTTTTATAGTAAAAGAAACACAGCGTCAGGCATTTAAATGATTTTGATCAACCTACAGATTGAAAGATATGAAAATCCCACTAGAACAACACGGCGACACAGCCAGTTTGATAAACTACATAATCATAGCAAATGATCATCTGTATATGATCGGCCATTATACATATATGATGTGGTTGTCACAACCAGGCTCGCAACTGTTGTTGTTCTCGCAAATGTTTCCGGGGAAATGAATTCTGTTTAAATCGCACAGCTGATGCAATCAACCGAAATTAATTTGCATGTTTGTTTAAGCTTTTTATTGTTTTTGTGTTTTTCAAACATTCAATTTATCAAACTTACTTTGAATGAACCATTTGGGGTTGAGACCCTCGGTCCGTGGGGTTCTGGAGCCCTTCGGGTTATCAAAGTTCTTTCAGGGCGTCTGGTCAAAGCGACGCGTGATCCGAGAGCTGGCACAATTTGGCTCAAAGGATCAGCATTGCCATCCAGCGTGGTAATGCCGCCAGTGTTTTGGGCACGCTTCCGACTGACAGTGACCTGGATCAGTTGAGCTATCTATAGATCGTTTCTAACGATCCTTGGATAGCTTGACTAATCCTGTTGTATTTTGTAAATATATAGGGTGTAAAAAGACGTCTACCGAAGCCGAAAGGCTACCCCTTTCGGCTTCGGTACAGCATCCCAACACACAACTAAATCCAAAAGGATTTTCCGAAAAAATCATCATATCCGGAGAAAACAGCGTTTGAAGATTACTGTTTGCGTATACACTGGGCGCGTTTTTATACGTAGATTGCTGGATTTTGAGTTTTAATTGTTTTTTCTTTTATAAATGAAATGATTAGGTAGGTATGGTCTTATTATGTTGTACTAGTAGCAAAAAACTAGAATATAAAATAAAATGATTTTAGTTCAAAAGAGCTAAGTCAAAATTTTTTTTTCGATAAATATGTTCAGAATCATGGTCTGATTGCAATCCCTCAGTTTTCGGTAGCAGTCTTTTTACACCCTGTATGTACATATGTAGTAGCTTAGTTTCTGTAAATTAATATCTTTGAATGAATAAGGCAAAATGTGTATGTTCTTCTTCTTCTTCTTATTTAAGGATTTACTCCTTGTCGGCACAACTGATGAATCCCTCTCCATGTATCTCTTTCCAGGGCTGCTTTCTTGACCTCTTTATACGACATGACAGCTACCTTCTCCTTCACTTGGCTCATGTAGCTTATCCTCGGTCTTCCCCTTCCTCTTCTTCCTTCCACTTTCCCTTCTATAATGTTCTTAATGAAACTGTCATGTCGTATAAGATGGCCGACCATGTTATCCCTTCTGTTCTCGACAACTTGCAATAGCGATCTCTCTACGTTGACTCTACGCAGAACTTCCATATTGGTTATCTTCTCCGTCCAGCTGATTTTTTCCATGTATGTTATGATCGTAAAAAAATAAAAACCGTGGTTTCTACCTACCCGGCTTGAAAGAAAAAAATAAGGAAAATATTTCAATTTAAAGTCGAAATAAAGTCTTGATTTTGTACCTGTTATAGTATAAGGACATGATAATCTACTCTTACGTTTTATGAAACAGTAATTCATTACTTGTAACAAAATGTTTTCTCGTACTTTAAAAATAAAAAGGTCACTAACGTTCAAACATCGTAATTAGATCTACAATTACGCTACCTGACTGTTATAATAATGTACTAATTAGTGGATGTACAGTTACCCTATTTACCCTTTTTACCTTTTGCGGTAATTTACCCACCGGGGAATGTTAGCCGGAGGATTGTCATTCAAGTCACGTAGAGTTTTGCATTAAATTATTGCATTCCGGCAGAGAATATCTAGTATAACAACGCTTAGAATGGACACTCGTCGCCCCGCACTAACCGCCCTCTATGCGCCTTGAGTTCTTGATTGCGTTCTTACGAAGAGCGCGGCACAAAAGTAACATTAGTAGTATAATACTACTAATGTTACTTTTGTGCCGCGCACTTTACAAAACATTATGAAAACTACAATAATTGTAGTTTTCATAATGTTTTGTAAAGTGCCCGGGTGAGATTCCAGGTAACTCGAAAGTCTATCTGTGAAACTATAACGAATTTATACTTGAACAGGTGCTATTTTATTTTTTAGAAATTCAAGAATTTAGTTATGTTTATTTTACTCTAAAAGTTTTTAGTTTTATCTGCTTCTGAGATGCCTCGTTTGACAAGACTATTTTTATATGAGTTCTTGTTTTACTATCTGCCCAGATAAAATAATATTATCTAAGTATACCCATTCGTAAGGAATACTAACTTCGGCAAGATGTGGGCATGTCATCAGACGACCTCTGTGGTGCAGTGGGCGAAGGTCCGCCTGCGACGCAGAAGGTTGCGGGTTCGATCCCCGCCACGGGACAAATGTTTGTATGACCTACAGATATTTGTCTCGGGTCTGGGTGTTTCTATGTATAATATGTATGTATTTACAAACAAAAAAAAAGTATATAAGTAGTTTATCAGTCATCTAGTACCCATAACACAAGCTCAGCTTACTTTGGGGCTAGATGATGCTGTGTGAAAAAGTCCAGCATTATTTATTATTTATTTATTTATTTATTTATGTATCAAATATGTGTTTGGACATGCCTCTGACTTATACATCCTTAGATAAAAATCTGAGTGAATGTCTACCGCACCTTGGGGATTCAGTCGTGAACCTGTTTCAGTAAGTTTTTATATAACAAATAAAGTGAGTTAGATTGCGTACACGTTCGAGTATGCAACTATCGCTGAGTATCAAACAAGTAGGTAACTAGCAGCTTTAGATATGCTGCCACGAAATGTTGGAACAATATACCTCCACTTATAAGAAACTCTGGTTCCATTTGCTCTTTAAAAAAAAACTTTAAATATTTTTATTAAATTCTCAAAAAAACCGGTTGAATGAAGGCAGTCGTTCTGAAAATCGTTTTGTTAAATTTTTTTGTGTCTTTAATTTAAACTCTTTTAGTATGTACTTATTCAAACTTTAATTTACTTAGCTTTAATTCTGAATATTTATTTCTATTTACAGTAGATACTTCTTTCCTGTTTTTTATTTTCTTTTAGTTTTAATATAATTATCTTAGAACATTAAGTTGTGTATCGCATGTGCTGCTGCGCTGCACACGCTGCTGGCGTCACAAAAAACCAGCGCAATAGTCAGCCTTTGCTAACTATTGCAAAAATGCTGAGTGGCGACCATTTTTGTGTTGCATATTTATCTGGCTCTTTTTTAATTTCATAATGTCTAAGTATTTGTTGTGTGTGACGCAAAATAGAGCTCTTTTTATTTATTTATTTAATCTTATTTTATTCAAGTCCGTGCACCTCCCAAGTTTTAGACCTAAAATTGCCACCAGACACCACAATATAGTGTTTTTGTATAAACACATTTATACAACGTGAAATAGGAATTCATGATAACGAGGCTAGTGTCCATTCTATGCGCACTAATATCAGATATTCTCCAGTCCATGCGATACACTAGTGTAAAAATAGTGGAGCGTGTACACTGAAGACACAAAACTGCGCGCGCTAACGTTCAAATCAAATAAACTGCGTACTAAACTAAACCATGCATGTGCACATAGCACCAGTTTCACGAACTAGAGCTGTGACTGTAGTTTAGATAGTTATGCATTAAATATTCATGGCTAGAACTAACTCGAGTCTCTGGTTATATTCTGCACTCGTTCATAATTATAGTAACTACGCTTGTATTATAGAACAATTATAGTCAATATTATAAGCAAAACGTCTTGTATGGTATTTTTGTTTGCAATGCAAGGGATGAACCTGCACCTACGTGTCGAGGGAACGTTCCAGCGTGCCTCTAACTAAACTAATATACTAAGCATTTTCATGGTGCTTGAATACCTCAAGATCTGAAAAATGTATCTGTAAAAAAGATTTTTAGCTGAATAAAATAAAATACATAAATTTAATACACAAAATGACCTCAAATGCGGTAGATACCTCTCACTTCTTATAAACATTCCTAAGCAAACTATGAAAAAAAACTAAGAAGAGTTCGAATGAGTTTTAAGGAGAGTCAGATGCACATCCAAATATTTGGCACATGCCCATATTTTGCAGAAACATTCCATACGAGACAGGTTGAAAGTCCATTACCTCACCATTACACACTAAAACTGATGCTAACGAAGTGCAGGCTAGCGAAACTAAACGCAGCCTTTATGTTGGAAGCGAGCACTAAACGTTACAGGAGAACGCACAGTGAGGTCGCTATTACCAACCCTGTCGCACTGCGTTTCACTGACAATGTGAAATAGGCTTTATCACAGTGGTATATGATTAACCCTAGACCAAAAAGAGGCTTGGTGAAATCTGTTGGCGATGAAGATGTTTTATTTGTGTTGGTTTTTGGGATGTCTGACGGTTGATCCGAAGGTACCGAAGATTCAATTTTGACCATGCTGTCAATGGATTATTTGTCTAGAAAATGTTAAAAACGAAGATTACCACTGTTTCCCTAGGGCACGGTAGACTACAAAGATATCAAAGCGTACTAGAAACAGTTTCAGAGTGATAATTTTCAGTACTATCGCACTAAAAACAGTCGGTGGTCGAAGTGAGTATTAAGTCCTGGTAAAATATAATTTCAATACGCGAACTAAAAGCTGTTCGGTGGCAAAAAGGTACAGTGCGTTATGTATAGCGTTCATACCTACTAAAGCTACTATATGTAGTAGGTACGTTACAGTCATTAGTGATGTAGTGCGGCTCGCGCTGAAAATGTGCGCCGATAACGTTCGGAAGCGGATGTGTTGATAAGCGGAGCGGATTTCTACGAGCTCAGTTCGGATTTACGACATTTTTTGTATCATTTTACAATAGTGCTTGGTCGTAAAATATATCGTAAAGAATTCGTTTTATGATCGTTTTTGCTACCTTAGTAGGTACTGTACTGTTTATTTTTTCATGCGTTTATTTCTTTAATTTGCGGATTCACCGTCAGTTTTAATTAGTAAGCTGTAGTATTTTGAGCGTCATTTACCTACACAGTAACATTCTTGCCTCTTTCTCCGTTGAGTTTCAGTAGGCAAAAAGCAATAATGCTATTGTGGTGCAAGCTCCAGTACTATTTTTTATTCGATAGCGATAGCGATATGTTTTTATCGCTTCACTTATCACAAAGACCAAAGTTTAGATTGGATTTTCAGCGATATCTAAAACCGAGGCAATTAGGATAGTTTGCGAGCGCTCCATGCCAAATGATCTGTGAGTCCGACGCGAGTGCGTGCTGCCAACTTATCGCCTCTTGCCTAATTATGCTCGCCTGGTAGCTATGGAGCTTTTCCCACTCAAAGCTCCATAGGTACCGGCTTGTGCCTGATGTAGATACGTTTACAGGAACCACCAGGATACGTTTGCACTAACGACGTTTCTTTTACTTTATGGATTCGAATCTCGGACGAACAATGAACTTATTTGCTTTAAAATAATTGTATGCGGATCACGAGCTCTTAACGATAAAGGAAAACATTGAGGAAACCAATTTACATAGGCGATGATGGGTTTAGATCTTGTATGGAATCATAAATTTTGTAGATATTATGCCACATATGACTATTCTCTAAGGCCCATATTAATAAACGTGGTGTAAAGTTACACCGGGAGTAACTTAGGAGTACCTTACCATACAATTTTTGGAGTTTAAGCCGTAAGCGTAACTTTACACCCCTTTTATTAAATAAGGGCCTAAGACAATATTTAATGACGTAAGAATGTTAACCGCATCTGAAAGATATATACATGATTTTGTGCCGTGTATACGCCACGATGAAAATGCTCCTGTATTAAAGGCATGTGATTGAAACTATCCATTAAAATAATGTGGCGAGCCCACCTTTACGCTGCCTGCTGTAATAACATTAGGTGTTGCTTTATGCCCGTCGAATAAAAGAAAGATAACATTTATCCGACCTCCGATAACAAGCGCAATGTTATTGTAAAATTGCATTTAAATAGCCTCGCAAATGTAAACCTTATGCTCGTGCACTAAAGCTGATAATCCCTAATTTTTTGCACTATCTGACACGACTTCCAGAGAATAGAGGACTCCGGGGAAAAAGTCCTCGCTTTGAACATAATATTCTTGCATAACATTCTATGTTAGTAATAATATCTAGACATTATGGCTAAATGACATACGTAGTCTGACGTTATAGGATACTGCATTTGCTCTATAATTTACATTGGATTATTTCCTGAAGAATTTTCAACGTCATTATTTAGCAGCACCATCTAGTTTTCTACTAATATTCTAAATCTTCTACAGCTCTTCACGTTTCATTGTTCTATTTCTTCTTTTATACATAGCTTAAGCACAGGCTTAAGCTATGTATAAAAGAAGAAATAGATCTTTCATCATCGTCTACTGTACTATCTCTTATGCCTGTGCATAAGAGATAGTACAGTACGATGTTTATAGGGTTGTCACAGTACTCGTGTGCCGTGGGAACCCGGGGCAAGCATCGGAGTGGACAAATTGACCGGCCGGTTGATTAGAGTCCCCGACGCGCGGAGGTAATTAAGCGGGTCTGACCACCTGCCACTGACCTGTCTGCCGCTGCACTCGCAATTATATCGTGTTGACAGAATAATATTTCTAATACAACTGGACTTTTATATTATTTGTTGGCGGAGGATAGGGAATTCGAGACTGATGAGAGTTTGGAGGAAGCTGTTGCCAAGCAGTCTCCCGATAATTATTGCTGTTCAAAAGAACAAACCATGTGTATACTTACACTTAAAACTCGAGCTTTCTTCTATCTCTCTTCGTCTGTCTTTTCCTTTATCCATCGATCATTAGAATTTCATCAAAATACGAATCGTTCTATCTCAAACTTATAAATCACACAAAAAACCGAATTGAATTACAAAATTGCTAAATTAACACATAAAAACAAGTGTATGGTGTGTACTGTTAATAGACCCCATTCTCACCGATGGTACATTTTAAATGGGCAGCAGACCGCTGACCACGGCCATACACTCCTAATTGCAGCTGCTTAGCGGCCGATGCCGACCTCCACCATTTAGTTAATAGCCTGTTCCGATACAACCCCGTCAATTAACCTGCAATTTGTGTAATGCAGGTGGTGAATTGCAATTTGCATTGAGTGTGAGAGTGAGGGAGAATAAACCAGTGGTGACCAGTGATGACCTGTGGAGGAGTTTGAAGTTAAATTAAATTTTTGAACAATTTCAACTCTGTTAGTTTGTGGTTAGTTCACAATGATATGCTTTTTTTTCTTGTTTTTTCTTTCTTAACTAAACAAAATCTTGGACAACAAATTATGCATGAATGCTTCCCCCTCACTTGAGTTTAAGCGTCTAACAGGCATAATCAATTCGGTCTGACAGATATTGTTAGCGGAGGGATCATGCACGCAACTCGTCTTTAACCCAATTAGCCACACCCTAGGGAAGACGGGCGTGGCGTAAAGTATCGGATACGATGTACATCCATAAAATTTTTCATATTTATGATGGTTGTAAAAACGGAGAGTAAATTAGCTATTGCTAATAAGATTGAATTCTGGCGATAAACGATGTATTTCAGCGATAAATTGCAGAGATAAACAAAGCTGAAGCGGTTTTCTTACAAAAAATATTTCATAAATATAATTTTAAGTAATGTCGATAGTAGAAAAAAAAAAAAAAAAAAAAAATTGAGAATGCTGAGATTTCAGAATTCTGACTTAAACAAAATAACATCATTTTTGCAATTTTCATTATTCATATAAGTGGCACATTTCAAGTACCAGAAGATAAAAAGAAGAAAGAGTTTGGCCGTCCGCGTGTGCCTTACACCGGTGGTCACTCGAGTCGTATAGTCAGCTTAAAGCTGAAGCGCGGAAAGCCGTTTAGTTAATTTTTGATGAATTGGATAGGTGTAGTTGGTTCCGCTTAATAATGCAGCTGTGGAGCGCTGACATCCAGATTTATGTCCGGAGATGCTGAGGAGTTCGCTTTCCTGTTAAATACAATATAAGCTTTCCGCCTGGAAAGGCTGGCTCATGTTTAGACCATTTACTTAGTTCAAGATTTGTGTGACACTGGTGAAAGTTTTAGCTTGTTGTTTTTTCGTGATCATACCTTTGCAAATAAACATTATCATTGATTATAAGTTTCGGTTGTTTGTTTCAACATTATCTCTATATATAAAAATGAATCTCTATATTCCTTGGTCACGCCATCACGCGTGAACGGCTGAACCGATTTCACTATTTTTTTTTGTTGTGTTTGTTATTGTCAGGAGAAGTTTCTTATGACAGAAAAAATCTCTATCTCCAAGGCGTGAAATAAGGGTTGAAAGTTTGTATGGGGAGTTGGTAGTTCCAGTTAAAGGCAATAGATGGCGTTGTTGATTCTTGCAGATTTCAGTTCTATATAGATGTTTTCAAGTATATTATTTTGCTGACGAAGTAGCGGGTACCAGATAGTAACATATAAAAACGGACCGCATCAACGTGTCCTTGTCTATCTACAATGCGGAACTTATTTTATTATTTATAGTTCTTTTTATACTGTGCACCATATTGTTAGCCTCTATTATATCGGTAAATAAAACTGTTTTAAGCCCCAAAGATGTATTCCCTATACCACACGTGGGCATAATGGCGACATCTCGTGATAAACGCGGAAAACGTGAGCCGCTTCTAAAACAACGCCATGAATTTAAAGGTTTTAAAGCAAAAATAAATCTAAGCTGAGAGCTTGTGGGGCTATTCGGATTATGTCTCACTATTCTATTATTTCTTTGACGTTTAGATTAAGCACCCAATAGCAATATTCTTAGTGCGTATAGATGCTTTTATTTATTTATTTTTAGGTAAAAAAAATAGTTTTGTACTTTTTAACTGTTTTTGTCGCCACCTGTTAGTACCTACTGTTCGTTTTATGCTATACATAGTTCGTTGATATTTATTCGCGGAAACTTGTAATTGGCCTTCCTATAGTATGTAGCCTCCTGCTGCATACTATTTATAAGTTATACACTAAAATATTCATACCTAGCTGTAAGTTTTCCCAAAACTTGTAAAATAGAATAAAATAAAATTTAGTAAATTTCTGTGTCCGTCCATGCTGCAGATTTTCACAGGGCTTGAATTTAGCAGACGCTTAATTTGAAGTTTTCACAGAATATGAATATTGTCTTTTTAGTCATGACACTACAGGGTGTAAAAAGACGTCTACCGAAGCCGAAAGGGGTAGGTACAGCATCCCAAAATACAACCAAATCCAAAAGGGTTTTCCGAAAAAAACATTATATCCGGAGAAAACAGCGTTTGAAGATCACTGTTTGCGTATGTACTGGGCGCATTTTTATACGTAGATTGCTGGATTTTGAGTTTTAATTGTTTTTTCTTTTATAAATGAAACGATTAGGTAGGTATGGTCTTATTATGTTGTACTGGTAGCAAAAAACTAGAAAATAAAATAAAATGACGTAGCTAAGTCAAAATTTTTTTTGAGTTTTTTTTCGATAAATATGTTCAGAATCATGGTCTGATTGCAATCCCTCAGTTTTCGGTAGCAGTCTTTTTACACCCTGTATATAAAAATTTGACGTGCGTAAGCAAAGTGTATGTAAAACTAAGAAAGACAAATTCATTGTGAAGACAACATACACAATTACCCTTCTTAGTAGTACTTATAGATGTCTCGCTTAACTATGAAGCAAATCAGTACCTCTCACTATACTTTCACATCAACAGAGAAACTGAAGCAAAAGAGATAAGGAAAATATGCCTTAAGTTATGACAAGCGAAGCCCGGAATCGGAAAGCACATAATCCATCGAACAAACAAACAAATACGCGCCAATTGATTACTCCATAAGTTACGCAACTTAATACCCTAAATACCTCACCCAAAGTTTTTCTAACTACCCCCAAAATGATTAATGGTAGAGTAATGGGTGAAAATGATTGAAGGCTCAATAAGTGTACTTTTAATTTTATTTTATCATCATCACTAACACTACTAATTCTACACGATGGGAAAAATTTTAGTGCAGCTGCCATTTTGATTAGAAGTTTTTATTCTTAAATCGGTTTGGAATCGATTAGTAATTTAAAGATTTGATTTAGTAATTTAATTTTTTTGTAACTAAAAAAAGCAAATGTAAGTAATAGCTTAAGAAATGGTCAAGTACTTACTGATTAAAAATACTTTCAATGGACTCTTTAACTTAGTTTTTATCTGGACTTTAAATAATATTCCGATCTTGTTCCTCGTTATTTCTAAGCCTTTTTACACCTTGTATAAGGTTGCCAGCTCGCGGTACAAAAACAACGTCCCGGAGCAAAAAAAAGTAAAGCAAGAAGTTAATGCTTCGAACCGGCGGAATCCAACCTATTGACCCGCGTTCGCAACGGGAAATCTTCCAGGTTTTTATAAGAGTTTCTTAGGTTTGAGTTTAGTGAGTTGAAGCGTGGATTCGACTACACATTATACAGGGTAGGGCAATTGCTGCTGTCCTGTCTTTTGTAGATTTTTAGGTTAGGTACAGTTTAAAATCCTAGAGTTACCAACTAGTTTACTACAGTTATTTAACTATAAACATTTATGCGATCAAAAAAACAACACACAACAGATTACCATTTACATATAGCATAAGCTTTATTTTTCCCGTAAACCGAAAATATTTTCAGGTTTTTAAAACAAAATATATTCTGAAAACTTTTCATTAGAGTGCACATTCTGCAACTTATTAATTCCCCCCCTCTCTCTATGTTGGAGGGGAGAGAGGGGAGGGTTGTGTCACAGGTACACGTCTCTTCACGTGGCCCGTAATTAATCATACTCGTCCCGTGGGCCCACTGTCACACGGATTAATTCCTATGATTTATCCTATCCCCAAGCTAATCAAGTTTTTCCACTTAATTAAGAGACTTGGGGACAATTTATGGTATAAAAATGATATCTGATGTCCCATTTCACGTGTATTACTTTGATATTTTACTTTTTGAAATGAGATCGTGTGAGTCAGTTTTGAACTTTGGAAAATAAGTTTCGATGATTTGGCAAGGTACTTATAGGTAAAATCCTGCCTGAAAATTGAGTTCATTGTTGAAGTAAGAAATAGTGAATTCATTATTTTAATATTGTGTTCTCTGAGGTAAAATAACTCCTCTGTACTATGCATAGTTTAATAATAATTGTAGGCCTCATAACTTTGTTTAAATTTGACTAAATTCTAAGGACCATTTGCAAACTAAATTGATGTAACTCATAAATTACTAGATACATCAATCTGATTGTCAATAACATATTATTTGAATTTAAATTGTAATGATTTGCTTTTATGCAGAGCACTATAATTTGCACACTAATGAGCCAAATATAACAGGCGTGCTGTGAACTCATCAATTATTGATGAAAGTGATTGGACAAATGTTTTCACATCTAGATTGTTTAATTTTAGGTAACTAATTAATTTACTGGATTTACATACTTCTATGCACTTACGATAATCATCATTAGCTTCATTGCTTGCACTTTTGGTAATTTTTTTTGCAATCACGTCATATTTTTAACACTTATTAAAAATGCAAAAATTTTACAGTATATTGTGTGTACAGACATAATGTATTTTTGTTTTCACCCTGTATCCCAATGACACAAATAAGCTTACACAAGCGAAATTAAGGTGCAGCTATATCCTTGGCTTTATTAAATTACTCCGTAGTTCTCACCGTAAATTGTAGGTCACACATTGTGTAATTCTATGCGACATACTTCAGCCTATATAGTGCCACTGGCGTATCTTTACAGTTGACAACTATGAGTTTAAATACTCTTGTATCATTCGCGAATCAATCCTTCAAGAAAACAAGTCTCAATCCGTACAAGGGTTAACATTTTCTTTTGACAGTTTTATGGTCTCATTCTAAAAGAGGCATAGACGTACGGCGAACCTCATTTAAACATACGAGTAATATACCTACGTCATGAAAAACTTAGTTTTATTAACTTCCATCTGAACAGCTATGCTGGCAGCTCTATATGACGTGGAAGACATTCAGACGTGCTGTAATTAATGGCACGTCAGGGCGACATCGCTCATTGTGACGTCATCGTATTATTGTTACCATTTTAGACGAACAATTAAACAAGCTAAAGAGAAAGGCTTAAATCATATTATATTCTGTTGAGATAGACTACGAGATCATTAGTGAAGCAGTTCTAATAACATAACTCTTTTTAACACGAGTTTAATTAGCTTGGTATTTATTTGAGTTTCTATGTAACGTGTTTTTTTATCCTACTTGCTCCTTGATCTTGTGGTGATAGCAGTGTAACTGTACAAGTGTACATACACCACTTAAGTGGGTCAGCAAAGTTTCATCAAGCTGTTTGGTTAAACGGTTTTATTCCTCCTCTATTTTCCACAAATCAACTCAACATACCCTTCTCAACTCTCATCACTCCTCCCCGCATCAATACATCGTCTTCCACTCTACTCACTAATTTATACGGATACAAACTCATTAGTATTTCTATATTTTGCAAACAACACAAATTGCAGAAAACTAACCAATATTCCTGAACATAAACATCTATTACTTTTTTCTGTGCTAGTTGCTTGTATACAATTTGGTAAAGTGCTGTCTAACCTTTTGTCGGAGGAAGTCACGCTGTAATAAAACAGACGGAATGTTTTAATTATTTTTCGACTTGTTTTATTGCATCGAAACAGCTAATCAAGAGTCATTGAACTTTGGGGCCAGGAAACAAATCAAAAGGTTGAAACAATATTGCCACTTAAAACTAATTTATTTCCTTGTAAAAAGAGAGAAAGTTTGATAGTACCTGGATCACAGCTTTTCGTTTTTGGATGGCATTTCGTAAAATTACTGGTGAAGGAAAGCATCATGAGGTCACTAGTTAACATCATGGATGGCGATAACCATCCAACCTTATTATATGCAATGCTAACTTTTGCACAGCGTGGGCACTGGGCATAGTGGACATGTGCCAAATATGTGTTTAGATGTGACTCTGACCACTTAAACATCTTCCTGTGATATTGAAATATCTAAGAGACCTGAGTGACTGTGTTCTGCGTTCATGGAGTATATCAACATTAACATCATTACATTCTTAAGCTGCAGGTACGTAGTCAAATTCATCTTGTATCTTGTTTCCTACAAACGCAATTGTCAAACAAATGTAGCAAGATTTTGAACCGTGTACAGGAAGCCGTGATTTATTATGCAGCGAGCGCTGAGTGTGCCGGAATGAATCACCGCAATACGTAAGTTCCGAGCATGCCAAATTAAATACTTGCGAGGGGCGTTGCTACTTAGCCGCGTTATACTACTGCCACAAGAGTGTAGCAGAGCGTAAGCTGTATAAACAGGGGCCTTACTTTGAAGCGTTGTATCCGAAACTTCGATGAATAATCGGATGCTTCCTACTACGAGCTACATTGTGTTTGGTCGATAAGATCAACCTATAAACTCTGTCTTAACCTAGGACCAATTATTCCGAACCGAAAAATTGGTCCTTGAAGTCAGAAAACGTAGTAGGAAACCTCCGAATATTCATCGAAAGTTCGGATTCAACGCTTCAAAGTAAGGCCCCAGGTGTGTAGTAGCAGCTAGTGTGTAAAGGTAAGTCAAAGTGATCCCAGCGGTCCTACTGAATAAATGCTATTTGACTTTGACTTTTGACAAAAGAAATTAGTATCGGTTGCTTTTCTGAGAGTCTGTTCACACGCGTGATTGAGATCTGCCGAATTTAGCAGTAATCTTGATCAGTTGGGCTATAGAAGACCACAAATTTTCGCAAAATACAGTGTACTTACAATTACTGTATTGTGCGAAAATCTGTGGTCTTCGATAGTTCTACGGAGATAATGTTGTGAATTTAGAAAAATCTTGTATATAAGTACAAAATTTGTTTCAGTATTATAATGAAATAGGTAGTAAAGATACCCAGACATAGCTTATACCTTCATAAGTTTAGAAGCAGTATCTCAGAGCGGTGTACTCGTGTGCGCTCCCCTATTTAGCCGATTTATACGGGCCCGTTACAAATCTTTGGTAAGCCACAGTCGAAATACAGTTCACTTTGTACCGGATTTACGTTTATTAACCGAGTTTAAGATAGGGTTGGTAAACTAGGTCGGGAACAATGAAGTCAAAGCTATCGTCGACGCTATTTGTGCAGCAAACAGTGGACCCTCCTGGGGAATATCAGGTGGTATTGAAGAGTACTGAATGGAAATGTTTTACACAAAAATCTTTATTAAATTTATCCTAAAGCCATTGACCCGGACTCATTGCCACTAATTTGAGTGTTTTTCAAGATAACTTATAATTTCAAACCGGAACTGCATTCGTACGAGTATCAGATATTTGTACATCGCTACACTCAATGATTTAACACAAATAAAATCGTGCTTATAATACAAAAATACAAAATACAAAATATATTTATTAGGTTTCAAAACATATGCATTATTTTTGTGACATAATAATTAATTTTATAGGTTAAGGTGTTTTCCACTTACAATGTTTGTTGTTTAATGGAAATAAATGAATTGAATTGCAGCTTTTTTGTCCTGATTTTTGTAATTCCATTTAACTTTGTTACGTCTGCGGGCAGTCTCCGAATGAGCCAATAAACTAGAAAGAAAATAGAATGCCAAAAACAAAGACATAAGAAACAGGAAGTATAAAAAATTGATGTTGCGAAAATAATTGGAAAGGACCGTTAAAGTTTACCCGCAGCGGCCTTAATACATGTAATGCAACTTCTAAAATATCAGCAATCGATGGAACTTTTTTTGATACGAACTGCTTTAACAAAATTTTAAGACATATTTTTTGCTGGTATCGAATCTCTTAAGAGACTTGAAGTTTCAGAGATTGAACAAAATGAGAGTTGTCTAAGAAAAGAACCACTAAAGTCTTACAATTCAAAAGCACGTTTTAATAAAACCAACAAGGCCAATAAATCAAAGGCGAACAAACACTTCTCTCAGGTTACCTCCGAAAGTTCCACTTCTAAATTTTATTAAAACTTGGAATCGGTTTTGAGTTCATACTTAGTACTCGGCGTCGAGTGAAACACTCTCCGCAGTCATTGATTAGAAGCCACCTAAACTCAAAGTTTAACTTGAAATTAACAACTACAAGCTTCATTACCGTGTATTTTGTGAAGTTGAAGGAGAGCGCCGCTCCGAAGCTTTGATTGTTTTGCGATAAATCACGAGGAATTCCAAACGCTTAATTTTCCCAAAAGTTATTTTACCGAAATTATAATGAATACGACATCTGGTCGGTAGATACTAATTAAACACCGGTGCGGTTCCATCGAATTGAGGAAGTGTACTAAAAGATCTCAGCGAATATTGGAAGGAAGTCTGGTGAATATTGTCGAGGGTCGACGAAGTTGTCAAATCTGGATAGGAAGCCGGCGCGGGTTGTAAAAAGTAAGGCGACACTCCACTTCATGCAGGACAAGTTTACGAACACTCGGGTAAATGCCCTGATTCCGACACTCGCGGAGGAAATAACAAAAAACTTTTTGACTTATTGGCGCGTGAGCCCGGCGTAAACATGTTGGATGTTTTTTAGCCAACATTTAGGGCAACTAGTTTATAAGTTACGAGCGTTTACGTAATGAGATCACGTCAGGCGCGGTGCCTTTTCTAATACATTATGTATGCTTACAATGTTACGGGGATGTTCTGTTTGAGGCCTCTAGCATCAGTTTCTGACGTTGTTATGGAAAGTTTGTCGTAAATCTGAACAATACAATGCTTTTACAACTTTACGATAGTTTAGTTCTAGTAATAAAACTGTCTGCTGACGTGTAGGTATGATGCTGATGGTAGACCTCGGATTGCATTAATTACACATCTTGTGGTTTTGGGAAATACCCTATGAAGCTAGCTATGGAGGCCTTTTTTAAATAAATGATCTACTTTAATCCTATCTCTATTAAGTACAGTTAATTTTTCTTTCTTTTTTTGAATCTTTTCACCACACTTGTTTGAAAAAACAACTGACACGTCAAGAAAAGAGTTATCATATAAATCATCTAATAAAAGCTTCTTCTTCTTTTGTGTCAATGTACCTGCATCGATATTTAGATATGTGTTGAGTAGAACCCCGCCATCATCACTCCACCGTCCACTTAATAAAAACTAACCAGCAATCTAGCAAGTTGCGGACATTTCGCTAGTAAATACATTAGCTTGGAGCCGACGCGATCAAGCGAACTTGTTCTTGAGTTTCAGCCGATCCATTGTTCAGAGTTGCTGCTCTAAGAGGATTGCCGCCGAATCGGAGCACTACGATCCGCTTATCAATTATTTAAATCGTTGTAAGGAGAACTGAGGCTTTCACTGAGATTTGGAGTAGAGATGCAGTAATTGATATTGTATGACTGATGAGATAATTCGAGAAAATGAAAAGTCTTATCAAAATTTTCGATTCCGACGGGACTCGAACCCGCGACGATCAGACGATTCCTCCTGATCGTCGTGGGTTCGAATCGCGTCGGAATCGAAAATTTTGATAATACTTTTCATTTTCTCAATGAAATACCTAAGTTACACTATAAAAACTAAAATTGAGATAATTCGATTACTAACACCATGAATTTAGTTACTTTATTGACTTGGTCAACGTAACTATCTCTATAGCTATTAGTAAACTTCAAATCCGACACTACATATGACATGACAAGAAGAAGACTGACAGAGTACCTTCATGATAATAAGTGGACTGGTGACCTTTAGTGGTATTATCAACTTAGAGCTTCCGTGCTTCGGGGAGCACGTTAATTTGTCAGTCCTGAACCATGACGGAGGCCTTCAACTCCGGCCTAAAAACTCGAACATACGAACTTACTTACCGTAAACCATGTTCTCTTCACGAAATAACGTACTAACATCCATAAAACAATTGTCGAAACAGCGTCTATCCCTGAAACAGCCATTTAAAAAATCTGAAACGAGCGCGTCTCAAAGTAATCGTGTAATCGGCGAAGATAATGACGATCCTCGTCTCAGGACAAACAGGCTCGTGATAAACACTCGTCCTTAGGAACAATGGCTGTCAGGAGCAGGCCGGCTTTGTGCGATGTCTTGTGTAATTCCGTATGAAATCATTTCGGTCCGTTTCTGATCTCGTCAGTATGGGCTTTATGTGGCATGGGTTTTTTGATGGGTTAAATGAATTATTCATTTTCGTTGTGCGCTGTGTTGTGTTATCAGTTTCATTTAATATGATTTCGTTGTACTTGTGAACGTAGCTAAAGAGATTTTTTTGTTTTTGTGACTTACGAAGTTGTGTTTTATGAAAAGTGATCGCGAAATTGAAGAACGACTGTAGCTTGGTCAAAAGGAAACCTAAAAACTAAGACTATCCATTGCCAAGGTCAGAATTTTACACATTTACGTTTAAACAACTGGTCATTCGTCCCAATATGGAACAAAGGAGCCAATTAATTACCCTAATTCCTAATGAAAACCGGCGATCTTCTATAAGGCAAACCGGCGTAACAATTGGCCGTCATCAATCATTGCAGCATTACCGCTAGGGGGCGCTGGGAGCCCATAACTCAGGGGCAGAAGAGATACCACTTCTCTCATTTTAAACATTCACTCACTATTGATTTATAAATAATGCTGGACATTTTTCACACAGCATCATCTAGCCCCAAACTAAGCAAAGCTTGTACTATGGGAACCAGATAACTGATAGAATACTTATACACTTTTTGTTTGTAAATACATACATATTATACATAGAAACACCCAGACCAGAGACAAATATCTGTAGGTCATACAAACATTTGTCCCGCGGCGGGGATCGAAACCGCAACTATCTGCGTCGCAGGCGGACCTTCGCCCACTGCGCCACAGAGGTCGTCAAATAAATACCAACGAACTGCTATTTTAGAAAAGCACTCTAATTCGTTCAAAAGCCTAAATAAGAAAGTAAATTAGTCTAGGCTAGTGACAAACTCTGGTGACGGATTTTTTTGGCCGCTATAAGGTCTCAACTATTTTACGTGCCCTCCGAAGCACGAAAGCGCTTTTGATAATGCTACTCGAGGTCACCTATCCACGTTGAAACTGCTCAGAACGATCAGCACTTCATCGATATAAATAAAAGACCGAATGAGTAAACTACTGAGCGCTTCGTTACCACTATTATGGTAAGAACTGAACAAAATTTCTTAAAACCGGTAATTTACTCGTAGTCCTTCGTCGGTTGTTAATCTAAACCTAATTAGCAAAGTGTTAAAGCTTGTTTCCCATTGAAGCTGGCCCGGAGTGACGGCAAGCCTGGCTCGAGACAGAAAGCCAATCATTTAACTCCTGGCGTGGAAACTAAAGCTGCATCAGGGGATCCGTGATTCATGGAAAACCATCTTCGGAGAATTGAGTGGTTATTCGCTGGTAGCTAGCTATTTGTATCAAAATGTTCCTACTTTATTTAGAATGATTACTCTGGTGTCGCTTTTCGAAGTTTTTTCTCACGAGATTTAGGCTGTTTCTTGTATTTATTTAATGCACATACAGAATGGAGAACCCGGAGCATGGTAGACATTTTCGGATCTTTTATGTATTCCAATTATTCCAAATAATTTTGAGATATTTAAGAGGGAAGTCGGATATCACCACTAATGCACGCCCGGATTTCAAACCCACGAACCTTTGGATGTAAAGTCGAAGTTATATGACATTATTATTACTACTTCGGACGTATCTCTCTACTAAACACAACATTATTTCGTAAATTATCCAATATGGCATACCTTCGTGTTTAAAGTAACTTTTAAATAACCTTATGATACTTCAGGATATCCGACTTCTAGCATCACATCACTCTCTCAGCTAATAAAGTCGAAATAGCTCTCGAAAGCTCCAACAATGTCGTGCAGATAGTGTCGACCATCGCAACTCGATACGAGCTATAAACCCGCTTACACCCTGACACTATACTTTATGCATCTTCCTGTACTATTATCACTCGCACACAGGGCAGATGCAAAGAGTTTTTCGTTATTTAATCTGTGTTTCACTTACTAAAGTCTCCTCCAATTGCTTTCTGTCTTGATTCCCCGTCGGGATCTCACCTTGTTGTAAAGCATAACGGCACGGCACACAAGACCATAGAATACGATTAGTGACCTAGAATTTCGATGCAATATGGCATCAAGCGGTTTTAAAACGAAGTTCCTTTTCGGACGGTATCGAGGATGGAGGCTAGAAAAAAAAAGCGTTCCATTTTAGCGTCACGACACATACATAAGTCAAAACGTCACAGTGCGAAGTGCGCAGACGCGAAACAGTTCATAGATTATTGCATTGTTAGTACGGAAGAGCGTTTCTAGGATTTTAGTATTTGACAATAATTTATTTGACAAATGCCAAATGTCAAAGTTGAAATTTCGTTCCAACCGAGTGTTCCACGGAGGATCCACGACACTCACGTACTTTTTTGTTTCAGAAGATTTGAAATCTTAACACAATATGTACCTTCTCGTAATAGTAAACCTAGCGTGCCTCTCGTGTCGACAGCATGTGTCTCGTGTCTACGTAATCTGTATGTCCGAGTGATGTCACTGTCTCTGTCACATTGATGGATATGGCATTTTAACTATTACTATTCTAATCAAAGTGAATTAGCCAATAGCAATCATAAGTAGGTACCTAAGTGTTAGTTAAAACTTTTGCTTTCCTATGAAATAATATGAAACCATTGAAATAATAATTTCACTCTAACATATCAACAAACAACTCTATAACTTCGACAATGTGATTTACGATCTGCACCGAGATTATTGCGACGACTAGTGTGTCACTGTGCATTGTCTTGTTTTCATGACTGAACTCTGCTTAACAGTGCCAAATGCAAGTGCTAAAATCTTTATCTCTTAATATCAATTTAGAGCAGTAAGTTATAAAAGTAACGATGGTTTTTAACACTCTTTTTAGTTTATGTAACGTTTCATTAATCGAAAGGTGTTAAACTGAATTGATTACGCAACAACGTGTTGTTTTAGGAAGGTGATAAAACGAGTGAGAGATAAATAGGAGTGTCCGTTTTATCGGCGGCTGCGTCCACTAAATATCGGTCCGGTAATGCGCCAGTGAGCTCGTTTCTCGTTATTCCGAAGGTACTTTTCTGTCAATTCCTGTGCGCTATCTTTAACTCATCGCTTTTCTCGGAGCTGCCTCGCTTTTCTAGAAGATCTTCACTCAAGAACTCGTTTACTCGGTTTTTTTGATCGATCACTTCTCAAAACTGCACCTAATTGAAATGCCACCTCCACGTTTCGCCGTTCGGCAATTTTGCTTCGCGCAAAGTACTGTTACTTTAATTTCCGTTCTTTGTAGTCAATTTGAGTCGCTCTCTTTGATGTTGCCTGCATGCCCTCCTGTTATAAAAAAAATACTTACACTCAAGTTACTCTTGACTAAGAGTATGATCATTTTAATTAGGAAATAAATTGAATTTAGAACACAATGCGGCTTTTTACATAAACGTTAAACCTTAGTTGAACCGCATGTTGACACATGTCAAAACAAAACTGTTATCACAAAAAAGTGTTCTATTTACGAGTACTTAAAGATCGTTTTTGTAGGGACAGTTTTTTAGTTAGTCTTAGTCTAAACTCGGTTCATTTTCTTGTAATAAGACAATTTCTTTGAGATAGTATTGTTTTCTTTAATGTTAAGACAAATAAGAACTCTTGTATTATTTTAATAGTTTAATAAAACTCGGAAACTTCACTATTTCAGAGAAATTTGTTTGCTAGCAAAACTGACTAAATGTAATTCAACCTTTTCGCATGGAAAAACATTCATCCGAGTAATATTTTGATAGGGAAATTTGGATTTTGGCGTTTGCTATTTGTGAAACGCCCTCCAGAAATCAAGGCTTTACTCAAACATTGAATATTTGCTTAGTGTTACAGGACCAACAGTTCTAGTACAATTATATTATGAAGAGTAACTTTGTGTTGATGCTCCTTAACTCGGGACGGCACAGTAGTAGTGTTGAGCACGCTTCAATTGGTCTTCTTAGGTAACTCAAACACGGTACCTGACTCAAAACTCTGATTACATCAAAATAGATAATTATATTATGGACCCAATTTTCTTATACTCGTAGAATAGGTATATTAAATAGATGGTCAAATAGATCTGCGAATTTGTACCACGCCCACAGCCGTGATCCCGTTCATATATTTTTATTTTGTTAGTGGTCAAATTTTACGAGTTACTTAAAGATTTTGGTGACTAAGCGCATCATAATTGTTGTGTTCCATCTAGTTTCAATACAGTTTTTCAAATTCTGTGACCCAACCAACCGTCGGCAGGAAAAAGGTATAGAAACAAAACACAGTGAAATTACGAGCATCATAAGTGCTCGCATAATAAAACGGAACAACCATACGCAAAAAATAATGGGCCAAAGTAGTTGTAAGTTCTCCAGCGCTCCGCCCCAGGGACCAACGAGTAAGCTTTAGCTTACTCACCCGGTTTTGCATGTGGCATACATATTAAATAAGTGTTTGATATCTCACACAGCATACTCCGATCTCAAGAGCTATATTTCAAATAAATTCAAAAATAATACATTAATCATCCATTTTTGAAGTTTTGAAATTTGCTCCACAGGAGGTCGAAGGTATAAATATAAAAGTATGAACCTAATCTCAATTTCTTTTGAACGTTCATCATCATCTCAGCCTGGTAACACCCACTGCTGGGTATAGGCCTCCCTTCTTTTATGCCAGTCTCCTCTATCCTGCGCCTCTCGCGTCCAAACATTTCCTACGATGAACGTTACATAACCTCAATTACTTCATTATATTTCTCTAATCTCATACTACGAGTAGTTACTATGGGTATTATATTTTTAGTGGTAGATAAAGCATCGAATTGGTGTCGCAAAATATAATGGGTCAAAGTTGTTGTAACTTCCCCACTCAAAGTGCGGTTGGGCTCAGCCCATTCAGTTCACTCATAAATTAGTTTTTCGCGTAAAACTATTACGATTCAGATAATGGTTTTGGTGACTAAAAAGTTAAATTGAGATAGTGATGTCTTCGTGGTTTTTGGTTTGCTTTTTTATGTAAGTAGTTTAAGTAAAGTTTAAATAAATAAAATAATCTGTCTTGAGTAAGTCGTGCTAATATAATCTGCTTGTTCTGATTATTTATGTAGGTAAAGCGTGCTTATTTGAGCTTTATTTGCGGAGGCAAACCTTCAAATCCTAAAAGATCTAGAAATATATCTGTCTTATTTTTATAAATAGTTGGATATTTCTTACATATTTTAGGATTTGAAGGAGCTTCTGAAACAACAATAATTAATTAAATTCAAACAAACTGTTCGTAAAACTTACTTACCGAAGTATCTGTTTTATTATTTCTACATCAAACATTTTTTGTTGTAAAATATTTAAACATAATAATAAACTTTTGAATTTTACTCTTGTTCATCCAAAAGTAAAATTCTAAAGTTTATCTGCAACGTTGTTTTATCAAATATATAATAATACTTACTGATATTATACAGATACCTGTCACCAAATATTATTACCTACAGATATAATTTATTACAAGCCCGACTCAATAGCCCGACAAAATGGTTTAAAATGTCTATACAATGTTTGAAATGTTACCCTTACAATGAATATTGTTTAAAACAATAATTTAATTCCCACTACGATAGCCAGTTGTATTGTCCAGTATTTCAAAGTTCCCAACATTGCTTAAATCCAGTATAATCCCACCACTCCTTTCCCAAACGACAGTTTTGTACAACGGCCATTGTACCCGCACCATACATCGCTGGCTCGCTTCCCACACTCATATACATGTATCCAGTGCGCGCGGAAATGGACTTTGTTCTAACTTTATTAGTCGGAAGTTAGTTTTAATGGAGGCCGGTACACTTGTCGTTTAGCGAACTTATACAACACGGCTATGTTTGCTTGTACTCGATTATAAACCTTAGCCCATAGGGATAGAGTTGAGAATTGAACTGAATCTGATTAGATTGTTGGGAAGAATTATGTCTCTGAAGTTCCCCAGTTTACCTTTAAGATGTAAATTGTGTTAATAGCAATTATTGTGCCTAAACAGGCTTCTTAGGATGTCGTAAGAGCAACCGTTTTGTAATCAAGTGGTGTTGCTGAGTAAGCGGCTCCGAGCGTGAGGCAACACAACAAGGCTCTCAGTCAATTTCAACTTATTTACATTGTTGAAAGAGTCGGTTCCCGAACAAAATAAGCAAGGCTGTAAAATATGTAAACGTAGCAATTTTTTACATTGAGTTTCCATTTGTATTTTTCGCCAAAATAGTTCCTAAGTATGTCAAGATGACCCCTTTGAGTCAATCTGCAATCTCTCGCCGCAGATAACAACCTGTCGATCGTTCCGGGGATCGCCCGCTGTTCGTTTATTGCGCACTGACCCAGTTACACTTGACATGTGTTCGAACCAAAGTCTTTGTACATTATTATATCTTACTATAGGTACAATGAAGTTTGGGGGGGATGCTTGTTACTCCTGAAACGGCTGAATGGATTTGAATGAAGTTTGTTATGAGGAGCTTATAGCTACGAGAATAGAAAGGAGTAGGTATACATTATAACGTACTGTGTGATCGAAGGATGCACCTCTAAGAGGCACTTACCTACGTGTACTAGTTAAGTACTTTTAGTAGAAAATTCTAAGATAATATTAGAATCAGAATTAATTTGCCAGTCTATTTGCTTATCGATCTATGATTAATCAATGATGGTTATTGAAAATAACTTATTACGTGTTTGAGATAAACTTTGTGGCTATCATTAATAAACACGAACTAGGGTGGTATTAGCGCTAATCCAAAGCATAAGGCTGTAGTAGGTCAATTCAGTATTAATAAACAAAGACCAAGGAGGAACTAAGCTAATTCGACTCTACTCTCGGAGTAAGAGTTACTCCTAGGCGCCACCTAGTATCGAGATGGAGTAGGCAGACGTATCATGTATTTTGTCATTTTTACGTCACAAAAAAAAGTTTTGCACATAGGATGGATTATGTTGATGATTTGAGGAAGAATTGAATGAGGATGGATACCAGTTTCAAAAATGTGGCGAGTGAAAATTTACAAGAATCTATTGGACGATCTCGAAAAACTGAACTTAAAATCCAAGTAACGCTGCATAGGTATAGATTTTGTGGTGAAAAACCATTCGGATTAGCAAGAAACAATAAAACAGTTAAAATGACTAAATACTTTTTTATGATTAAAAATTTTTTGGTCAACAAAGAACACCAAAAAGTTTTAGAAGAATAAAACCTCTTTGAATAAAACAGATTGTCAAATACAAATTATTGTCTATCTTTGTCATTCATTATATGAATGACAGAGATAGACAATACTTTGAATGATAATATCATTCGTTCATTCACTCTTTTTCTACTAATCCCGATGTAAGAAATGTATTACTCATTCGAGACTACTACCAGTTTAATAACATCAAAATATTCAAGTTGCTCCTTCGTTACTAAAGAAGTAACAAGTCTGAGATTCTCGTATTAAGCTAGAATTAGGGTAATCTAATTAATAAGGCCGTGTAAGTGTATTGAAAATGACAGGTCTGTGTTTCAATTCCATTAAAAGCAAAACATTCAATAATTACCTCATAAATCATAATTTCATTCACAAAATTCATTTCGATTGTTTAATTCCCAAGCGCGCCGCAGTTCGAAAACTAATATGATTATAATTTCGTCCATCAATCCAGTAAATAAAACGTTAAATGAAAACTGATTGTGTTCTACGAATTTGTAAATGCGCTCAGATATAACCAGAGTACCAACTACTTATTCTACGCGAGGCCTGCAAGCTCTAACTAGCCATTAGGGAGTTTCATTGGTGACGCTTTCTGTACCATATTAACTAAGCCGCGGGCCTATGCTTTGAATGTGCAACTAGCTGATTTTCATTCAAAATAAATATTAATTAGAACAGTTAAGAAACTTAAAATGACAAGGGTGTAATGAACAGTGCGCCGGTCCAGTTGCTAAATCCAGAAAACTGCTGAATCCAAGTCTCTGGAATTCTGGTAGCTCCGTGAGTTTCGTGACAAACGCCAAATGATTCTATTTCCAGGAAAAGTGAATTTCCTCTGCATTTTCCTGTCCTCGGGAAATCGTATTGTAAGCTCTACACGAGTCGAGTGCCGACTGTCGAACTCGACCTTATTTTGGTTCTTATTTATGAAACGCATCCATGCTTTTCAATATGATGAAGTTTTAGCAAAAACAATAGATAAAAATCTGGAAACAGATTTGTACTCGAAATCATCATTTCTAATGCAACTTAAAAAAATATAATTAAGTAGATGCACATAAAACGAACACGATTGATTATTTGATTCAGTTGTTACCTTCGAAGCTTTGAGTATTTACTTTGATTCAAAGTGATTCCAGCTGACATGCCACAGTTGCAGTAACATTTAAAAATAAGTTAAACATCATATTTGCTATGAACTGCAGAAGAATTATTTTGTTTTTTCAACTGAAAACATTTATTGATGTTTCAGTAACCACAAACTTTGCAACACGGACAACCAATTAAGTATTTTTGGGTCTATGTAAACATTGTTTCATGAAAATACCGTCATTATTTACTCGCAGAGCCTATAAACTTATTTTGACGAGCCTCTCTTCATTCGTTTGGCTCCCGCTGGAGCTTTACTATTTACTTTAAGAAAGATAGATCACCTTTAAGAAAGTTAGGCCCCTAAGAAACCGAGTATGTTACATAGGTATTTTAACCTCCTATTGATCTTGTACAATAAATGTTTTTGACTTTGACTAAAAGAAGCTTAGAAGTCTGTTATGATTATGAATCTCAGGGAATATAATTCACTAATGAAGTGATGTTAAAAGAAGAGAACGAAAGAAAGTAACATACTTTATTTATTACGATGTCGATCACGTCTTTATTTCTGAATTATGGCGGATGTTCATTGTTCAGGTTTCCTCAGTTTTTTCTATCGTTTGAAAACATGTTTTTTTTTTTTTGTATTTTCACTCCCATTCCCAAATCCACAAAGCATAAGTTTCCTTTGATATGACACACAGCTTCGACTTTTAATTGGCTATGGATGCTCATCGGAAAGTTTCAACGTATACGAGTTCGCTGTTCTTTCAGCCAAAATGGAATAATTCTGCATTTACAAGCGAACCGATGGATGACAAAAACCCGAAATATTGGAGCCCGGGGCGTGTCACGGAGACCCTGCTCATTCAATTCGTTACAATACACATTGGAGTTGGTAGAATTAAACAGCTAGACTATGGATATCAGTTATACCTACTCGTAATAATACTTTTTGGAATTTTCTTATCTCCTTTAACATATTTTCTTTTTGCTCGTATCCCTTGTGCGTGCATATTCATCAGTAAAGTTTTTATTTGGTTAAAACCTCATGTAAAAATGAAACTGATGCTTTGGGCTGACATTAAAGGAAATTTTTGCCTAGAAGTATCCAATAGGATGGCACTTCGTGATTTAAAATCAAAGTTTAAAATTCAAATCATATTTTAATTAATGTAAACAAATTCTTAGCTATTTTTTTCTCGATCAATCGAAATGTTTGATGAATTCAATGCGCAATGCCTATTTTGAAGTGAGTGAACTAGCTGCTCCCTCAGCTCTGAAACGAAGGGTGAGCTTACATAATGAGAGGAGACCGACAGGTTGTGTATACACCTTTATGAAATGGACACTTTCAATTACGCTGTGGCTGTTTGTGTCGAATTGAAGGCACTACGCCGAGCTGATGTTAGGGATGTTTGTTTTGCTGATTACTATCATTGCTCGAAGCCTTTGTTTTGTGACGTAAGTACGCTACTAGAACGCAAAGTCTAAAAAGTAATCCGAGTGGACTGTCCATTATGTATTCGCATAGTAAAAACCGAGCTTTAATTTCATTAGGTTCTAACGCACGAAATGCTTCTGATTTTTTTTGATTGGACTGGATTTGACTCGGTTAATAAAAGTAAGATTAAGGCTATAGCATAAAGTACCTACTCATATTTAAGCCGAAGGTTTTTGAGCCCTCGCGTCTAAACACAAGTGAAAACTTAGTTAGAGCAAGGAGTCACTATTACTTTGTAAGGTTTAATACAAGTATGTTTACTTTTGTAAGCTAAGATACTTTTACAGTTAAACAAAACCACTTTGTAAACCTTTTTTGTGAATAAATACTTTTTTATTTTATTATTTATTTATTATTATTTTTATGCTCTGTGATCGTATTTCGTAGTGAGCTCGCGATGATTCGGAAACACCAGCAACCGGTGCTAACAGAACCTACAGCTATATTTCAAAAGTTGAAAAAGTATTCCCGCCATCAGAAGTTAATCAAAGCGAAAGTTAGATCGGAATGTGAAAATACAAATTGCGAGTTTGTGTTTTTGTAAGTAATTGGTTGGAATGCTTCGGATACTTGCGCGGGATCGGGCAAATGTTTCCCGTCGCTGGGACGGGAGTCGATGGAATTATTATCAATTTTTTCGTCATTCTGTCTGTTACTAGACAAATCCTACACATTCCTGGCTATATAAAATATGGGCGTGTGCCAAATATGTATTTGAACATGCCTCTGATTACTATTTAGGATATCTTCAAAGAATTTAAGAGACTTGATCGGAGGGAATGTCAACCATTATATCTCAGATGAACAAGCACTTTAAGATTTATAATTTTTAAAGTTTATCAAAGGTTTGTCCATTACAGGCTGAGCTCAGGCCACACATCAACCTCACACGATAAAAAAGAATAAACAAAAGCCACGTCCTCTGAGTAATGAAACTTGTAGAGTATTCTGGAAAGGATCGCCACGGCGAAGCATAAATCATCACTAAAGACTCTGGTCGTAAATATCCAGTGCCTACAGCCGGCCTCCGATAGAATACCTACCAAACGTGCCGATACGAGGCTCAACCATTGAGAAATGTGCCCTTAATGTACCTACTCTTTATGTGATAGAAATGGAGATTTGTTGATTTCATCTCTGGTAGAATAGAGTAAGATGAAATTTGAGTTTAGGAAAAGCATCTTTTCTACAACGCGATAAAACTTAATAATCGTTTAAACTCAATAAAATTGTCATTTGAATCTCAAGGTCATGATTTGAAGGCTTTTGACAACTTTTTACCTTTGTCCCTAGAGCGTAAAGTTGTATGACCTGTGTTCGTGGCGTGGTTTAACCTATCCATACTTCCATACTAATATTATAAATGTGAAAGTAACTCTGTCTGTCTGTCTGTCTACCTGTCTGTCTGTTTGTTACGCTTTCATGGTATTGGTCGCGAAGGAACAGGAGTAGAATCACCTAGTTTTAAGACGTTTCAAAGTGATCCCAGCGGTCCTACTGAATAAATGCTTTTTGACTTTGACTTTGACTTTCACGCCCAAACAGCTGAACAGATTAAGCTGAAATTTGGCATAGTTAAAGGTTATATCCCATGGAAGGACATAGGCTATTTTTTTCCCGAAAAAATGAAAAAATCCCGAGGGACCGCGGGTCACACCGCGGAAGCGCAGCTAGTTTCGCATAAATAAATACTTTATTTTTAATTGGGCTTACTTGCTAGTTAATAAATAAGCAAAAAATAACAGGAAATAATATCAGCTCTCATTTTTTTCTCTTAATTATAAACTTATTTGAAACCAGAGTTAGTATAAGTACGTAAATTCTACATTACTTGGTTATAATACGAGATCTTTAATAACCTCACTTTATTATATTTCTTTCAGCATAAAATTTAACACGTACACTTTTATTTGTAACTTAATCAAAAATATATTACGTATCAAATACCTAAGTGTGTTTGTTTTTTTTTTTTTGAAATGAAATAGGTGTATAAACCGTCTGAAAGAGGCAACAAGCATTGCACTAAAACGATTGTATCAAACACTCGTAAAAGAACAACAAAATTCACACAAATAAAATGTAACTTTGAACTAAACAACTTACAAACTTTGCTCATACGTTCATGACAAATATTTGGAATTTTCCCCGTTTTATCTTGAACGGAGCATATCGAAGTCGACTTCAGCTCTTTTACATCCAATTTACTTGACTTATATACAATTCAACCGACTTTAAATACGATTTGTTCGAATACTTCAAATATGGGATATTTTGTAATCTGGTTTCAGTAAAAATTGTATTTGATTTATTAGAGCGGTTCAATTCTTTTTTATACTGAAAATGCCTAAAGCCTGTAAGCCTGTAAGCAGATATGTAAGTATTTCAACTAATCTGTTAGTTAGTAATTAAAAGTTTCAAATGTGATAAGTGTTTATAAAATTTGATGAAAAAGCTTAAGTTTTGGTATTATTCTTTTACTATTTAAGTCTTCTTTTTGTGTCATGTGTTCTTCTTAACGAGTGTGGTACAAGTATTTCAATTTTAAGCGCGCCTCAAAGACGCTCTTTAATATTAGGTTAGGTTAGTTAACTCATAAAAAATTGTTACTTTTACTTGATCAAGACTAGAAATGAGCTGACCTGATAAAACTCCAGCAGAAAATTGAGTGCATAAATCAAAAACTTAAGCCAGAACGACACAATTGAAGATCTTTAATTAAAACGTCACAACTATCGGATTTTTCCCGCAGCGCAGTATATCATGTGCGGTCATCTGAGATGCGCTGCGCCGTAAATCGCGGCTGGACGGTGGACCTGAGGTATGGCTCCTTTGTTCCTATTGCACCAGCCACTGGAGCGACGATAATTCTGTCAAAATTCTATGAGGAATGAGCTTTTTTAAAATAAATCAACATTTTTTGAAATTCACAGAAATTACTTTAAAGTTAAGTTGAGCCAAAATTTTATATTAGGTCAATAAATAATATTTTAAGTACTTATTTTGTAATTTTGTTGTTGTGATGTTGTAATTAAATGTTTGTAATTAATTCAATTTCAATGTTTTGTAATAAAATTCATGTAATCTTATTTTATTGTACGGAATGACATTATTATTACTGCACCTGGTCTACCGAATATTATTTATTTTTTGTGTTTTAAATGTTTAAATTTTTGCATGAAGGTCACTGCACCACGGAGTATGAAGAACTTTTATTTTAATTAAGAACTTTATTGTACCATGCTTCACGCAAATAAATGAATTATATTCTTCTATTCTTGGCTTGTTGTAAAAAATACCATAAGCTTATTTTAGTGTTAGTCTAGGTCTAGGTCCTGACTGCAATGGACTTAACTGAAGATCTGTTCGATGTCTTCATTTACTATGAGATAAACTAGTTACGAAGTTGCATATACTCGTAGTGAATATTTTTGGAACGAAGTTCCTTTTCGGATGGTATCGGATGTGGGCTAGACAAAAAAAGCGTTAGATTTTTGCGGCACGTCACCATGTATATGACAAATCGTCACAGTGCAAAGTGCGCAGTCGCAAAACAGTCCATAGATTGTTACATTGAAAGAGCGTTTCTACGATTAGTATAAATATTTATTGACAATAATTTATTTGACTAATGCCAAATGTCAAAGTTGAAACTTCGTTCCAATCGAGTGTTCCACTACACTCACGTACTATTTTCTTAATGTTTTTTAGGCATGACAGAGACCACACATCTAATTAAAACGCATAAGTAATACAGCATCAACCTGTTGATAAACAATTTATATGCACACATGTAGGAGGAAATATAGATTTAAACCCAATCATCTTGAGCATGAGGGAAACAAGTAAAAATTGGCAATTCCGCGCGGTTATTTGCATCAAAGAATATTCGCAAATTGTATTTCCTCCGAAGCAGCTTCCTGAATTTTGTTTCCTGAAATCAATAGGAAGTGGCCCTCGCAGGCTCGGTAAGCAATTCGCCATTATCTCACTTTATAAAAACGTCAAACAATCACCCACATTGGACCCAATTGAAGAGGGTCACAACCTACCTGCCAGAAATATTTTGAACGGGCTCTTTGATAGCTGGAACCCGACTTTAGAAGGTTATTTTGCGACCTCTTTTAAGATATGTGCTCCTGGTACTTTTATAATGCATACGTTGAAAGTAGTGAATACTTGATAAAACTTGTTTTATCGATTTTTTTATATCATCCCATGATGGAGAAGCCACTGGCTCCTGAAATACAGTTTTTTAACTAGTTCGGGAGCCTATGGATTAAAAGTTTTTTGTACATTCTTATTATGTCAATAAACGAAATTTTTCCTTTTTTTTATGATCGTCACATTTCCAGCCTGATCTGGACTTTGGTAATTTCGAAAGGACAGAATATTCTGAAGGTTTATTTAAAAGCTTTTATTTAGGTTCACATTTATTTGGATCATTTATTGTTGACAGGGTTTAACGTGAAAACGTTCACGAAATCACAATACAAAACAGTAGAAATTCCGCTGCATGTAACAGTTGTACAGCGAAATAAGCGTTTTACAAGATTATTTTGGATTTCTCTAAATTCTTTTGGTAAAAAACAGCAAAATCCACAGACACCGCGGGCTACCTCGGAAGGGGGGAAAAAGGAACGAAGCGTGGCGGACCATTCGATAACTGCTTTAATATTAATCTCGAGCAGCTCTTAGCCCCTTTTGTTCTGTTTACTTATCGGCTTTCCTTTTAATGTTTCACTTACTTCCGAAAACGTTATCGAACTTTCGAGAGTTTTCGGGATTTACCTTCTTGTTCAGATTTTGATATGGAATCCGTCCGTTCCAAACTTTCCGCTTTATGCTGTTTATTTAGGTTCACATTTATTTGGTCAAGGAAATAATAAGGATTACATACCAATATCTGTTAGTACCTCTTCTTTTCTTATTTCCACAAGTTCTTTCTAACCTAACCTAATAGGAGTCTAGTTTAGAAAATGTTTCTGTTCTCTAGTGATGTTCTTGAGATTTTAAGTTCGTTATTCTTTCATCTCAAAACAATGGACTCTTAAACAGAAGGATATTGCTCGAGAAACTATTCAACAATAAAATTATGATTGAAAACGAGCTATCACGATGCAGCGGTACTCCGAGTTATGTCCCGACATCAGATTCCTTGCGGCTTTTATAATAAAAGCTGGATGTCTGTGTGTTCATTCCGAATAGCTAATAAAATATTATGGCGTCACTGATACGTGTTCCAAAAGTATTTCAGATACGAGGATTTTCCTCATTCTTTGACGGATACAAGTAGGTGTACGCGAATATAGTGATTTGGTTATCAGTACATGATACTGCTACTTTGAGGGTTGCTTATAAAGTGTTCCAAAAATGTTGTATTTGTAATCGTGAATATTGAAAAGTTTTATCTTATTTTTGCTTAGACTTCACAGACTTTGACGTTTGCACATAAATTAATATTTTATTCATGAATTAGTGTTCAAAGCCTTGGTGATTTGATAGATTTGTCTTTATCAGCAACAAAAGCAAGTCTGTTAATAGAATAGAATAGAATAAAGTTTTATTTTCTCCACATCATATACAACAGTTACAATAGGTACTTAAATCTTCACAATTTTATGTGCGTTAATCATGCCAGCCTCATAAATTCAGATCCACAAATCCCAGTTCCTCAAATTAATTTAGTGAAGCCGCTGAAGCGCTCTCTAGTGGTATCAAATTGCGAAACATTACAAAATGAAAATAATGAACAGAATAAAAAAAACATTCTTACCTAATCCTTACATAATTAATTCTCCAGAGAATATGAAAAAGCTCCGTTAACTTGGAAACGAATAATGGCTTGGAGCCACAAGAGACACTCCATTCCACTCCGCTGTCTAATTTGTTTCCAAGTTTTGTTCACATTATTTCTCAGACTGTCTTTACAATTGAATACAATGGTCGAGAAACAATTCCGGGATCCTCCGAGGATCTGTCACTGAATTAGGAACTCGGCTTGACCTATTTATTCAAAATGGATTGATTCCCAAGTTGCGCAACATTTCATCGTCGACAGCGATTGCCTCGATGTCCGTTGACGCGTGACAATTAACGACATATTTTGTTATGCTCCCTTTGTGCGTAATCTGCGTGAAATATTTTGTGATATGCGAAAGTTTGGAGAATGTCATTACTCATATTGGATGAATAGCGTGTAGTGGAGGAGGCCCGCGAGACCGGCGCGACTCGTGCCGCGCGCGACGGCTTCACGTATTTTAGCTAAAAGGAAAATGTTTGCACGACTTGTTTTATGGGAGCTCCTGTTAATGGTTGATAACATTTTTCTCCCTTTCCTTCATGCGGATAAGTTAGCTAAAGGTCTTGTTCAGTGTCAAGTTCAAATGGTGCATTCATATACTTATGTTAATAGCTTAGGAAATTGTCAAGGTAAGCTCGACTTATCTCAGTGGAGCCAGACTAATGTTTTAAAGATTTGCGTCTCCTCGCTTACATAGGATATTATGTGTGATAATTCTAAATGAAGATATATAAATGCGAAAGATAACATTATGTAAACCCGATTCTAATTAACCGCAAGCAAGTACTTTTATCCAAAAAATGTAGACTGAAAATTCCAAATAAAATTTATTTTTCATGCAAAATTATTTTTACATTTTTATTATAGGAAATTATTTTAATTTTTCAGCAGTTAATTTTTAAATTAAGAATTCACTACCTATAAGGTATCACCTCCACTGTGTCAAGCTCACTCATGCCACACATGCTTGTTCACATATATTATTATCTTAATTAAGCTAAATAAGTACCTACCTATAACACCTTATGAAAAAATAAACTTTATCACTCACCTATATCCCGGTATCACCTGAATAAACACAACACCTGTCACTTCACTCAAACGCAGTTATTAGATCACTTCGTCACCTCATCCACTTACTCCGTTTATCAGATGAGTATTCGAGCACAAGCACTGTTTTATCATCCGTCACTCATCACAGGAAGCGGTCACGTTTATTATGTCACAATAACTTGGCACAGCGGAAAGTGGCGCCCAACGTGGTGCGGGCGCGATCGCTGCGAGCGCGCGAGACGTGCGTGCGCGGCGACGTCCGGCTCGAGACTGGCGACGGCGCACGCCTGGGCCCGGCCGCCCCCCCACCCCCGTGCCTCCTTTCACCCGCTGCAATTCGGCACACAAAAAGAATCACATCAGAAAAGAAAAACGTTTCTCTGTCACTGAGCTTCAATAGACCTTTCACCTCGTGCTAAGTGCTGGTCTTTTAGTTATTAGTCCTTAATGAGCCTTTTGAGATAATTTATCGCTCAGAACAGAATCTGACTGATCTGGATTCAAGGGATGAGTGAGATTTTACATTACAAATTACACACTTGAATATCAAACGGCGCTTCAAAGCGATTGCTGTTCGACTTATATTTCTTGTCTTCTATTTACGTTTAGAATTTGGGAGTTTACTTTAATTTCGTGATATAGGCGTTTGTTTTTGGATAAAAAAAACACTTCGACTCATGAAAATTCGAGACTCAACAACAGAGAGTTCGACAACAGTGTTCAACCAGTGTATAAATTACAGTGAAAATGTGGAATATTTATAAAGAGAAGTATTGAAAGAAAACCAGTAATTCGCTTTCGACTCGATGAATAGTCGTTGAAACTAAAAAAGGAAGTCAGCAGAGCATGCTTTAGGTTCCAGGGCTCAGTGGGCGCCTCGTGACCTGGAAGAGGTTGTACTTTACTTTTAGGTATTCATGCTCGGTCTTATGTACGGATTATACCTTATGCCAGTAACGTAGGCAGTAAAGTTTTTAATAAATTAAGATGGTATCATTAACAAATTACTGCATTCTTTCGCCACATTGATTTGAAAAATCTAGTAAAAAAAGACAAGCTGCTGTATAATGCTTTTAATCTCCGTTTTTTTCTAGTAAATAAACTAAATTCATCTAGTGACTAACTTATGTCCACATCAGCTTACTTAGCTGACACAAGGTGCGAGTTCGATTCTGCTAAATCTTTGTTTTAACAAAAAGGATTAAATGACACAAATTTGAACGTTGCGAAATTTGAGCATGTTTGTCTGTATACATGGCTCTGACTACTCCTTCAGACATCTTCTAAGGATCTGGAATACATAAGAAGATCTGAGAGAATGTCTACCGCACCTTGGGGATACAGTCATGATCGTGTATTACGAGTATGTGAGTGTACGTTTTAATTTCTTGATGTAAAAAAAGTGGTAGAATAGTTGACATCTCCTTAACTTTGATCACGCGTATCATTTCCAGTCTACGGGTCTCGGGGTACCGAGAGCTGATAAACATTTTTTTTATTTTAGAAAGAACTCCTCCCGGGAGGGCGAGCTCATTGCTTTGTCGGAGGCTGCTAACTTTTAATTGGATTCAACCACAAAACCCGGATACAGTGAAATATTGGTTTGAACTAGAAGGTCGAGTACATGAACAAGATTGGTTGTTGTTACTGTTATTGTTATTATATTACCATGTGTTTGTAAACATTCACGTTTGTCTAAATGCTTGTTTGATTGAGTGTGTAACATACAGTTTACATTATGGATTACACTGAAACGAATAAATTAATTTAGATGTTTTAAATGAACATGGTCTATCTTGAAATTGGTGTTCAAAGGCATAACGCAACAAACAAATAACGTCAATTAGTTCACTAAATTATCTATACTTATTATGTTTCTCTATGATCTATACCTAGATAATAATAATTATAATAGGCTGAATAAAAATTGTTGTATACAGATGTGGAGAAAATAAAACTTTATTATTCTTATTTTTATTCATAAATTTGACCAAAAAAGTATGGGTATTCATGGGTTATGCATGACATAACTTAATGTCAAGTTTATTAGTAAAGGGCCTAAAGATATCAAATGTTCATTTTAAAAGCACCTTCTGTAACATTTTACAATTGAGGGTAGGCAAAGAACCAGTATTTCCTACACAATACTTGCGTTGCAGATTTCACGCAAGTATTGTGGTGGGGGAATATCCATATAAAGGCCGGCATCGCACTCGAAGCTTGTCTTGTCTTGCAGTAACTAAGGTAGGGGTAACTTATGCCCAAAAACCTCATGAGTAGGCACCTACTTACCAAGCCAACATTGTGAGACAAGGAATAAAGTTGTATTACGTTATTTTCTAATAAAGTTGTTTTATTAAAGTTTATAAAGTAGTTAATATCCTGGGGTCTGTTTCACTTCTTATTCTGTTATCTCGAAACATTCTCAAACTTACATCGTAGCGTTTCGTAGAACTAAAGCTTCGCAAAGTGGTCGTAGCTGTCTACGTAGCTACGGCGTAGCTACAGCGTAGCTGATATACATGTTCAAACGAAGCTACAAAAGAGTCCGCTGCACCAACACGCGATTTCAAAGAAAACCTTCAGAACACAGTAATATTTCAGAACGAGAGCCGCGGCACCTCACTTATCTTCGATTCTTGCTTTTTGTATCCAATTACTTCACAGCGCATTTTGAACCGCATTTCCCACGCTGTACAGTTGAATTTCCAATGCGGAGTAAAGTGCTTCATTCTGTCAAGTTTTGCGGCATGCAAAATTGTTTTCTGCACGTTGGGTGTACGGTTGATTTTCGCTTGGAGTGTGAATGGTATCAATTTCTCACCTACACGATTCAGTATCGGCTCTTTTCACGCCTTTGTTCCTAATGTTCATTACGTATTCTCTCTACTGATATGGAGGTTAGATATAAGTGTTATAGGTTTTATTGCAAGGCTTCTATTGTGAGGATTTGTTTTGGGCGCGTTAACTTGTTGTGACGTCGATGAATACTTTATTCGGTATTTATGTTAAAAGTGAGGATTTGTGGCGACATCGTTCTGTTTACCGAAGTATTGTGTCCCCACTCCCCATGCTAAATATCTACGCTAAAAACACCTTAGATGGGAACATTTTATTTAGATTTATAATTACAATTTTATAAGTAGGTAAGTACTGTAAGATTTTAACATGCATTGCACTCACGTAGGACTTAAACGCGTGACCTTTACCGATCCGTTTTGACAGTCTTCCATCTGCGCCTACGGGCAGTCGACGCGACGGTTTCTGCATCGTAGATAAAAATTAATATCGAGACTTGCTATAAATACCAAAATATCTTTAATTCTAACAAAATGATAACGCTAAATGGTTGTCACTGTTTTTCCAACTTCAAAAAACACCAACCACCGCCACTCACAAGTCAAATCAGAAAGCAAACATATTTATACAAAATACGGTAAAATCATAACGTCCATGTTCACATCGCGCCCGCATCCACGAGCAGAGGCAAGCCATTACTTTTATATTATTATCTCACACGGCCGGATTGAAGCAAACTGTTAATTTTGTTTATTTTATGCAGAGAGCGATACTATCTCCGACAAATTGGGCAAATATCAGAGAGAAGTGTGTTAGCACTTATTTATGGTGACAAGCACGGTAAGCATTTTAGTTAAAATATGGTTTTATAATAAATATATAAAAAAATAGTTTTTTTAAAGGTGCTTGAGATTTATAAACGCGCGAATATAGTTATGTTAAATATTATAAGCCAAGTGTGAGTCGCACTTGCGGAAGATGAGTCTTTACCAGAAAAAAAGGAAAAAATATATATTTCATATTATACATATTGCCTTACATTTTAAACACCCAACTCAATTGGCAAGGAAGAAACGCGCTGCCACCTGTCGCTGTGTAAAATAACGAGTAACGAATTACAGGCAAGTAAGTATGTCTGTGCTAAGAGTGCTAATAAGCGCTGATGATGCTTGTTTTTAAAACGAAG
Source organism: Epirrhoe tristata (assembly GCA_951394285.1). NCBI lineage: Eukaryota > Metazoa > Arthropoda > Insecta > Lepidoptera > Geometridae > Epirrhoe > Epirrhoe tristata. Next base: position 10,452,513 of record OX596152.1, read on the forward strand.
GTCCTTTTTAGACGGTATCGAGGATGGGTGCTAGAAAAATAGTTAGCTAATTTTACCGTCACGACATATCGCTTTCTCCGGAGAATAAAAGGATAACTGCAAAAACACAACTTTACATGAGAAGCACAAACAGTGCGCAAACGCGCACTATGCGTACTTTGCACGCAAAATTGTGCGCAAAGTGGTGCACAAAATGTCAAAAATGAAAAAAATTACAAATGTAGAGACTTCGTTCCAACTACAACTGAGTGTTCCACGACACTCACGTACTTTTTTTTATTGTTGATCTGATAAGTTAAACCATTCAGTCAGAAAGTTTGTTATTACATTTGATTGACTGGATGTTTGTTATAGTCTTTCTTAAACTTTCGCGATCACAATTCATCTTTCATCAACCACGGTTGTTGCAATACAGCCGAAACGTCGGGAAATAATAAAGGTAATACGCGATAAAATCCTGTTATAAAATATATCTCTAAAGATGGATGTTTGTTTATTTAAATCACGCCCTAACCGGGCGGACCCATTAGTTTTATTTTAGAATAGGCTTAGAGCGTTGGATATTTTTATAGAATATTTTAAAATGTTTCTATTTAAAAAAAAAACAACTAAGTAGTTGTTTATAATAAAATAAATCAATAGTTTATTTGCGCTGAGCAGTGTGCATCGCAGCGGCTAATTAAAAGTTTCTAATGTCGTTGATATCCTGCAGTTATTTGCTACGTGAGGGGAATGAAAACTTTATATTCGAATTATTTTGTTCAATTAAAATTATGTTCTGCTGCCTCTGGAGAAATATATGAAGCTGTCTTGGTAAAACCATGACTAAAGATACAATAAATCTAAAGATCTACCTCTGAAACGAACTCCGTAGTATTTTATTGTTTTGAGATTGTAATTATCATTTTTATAATTTATTTCACGTCTATCTTTTGAAATTAACCTTCAGGAAATAGCCTATTCATAGTGAGTAGAGGTCCTCTAGTTTAGTAATTACTGCATAACTCGATCCCTTATAACCGCTGTAGGTGGGGAGGGTATCCTACAAGTGACAAGGAAGGTGTGACCGCGAAATTCGGTAATCCCTACCTCCATGCGATGTCGTTTAGGTTACTGTTATGCGTAAATGCGCAGGATTTGTGTAAGCGCCAAAATTGATGTGGGAGATTTCGCAACTAAATATTTGTGTCATGGGACTTCTCAGCTTTAATCAAATATTTTTTAATGACTTCAATTAATTACTGGATACATAATGTTCCAATGTGTCTGTAATATCAACTATATACCTACTTATTATTCTGTCAAATAGGTATCTCCACCTATCTAACGCTCTAGCTACCTATTAATTATTGTATATTTATTTTTGTCTTTGTTGTACTACTCGTACTTAAGTAAACCTATCTAGAAATAAGTTGTTGTGCCTTCTTCTTATTATTGGAACACTAGACCTAACATTTTGTTGTCACTCTTGTATGTAAGGTACGCGTGTTGGGTATCCTTAATAAATAAAAAAAAAAAACTGAAAGATTCCTTGTTTTGGAGGGCATGCATATTGTCAGCCTCGATGAAGTTGTAAATGAATGACGGAAGAATTCAAGGGCCCATGACTTTTGTTATTTTTTTCCTTTTTGATCGAGATTCGCGCCCGCACCGCGCCCCCGCCTCGACTTTCGTTTCTGTTAGCGACACGCCTAAAAGACTGATAGGTAGCCGAGGTCTATCTTCTACCTTATAAAAGCAGATGGAACCTTTGGATGTGATTTAAACTAACATTCTATGTTTACTTTCATGAATAATACGAAAATTCTAATTTTATTAAGATTATTTCAAAACAAGGCACCACTTACTTTTGGATACCAACTGGGACTCGAATACTTCAAATACACGAGAGGATCGGATTCTCATTTAATATGGAGGTTTAATTAAAGCACGGCTGTGGTAATAGAACCCATCCGCACTTACCGGCGGGTATTAAATCAACCCACAGGAAAAATAACACACATTTCAAAACAGACAAGTGCGAGTCGGACTCGTGGACGACGGATTCTGCATGATGGCATTCATAATACCGTTCTAAATAGTTCAAAAAGTGTGATTTAATATATTTGTACACATGCACATAGGATTATGAAACATTATGTTCCCATTTGTGTCTGTTTGTCAATGCTAACTTATTTTAATGTGGCGTTTGTGTAGGTAGGTAGTGTATACTAAACTAAAGATGTTTAGGAACGTACCCTAAATGAATCCATTTAAACTCATGGCACTTGACGAGCAGTCTGTGCAAAGTTTTACAACTTATGAGGAATCTTAAAAAAGCTTGCTCAAAGGTGATTGGTTCGCGAGTCAAGTATCCTCCGCTTCCAAGTTTCCAATCTGCATCGCGCCGCAGATGCTGTGCTTACTTTGTAACTATGGATTAGTTTAAAACACAAAAACAGGAGGTTGTATTGACGGATTTCTCCGTCAATTGTGTAGTGATTGTGATTTTTGACTAGATTAGTAATGTCCAATGTCCAAGCTCAGAGACGCTTGGCGCAGTGGATGAAAGCCCGCTTGGGACGCAAAATGTTGCTGGTTCCATCCCCGCCGCGGGATAAATGTTATTGGTATTTAACTCATCAACACCAAGCTAAACTGCAAAAAAGAAAAAAAAAAAAAATTAGTTTCTTACAAACATGGTCACACTTTGATCCGGCCCATGCCCTTCTTCTTCTATTTTCTCTTCTTCTTCTTCTTCTTCCTGCCCTTATCCCACTTAAGTGGGGTCGGCACAACATGTTTCTCTCTTCCATTTCCCTCTATTACCCGTCATATCAGAACTCACTGCTTTCACAAACATATCCGCATTCACACAGTCCAGCCATCTTTTCTTCTTCTATTTTCTGTTCAGGGATTACTATTATATAAACCTTCTTCTTTGTGCCTCTAGTTCTCCAAAAGAGTGGTGAAAGGATTTAAAGTGCGTCTCAAAGAGAAAGAAACAAAGACGTACAATTTGGTGAGCGAACTGAATAAAACGGCAGTAAATAACAAACTCGCAAGTCCCGCCCAAAGTTATTTAATAAGCGAGTGGCCGCGGCCTTATCCGGGGCTAGTTTTCGGTTAAGTTCATCATCTGTTTTAAGTACGACTACAAAGTTTGCTTAAAACTGTAATTATCAATGTAGTTAAGATGAAATCAAAAAGCTTGCAAATAATTTAACACGTGTTCTAAACGGTGAAGGAAAACATCGTGAGGAAACCAATTAGTGTTCTTATAGGCGGCGATGGGCTTGCAACCTGTCACGTATGGAATAGGTACTAATAACATTATGTGTTTGGACATGTCTCTGACTGCCCTTAGACATCTTCAAAAGGATCTGGAATAAGTAACATAAAAAGATCTGAGAGAACAGACTGTATCCCCGCACCTTGGGGATACAGTCGTGAACCTGTTCAAAATGCTTGCTTACATACAACGTACTTATTCATTATTTTCCATGGTGGATGACTGAAGCGTATAAGTCCTATAAGCTACCCAATAGTGGGTGAAGTCAGACTGTGAATGGTGATTCTACTCCTGTTTAACAGGAGAAGAGCTAGAGCTAGAGTAGAGTAGTAGCTTGTAAGACTATGAAGCGGTCCCAGCTGATCCCCTGAATAAATGCTTTTGACTTTGAGTTTGAGAAGTAAATCAGACGAACAATACAATCAGAGAAGCGACTCGCAAATAATCCGCTAAGTGTCACGAGAGTACGAATTAGATCTTCCCGCGGGAGGTCTTGAGGAGCGCCACCTCCGTCAGCACCGCGGGTATCGCACTGGTGTCTATACAATCAATCTTCTTCTTGTCACTAGTTCTTTCAAATCAGTGTGGTGATAGGATTATGAGTGCGCCATGCAATACAATAAATAAATAAATAATAAATAATGCTGGACATTTTCACACAGCATCATCTAGCCCCAAACTAAGCAAAGCTTGTACTATGAGAACCAGATAACTGATATACCTACTACTTATATACTTTTTTTGTTTGTAAATACATACATATTATACATAGAAAAACCCAGACCCGAGACAAATATCTGTAGGTCATACAAACATTTGTCCCGCGGCGGGGATCGAACCCGCAACCTTCTGCGTCGCAGGCGGACCTTCGCCCACTGCGCCACAGAGGTCGACAATACATTAATGTTTTTTAATTAAGCTTATGTATTTGTTCAATTAGGAAGGTCTCCATAAACCTAATTTGGAGACCATTACCGTCTTATGTATGTAACTATGCCTGTTCAATAAAAACATTATTTATTTATTTATAATTTATTTTATACAAACTCGTGGTCGTGCTTGCTTAGTCGGTCTTGATAGATCGTCGAAGTTAAGCAACGTTCTAAACGGTCTGTACGTGGATGGGTGACCGCCAGTGGCATTTTCATCTGAGCGCTTCCGTGCTTCGGAGGACACGTTAAATTGTCGGTCCCGGCTATTTAAGTCGATAAGCCATGACGGAGGCCTCAAGGCGGCCTGAAAACTCCGTCACCAGAGTAGGCCTTTGACTCATACGAACAAACCTACCTTATAAAAAAAAACTGTTTCAAATCTCTTTGTATTGACTAACTTAGAGCAGGTGGATAAAGAGGGTAGGTATAGAAATCCCCTTCGGCCATCCCCGGGCAAGGTACAAGTTTGTTATTTGCAGCTGGACATTTTAATTTATTTGTTGTGTTTAGCTTATTTTCCTCTATTTTTCCATCTCCAATAAGTTATTTTCTACTTCTTCAGCATCTCATCATCATCATATTGGTACAGCTCGTTCTTTGCTACAGACTATGCAAAAAGAATAATATTGTGGAGTGCACCCGCGGCCATCGTGTCACTCGTGCTGAATTAATGCAGTGTTAGTGTCGGCTGGCAAACTGACACTGTGGCTGGCGGATTCTGGAAATGTCAGCTGGCAGTGTCAGCTGGCAGCGTCTGCCAGCGTTATGACTGCCAGGTGTTCGTGTTATTTCTAAGATTCACTTTTCACTTCACGACATAAACTAATACGTATGAACCTACATCAAGTTATAATAAAGTTTATATGAAACAGTAGCCAAGTAGTAGCCGCCGTCATGGCCTAATTATTTTATAGCCAGGACCAGCATTAAGTATCAATCTTTCCACAGCTTAAAAGTGTTCAAAATGTTGCAGTTAGTGGCCACCTCTCATTTTTGTGACTGAGCTGAATATATTTTAGCTTCGATGAATCAAGAAACTAAGCACACTACAGCTCTACATCCGAGTATACACACGTAAATTAAATCTCAGATCAAAAAATATCCACCGTTTAATGTTTTTTATATTAAAATAATCTTCACCAAATTGAGCAATAATAAAGTCTGCGAGCACCGCCTAATGGGGCTCATTAGGAGAATCGTTCGAACCCGAAAATATTCCCAGTTCAAGTCCCGAGCGGTGGCCCTTCATTACTTCATCGTTAATCGAAATTACGAAGTGGACGAGTCACTTACACTTGACCTACGACCTCTAATGAGATTGATCATGCTCTTTACATATTGGTATATTTGTAGTACATTTGATATTAGAAGAGATTTGACGAAAAAACTAAAATAATAAAGATGAAGATAAGTTTGCTAACATAACAGACGAAAAGGCTGTGAATTAAGAGGTGCCAGTTTGATTTATTTTTGAGGGAGAACAAAATGTTTGTAAAGATTTCTATTTTTTTCAAGTCTAGATGTTTTGATATCATGGTAGGTATGTACTCGTAGTGTCAGATATACTCCCCACGGCAATCCCACAACACCATTTATATGAACTTAATAAAATATTCGTTCTTCGTATCCAATGTCATCTTCTGTTGTTACAAATACACCTTCAATATCGCGAGCGCCTGCTAAATTATACTCCGCCAATTATAATTTTATCAATTGTAAATGAGAGAGAAATAATATGAAATAAATAAGCCAATAAATTACGAGTAAGCTCTTTATAACGCTTAGATGTAGATAGAACGAAGGGCGCCATCGGACGGTCATTAGCTCGCTCAGCTTAACGAGCGGAGCGAGAGCGATTACATTTAATTATTATTTTTTCCTGACTTCATTTAAAGATTAAAAATGAATAGCACTTGCACCCCTGCTGGTGGCGCATGCAGGTTGCACACACAATCCTATCATAACTAGCTTAAGATCTTGACATTATTGTGTAGGTACTGTATTCTGCAAATAAATGATTGATTTGATTTGATTTATAAAACTCTCTTAAAACTAGTTTAATCCCAACGACCCCACTAGCCTACCCACTAGTGGGGTTCGGCAAAAAGGGGAGGCTATACCCGGCTGTGGGTGAAGTCAGGGTGTACATGATCATGATGATGACGAACAAAAAATTTTTTAAGCTATGAAGGATCTTTTTTTACATTTAAAATTGCTAGAAGTTTTAGTCTTGTTCCACCAATAGCACATCGGAGTATAGGGCTCTTATTTGCAGAATATTTTGAGATAAGTTCAAGGTATTCAAGTAAAGTATTTATTGATATTTTTAATAAGATAGTAAGGTAATACCGATTCGCATTAATGCGATCACTCAAGAAGTCACCCACAAATTAATGAATAGCGTAGTTTATTATTAATAGAAGAATATTTGCAGGTCCAGGTCAGTCTAGATTGATAGGTATTTCAAATCTAATCTCGTCATTGTGTTCTTGTTTCTTCATTACTCATTAATCGACTTCAATGCAAAAATATATAAAAACCTTATTGAAACAAGTCTGAATATTAAAAATATGTTAGCGCCACAAACTTTCTTGAATCTCTATAATTATTAACAGTTTTTTACTTGGCGTGATGCATGTTTGACGATAACGGAAAAATTGGTATAGGTTCACTGTAAGTCTTCTGTGTCACCACGCACAGTAATGTACGTTTGTTTGCGCCCAGTATGTGTATCGTGTCCTTAGCGCATGGGAGTCGGCACTCTCTCATTTTCCTTGATCATTCGGCATCTCAGAACTCACTCTTTTCATATTCACCCAATGTGGGCCCTATCTTCTCATAGGCCTATCCTTATTTTGGCTAACATAATCCAAAATTATTTTTATAGTAAATGACGAAAGCCCCGGACTATAGCTAGTGTAGCATAAGTCTTGCTTCCATTGGCGGCTGTGGACCCAGGAGCGGCAGCTTAGCGGACTTGCTGACTTCTTCCGAACTTCGCTATCTATAACTTTATACTGCAGGATGTCTGTTTTTGTTATTTATTTTGTGGTTAAGCTAATAACTAACTCTACTTACTATACTTATATAAAATTCCTTTGACATCATGCTATGTTAGAAATGGTACGAGTATAATGACATTTGAATTATTGAAAGAGTAGGCTAAATCAATCTAAATAAATGTTGGTAACAAGGCTACTTCACTATTATTAAAAAAAAACAAGTATAAGTAGTAACAAGTAGGTTATAACAATAAAAAAAATAAACAACATAATACTTAATAATAAAAAGATTTTAATATTTCTCAGCAACAACGAAATGGTTCGATATTCGCACTTGGCAGGCGCGTCACGTGACTAATGAATATTTTAGAGAAGGGCCGAATCAAAGGGAATATGCAAACGTGTTTATTGTTGCCGTTCACAGACAATTACAGTTGTCTACTGCTGTTTCTATCGAATAGTTTTAAACAGCTTTACAGTCATTTACATTAATGGGTGGATGTGAGAAACTAGCTTTGTTTCTACTGATGTAGTCAGCATTAATAAAGTAAACAAAGCTATTTTAATGTAGACCCACCTCTACTAGTCAAATTGTATACTTACCTATTCAAAGCATTCAAGCTAATAAAAAACCGAAATATTCCTCAGAACATCTATTCCAAGATTCATCTTTTACATAAGCGTGATTGATAGGTACTCAAATATATATATATATATACAAACATTCAGACTTAAAAAAGGCTATATGAGTGAGAGCCGGAGATCCAAAACAATACTTCCGCATAGTTTTACTACACTGACTGTGTTCTATTTGCCAGAACTTGAGTGCCGTCGATCTACACCCCTCATCCCAACCCCAAAGAAAAACACGCAACTTATTTACCGAACCGTTTAAAAATAGATAGAATTGTAATTTGAATAATGGTCGATTAAGCAGTGAGCGTTAAAGGGTGCTCCGAGAACATTAATTTTATAGACGTTTAACCGACTGAGGGCCTAAACTGGATGTTTTACGGCGAGTTGTAAAGTTTTGTTTGCTTGTAGAGTTTCATACGAACTTCTTTTATTTTAAGTTTGTCTCTCTACATTATTTTTCTTCTTGTTGTGTCACTAGTTCTATCTAGTGACAGCACTAAGTAAGTGTGGTGAAAGGATTAAAATGTATCGTTAATATGTATGCGTCACATTCAATAGTCTTGAGAGCTTAATAATTCTATTTTTTCCTTCCGAAGCAAAGTAAATTCAAAATAGAAATGCTGCAAAGATGACCACGCTGAAAGTCCCCTTACTCGATCCCATCTAATGACTAGACAAACTAAACAAAAAGCAAATCACTGTAAAATATCTAGTTAATGCTCTATGTTGATCAGGCTAGCACTAAGTTTTTACGTAAACGGGCTCAAACTTTAGGCTGTGTTTCTTATAAGATCCTGGTAGCATTATTATAAAAATATGCCCCGATTTTAAAAAATATATAGCATTATGTTTTGTGTTACAAAACAGGGTCGATTTTTTTCCCCAATAAAGTGCAGCATTTTTCTAACATGTAGCTCACTCTTTCATGATGGTCGCTTCTTTTGATTTACTTTTTTTATGGTCTCAAGGTCATCTGGGTACTAATCACTCTTTGTAGTGATGTCTCACAATTCCCTTTCTTGAATAGAATAGAATAGATTTTTTTTTTAATTGACTGAAGGCTTGAATTCAGTTAGGTGCAATTCAGATGATTATTTTGTTCATCTATCTCCTTCGCTTAGTGTCACGTTGTCTTAGAAAATTACATTTCTACATCCATTAACAACGCATCGTTGAAGGCAAAGTCAAGTCGATGAACTCGTTTCGCCTTGAGTCGCCGAATTAGTGCTTCGAGCTCATTCCCAAATACTCAACAAAAATTCACACAAAGGTTGCGGTAGAATTAGGTACTAACATAATACACCAAATTAAATTGCTTGAAAAAAGGAAGAGTTTTTCACTTCGACTGTAGGAAGGTATATTTTCAAGGGTTTTATCGCGCGTGACTACCTACTTTGTCTATGATCCGATTGAGATGATTATTTATTTTTGGGAAAAACATAACTTAGTGTGGTGACTAACAAATTAGTGTTGTTCTGTGACCTCTGTGGCGCAGTGGGCGAAGGTCCGCCTGCGACGCAGATGGTTGCGGTTTCGATCCCCGCCGCGGGACAATGTTTGTATGACCTACAGATATTTGTCTCGGGTCTGGGTGTTTCTATGTATGTATATATGTATGTATTTACAAACAAGTAGTATATAAGTAGTATATCAGTTATCTGGTTACCATAGTACAAGCTTTGCTTAGTTTGGGGCTAGATGATGCTGTGTGAAAATGTCCAGCATTATTTATTTATTTCTCCAAAACTTTCTCCTATCAAAAGAAGTGCACTTGAAGAGTGCATCGAACTAATATTCCTATTTCGGAGGATTCCTATTTTTGAAGTCGTTTTTTTTTATTTTCAAAACATAATCAAGCACTCTTTGTTACGCAGTCAATAACTCGGGAGACCACAGTCTCAAATATAGCGGGAAGACGCGTGTCCATTCTATACAAAGTATAAATTAGACAATTTCTCTGTGGGTTTCAGCGTCTGCTAATGTGTGACCGTTGTTTGCCTAACTTCAAGAGTTATGTGTTTAGAATCGATTTATAATTTGTTCAGCATACGTTTATCACACAACGTTCGCCCTTATCGGGAACAAAGCGGCGCAACTTCGCTCATTAAACACCTCGCTGTGCCCCAACTATGATTTATTCTACAACCTTTGTACTAACTCTTTTATATTCCACCGCAGTTGTGAACAAACTGTTATTTATTCACTGGCAATACCGTAGTAACTATTGCTGATGCTGTGGACACCGCCGGCTAAACTGTTTCCCTCATTACGCTATCGCACTAATTAGTCATGTGTATAAGTTTCGTATTAACACGTTATTAGCTGCTAGTTTGTTCGCGAAAGTTTGCAACTTTGTTTATTTACAATGGGATGTTCCTGATAAAATGTGCGCTGAATGCATATTTATATACACTCCGTACATCTTCAACTTACGGAGGACTTGTTCAATGTTTCAGCGATCTGATACAGTAAACTAAGGCATTAGTCATCATCATTACTCGTATCATCAAAGTTATTCCAACAGGCTAGAAAATATTAATAAAAGGTAGTCATTTCCCTATCTAGGTACATTATAGGTACTCCTTTATAAATCAAAAAAAAAAAAAAATATAAATCTAATGAGTTTTATTGTTTTTGCTGTCCTATAGTTGTACTTTTAAATCTTAATAAAAACCCAGTTGTTTCCGTCCGTACGAAACATCCCAGTTAGCGGAAATTTATAATTATCATTATTATGATTTTATTCCAACGTTTTTTAATGATAATATTGTATTCCCACGTCTACCTTCATGAAACGATTAGGCAACACATCAACTCACGCTACAACACACTTTCCATTAAAACTCCATTCCATACAAGCTATCTAGTTAGAACAAGTAATTTTCTTTAAAATGTAGAATTGAAACTCGAGTCATGTGTTTACCATAAACTAAACCACTGGAAATTCGTCTGCAGTAAGTACACAGAATTCGAATCGCCCAAGCTAACTTGGCCTCTGAGAACTCACTTCAATTCACCGCTAAGTCTTTCTTTGAGCGTAAAGTAGGGGGCGGAGGAGATCTAGAGAGGCTGGTAATGCATACAATACAATGTATGGTTTTAGTGTCTCTTGTCGGTACTTGGTCACATGTTGTATTGAAGTATTGTGGAAATAAATTGTTTACTCTGTTATGCAGCGAGCGGGTATTAATAAACTTTAAAATGGGTTTATCTTCTCTGCATAAAGAATAGCTCTTACAATTACTAAAAATGACAGAAGGTAATCTATATCAACGTCTCCAAATACGATTTCTGTTAAAAGTTTAGTTCTTTAAAACTTTAGGTATAGCAGAATTAATAAGTAAAGTGAAAATAGTGATAGTTTACAAGAGAAAAAGATTGGTGATCATTTTCGATCTTAAATAAGTACTACACTGCTAATACAAAAAGCTGCTAAAGCGCTAAGCCCGCAAACACACCGCGTATTCATTAAAGCGCGTTGTCTTTGAGCGAAAAAGCGGAAAAACCAAAAGAGCAAAAACCGAAGCTGTTTTTCACTTTTCGCTTGTTGGGTTTTTGCTTTCTGATAGACATTAATTGGCGATCGTTGGCGAGCATTCCTTCGACTTCGAATAATTGCTGTTTTTGCGCTTGGTTTCGGCGGCGACTTGCGACTACAATGGATTTATTCGGCGGAAAATAAAATGTAAGAGTTCTAGATATCCCTGTTCGATTCGGATCCCACGTCATTTCATAGATGAGAAAACATCTGGGAATAAACACAGCTATACTTTTTAGTTTTGTACCTGTGTGTGTACAATTCGATAAAAGTCCATTCCATTTTCAAGTACCATAATTATCATGCCGGTACTATTGGGCTGGCATTTTTATGTGAGCTTCCTCTATTTGCTTTGAGGCTTAGAATTTTTATTTAAATACTTATTGACATCCCTAATTAAAATTAATAAAGATTTTTTTATCAACTCGTATGTCAAATAATTTCCTGTAAACATGGTGTATTCAATAAGCTGTGTCCCAGGTACGGAACCCAATTAAACGCGCGGCAACTTGTTTCTTTGCTCGCCGATGATTTATGACCACAGCCTGCGGAACCCTGATAACGTCTAATTACTTTAGAAAACCTTTGATTAGAAAATAGGGTAATAAATAAAAGTTATGAATTTTAGAAAGATAAAAATTCTATTCTCAAAGTCAAAGTCTAAATTAGTTTATTAATTGAAATCACTTTGGGTCGTGGAAAATCAATTTGACCGCCCAGCTCTGAACTGCTGAATGTAATCTATTATATCAAATAACAAAAATTCCGAATCAAAGATACAAGTTTCGTAAGTCGTAAACATGTTTCCTTGTCATAGAAAGACACTTGAAAGTTGAAAGTGAACAGACATCAAATCAAAGCAAACTCGACACAGTTCTTGGAATCAGAAAGACGAGGCGAAGACAGCTCTTAAAACTGGAAGAACGACTTTTAGAGAATTATTGGTGACGATTCTATTCTTCACTGACTTGCTATGAGTTTGAAATACGATTTTATTTAGCATTTAATACGATTTTTTTTGTTCTAAAGATAAAGTGATATTTCTACTAGTACTTAAGCCATTTTAGAGAAGGAAATAGTAGAATATAGTATAGATATAGAAGTAGAATATGGCAATGTTATTTCTTTCAGCTGACGATTGATTCTTGCCCGCACTATCCCACTGCAGCCTCCTGTAAAGTACAAAATTGATTAACCTGAACTAACATTCGACAGAAAGCAAAGTAGGTACTTTCAATTATTCGCCTCTAGCCTATGCTATTATACATACAACAGACATATACGAGTATATGGCATAGACCGCAGTTTATTAAAATGTACATTACGAAAAGCCAATGTCAATGGATTTTTTAAAGCAAAGTGAATGATATTTAACATTTCCTTGTGAGCTGCGAGTACCGCGACCGAGTTGTACCGGGGAGGCGAGCCCCGGACACAAGTTTAGCCGCGCCGCGCCAGGTAAGGCGTTTTTAAACGATTGTTGTGGACCAAGGGACAAGCGGACACGGATGAATAATACTAGTAAATAACAACAAAATCAATGACAGAATGGTATGTAGGTTCGTGAGTAGGATTTAACTGGATCACCTTGTAAACTTAACTACTAATAAAATAAGTTGAACCAGTATTCTTTTTTTTTTAAATAAAATGTTATAAAATTTTTAACGTGACGTGCGACTTTGGTTTTCGCGATCAAATGTTTTCGCATCGCATGCAAGTCTCGTCCTGTATAACCATTAGCTTATTAACTTTGTGACTAAGTTAGTGGAAAAAGGACGAAAAAAGCTATTTTGAGGCGCACTCATAGGTATATCCTTTAACCACATTGGTTCTAAGTTGGTGACACGATAAGAAGAAAAAATATACATTCAGCCGAACATGCTTAGCAAATAACCATCTCCGTTTTTGAAGTCGTTTTAAAAATAACGATTCCTATGTATCCAGCGTCCGCGCGTGGCTTGTCCCGCACGGCTCGGGCGCGGGCCCAGGTGCGGAACTTGCCCGTTGTTTGACACTTTGTTGAATTTATTCCGGTGCCGAGTGGACGCCCGAATTACCCCGCGAGTGCCGCCATAATTGCATCCTCTTGTATAATGAACTCAAATACACAAAAAAAAATAGTTAATCATATTTTTAGACTTATTATGGTCATTCATTGAAACAGGATATCATAGTTGAGACAAGTTATCATTTTTAAAATATTGAATATAAAGATACATTTGATCATGAATACGATAAAAAAATGGCTTTCTTTTAAAAACAATAAAGCCTGTTTAAACATGTTTAAAAAAATAAATACTCCGTTCAGTGCCCTCTAACAAACAACAAAAAATAAACCTCTGCAAAACTAGCGTGAATAGGGACACAATCACTCCCCCGAGCCCACTCTCTGTCTGCAATCGCTAAATATGCTGCTACGAAATATGCTACGATACGCTACGAGCTCTACGAAATGCTACGAATGCGACGGATTGCTACGCGGGAACTTCTGTGTTTAAGGTATAAATTAGTTGCCAAATATTAGTTTCTCTTTGTTGGGGCCCCAGAGACCGAAATGCAAAGATTGTTGTTCTTAAGTATTCCAGTTGAGAACTGCGGAGTACTTAGTTCTGCTTATTTCGTGGCTACACGGATTTTATTATGACCTTCAAGTCAAAATCAAATATGTATCTTGTTAGATGATACACGAGAGTTGTTCGCCAGTAATTACATTGTTGACATTTCAGATTGTTAACCTTACAAGTTAACATCATCTTTATACTTGCATAGATTGCATTTATAGTCACAAACTCAGCTTAATCTGTTACTTCTTGCACTTTTCTACATTTCTGTGGTCGTAAACGTTCAAATTACTGATTCTTGATTAGTAATTAGTGTCGGTCTTCACCGATAGCATCTTGCGGCGGGACGCTGACGCTGTGGGACACAACGTCTAGACATACGTTATCACATTATAAATGCCTTCTACTCGTATTATATTATACTCGAAACATAAATGTTTCTATGATTGTAGAGAATCTCGATCAAATAGTACATTGTATTTTAATGTACTTTTTGAAGCATGAAACAACTCAGTTGATAGCCACTATCGGTCAACTATCCAAGAAAAACCACGCTCAAACTACGTAATATCATTTCTGAACTCATGTTCACGTCATCATTACTTAGTTTATTTCGTTTCATTAGTTTAAAATACGTCATTTAGTTACATAACATACACCTAAACAGGCATTCAACAATCTGTAAAAGGCTTAAAGGCCTGTGAAAGTTTAGTCACAAACTCGTCAACTTATAGACACAAAAGACCAAAAACTTGACGAAGGAAGTGATCCATATGACGTGAACAAATTAAGAAGTTACGTGCCGGTGGTTGCGGGCGAGGGGGCCGAGGAGATGGCGGGGGGAGGGGGGTATTTATGGAAGGTGTCATTGTACGCCGGTCACGTTCGGAGACATGAGTTCCGAGTTGCGGCTGACGCACTGCACGACTACACGCTACGTTTTCTTGGTGTCGTGAACCAACTTGTTTCTTGGTATGGAAAATAATAATTAATTAAATTAGGTCGTTGTCGTTGGTTCCACTTATAAAAATGTATATAAGGTTTTATCACGATTTTGATTCGGAAAGTTTGTTTAGTTTGTAACCACATTCAACTCATTCTACATTCGAAGCATTCTTCATGAACACATAATCACACTAAAAAAAAATCTTAAATCAAACAACTCTCATATTTTCCTTCGTTTAAAAAACGCGCCAATATTTTACTCAGTGCGCATCGACCTTCAGGTGAAATGCGCAAAAGCTCCAATAAGCTGGTTTATTATTGTGCCGCCGTGTCATACGTTTGTACAATTGTATATCTTTTAAACTAATAAACACAACTCCGTCTAAATGAGCGGGAACAACGTGAGGAAACTTTCATTACAAATTAGTGATGAGCTGGACAGTGAACTGCTGATATCGCTAAAACTGATAGTTGGAAAGCTTGCAGCTTGCATTGTGCACCTGACTTCTCTCTCTTTCAACAGTAGCTTACAGACATAATATGAAAGATTGTTTTAACTTTTTGATCAGCACAGCTAATTTCCTTTTTCTACTCTGGAATCATTGACCGCTGGGATACTCAGAATAGCCTTAGTGAAGAACCACGAACCACGGCAACATACAGGTTGGGGCCTAGGTAGCTTTCTATCGTGATCCTTATTAAATCTAAATAGCTCCAGTGGGGAGTCAGTCGAACAAAGGGATCATCATCTCAGCCCGGTATGCTCCCCGCTCCCCACTGCTGAGTATAGGCCTCCCTTCTTTTATGCCATCCTCTATCTTAAACAAAGTGATAAGTAATAATAATAATATTATTGTTATCGTGAACAAGCTCCTCTGAGCATATTGCGAGGTGGTGGTGACGTGAGTCACTATGCCCCACGCTACCATCACAGCCGTGCGGGACACGCCTCATTAGCAAGTAGAGTCACGCGCCACCAACTTTCCCAACTCTGCACCACAACTACGTTTATCTTGGGACCGAGGCACGCAACTCCGATATAGATGTCATTTAACATTTTGAAGTTATACGAGTATAGCTTTTATGTTATGGCTGGCATAAAAGGGAGGCCTATCAGCAATAGGTGGTACCAGGCCGTGGTGATGATGATGATGAGGCTAATTGCTTTCACCCACCCGCGGCTTTGCTCCCAAGGATACTTACCTACCGAGATTTTACTAAGCCTAAATGCTATCCTATACACCTATTCAAGCTTTATCTAACGCTCCTTAATTTTTTTGAATAAGTCTAGTTCATGTGAGAATTTTTAAGATATTTTTAGATAGTTTGCAGATTATCTGACATTATAACACATTCGTCTGTTTTGAATAAAAAATAATACTGAAAAGTAAGTGTCTCGCGGTTACTACCGCTCAGAGCCGGCAACTTGCCACGTGCTGCCTTTTAGGCTCAAAACTTGGATGCTCGACCAACGGAGGTGAAACTTTGATCCCGCTCCGGGTGAAAAATCAGAAGGTAAACTGCCCAAGTTCGGTTGTTAGGTGTAACGTTATTGAGAGAACGATGAAAAGGCTTCTTAAATAACGTCTTAATAACACCAGTTCTGGAAGTTAGCGGAGTATTCATTTAGAGGAAGTTGCAAGTTAAGGAAGAAAGTATTTCAGATAAATCGCATTTTCGTAACTTGATGAGCTGTTTGATGAATGAAATGTTTTTGTCGGTTTTTTACTTGTGAAGCAATCTCCTCCATCAAAAAGTGATTTGTTTTAGCCACCGAAGAGTTAAATATTATTGAGGCATCACAAATTACATGCAGACGAAGCATAAACTATTTCCTACAGGAGCTCCCCCAGCTTTCGGAAAAGCAACATATCGACACACCCTTCCCAATTCCATTCTAATTTGCAGCAAATAAATTCACTTTAGCCTCTCACGCACGCGGCTAACGAAGCGGCGAAACTATTTTGTGACACCTCGATCGTACGCCCCCAATAAAAGCAATATAGCAGCATAACCTGCCACCACTTCAACAGACCTCACGACGCACAGAAACTCCTGCAAGCTGAAGGTCACGTCATTTTGGTCGGTGAAGTTAGCATCATAATCCTCAGCCATAACACCTGAGCTAACACCCTAAAGAAGTCCTAAGAACGCGCAGGTCTAGATAGTCTGGGTGGTGAAGTTAGAAGTTGCCGCGAGGGAACCATCGTCCAATGTGATTCAAGCGCGGGGACTTAGAATCGCGATTGGATCCTCCGATAATGACCCGGGGAATAAATACCGCGGTAATATCCCGACCAGATTGCCGGGGAAATTACATTGCGTATAAACATGTTTTTGGTTATTTTCAGAGCTCCCCGAGGTGGGTTCAAGGTAGCATTATGAATTGGATCGGCAACCAAACCAATCACAAACTAATGAAAAAGTGTGCGGAGTCTATACCTTCGCTGATTATACAAACTGTTCTTTACATTATCTATTGTATGCATACATAAGTAAGTTAAATAATATTTTTAGCTATCTTATGTTCATATCCAAAAATTTTAATGACAAGAATATTTCTTTTATATTACGCAGGGCAAACCACAAGAACTACTTATGATTATAATTACATTTCAACTATTTCAAAACGAATTATCTCGTCGCTCTTGTGTTCGGATGAAAGAACTATTACTTAACTTAATATTCATCCAAGTTTGTTCTTATTATTTTCTCTGGATTCAAAATAAATTCGAACAAAAACTTTTCGTACAAAAATCTATTCATATTGACAAAAGTCCTACACAATAATAAGCAATGATATTTCCAAAGCATGTACAAAGTTCGGAACTATCGAAACAAAGAAAAAATACTGTGAATTATTCAGGAAGCGAAAGAAAAATCGGGAAAAGTAAAGAAGTTCGACGGACGGCAACTTTCAACCCCCAACTATTTATTTATTACGCTACTGGGCATTACTACTTACCTTTTCGCGCTGCCAACAGTACTTTAATCCTTTTCATTTCACACCTAAGGTTCAAAGTTGAAAGCGCTTGAAAGTTTGCTTTCGGTAAGTCCTCACACCGTCCCAAGTTGGGTCCAAATAAACATATTTCGCGAAGTAGGTACAGGTGCTAGGATTTGTTGCAATATTCAGTTTAATTAGAGTTTCTTGTTGAAACTGCGGCGAGGGTATTCAAGAAACAAAACTTACAGAATTGACTTCACCGAATCTATGTTTGAGTAGAGCAGCCCGGGGCCTGCCGCAGCCTGTAGACTGCACGGCTGGTTGTTCTCTGCTTAGACTGACAATAAACTTGGACGAGCATCTAAATCGGGCTCTGTATGGTACAGAATATGTAACAAAATACTATAACGATTTTTGTACTCTGAACCAATTATCTGATGATGTCAAGAGCTGTTTAGTAAAGCTCTTTAGAAATGGTAAAACTTCTTACCTTCAAGTTCTATTTTAACAACCTAATAATGTTTATAGCAGTAAGTGCATAATTATATGAGTTAGTAGTCACTTCTGGTAAAAGAGTTCAAATAATACATAGATAGATGTTCAAGCGTTTGTCGATAATGAACGTACCTAGTTGAGTTCCGAAAACAGCTTGTTAGTGAGTAGCTGTATAACTGGTGAACAGTTACATCCCACATCTCGAACTAACTGTAAACTGCCCGAGTCCAAGCTCACAGAGAACTAAAGAGACATAGTAAATGCACAGCAGCAGATCTTATACTTACAATTTATATGAATTGAAATGAATTTCGATCACGACCAAACTATTAAAGCCATTTTGATGAATTTGAACTCATGATATTTGATTCAAAAGTCAAAGTACTCGTACTATCTCACTCGACCAAAACTGACTGAACCGTCTTTCAGAACATTTAATTCCGAATTTGTTTTCTTAAGATCCTTAAGATTCTTAAGATATACCTAAGTTTTCTTTTTTCTGTTTTTCTTTATATAATTTTGTAATAAGGTATTTTTCAATAAAGATAAATTATATTCTATTCTAAACATAATGCTCAATATTACTTGCCAGCTCGTAGGTACTAGCTATTAATGATAATACTCTGTTAGTTTTCCTACTGCGTTGCTAGTTTTGCTAGTGTACTATGCCGCAGATCGAGCGCCGCCAGGAAGTTAACCGCTACCTGTGATCACGCTCTTTCAGAGTTCCACATTTAAAAGTCCTAATCGAACGGTTACTTTGTAGCAGGTTCGTTACAAGATGCTAGGTTACTGATTCTTGAGTGAACTATTAAATAAACGGGACTTATTTGCGAAGTATTACTTATTTACCTCGTCGTTTTGGCTGGCATTACTTAAATGTTTTAATATGTTTTTAAGTCGCGAAAGGTTCAAAAATATGAATTGTGTACTTAATTCCGACTTTTATAAAGTTACAAAGTACGAGTATATTTTATTTCAAAACATTCTCAAACGTTCTTCGGTATTGTATAATATTGTTTCTCTGAAATAAATTACAGGATAAATGCTATGAATAAAATATGATCGAACTTTCTTTATTCAGTAAGCAATTGCGAAGCATTAGGTAGAAACAAATGTTAAAGGGGCCATTACTCGGAGCTTATTACTCGGGTTAGTAGCCGGGCCACGCGCTCGCAATCTGTACCGTCCTTTTTTTTTTTTTTTTTTTTTTTTTTTTTTAACCGGAGAAATGCCTAACGCATTCCCACCGCCGCGGGGGCGGCGGATGGGATATGTGGGGCTTGCACCCACTAAAAAACCGGTGGAGTTCTCCTCTGACGCCTTGGTGCCAGGGCTATGGGGACGCTTGCACACTCATCCACGGCCCCGGCGGCGTTGGCTTGATTAGCCCCTCCAATGAGTGAGGCGGCTGCCTCTCACCTCAACTCTTCCGAGAGGCGCGCGGAACAACACGCGCGCCCCCTCCAGGCCTATTAGGACGACGGCACCCCCCGGCGCCGCCGTCAGGGCCTAAATCATGGGGGTCGCAGATCCTGACGGAACCTCCTCCGCCGACGCCCCGGTCTCCGTCTGCGTATGGGATCAGTCGCTAAGGCTTCCCTCTCCCTTTCAGCAGCTTCCTTCAGCGCGAGAACTTCTTCGCAGAAGGACCTGCCAAGACACTTCGCTCCCAACCATGGCTCTCAGTAGAGCTGTGAGTGAAAGGTTATTTCCGACCGTAGATACTAGATCACTCCTTTGGTTTGTCCAGGCTGTGCAAACTTCTAATGTGTGCTGTGCGTCGTCATCAGCAGCACCACAATGGTGGCATGTAGCTGTCGGTTCTCTTCCGATTCGACACAGGTACTTAGCGAAACAACCATGTCCCGTAAGCACCTGTGTCAAACGGAATGTCAGTGACCCCTTCTCTCTGTTCATCCAATCTCTCAGAATCGGCCGGATAGCTTCGACCGTTCTTTTTCCAGCGCTTGGTTGCTCAAGGCGAGCGATCCATTCCTCTAGGAGAATTTCATGGCACTCCAGCCGTTTTCCTTCCACCTCCCGTAGCGCAGGACGTTGCCCATTGGCAATCATCTGCACCTTCCAGTGGTAGACTCTAGAAAGGCCCTTGGAGTCTAGGTCCCAGGGCATGGAACTTGCCAGGATGCAAGCCGCCTCGAAGGAGACCGTGCGGTATCCCCGTATAACCCTCAATGCCATCACTCTCTGCGGGCTTCGCAAGAGAGCGATGTTCTGTCTATTAAGGGCTTCGGCCCACACAGGTGAACCATATAAGGCCATTGACCTTAAAACCATCATGAAAAGTTTTCTGCAGCTCACCGTTGCACCTTTTATGTTGGGCAGGAGTCCTCCCAGGGCAAACGCAGACTTCAACAACTTCGGTGTTAACTTCTTGAAGTGGGCGGCGAAGTCCCATCGGCTGTCGAGGACGAGTCCCAGGTACTTCATCGTCTCCCCGACGCCGATGCGGACTCCCCCAACCTCAATAAATGAGCCTGTCGGTGGCTTTTTTCGGGGCCCATGAAAACATAGGGCCTCCGATTTGGTAAGGGCTACCTCAAGTCCGAGCCTCCTTATTCTAGCTACCACCTGAGCTACTCCAGCAGTAGCAAGCAGGGATGCCTCTCTGAATGACTTTCCGCGCGCTGTCACAAGTGTGTCGTCAGCATAACACGTAACGTTAATACCCCATAGATTGGCACCCCGCAACACCCAGTCATATCCAATATTCCACAAGAGCGGCCCCAGAACCGACCCTTGTGGAACACCACACCGCATGCTATGCTCTTTCCACCCTTCCTGTCCCTTGAATGTAATGAGCCGCTGTGATAGATAATCCTGGATGATCCGGAACAGGTAAGGGGGTACTCGATGGTACTTTAATGCCGCTAGTATGCAGCTCCAGGGAATCTGTACCGTCCTGTCCCGACCCGTCTCAGCTCGTCCCGTACCGTCTGACTCGTCCCGATGTTTGCTACACTCATCGCCTTTCGATTGAGACTTAATATTCCGACCGGGCATTTTTAGTGTGGCGTAAGTTATAAGATACCTCCGAAATTATGTAAAACTTATATGTAAAAAAATAAACGTTGTTCAGAAAGCTCTGAATGTAGCTAAATCTCGAGATTACTCTTTAGTGAATTTAGTTCCATATTGAAAATGAGACATAGACGTAAGCTTCACCTAGCATGCCTCCTTTTTGGCATTTTCAAGCATGAAGCACCTGCTTATCTTATTAAGAAGCTAAACAAGGCCTCAATCTTGAGGTCTAGAGAGCCCCGCCAGTGTTCGATGCAGCTTTTAACTCAGAAGCACAGGACAGCAGCCTTTAGAGGAAGCTTTCGTTATGCTGCATCGAAATGCTGGAATAATATACCACCGCCGATAAGGAACCTACAAAGTATTTATGGTTTTAAATTGCATTTAAAGAGATACCTATTCGATTGGCAAAAGAAGCAGGAACTTCTTATACACGATACAAGTGCTATATAATTATCAAAGGCTAGTATTTACTACTTACATACATACTTGCTATTTCTGTTTATTAATATTAAGTATCTATTTATTCAGTTTGTACCATAATTATTTTATTTATTTATTTGTCTATGTGTATGTACATAATATAATACCTACCTATATATACGTATATGTTATATTATACCTTATACCTACTTATAGAGTTATTTTCCATTTAGCTTTTATAATAAATAACTAATTTACCTACCAGTTATTGCTTTGCTCTTATATTACGTTGTTAAGTTGTTAATTTTGTTGTTTGTTATGAGTCCGCTACCTAATCATGTAATATTTTCGGTTCCAAAACGGCCCTAACGGAAGACCAGCGCTGGTTGTTCACAACCCAGCATATGCTGAGTTATGGCCCGTTTTGCAACATTTCGTTTCTTTCTTTTATTATATCTTCTGTGTACCTATTTACTCATATGTTGCAAAATAAAATATTTTCTTTCTTTCTTTCTTTCTTTCTAGTTTCTAGTGTCTGAAAACAAAAGTAAGTTCATCGCACATGCAATCGATCTTATAGTAAGTCGTAGTAGCACAAGCGTTAAATGCTCAATCGTTTATTGAGTGGTACATATAGCGTCAAGAATTGATACATATGCAGGTTTAATGCGTGTCTCGCCTCGTGCGGGTTACCAGGGTGACGCTGATTGTACAGTGTAGGTACACTCCAAAAAGCTAGTAATATAGTAATTTCGCTTTCTCGTCCAACTTGGGCCGCGAGTTCGAAATGAGCGTGCAGTGGGTGCGGCGCGCGGGATTTATTCCTCAGATCGGTATTTGTTTTATTAATGTCCAAGATATTCAGCTCGAGCTCACGCCAGGCACGATTCATTGCAACACTGGCAACACTGGCTACTCTGTAAACTGCAAGTCAACACTATCAGGACTTTTACTCTAGCTTGGTAAATCAAGAACAAAACAACAACAGGATTGCGACTGTATCCACAAGGCATGGTAGACATTTATTTTCGATCTAATGGAAGTTTAAGATCTTGTCTGTACATAAAATTACCCAGAACTAAGAAGATTGATCACCAAAACGAAACCTTGACCCCAGACCGTGTTGTAGAGGGCACTTAAGTTAGATCGAGGCGGCCTAAAACGATAGCACTCAAGTTCGCTAGCCATGCTGTTTTTTTTTTATTACTTATACATATTTTGGATTCCACATTTAGGGCCTACGCTATAAATAAGCTAGTGAGCGCATTTCCGTATTCCAGGGAAGCAGGTAAGCAGATCCGGTCTCAGTGGCACTTCATATAGTATGCATTCAAAGCCGAATCCCGACGGAAACCTGACGCGGCTTAGCGCGCTCACGGAGGAACCAGGTTGGACTACTTACCAGCACTCATAAGCCTGAATAAATAAATATTGCTGGACATTTCACATAGCATAATGTAAAGTAATGTAAGTAATAAGTAATCTAAAGAAGTCAAGCTTGTATTATGAAAACCTCATGATTAATAGTACTTATACTACTTATATATTTTTGTTTGTAACATCATTCATCTACGTAGAAAGCACCCAGATCCGATACAATTTATTTAAATTTATTTATTTAAATCTTTATTTCAGTCCTGTTGTCCGGCAGCCAGTCGAACTCGCTTACATTTCATATTCTTATCACTGTATATAAGTTTCAAGCTGTCGCTGTTTTCTCCACAATACAGAAGTAGTACACGAGCTTTAAAATTAGGTATATAACAATTTTAAGTGGCTGTAAATAAGGGCACCCCTCAACATTTGCTCCAACAGCTTAGAAGTAAGTTTGTATGTATTAGTGACCACCTCTGGTGAGGTAGTTTTAGGCAAAACAACAAAAAACAAAATGGCCGATTTATTTATTGTTAGCAGTGTCTAATATAAACTTAGGTATATATTGTTTGTGCAGGCAGTCCGGTTTTCTGTGAGCTAGTGGGCGTACATACTACTCTTTGGAGCGCAATACTGAGTTAGGTGCTAAGTATATGTCTAAGCGCAGCCGTTTCGATCCTCTACACTGCACATTCACCATTATTCCGAGGCTAATTTGCTGTTCCTCAGGGTTCAGGGTTAAGTTCGCTACTCGGGATCATAATTGTGTAAAAGCGCAGATAATAATCATAATGGTTTTTCATTTATATTCCGGATAATACCTAAGTGCCAATAAGTAAACTAGTAAGTAGTATTATTTTACAATCTTTTTTTTTTCATAATATCGTATTTAATCTTTTTAGTAGAATTTATTTAGTTTTTCTCTACTGCTAGTATTTACTGTACATGCAACTGTAACAACGCGGCGCAAAGCCTCAAAAATCTCCCCAAGCCAGGTGCGTGGAGTTCGCAAGTTTCGCATAGTTAGGTACTTAGTGCTCGCTTCAACAAGTTCTCGGTAATGTTATTGTTTAGTTCGGTACGTATACGATTTAAACAATATTACCAAACTCCATGTTGTGTAACGTCTTGTAGGTAGTTGTAAAGGAATATACCAGTGTATTACTGATTTAGAATATAAAGTAATATAGATGGATGTTCCTCGCCCCGCACTAATATTACTCCAAGCCCCTTGTATTTTTTTCTTGGTGTTCTCTCGGGAATACTTTACGTTTTCGGTATAATAAGTAGCCTAAAGCAATTTCAGACATAGTCTTTCACAGTAACTATCAAATCCGAAACCATTCAGTAGTTTTTGAGTAAAACGATCACACACATCTAGGGATACATCCATCTTAACAAACTTTCGCAATTGTAATAATAAATAGTAAGTATAGTAAAAGTGGCTAAAACAAACACAAGTTACAACAGTTGTCCCAGTAGATCACCGTCCAACAGAGGGTGCTAGACATAGCCCGGGGCATACGTCGCCCGCGCCGGCGCCGGGTCGCTGCACGCATTCATACCAGGATTAACGAGCTGCCGATACTACGAGTAGGTCCTAGAGCCATTAAAACTGTTAGAAAGCGAGGTTCGATCGAAGGTGCGTTGTGAGTGCGGACGATTGAAAGATTTCTGGAAAATCAACTGTAAGTGAAATTAAAAATAATTGAAATAGAAAAACCTTGCGTCATTAAATCTAACGATCTTTATTCTTTCATTTTTTTATTTTTAGGCCTTTGCCCTGCAGACACAGGCTAAATAATAATAATAATAATTTATTCTTTCATTGAATCTGTTAAGTGTCCAGTCATAATCTTGTTATTTTTCATACATATTTATATATAAAAATGAATCCCTATATCCCTTGGTCACGCCATCGCGCGTGAACGGCTGGACCGATTTCACTAATTTTTTTTGTTGTGTTTGTTATGTCAGGAGAAGGTTCTTATGACAGAAAAAAAAAATTTCGCGGAAAAAAATAATTATGCGCAGACGAAGTCGCGCGGGTCAGCTAGTAATTTATAAAACTTCAAGAATGATGATACTTGCCTGAAACAATGTTGAGATAGATAGGCTCAACTGTCTGAATAGAGTGCAAACAAAGTGTGAAAAAAAGTCTAATAGCTGCTTGATGTCCAACTTTTAATGGGATTACTTGTCTAGCATAGCAATGGCACAGCCAAACTTATGTTCAAGCTTATTTGATTCGATGAGAGCCCGCTCGCACTGTGACCACGCCCCATCCAACACTATATTTTTTCACGCTCGCACCGCGCCGCGCCATTGAAATGTACAGCTATAAAAGGTTGAAGAAAATTGCTTGTTAACGGTCATTTTGAATAATATCCCGCTATTAGCGCGTGAAAGAGCGAATTCTTGGGAAAACTTCTAAGGAACTATTGTGAGTGCTTTTACTATTAAAATTTAGTGCTCTTAGTGCTGAAAGCATTAGGAGCCGTTGTGGCCTTTGGGAAACCTGGCTTTGAACCACGCTCTGACTGTTATAATGATACCCAACTGAGTTACACAGAATAATCAGAGGAGAACATTTTGTGAGTACCTATATCTATGTAGCAAAATCGAACAACTTACGTGAGTCCGTACATTGTGTTTCTCATCATTCACTCACATCCTCCACACCGACTCCCCGGCCCCGGTTCAAAGTCCAAAGCTCCAAAATATCTTTGAAATTGTTATTAATAAACAACCCGAAAATAATAAAACAATAATTAACCCAGTCTTTATTCTCGAGCGGAAGGTCTTATTAGTCGGTGAAAGGCTAAGGTTCGGATAATTATCCCTGATGAGAAGGCGGATCCATCCGGCCAGACTAGTCGTTCACCTTTATGTTCGGTGATATGCTCGATCGCTATGTCATCGTGCTTCAAAAAGTAGGTAGGTACTGAAACTTGTTTTGTCAGACACTTTACAAAAGATTTGTCACTTTAAAGAAATATTCGTTTAGATGTTTGAAAGTGCAATGTGATGAGCGGTCCCTCGATTTAGGCCTCGCTTCCCAGATGAAACCTATGTGGTATAGGTAAACAGGAACTGTAGTATCTAAGAAGAACAGAAAGAACAGGAGTAAAATCACCTAGTTTTAAGACGATTCAGTGATCCCAGCGCAGCGGTCCTACGGAATAAATACTTTTTGACTTTAAGATATTTTTTAGACGGATTAATAAGTATAGTTGACTCTCTAAACTATCTTTTTTAGCTTTATTGTATTGGTCCACACGAAGGAAATGCGTAAATCTGTAATGGAGCCAACTAAGCGTCCAAAAATGTCATAATAAAACCTACAATATTGTCGGCGAAGCTCGTGTATGATTTCATATATTTTGTATCTATTGGTTGCGCTAAAAACTTCGGATAGCGGGCAACTCGGGCATATTGAAGAATTTTTTCGACGAGAATCGCTTAAAGATTGCGTTGTTGATAAACAACAAAGATTAACCCGTTACTAACTCATGTGGCACATGTTTGGGATGACTCCACGTTTGATATAATTATTATACATAAGTAATATTATGATAATTCCGTATTTCGTTTGAAGTGAACGCCGCCGTTTGATGTGATCGCGGAAGGGTGCCCCGCCCCGCGCCCTCCCGGGTGATGATATTATGCCGAGGCACGCTGCTTCGGGCCAATATCTTCGGTGATTTAATTTCCTTTGCAAAGCCAATCTCATTTGCAAAATAAATGCTGTGCGAAAGTATGTTCTATATGCCCCTACGTAGAGTTCTTAATAAGATCAATCATGGAATATGTGTTGTTCTTGTAAATGCAAGTTATTAAATAAATCTGAAACAAAGGATAATAATGAGAATCTTTCAGTTCCTTTGTGCACATTGTACAGAGTCCAGCCAGGTCGAACGCTGGGACCATGTTGTATCCAGCATGTACATTGTACATATCTCGGTAGCTCTTACTTCTTAGTGTATAATATACAGTATTTTCTTGTTAAACTGGCTTAAAAAATGATCAGCTTTTTCAATACAGACATATTTTCTTTAGTGCGCAACATTCTTCCGTTATTTACATAACAATTTATCAGTTGTTTTTTATTATTTAAAATAGTGTAAGTACATACTCGTACCTACTCATAAAGCGATGTACAAATAAATAGACACACGCACATCGTCAGTACAGCTTACAGCGCTGGGCGTCGCGTCGCTACAGTAATCGGCTTGCCTCTTAATTGCCCATTTCTAAGTATTCTTTACGGTCGTTCACTCGCTATTAATAAGGATTTATTCAATAATCAGCTTTTAGATGTTGGTAAGATACGACAAAGCGGAGATATTATGATAAATCTATAAATCGCCAAAACTTTATGACAAATAAAATCATAAAATTAGAGAACCGCAGACCAAGTTTTTAGTCACAGGCTAGGTATGCCAATATTTACAGAATCATAGTAATGTAATGTATGTTTACCGTCCTGAAAGATTCGCAATACCTACATTACGTTTCACTCTACCTTTTTCACAAACAAATATATGGCTACCAAAATGTATAGGATCTGTAGTAGGTAGTTCAGGTACCTAATCCAAACTGAGTTGCAAATTCGGTAGTATATAAATTTCTCCCAAATAAAAATTACTATAGATATTCGCTCAATGCACCTATGCCCGTCCAAAAGTCAAACAAACTCTGAGCCAAATCAAAAGTCTGAAAACATGGTTTCCCTCAAAAAGTAATCAAAACTATACCTTTTCTATCCCAACTTGTACCGAATAGTTTGTAGAAAGCTATTTATTTGAGCGGAGAAACCGATCTAATGCCCATAAGTGTGAATACAAGCCATTAATCATGAGTCGAGTGCGGCTCCCGCTCACAAAGGAAGTCGAGGGCCTGCGCTGTTTGGAGACAGCCCAGGACTGAATAACCTTCACGTATAAACACTAAATAATTATTTAAGAAAATTTGTCTACGTGAGGCCAGAGCGGCCACCCGATGTCCGCGCCCGCAATAGGCGGAAGTTCGTGTGCACCCCCAGACGGCCAAGAAACGTTCTTGGCGATCCAGATGACGCTATCACTCTCGCCAATGGTGAAGTGATACCGTCATCTAGTGATGATAGATAGGTAGGTAAATTCTCTCCGGCAACAGCCCAAGCCGAGGTTCGTACCTATTAGAGGTGCCCTTGCGCATGTTGTCGTAACTTCTCTCTAGGCGTCTCGGCACCTTCAGTGCCCGCCATAGTCCGGTAACACTAAAACGGCCTCATAGGCCATTAGTATTAGGCCCTCCGAAAAAAAAAAAAAAAAAAAAAAAAAAAATTAAGAAAATTTCTGTGGGTGTGTGAATAGAAACTTAATACTCATTATATGATGTGGGTGTTTATAACTGTTCTTCACCTAAATGGATATACTTATGGGATCAATAAATATTGATAAAGGTATAAGATGTTGATTATGTCTGACCGTTACTGTATCACTAACACCTGCTACATATCTACCCATGATACGCAATAAAACCATTTGATTTGATTTATTAAATGTCTCAGATTCATATACATGAACAATGAGAAAAGTGCCATCATCTATTCAGGACAAGCCCATGCTTGTCCTGAATAGATTACAATACAATATATCTTTATTGAAAATGCCCACAAAAACACTTACAAATTATAAAGTTAATTAATATTAAACTAGAGTATAACAATGGGCGGCCTTATCGCTAAAAGCGATCTATGCCAGAGGACGGTGGCATAAATTTAAAATAAAATTAGCTAATGAAACTATGCTATGAATTAATAAAATTCCAAAAAATAATAGTACTTAATAATAATAATCATACATAAAACAGTAATAATAGATTAATTCTTAATTCTTTATTGTACAAATAGACACACACTTGATAATAACATAAAAAGGGCATGTACAAAGGCGAGCTAACCCTACAAAGAGTTTTCTTCCAGCAAACATTTGAATGGATTAGTAGTAGTTATTTGGAAAAATCTTCAAACTATAGATCAATTTCAATAAAATTATTGCGAAGAAATATTTAACCAGATCTTGAGAATCGTTCGAATTCGAATTTTTGTAAAAAAACATGAAACGAAATCTCTAACTAGTTTCAAATTAATTGGTTCGCCTAAACGTTAGAAGAGAAAATCCAATTAAGTCAAAATTAAATTATTTTTAATTCTAAAACCCATTACAATAATGATTTCTGCACAAAAACAAAACGGGCTTGTTCCTTTCATCGCTCCTGGTTCGCGCGAGCAAAAAATAAATTGGCAGCCGTTCAGGCGCGCTGATTTACGCGCGGAGCCGGCGGCACCTTGCTTTTTGCCACACCTCGAGCCTCGAGCCTCGGGCTGCCGGCGGCCGTTTCTTTAGCTGCCATAGGGATGCAGACCCAACGATGTCGTATCGAATACCTACCACTACCTGTATGAACTTAGTATTTGTGCAAAATCATGCTGAACAAAAAACCATTGTTCATCAATTTAGGAATATTGTCACTTTACCTGTGTTGGGGATAGTGATTACTACTTATTTTATTTATGTATCTAAGTAAATCAAGAATAAGCCTGTATTTTTTTGTGTCTTGAAAATCATGAAAGATTTGAAAGAATAATAAACTGTTTGTAAAAAACATAAAAGCTCTCTGATAAAGGAACGACTAATAAGATTGAATTGTAAATAAAATTGTATGACATTATCTATTTCAAACGAATATAAATAAACAACAATTTAAAAAAACAGAGCAAAATATAATGTGCCGTTCTGCAAAACCATATCATACTACGAGTATAAAATTAACATTTAAATATCGGCACTGAAATGCAAAAATTGTATCGATCATTCAGCATATTTACATTTATAGCCTGTTTTAAGAAGCGTTGGTGCAGTCTTTTCAAGCTATGATTTCCTGAAAACAATTACCTCACTTGACACCCGTTTTCATAATAAACAAATCACTGTCACCATGAAAGAAATCATCTTGAAGGAGCTTATCTGTCATCTAACATCAAGAAACAAAAGCGTATTTGGGCGTGCCTCCTATTACCCCATCCATAAACATTCAAATAGAGATGATCCTAGGTATTTAGTATTTTTTTAACTCTAAAAACTGTACCCAGCGCTACATTTTTCATAACTCGTTATTCCATCTTTTGCAGGACTCTTTTTACTTTTGCTTTTGAATCCGACGGACGGGATGACACGACACGACTGCTGTAATTGATGGCCGAATGATTCGGCCCTAACGGGAACAAACCTAATTAAAAAGCCTTTTTCTAGGAGTAATTGATTACTTTAATTTTGTCGGAAAATCGAACGTTACCTTCTTTCTTTTCGTCTTTTTGTTAGGGGAATGTTATCCTGTTCAGTTTGAATCTTTAGAATCGATTTCAGATCTATTTATTTGACTCAAAAGTTAGATCCTGTACTACTGACTACATATCGCACTGGACTAGAACAAGGTATAGGTAATGGTTATATTACATCTAAATCAGAAACCAGGAAGCAGTAAACTAATCATCGATCTTGAAGTGAAGCAAGTTATAATGTAAAAAATAATCAAAATAACTCTTCATAAATTTTTGTAAAGAAAAAGATAATTTATTTGCATCATGAATGCCTTAAAAAAGCGATGTCTTTCTAAAATAGTCGTACAACAAAGTTCTTTTTACAAAAGCCACAGACGCTGAAAAATGCGATAACAGGTAGTTCGTCCCTTAATGTGCTTAAGTAAAAGTTGGGCGTAGTGTGGGCGTAGTCTTAAGTTTGCGTAGCGGCGACTTACCGCGTGTGCTGTTGGAAAGATTTGCGCACTTGTACCGAGGCTTTTGTTTACATGAACTAAGTTGCACTAAGTACACTGGAAAAACTAGTTAGGCATTCCTTCACCAAGGTGAACGGTATGAGAATGTTAATGCAAGTTCAAAAAGATTTGTCTTTTAGGTCCACTGCTTAACACGTTTAGTGTCAATAATGCAAGGTGTTGGGAAGTCATGCGTATAAATATGAGAGTTTTTTTTTTGTGTCAGGTGTGACAATGCTCAAAAAATATAATCTAGATTTGCTGATATCTAAGGATTTCATGAATGTTTTCGAAGGTCGACTGAGAAGGCACTGAGAGGACAAACGAGCGGCGCTTTGCGTCTCAATCTCGCAACTTTGTGAGGTACGTTTTAAGTTAATAAAAGTTTTTTTCGGATAACATTACGGATCTCGGAGATCCCGGATAACACCGGTTTGTTTTCATAGAACAATTTAGTTAATGAACGGAGCCTTCGGTTTTTTACTGCTGAGTACCAGCGATAGGCTTTGCACTCATTTCTGAGGTAGGATACGAGATTTTTGTAAAAAATCACTTGCTGTAAAATACTGATACGATGAGATTTCATTTCAACATGTATTTCTGGTCTGACCACGCGAACAGAGACTAAAATAGAAAAGTATTTCTAAATATAGAAGAGGAAAAGTGACAAAATTAAGTATGTCCAAGTTCGGCCCCGGCCCGAGCGCGGTGTGTCGTAAGTAAGCAGTTGTTCCACAATAAATGGGCCCCGAGGCACGCGCCTACCTCACTCAGTCGACACACCACCAAGAGATAGTTCACTAACATAACATAATCACATAACTATACTTACAACCTATTTAGGAAGTACAGAAAATAACTCTTGACTTTTCATATGGATTATTTTTTTGAAAGAATGTAACAACATTTTACATTTATTTCATCATAATATCATCAGTGAGTTTTAATGACGCGTCCACTCCAAAAACCGAGGACGGGGGAGAGTTCCGACATGGACCGTACCGACACTTCGACCGACCTGTCGCTTGAAAAAACATTGTAAGGTTCAACGCTGACTGATATTTTGGGGTCAATAGCTGAGTTAGAGGTTGGTTAGGTTAGAAAATATAGTAGGTAGGTACTTAGTTGCAAGAGAAAATGGAGTGAGCTATCTGTTAATGTAACCATCAGTCGTGACATGGAAGTGTCGCCGCCGATTGGTTCGTAAATCAGTCGCTCTCAGCGGGACGCGCCCGCTCCGCGCCGCTGCTGTGTGAACGCCTTTAGACATGTCTCGCACAGCGTCTTCTTGTACTTTTCTTGTCTATGAATAATTTTATCAAAGTTGTTCAAATTATTTTAATTTTCAAAGACCTAGAATTAGCATTCTGGGCATCGCAGAGAGAGTGAAGCCTTATAGGAAGATAAACGGAGAACCTATAAAGTATGAAAAGCGCTGAGAGATGAGTAGATAATTTATGTGAGCTAACATCGAACAATCTATTATTATAAGAATCTTTGTCCTGACTGACTGACTGACTGACTGATTGACTGACTGATAGACAACGTACAGCCTAAACCGCTGGTCGTAGAGACTTGAAATTTTGAGGGTATGTCCGTCTTGGTGCGTAGGGGTGTACTAAGAAGGGATTTTTTGAAATTCAACCCCTAAAGGGGTGAAAAGGGGTAAAAACGATTGTATGAAAAATCGTATTCCTGGCACCTGGAGTCATGAAATTTAGAATTATGATAGTTCAACGCTTTTAATGAAAGTCTACATTCAAAAAAATTCAAAACTACCCCTAGAAGGGGATGTAGGGGGTGTTAATGTTTGTATGGGGTTTTTTGAATGCGTGGTCCGATTTGCTTGAAACTCTGTATGATTATTTAAAAATGTAAATAAAAAATTTCCGCACTCTAATAATTTCATAACTACCCCTAAACCGGGGTGAAAGGGGTGTTAAAGTTTGCGTGGGATTTTTTAATACGTGGTTCAATTTGGTCGAAACTCGGTATGAGTATTTTAGCAGTAGTGTAATAAAAAATATCTGCATGTTTTTTTTTCAAAATCTACCCTTTAATAGGAGTGAAAAAGGGGAAGTACAGTACAGATTCTATGGGAGCCATAAGTCCATTGGGAGTGGAAGTGGGGTATTTGGGGAAGGGATAACGTATAAGGGATAAGCGGGAAAAAGTGGAATGAAGCGGGATAAACCGGGAGAATGCGGGAAAAAAAGGAATAAACAGGGAAAAAGCTGGATAATGCGGGATAAACCGGGAAAAAGCAGGATAATGCGGGAAAAAGTGGGATAAAGCGGGGAAAAAGCGGGATAAACCAAGAAAATGCGAGAGAAAAGGGGGATAAACCGGGAAAAAGCGGGATAAAGCTAGGGAAAAGCGGGATAAACTGGAGAAAAGCAGGATAATGTGGGGAAAAGGTGGGATAAACCGGGATAAAGCGGGGGAAAAGCAGGATAATGCGGGATAAAGTGGGGAAAAAGCGGGATAAACTGGGAAAAAGCAGGATAATGCGGGATAAAGTGGGGGAAAAGCAGGAAAAAGTGGGATAAACCGGGAAAAAGAGGGATAATGTGGGGGGAAATTAGGATAAAGCGGGAAGAATCGGTATAATGCGGGAAAAGCGGGTAAACAGGGAAAAAGAGGGATACAGCAGGGAAAAAAGGAGATAATGTGGGATAAAGCGGGATAATTCGGGACAAAGCGGGGAAAAGGCAGGAAAAAACGGGATCAAGCGAGAAAAATGGGATGATGCGAGATAAAGTGGGGGGAAATGGGATAATGTGGGATAAGTGGAAAATAACGGGAAAAAATCATAAAATCATATTCCTGGCACTTAGAGACATGAAATTTAGAATTATGATAGTTCAACAGTTTTAATGAAAGTCTGCATTCAAAAAGCTTCAAAACTACCCCTAGAAGGGGGTGTTGATGTTTGTATGGGGTTTATCGAATGCGTTGTCCGATTCGCTTGAAACTCGGTATGAGTATTAATTAGTGTAATTACAAAATGTATGCATTCAAAAATAAAAAAAAACTACCCCTAGAAGGGGGTGTTAATGTTTGTATGGGGTTTTTGAATGCGTGGTCCGATTCGCTTGAAACTCGCTATCTGTGAGTACTGAGTAATATTTTTATATATATTTTTTTTAACTCCACTATAAAGGGGGTGAAAGAGGGAGTAACAGTTGCTATGAGAACCATAAGTCCTAAAAACTTGAAACTTGGAAGATACATTCTTCTTCTGCTGCATTTTAGGATTTCGTAGGGGTGGGGTGAACTTTTGTATTTAGGGGGTGGGTTGAAAGGGAGGGCTGTAAATAATTCCTGAAACAGGGTGTTGGCGGTGATTAAGTATGTGTGGAATTTCTTAAGTGGGAGTGAGATTGGAAGTGGGGTTAATGGATTTATGGATTTGTGGATTTATGGATTTGTGAGTTTATGGGGGGGCGTCAGATTAAAATGTGAGAGTGAGATTGTGAGTCACATTAAGAGTGAGAGCGAGATAAGGGTTAGATTGAGGGTCAGATTTAGAGTGAGACTCTGACTCAGACTCAGTCATCAAAGTTGAACTTGCAGTCACAGTCACTCAGTTTAGTTAATGTGATGAAAAGCTTAAGCTTACTCAAGTGATAAGGGCTATGTTGATATGTACCACGTGAACGAAGTCGCGGGCGTTCCGCTAGTATTGTATAAAAACTTAACTTTGTTAGCAGCAAATATTGCTATCAAAGTAAGCAGTTAATTTGCATTTTTGGCGTATCGATTTTCAATCTATCTCGACACCTGTCGGAGCGAACATTTTTTTGCTAAACTCATATCCCAAAGCCAACCAATAGCACTCTCCTGTTTATCGAATGTCAGCATTCTATCAACTTCCCCTCGCAAAGCCTCCTGCCGAACTTAACCAAACCTGTCTAATAACGTGAAAAATATCATTTTCATTCCCCCGATAGACTGGGGAATGCGACATACGATAACGCGACATGGAAATGACGAAAATGACATTTGGGGAGAAATACACACTGAAAAAAAAAAACACGCGAAAATTAACCTTACACAGTGAGTTTAAGATTGAAATTCCTGTGTGGGAAAGTGAGACGGGTGGTATACCATGACGGCAAATGTAGCGTGTGCAGTTTTCGGTCAAGACCCGCGGATCTTATTATGATAGCGGCCGGCTGAGACAATGGGATGCAATGGACTGTGCCAGATAGGGTGTACCTTACGGCTTTTTACCGACATTTTACGTAGCGTGTTGATAAGTTAGGATTAGAAGCTAGTTTGCATTGTTCCTTACATTGTGAAACTAAAATTTGTACGGAGAAAATCTAAGTATTGATGTTCGATGGAATGTATCAGTTTTGGGCAATTCAGCAATGCGAGAGTCAGGCCGCTTTTATGAGACGGGTCGTATGCATGTTTGCCACTTTACAAAGGAACTACTCAAAAATATACGTTCTTCTACTATTCCAATGCAGTTGCATCGGCCACTGTGTGACTAACTCTGAGCCTTTCCAATACTTGGAGACGTCATCCTAACTTATGGCATTTTAATTACTTTAAAATTGGTACTTACCATAAGTACAAATAGCAAAACTAATATAATGATTATGATTTTGGGTATGATTCAGGATAGCTTTTATTACTTTTTTAAATGAGTGTTATAATGATAAGGATAGGTACTGTCATAGATCGCGCTATCGTTGCGTTTTGAACTATTTATTACATTATGTGTGGCAACACTGATGACACTATATTTTAATAGGTTATGTGCCCAGCACGCTTCCACTGCGTAACTCTGCTTCCAAACCTCACAAAACTCAACCTTTACTGAGATTCAATATATTTTACGCTAACTTTTAGTAACTTTCTTTTTTCTAGGTACTTAGAATAGTAAGATAAAAGAGACACGCACCTAATGATGAAACTTCCATTATTTAGAGGTATTTGCAAAGGGTGAGCTCGGTGCAGTGGTTTCTTGCTAAAGTGAGGACTAGTGGGTATTGCCGTAATCTGCAGTTGCTACAAATCACAGCTTCAAAGATAACCCACTCTAGAAGCGTCATGAATAGCAAAACAAACGGCCACAGCGCCCTGCAATTAGCACAAGCCGTTTCCATAAATTCAAATATCGGTAATGAGATCTACAGCAAATTAGCCAAATTATTCCAACTCATAATAATCGCGTGGGTTTAATCGGCGCGGCTTCCGGGGTTAATCAGGGGTCGCCGACCGTGAGCTGTACAAACATGTGTCTCTACAATGTATACCCTTAGTAATCTCAGCAGTCCTACTGAATAAATGTTTTTTTTAAGAAAACACTTTTTGTTTATTATCAAATTCAATCGAAAAAAATTTTTTTATATGTTGACAATCTCGCAGATTTTTGAAGAGACAGTGACAATGTTGACAGTTGAAATGTCTAAATAAATATTCGCACATGCTCACTTATTAATGATTATCTTGTAGAAAGCTTGTCCAATTTTGCTTGTATTCATTAGTTGCTTGTATGAAACAGGTATTACGAGTACTCAAAGGTCTCAAGGTATATACCTATACCTTGTTTATTGATGTGAACGTGGGTTTTATGAGCAAGGTCCTCTGTTGGCGATGACACACAGTGTGAAGCATCTCCCGTGTCTTCGCCGATTTTCACATCATGTTTTCGAGCTTGTTACCTACGCCTCGGCCCGGATCCGGCCCGCAGTGATAAAAGTGGTAATTAAATGACACCGATAATTATGTTTCAATACTTAGTTGGTTATTAAAAGAAAAATTTGCGTGTGGGTTTTATGAAAAAAACTAAGTATTTAAAACCAACCAGTGACCAACCGAAACACCTTGTTTGTTTGTACTATTGTTATTATTTTATTAAAACAATATTTCTCAGAGAAACATCTATATAATATATCGACCTCTGTGGCGCAGTGGGCGAAGGTCCGCCTGCGACGCAGAAGGTTGCGGGTTCGATCCCCGCCGCGGGACAAATGTTTGTATGACCTACAGATATTTGTCTCGGGTCTGGGTGTTTCTATGTATAATATGTATGTATTTACAAACAAAAAGTATACAAGTAGTATATCAGTTATCTGGTTCCCATAGTACAAGCTTTGCTTAGTTTGGGGCTAGATGATGCTGTGTGAAAAATGTCCAGCATTATTTATTTATTTATTTATTAATATATAATGCATTGGTATTATGTTTCAATTTAAATAAACCTAATTTTGAGGTACATGCTAATAATAATAAAGTAATCCAATTTATGTTATTAAAGCTCTCACAACACGAGAACACTGTTAGCGGCTTTATTGAATTAGTTCAAATTAACTGGAACATAACAGAGCACTTAACTAACCGCGTTCAAACGAGCCCTGCGCCAGCACCGCGCCGGCGGCCGCGCACTGGCACCAGCCAACTCGTCAATCGAAAAAAACTTATAATTTTCTAATAAAACTTGATTTACAATGCAAACCAACAATACGAATATGTTGTAATCACGTCTAGCTATGAGTGAGGTTAATGACTATCCCCGTGTGAATCGTGCCCAGCGGTGGGCCTCGTCTGGTATCTGTGGGTAAGTTTACAACAACTAAAACTTTTTATACCACCTAAGGTGGAAAACACGTCTGATGATAACATATTACCGCGATAGACGTCCGTAACACCAGAGGTAAATACCCAACGCGCGTTACAGACCCAGAACGACTGATCGTGTAAATCGCGTCTATTACGTGCGGGTAGGGTAACAGCGACTGCGCTCGTGTGAAGTGTGCCTAACACCTGTGATTAGATTAGCCCGAGTGGAGGAGATTGACGGCGCTGCAGCCCGTTTTCGCAATTCAATTACATTTGTAATGGATTTGCCATTACCGCGCTCAACTGATCTCATTCAGTTTATTTTCATTTAGTTGGACTCTGCTTGTGGCTGTCGTGTGGCGCATCTCACACGACAGTCACTCACACAACACACCTAGGTCATAAGCATTGAACAGGTGACAAATGTAGTACTTACTTAAGTAAGTATATAGAAAATATTGTGAATATAACTGATGGTTGAAGTTAGACTTGATTAAAGTATCTTGATTGATTTGATAAAAAAAATATGGAGGTTAAAAATCATAAAGTTTTGTAGGTTTTTATTGTATATACTTAATTCTTATTTATGCTATTAAAAAATAGCAAGTTCTTATATTTGTTCTCTTTCTGTAAACAAATGTAAAAGCTACTTCGGCTACTTGAAAAAATGATATCAGTCTACGTCTAGTCTGAACAACTCTTGGAAAGTTTCTCAGAAACCTTTTGCTTAATATTGACCTTGTAACCTCTCCCTCGCTCCCTCGCTCCCTCGGGAACCGTCCCTTATAACTGATCAGCTACTTGATCTTGTGCTGAGCGAGTCGATGAACAATCAACTAACTATACCTAATCTAATTATTTATCAAAAACTTTCATTAAAGTACGATAGTTCACGAAACATTTTCACACAGTAAGCGATGGCCATTATATGACAGCCGTAAATATTAGTCTCTTGTGGTATTAAAGCTAGATCTCATCTCTTTAGACTTGGTTCACACGCCATTTACACCTCACGTGGATCCTCAAGGATAAATCTTACCGAATACCTAAATAAACAATATACATTGAGTATAGAACCGTTCACGCGTCTAAAGCTGTTTTTGCAGTAAAAACAACATGGAAACGCTGCGCTGGTTCCATGGGGATAATTTCCCTGTATATTTTTGCAATGAAGCGTGTGATTCCTGTAGATTCCGTGGAGAACTCTCGACAGAAGGACTGCGCAGTCCCGAGACAATCGCCTTTGACTCCCGTGGCTATCCGGAGATTAGTGCCGTGGTTAGGGATAGCAGCTGAGTCATTCATTACACATACCTACATAAAATTGTTTTTTGTTACGACACACTATCGTGTTTCCAAAAAATGACAACTAGAGATAATCTTATCTCTAGTTGTCATTGTTTGGAAACGTTTATGTCCTTATCTGCAACAATTAATTACAAAATAATCTGTTTGATTGACAATATTGACAATTATCAAATTGATAGTGATAGCTTTGACTTGCCCGTGGTGATTAAAGTATATTTTCGTGATCTGCATGTTTTACTGCCAAAGGAAGGGTTTACGATAAGTATATTTATCTATGAAGTCTATTTTCAATGTTAAATAAATGCCCCTTAATGAACAGAGCAAGTGTAAAATGTCATTTAAGTACACGATTCTGGCATAGGTTCCATTCTTGCCTCTTGCTCTTTCTCAAACTTAACGGAGCCAGAGCTAATATTCTTTGGAAAGAGGCAGTAATGGTATTCCAGAATGGTAGCGTGTAAATGGAGTTTAAGTGTACCAGCCGTCTCCGTAGGCTGTGTCAGTGTTGTCAGGCCGTCAGTGCCGGTGACGAGGGTGGAGTGCGTCGGATTAATCGCCGGATGTTTTTGTTCGGAGTCACTCGGACGCACTGTAACAAACACCGAGCCGGAATTGTTACAATATTTAGGAATATTCACTCCCGTGTAGCCTTTGTCTGATTCATTGTAAACTGGAATAATATAAAAATTTTTGAAAAAAAAAATTGAACCGACTTCACAGAACACAAACAGACGAACCTTCTACACACTAAAAAGAGAAAAATAAGAATATAATTTGAAGTCGGTGCCAACTATTCATTTACATCTAAGAAATTCAAAAGAACTTGGGGGCAAAATTGTATCCGGGTACGCTATCGCTCCATTTCTTATAGGTACCTAATCGTATTCACTTGGCACCGACTTCAAATTATATTCTTATTTTTCTCTTTTTAGTGTGTAGAAGGTTCGTCTGTTTGTGTTCTGTGAAGTCGGTTCAATTTTTTTTTTCAAAAATTTTTATTTTTCACTTTTTAGTGTAAGTAAATAAATACTGTATAAATAAAAGTGTAAGTGTAAATAATATAGTAAGCTACATTAAGACCCTGCTTATCGTAGCTTAAGAAGGAAAGAATAAGAGAGAAGTCATGAGCAGGCCAACTAAAGGACACACCGGAGTTCAGCAAGGGGGAAAACTATCAATCCCGAAGGAAATATTTTGGACCACCTAAGGTGTAATATACCCTTTCAAACTATTTAATGTTTGACTCAGATTGTGAGTCAGGGTGTGTTGTGTAGTGAGAATGAGGTTTTTTTAATGTTACGGGAAAACTATCAATCCCTCAGGAAAAAAAAATATATAGCGCCACCTCGAGAGTATACCTCTTTCTAACAAAAAAAAAATTTTGGAAATCGGTCCACAATTTTCTTAAAGATCAGTGATTTTTTTAGTTTTACGGGAAAACTATCAATCCCTCAGGAATAAAATTTATATGGGACCACCTCGAGAGTATACCCTTTCAAACAAAAAAAAATTTTGTAAATCGGTCCACAATTGACGGAAATATCGCTGTACATACATTAAAAAAAAAAAAAAAAAAAAAAAAAAAAAAAAAAAAAAAACATACATACAGCCGAACATAGAACCTCCTTCTTTTTTTGAAGTCGGTTAAAAAGGTATGTAACAATTACAAATAATCTGATTAGATCTGGTTAGTTCTGGGTCTGTATTTTCAGAGAAGCAGCACAAAGCTTTGACTAAATGTTAGCTAAATTAAATAGTAATTCAATGGCTTTACCTTTTTGTAAGCGGAATAGTCTTTATATTGCCATGAAATATTTTCAAGAGTAAAATAAGTTACTTCAACGTATAAAAGGTTCTTACTAATGGCTACGATTTTTTATCCGCTATCCTTATTATCCACTTACTGATGTTGTAATTTGCACGATTATTACAAAAAGGTAATTTTTAAAATGTTAGTCGGCAATTCCATTGCAAGACATACTTCACAAAGACCTGTTAATCCCAGGTATAGGGGCGTTTCCATTCAGTCAACACTAATCTCATTCAATGACAAGGTCAATCAAAAGCATTTGTTTTTCTTTGGATAATAGAGATATTTTTGAACTTAGAGAAAGTCTAGGAATGTCCGGAGCCATCGTTATCTTATTACAAAAGCGTGTAACTCCAAGAGAATCAAGTCTGAGACTTCAGCAAGTTAATTCAAATCAAATGTATTACATTCGTGCTGGTGCTTCTTGCACCTAATTCCAGTGCCACGACACACCGCAACAAAGAGATCGTCGTGTCGCGGGGGAGGGCGGGGAAGGGGGTGGAGGGGGAGAATAATTAATTAATTGCTTGATGCGAGCGCAATTACCAAAGAAGCCTCGAAGCCCGCGAGGTCTGAGCTCCGACGTAAATCGGTTATATTTTGAAAAGCAATTCTACTGTGACTTTATGAATATACAATGTACATTATTACTTATATTTAATACATTTTCACTTGGACATCATGAAGGTATGTGTTGTAATAGTGTAGCAGAACTTATTGTTTTATTATAAGAAACATCCGATTATTCATCAAACGAACGAGAAAACTAACAAGTAATAACCCTCTGGCATTACTAATGTCAAACTGACCATTCACAATAGTAAATCGGCAGAACAAAATGTAACATGGCCAGGAGCGAAGGTTTTTAAAGTTTACGGGGAAACTCTCAATCCCTCAGGAATAAAATGTATATGGGACCACCTCGGGAGTATACTCCTTGAAAAAGAATTTTGCAAATCAGTCAATAAATGGTGGAGCAATCGCGTGACAAGATACAAAAAAAAAGATGAATTGAGAACCTCCTTTTTTGAAGTCGGTTGAAAAAGAAACAAAACATACTCAACATTTTGTTAAAATCAGCTACTTATATAAAATACAGCTAAATTCTAAACTATAAACTCATTTTTAATGCTATATAATATTCTTCTACTTACTGTATTCAAGGCTGCTGTACCTACGAATCCTTCAACTCTCTTGTTGATCTACTTATCTACAATAAAATTGATTCTAACATCAAAACTTGTTCAGGGACATCATTTCTTCGAATGTCCTGATTGGGATTCTTACAATAACGTTCTAGAACGAATAGCAATAAGAGATCATTTACAGAACATCTGCATTCAAACAAAATGACTTTGTGTCGCTGTTACCGAAACATTTTTACATTGTTAGCGGAAAATAAATCCATAAAAATGTTCCATTCATTTTCTTAACAATGTTCAAAATTAAAATTCGTCACGTGCGCTAAAAACCACCGTCACGAGTCATTTGTTACGCGAGTCTCGAAGGTGGGAGAGGGGTGGGGGAGGAGGGGGACAGGGGATCATACACACATTTGTCAATTGGATCTCGGTGGTGACAATCATCAATTTCGGAAGCTTGAGCCATGGAGAAAGTCTTGCTAGCAGAAACACTGCGGTCAATATACTTTCACGTGGAACTTTAAGAAATACTTATCTGAAAATGTGGTTTTTCCAAAACGAATTAAGTAAATCTACCGATGCCAGCCTTTGGATTTAGTCGAGCTTGGATTAGGTGCTTGTATGTCTGCCATATGACTAACTATAAGAAGTTTCTCTCAATAATAAATACTTACTTAAACAAGGATAAATTGTACAAGTTATTTTGAGAAAACATTACAACGCGATATCATTAGCCAGAACCGTAAAGTTATGATGCTTTAACATTTTTCCGATAGAGCGCGCAAGTGGGCGATAATAAATCAGCAGCGGAGAACGGAGTTGCCCCTAACTACTGAACTTCCAAAATAGCAATTGCGGTATCCGAGCCAAACGCAGCCCAACTTCCACCTGAGTGCCGCTATCAGACCGCTTCCGAAGTAGCCAACTTGCCTCCACTGACCTACCTCGGACTTTACCTACTATTTCTGTTTGTATCAAAAATCACTTAGAATAGAATATATGAATGAATAAATAAATAAATAATGCTGGACTTTTCACACAGCATCATCTAGCCCCAAAGTAAGCTTGAGCTTGTGGTATGGGTACTAGATGACTGATAAACTACTTATATACTTTTTGTTTGTAAATACATACATATTATATACATAGAAACACCTAGACCCGAGAAAAATATCTGTAGGTCATACAAACATTTGTCCTGCGGCGGGTTAATTCGTATGAACGGGGTCAGAACCTTGGCTTTTTTCGTTGATCTTAATCTTTTGAGCAAAAATAAATCTTCAATACATAGCGTAGGTCAAAAGAACATCCCACCAGGAAAACATTACTCCTCAAACAGCTATTAGGTAATCGATTAAAAATCTGTTAATTCGAAAGCGTGTGATCCCAAATAAGCCCTGGATTTAAATGTCAGCGAATAAGTCCAATAATGATATTGATACCTGGATTTATACAATTTTGTGTTCATTCTGAAACGTGCCTTTCCGATGCCCTTAGCACCGGTCCCGAGATGAAAGCCGGTTAATAATTGATTGAAGAAAGTCATCGGGTTAAATTAATGACAATACTATACAAATGCACTCATCAAAGTGATCCTAGTGGTCCTACTGAATAAATGCTTTTTGACTTTGACTTTGAGATCAGGCCATCTTAAGATCTAGGAGACTTTATACACCGCTGATGAAATGATAGTATCATTTCGAGGATTGTAGTCAACCAAAACCGAATAAACTTTTATTAAAACTGTACAAATAAATACTACAGACAACAATCGCGAACGAATTCTCATTTAAAGTATGCCCTCGCATCATCCGAAGTTAGTAAAACCGCAGTAGCTATCATAAATCCATGTCTGACTCGTCTCGTCTCCTTTTTAGATTATAATTTTTTCTTCTCTTTTTTTGAGTTTTACCTACATAAATATGGTAACTGACACCGAGACCATGTTTATGCAATTTTTTTTG
The DNA here is from genome assembly GCA_951394285.1 of Epirrhoe tristata. Taxonomy (NCBI): domain Eukaryota; kingdom Metazoa; phylum Arthropoda; class Insecta; order Lepidoptera; family Geometridae; genus Epirrhoe; species Epirrhoe tristata. The sequence goes on from OX596152.1 coordinate 10,496,300, forward strand.
GTAATTAAAAAATAGGGTGTATTATTAATTTGTAAAATGAGCGATCTTCCTGACCACCTTTAAATAAAATGAAACAGTGAGATGATAGAAGTCCGCTAATCTCATCGACAGGAGTGCAAAGAGCGTATAAGTCCTCATTTAACTCGTTTAACGAAGAGTTATAAATAACATTAAAAACTTAATTGAAGATAATAATTTTAACTTTGATCGCTTTCGGATATAAATATTTTTTTCGAAAGCATCATAAACTAGTGTCGAAACCTTTTTTTTAATACATTCAGCGACTCAGCGTGCGAGGGCTCGGAGGTCCATTGTCCCTCATCGTCAGGCCGTCAGGTGCCGGCCCACATCGCGCCGATCCCAAATTAATTAAAATCCATTTTTATGAATCCCCATGCAGAACACCGGCGCCCAATTATTGGAGAACACGTTTCGATTTAATAAAGCAATTTAGAAAAAGAGCAATTTGCATCCGAATGAGGCAAGGGTTCTCAGGAAGGCGTCAAGTTGAGTTACTCGGGAAACTGCTGGGTTCCGTAGATTGAGAATCAAACCTTCACAGCTTTGCTTTAATCCATAAAGAATATTACTTTGAAAATGTTGATGAAACTGAATGTTGCGATTCTGTATAGAAACGCTCTACTCTGACAATAAATATTTCATTTAGGAATAGCGCAAATGCTTCAATTGAAAGTGGTTTAAAGTTTGGGAGTCGACGAAAATAATAAGAAAACTCGAAATGAAAATACATGAAATACCCATTATATTGACTAAATTCTGGACATACCTACCCTATGTCGAAATTCGAATTTGGACAAAAGTCGCTGATGTAATCGCAACACTGAACTGGAACAAAATCCTAATTTAGGTTGGTACTTGTAGCTGGGTGCTTATGTTTAGTAATATTAAGTTATATTTATATCACATAAAATAACTAGTAACTACACGAATTTAGAATTTATCGGTCACAACATTATAAACGTACATTAACGTAATTTTAGTTAGACAACAGTTGAGTTGGCCTGCCTTTCATTGCAGTGAAGTACAAAAGTGTAAACTCCAAATAATAAAGCGAAGCAGCTCCGTGATCTAGTGATGAACCATAATCTTTTTTTCCATATACAAGAGGCAACTCGCCAACGTTCATGTATAGATCATATGATTAGTAATATCTCATCGGCTAAGGGTGAACTGTTACACTGGGACATTTCGGATCACAATACGGCTCAATTATTGACAATTCCAGTTAAATGCAAGGATATCCTACTTGAATATTATGATTTTAGAAGGGATTACCATGAGCTTAACATTCATAAATTCAAGGAATGCCTGGCAAACCTTTCATTTTCTGAGGTATATAGCGAAAATAATTCTAATTCTGCGTATAAAGCTTTCCAGGACTTGCTACTATTATTTTACAATTTATGCTTTCCGATAATAAAAATAAAAATTTCCAATAGAATAAAGAAAAGTAAATGGATAACTAAGGGTTTAAAGCGTTCTTGCAAAACAAAACGCTTATTACGCTACAAATACTATAAACAAAAAACAATGACCAACAAAAGTAATTATAAAACCTATTCTCGACTTCTCAGAACCTGTATTAATAAGTCGATAAAATCAAATAAAGAAAAAATTCTTAAAAATTCAAAAAACAAATGCAGGACAGCATGGCATTTAATAAAATTAGAATCCGAAAACGCAAAAATGCTAAATCTTATCACAGATATAAAAAATGATGAATTAAAATTGAATAGTCCCATTGACATTGCTAACTTTTTCAATAGCTATTGGGTTAATTTGACAAACAAGGAAAATCATAACCTCCAGATCACTCATAACAATCGTATTAGCAGTAGTATTTTTCTAAGACCTTATGGACATTCAGAAATAAAAAAGATTATATCCTCTCTTAAAAATACTAAAGCTGTTGGCCATGATGGGGTTGCTACAAATATTCTAAAGATTTGCTCAAATGAACTCACACCTGTAATAACATATATGATCAATCTTTCATTCTCAGAGGGCTGCTTTCCAGATGCTCTAAAATACTCCATCGTGAAACCTCTCTATAAAAAAGGAGACAAAACTAAAGTAGAAAATTATAGACCTATTTCACTAATATCAGTCATATCAAAAGTTTTTGAACGCGCTATGCAAGTTCGTATTCTACCTTTCTTAGAAAAACATAATATATTTAAGAATGAACAATTCGGATTTCAGAAGGGAAAATCAACAACATTAGCCTGTTTCCACTTGATGAAACGGATCATAGATGACTTAGATGCTGGTAAATTAGTAACTACTATATTTTTTGACATGTCCAAAGCGTTTGACTTCGTTTCGCATAATTTACTTCTAGATAAGTTAGACAAATACGGCATCAGAGGGCCTTAAATGGTTTGAGACTTATCTATCAAATCGTATGCAAAGTGTTAAAATCATGAATATTAACAGCAAAAAAGAGCTAAAGCCAATATCTTCAAGGTATATGCACAATGCAAGTGGGGTGCCACAGGGTAGTGTATTGGGTCCACTACTATTCCTACTCTACATAAACGATCTACCAGAGGTCACCGAAAATCCATGCACACTATTTGCTGATGACATATCTATAATTATCTCGACTGATTCCAATTCTGACATTTCAAATTATTCAGCTTCCATAAATAACACGATTGACTCCATAATTACATGGTTAGATAAAAATAATTTACAAGTAAATGTGACAAAAACTAAATTTATTCAGTTTCGTTTGTCTGGCCGGAAACTTGTAAACAAGTTGAACTTATGTCATAATGGACAAAGTATAACAGAAATTGAAGAAACAACATTTCTAGGTATAACTTTGGACTATAATTGTAAGTGGAAAGCACATATAAATAAAGTATGTGCGAAACTGAATAGATTTGTTTATGTGCTATACAATCTTCGAAAAACGTCAAATCATGATACAGTACTGACAGCGTATCATGGCTACGTTGCTTCGGTGCTAAACTATGGTCTAATATTATGGGGTAACTCTACAAACATAAATAAAGCGTTTATAGCACAAAAAAAATGTGTTCGAGCAATCGTAGGAATACCGCCCTGGGAATCTTGTAGACCAATTTTTAAAAATCTTAAACTTCTGACACTGCCCAGTATGTATGTTTTGGAAGCAGCTAAATTTGTAAAGGAACACAATAACTTATTTACTAAAGCACGAGATATCTATCCCAGATGTACTAGAAATCCAGATAGAATTGTATTATCCAAAGTCCCCAGAACTGAAACTTACAAGAACAACAGTTATGCTATGTGTGGAATAATATTTAATAAGGTTCCAAAAAATATTAAAGATCTGCCAATGAAGCTGTTTATAAAGAAAGTTAAAGAATGGCTAACCGACAAATCTTTTTATACAGTAAATGATTTTTTATATGATAAATAATATAAGACGCATTAGTATTTATTTTACTTTGGCTTGACATTTTATTTTTTATTTTTATGGGACTTTATAAATGCTTAAATTTAAATTTAGATATAGATAATTCAGTTTTTTTTAAATAATTAATTTTAATAGAAACTTATTATATTTGCATGCTGTAGCTACAGTGAAGCATGTGAAACAAATCAATCAATTATTGACTACCAGCTATTTATGATGACCATGTTTCTGGCAAATAAATTTCATTTCATTTCATTTTTTCATTTCCACGTTTTACTGTTTGGACTGGTATCAGCTTCCAGCGCTCATGAAGCCGATCGTAGCTGGAGGGATTGTTTGCGAACAACAAAGAAGTTTTATGCACATTACTTGATTAAACTCGCGCCGCAAACGTTTGCAGCGAGCGAACGCAGGTATGTGCAACACTTGCCGGGGTCGGGGTCGGCGGACTGTGTCTGGTCTGCAGCATTTTTGATCATTTCGAAAATTCACAGCTATCATCGATGGAATTAAGTAGTTCGTGGAATTATTTTGTTGTTTGCTATTTTACTATGAATTATTTGCGCATTCTTTTAGATCTTGAAAAGTTCATGAACTTTCAAAGATATTAAAAAAAAAACTTCTTCATCCCAATGCTTCTTTTGTCTCCTGCGGCATTTTTTTGTTAAAGTAATATTACTTTAACAAAAAAAATTACTGGTAAGAAAGTGAGCGTGCATACGTTGAAAATATAATTATGAATGAATACTTGATACCTTGTGAACAGAAAGTACTCGTACTTCGAGTCTCCGAGGGTCTTGTGATATTAAACTAATCCATTAATTGAGTAAAGTCTAGCATTTACCCTGCTTCGGAGGGCACGCTAAATTGTCGGTCCCGGCTATTCAGGTCGTTAAGCCATGACAGAGGCCTTAAGGCGGCCTAAAAATTTCGTTACCAGAGATGGCCACTGACTCATACAAACTTACTTTACTTTAGTTAGTTCAAACCAGCGAAGTGAACGGAAATCAAACCAACACCTACAACCGACATTAGCATCGGAAGGACGCTCCCGCTACCAGTTGTGTTATTTATTTCGCAAGATATCAAGACCAAAACATGGTTTACTAAGTCTTGGTATAAATTTTACCAATAAAATGCGGAACCCTAACGCGGAATCAATGTAACGGACACCGCGCCGCGCGCCGGCCCGCGCCGCACACCTTGCAAATTATGTTATTTTCGCGGCCGGCGACGACGACTGTTCAATGGAACAATCGATTTGTGGTTCTTGTAGAGCATTTCACTTTGAATTACTTTTTATTTAGTTTATTAAGTATAAAAAGTAGTTTAGAACTACATAAAAGTTAAGCCTGTAGTATGTTAGTTATGGTTTTATTAGCTAGATGATTAAAATTAGTATGTACAGCGTCAGGAACCTATGCTCACACTCAACCGGGACGCTGTAGTGCCATAGATTTATATTATTTAAGTTTTGTTGATCCAAGGTACTGTGGCTAGATAACGTGAAAACTGAATAATGACATTGGTGCTTTTTACCACCCGTAATTAAACAAAATTCTTTCAGGGCGTCTGTTCGAAGCGACGCGTGATTGCCATCCAGCGTGGTAATACCGCCAGTGTTTTGGGCACGCTTCCGACTGACAGTGACCTGGATCAGTTGAGCTATCTATAGATCGTTTCTAACGATCCTTAGATAGCTTGACTAATCCTGTTGTATTTTATAATATGTAAATATGTAGTAGCTTAGTTTCTGTAAAAAAAATCTTTTATTTATGCTCAGTTAAACATAAGCATCCCTTCTTCAATCATTACGAACGCTACCCCTCCAGCGGAGTCCAACCCAGACGTCGCACCTAGTGCCTGCGAGTCCATCACAAAGGTCAACATATCGCGACAGTCGTACCGACGCGGCCCATAAGGGTGTATCCACACGTACGGGCCGTTTGCGCGCGCTCTTGTCTCACTGTCGCATAATACACCGATTCTGATGCCCCCTCCCCGCCCCTCCCCCTCTAATCGGCCAATACAAAGAATCGCCCGATCCCGGGACAATAATCGTACGCGTTGAATAACAACGACCCGACTGTTCAGTTATTAATAAATTCTGGGTCGTATTTACGGAGCGATGCGGTTTTTAGTTTCATATTTGAAATTGGATTAGTAGTTCTACTAGCTGATTGAAGAAATATTTGCTTTTGCTAAATCATTTGTTTAGATTATCGATTGAATCGAAATTGGTGCTTTGAGATTGTTATTCTGTATCTGTGGTACTGAAAAGGGAAAATTGTGCATAATATAAGGTCGCTGGACTATTTACCATCCTTCATGTTTTAGTGCTTTGGGATTCGATTCAGAAGCTTAGTGAAACTTCAAGTGAGTTTTAATAAAGGTGGATATTCATATTGGCAGCGCAAACTCCTTCATCTCAGAAAAAGATAATACATCCACGAGACGATGCCATCGCTCTCGTTCTTGGCACAAAATTGCAAAAGAAAGTCAGGTCATAACCCAGTACAAGTTTATAACTTGCACGAACGCTCTTCAAGAATATCGACTTGCTTCAACATGAAGTATTTATTTTAACAAAATAGGAAGGTGATATCTCGATGGATCACTGGACGTTTCAGTTGTATGTTAGAGTCAATTCTTATGTTTTATTGACCAGGTATGTAGATACAGCTTAAATAAATCATCTATTGATAGAAGTATCTGACTCTGCACAAGTCACCCACAAAGCTGCTACGCCGTAGCGAATGGCTACCAACGTAGCAGTAACGTAGCAACATTTTAGTGCAAAATTTTATGCTTTCCCAGTTCCCTCTTGAGTTGGAATTGGGAACGTAACGTACCCGAATCTTGGTAAATCAACACCAAAGACTATAAAAGTAAGGAAAGATAGCGCCTCCCGATTTAGAGTCGTAACTCCAAATTGATCGCCACGTGACATCACCTCCCCCCTACCCCTCCCCCCCTCAAGCCCTCGTAAACCAAGATATGGCCGTTCCCGGCGCCATTGCATAAGTTTCACCTATAATTTCCGATCCCTCGAACCTATAGCCAAGTTTAAGACTTTGAAGCCGGTTTCCAACTTGGAAGTTAATAATCGTATATTGAACTGTATTCAATTGTTAGTTTGTTAATACAACTAGTCGGGCGTCTGGAAAATGGTGAAACTACTAAGTAAGTTTGCAGAGAAACTTGAGAACGCGACTTAATTATGAGTGAAAACACTTGTCCCTCACGAGTCCCCGCCGCATGCCGCCGAGGTGCCCCAACTTACTACACGTCCCAATAATATAATCACCAGTATCGAGCTGCTCATGAATGTCTATGGTTTTGATGGTACCAGGCGAACAGAACTGGGCAGGAAGTAAATTATGTGTAGGTATGTACTATCAATGAAACTTCAATAATCAATACTTCAATAGTCGTTCGTTGTTGCATAGGTAGGTATATACCTACTTACCTGTAATTGTGCAATGATTTTATTGTTTATTTAAAGTGTACCTAATAATAATTTGAAAGTACTGTAAGTGACCTGATTCCTTGATGTCTTTTTAAATTGTTTATTAACTAATAAGATAATTATGCAATAAGACGCGTGACGCAGCAAGTGCTGCGCCACAACGGGTAAGGCGCCACTGAAAACTAGCGCTCCAGCACTCTCGAGCTGTTCGACCAAATGCTGAGGGGTAGCCGTATTTTCACCCACATAAAATTGTGTAGATTTAAGTACCTATTTTGTAACTGTGTATATGTGGAGAAAATAAAATTTTATTCTATTGTATTGTATTCTATTCTATTCTATTCTAAACTTGATTGCTTTCTAATAAGATAGTGGGCCCTGCGCTGAGCTGGAATTGTAAAACAACAGCAAATAAACATAATATTGAACGGTACTAAATATTCTAATTCCATTTATTATTAGATCTTCTACAAAATATAAATGAGAAATCTCATTCCTAGTTAATAACCGGTAGTTAGGTAGCGGTTCCGCGAATATGATTGAAATGCATTTGATTGCCGACTTATCACGTAGCAAGCCTTGCCCGCACTCTGCGCTCAGCAGTACGTTTTTAGTCAGTAATTCCTGCTGTAATAGTTTGTTGATCCCAACGCTTTGCGGAATTTATTATAATCTCGGGTGCAATATAAATTGTAAATTTCCTTTCCTTCAACAACTTGTTTTCATTATAACATCCGGAAATAAAGGAGATGGGGCGGATCAGGCCCAGAACAAAGTAAATCAGAAATGTTAAGTACTCACTGCGTTCGAAAGGGTTTGGTGCCTATTGTTGCAAAAATAATATTCTTTTTTTATATCTCTGTGAGCCAATAACTTTCTTTATTGTTCGTAAGTACATTAAATAATTAAAAGTCACAGATAACAAAACGTGACTATCGTACCATTGAAACAATATGTTAAATGTTCAGTATTTGTTGCTGATAGACTTGCACGATCCACGTGTTACTTGCTTCAGGTTTCGGGACAAGCATTCTTGCATTTTCCCCAACTTCCTTTATCCCAACAACTTGTTTTCATTATAATAACAACGAATAAATTAGTGCTTGGAGAGTAATATTTTCTTCCGTTTTTAGTTTGATGTATTCCCAGAGTTTTGTAATGGGAAGTTATAGGCTATTAGTTTAGTTGTTTCGTTTGTTTAGGGTTCCAAATGATGGTGCTGTACTTTTAACAGATGCGTAACTCGACCAAGTAGTTTACAAAAACACCCACTCAGCACTTTCGAGACTGCAGTGTCAAGCTACTATAATATAATATAAGACGAGCTCGCCCTTGACCTTCTCTTTGCCGACATCAGGTAGACTCGTAAAGCAGCGCACTAAAAGCTTGTAGTTTCCCTGTAAGCATTATCTTCTCCATTCTAATAAGATGTGAGCGAAGCCCTCGGAGGGCTGTGAGAGGCCGGAGCGTTCCGTTCCACGTAATTCATATTCGAGAGCCGCCGTCCCCAGTGAAACTCGCAATTTAATGCCATCAACTACTCGCTACTTAGCGCGGCACACCGGGCACGCACTAAACTGATTACTTCGAAACACTAATTTTGTTCATGATGCCTTTTTGAGGAATAGCTCAATGCTTTTGAGTGAATTTTATTACTCGATGAGCCTTAAAGTATTCATCATCTCTAAGTGTAAGTACCTATTTGTTTTTGTTAAGATATTAAATTAATTTGTAAAAATTAGCGCAACATGTTGTGGTGTGTTAAAGGACAGCTGCTATATATAGGTTTCCTAGCTCCCGCTAATCGGTCAGTCCTCTTTCTCGCTTTCCCAGCAATAATGATAACGTCAGCCGACCATCGGGCGGGTGGTATATAATAATGTATTTTCAAAGATACGGATGTATCGAATAAGAAAAATAAAGCAGATAGTCTCAGTGTGCACAGGGCTCCTCGTGTAATGTACACAGAATGGCGTAATGTCTCCGCGCGTCACCGAGCCGCGCAAATGGCGCAAATTGTCGCGCCAGCCGCCAGCGCAATCATCTGCAAGCATTATCTAAACTTATTGATGGGGAAATTACTCGCTACTGCCATCAGCATAACTACCTACAGATCATCTAATGATGGGACAATTGGGAACCTATGTGCAATCTATAGACTATCTATAGATCTATAGATTAACTTATACAATCTTTATATAGTCCTTTGGGTTACATCGGCTTCGTAACAGAAAAAAATGTTCCCATTTTATCAGTCGTGATAGCTTTGTTCAAACGATATCGATTCTATCCTCTATATCGATATCCTTTAAAATTTCGAATGATTTAAAGACAAGTTGAAACTCATCGACATGTAACCTGAAATGTGAAAAGGAATCGCCACAAAGCAGTTACAGCGTGTCAGAAGGTCCCACAAGGGCCCTTCCGCGACACCGATCCAGGAATCCAATAAACAGGTAAGGGCACGTCCACACGGCGCCGATCCCCGAGGCGACATGTAATCGAGCGGGCTGCGGCCGTGTGTCCGCGCCCTGATTTACGGCCGACTCACAAGTGGCGAGTGTAGATTTGCTCGAGTGTTCGCCGGAATAAACACCAGTATCGAGGTGTTGCTTTGAATTTAGTGGAATTGCTTTTACTCTATTGCTGTTTTGTTATTCCTATTGTTACGTACAGTCGGATGCGCCACAGATATGCGATTTACATAACACCGAATACCTACATAAAATAAGTTTATTACTTAAATTTAAAATTGTTATTTATTAAATTAGGTCTTAGGAGATTCACTGTAGAAATCGATTATTGAAGAGCGGTTCCATCCGAGCATCATTCATTAATGTATCATTACCCGATCAGCAAGATCGGACGAGACATGATGGTTCTTTTATAGTTAATTCAACATGAAATTAATGTTTATTTATATGATCCTCAAACTAAAGTAACAACCTCTCACCAGTCTAAAAACTCCATCACCAGAGTTGCCACTGACTCATACAAACTTACTTACCAAAACCAACTAAAATCCTAAATGATTATAATCTCAAAACACTGACTGCAAAACATTTTAACTTACTTTAATATTATTCATAAAACATTTTCATTTAAGTTAGGAATAGTTTCAATTAATAAAATTAACCAAACTCTTTCGCAACGACAAAGTTGCGGAACTATGTTTTGCCACTGAATTTTATCGCGCAGCTCATGTTTATAATCACACAGTGGTTTAGGTATTACCTACTTTCGATTAAATTTGAACATTAGGTACCTACTGTGAAATTTAGACTTTCTAGTTAGACAAAGTTCTCGTTAAACCACGAGTATCTAAGTACTACCCAGGTTTTATATGGCCTTCTCTGATTATCTTAGAAGATATTTTAAAAATGTATTAACAGTAAAATGAATTCAATAGGTAAATTGAATCAAAATACACATCAGTACCTACTGATTTGCTAAGCCAGGTGACTAATAATTCAGTTCAAAATTCGATCATATTTCCTGGGAGACTATAGGTTTCTCGCTTGGTGACGTAGTTTTGGATCATTTTCAGGTTCCGTGTGTTATTTCCATTTAAAATAAAGCGATAAGCCCGCGTCCACACACACGCGAGTGTCGCTGCGCGACGCACCTAGTCTATGGCGCTCTAAATGTTTGTCGGCTCTCGCGTGACGTTTCGGAATGTCCTATTTGCACGTTGCACCTTATTATTGTTTCTGTTTCTAGAATCTAGGACGTTCTCGTCGTAGCGAACGATTTATAATATTATCACGATAGTATGACCTTGCATGTTGTGATAAGATAAGCAATCATGTTATAATACGTTAATCTTCATTGCCGAATGAGTTTTATGAATCAAAATACTTCTTATCAACATCACCGCCTTTTTATCGCTGTCTACCATTATTCTAGTGATTATCGTATATTAATAACTATTAGTGTAAATATTAGGTACCTACGCTACTATCTTTTCATAAAAATAAATATTGAGCACGGTGATACATTCCACTAATAATTCAACCTGGAACTGATGGAGATAACACACCCAGCACATTGGTCGGCCCGCCTCAGACGTATAATTCCTTAGTATTAGGTATTAGTATAGATTCTGTTAACGGCACGTCTAGAGCGTTCTGCTAGATTTATGTGCGCACTTAATTACCGACGTCGGCAGCCGCTGCGGCCCGCTAGCGAACCGCTGCGTTCTGCCACTGCAAGCATCGCGACAACCTGAACTAAGCTTTAACTCAACGTGCTTAGATTCAAAATTGTATATGCAATGCCAGCGAATAATATGCAACCGCACCATTGACTGTCTAATCTTAGGAAACGAAATTCAATTGTGATCGCATGCGATCTAATTCGAGAACCTGTTCTTGCTATGCATGTTGTATTGCTTCCGCAGTGATATTTCTGAAGTAGAACTGTTATTGGTTCTGCCACGAAGCCGCTGACGACCCGCTGCGATCTTCTGCGACTCCACGACACTCGCAAATACGTTCCTACTCTTCGCTTTGCAACACATTTGTTAGCTGCGATTTTGATTTATGAGTTTCAGTGCATCGCCATATCCTAGGAAAGATAATGTTCTTTGTTATGTCTTATGAAGATCCATTTGGCAATAAGACTTTAAAGCTACACTCACTGATGTAAGGTATTTATCTATCGGGACTTTCCAGTTTATTGCTTTATTTAAACTACTTATTTAAATAGCCTTACACAAAGATGCAATCAATAAACATTACTTTATACTTCGGTTTTCCTTCGTTGTATGAATAGATAAGTAAACAGTTACGTCTGGATTCAATATTTGTGTCATAAATAAAAGCCCTTTGTCGCAAACTGTATTAGATTTGAAAAATTCAAGTCCACAATTCATAGCTCAATTCAAATATACGCAGGCGAGTTTTTATTTTTCTTTAGCGACGGTTATCCGTGTCGCACTAGTTTAGAACTATATTTCATGGCAATAAAGCTGTAAGGCCGATCATACCATGCGTCAGCGCGGATTGCCAATGAACGTTCTTTCAGCCGATGCCAGCTGTCGACTGTCGGCGCTTGGCGCGTCACACGCGCACTCTGTACGACCTTTATTTGTGTATCACGCGTTTCATTGCGTAGTGTGGAAGCAGCTTTATTATTACATAGGCTGACAGCGTGGCCCCATGGCACGGCACCGTCGCCGCCATGGACGGCGACACGACACGGCACGGCGCCGGTTTTACGTGCCGATGCCGTGCCGATGCCGTGCCGCGGCACGCCGTGGACGGCGCCGTTCCGTGCCGCGCCGTTATAAGGATGATTCACGTTACGTACACTGTGATGTGACCAGGCCGGGCCCAGGCCGGGACACGGAGAGTTAATCTTGGGTAGATTTGTTGCTAGTACCCAGCGTATTTACAATTATAGAAGAACTGTTTGAAATTATTTCATAGAATTTTTCATCTAATAACTTATTTTAATCTGAGCAAAGTTTGACCTTTACTCAATCTCTGGCTCTGAATGATGTGAACTAATAAACTCTCAGCAGAACAAAGGAATACTTACTTAAAAAATTAATTAATATTTACTTACCTAACTACTATAAATATTTAGGTTGCTTTGTTTTTGCTGATCATCTCTGTTATAATGATTAATTTATAGAAAAACCCGGACAAATGCGATTCGTGCTCGCTGCTGCGAGGTACGTATAACAGTGCAAACTGTTAGGTACTACCTACATACACCAAAGTTATTAGGTAGGTATAAGTACTCGTACATGAGAAGGGTATATATATCTATATATATATACCCTTCTCTATTTCCCTTCTATATTTTATTATTTATTGTTATAGCGACAACAAAAATACATCTTTTGTGAAAATTTCTGTCTAACTATAACTGTTCATGAGATACAGTCTGGTGACAGACGGACAGACAGCCGGTGGTAATCACTTACCGTCAGGTGTGCCACTGGCTCGTTTGCCCCCTCTTCCATAAAAAAAAAAACAGCGGAGTCTTAGTAATAGGGTCCAGTCCCGTTTTACCTTTTAGGTATGGAACCCTAAAAAACGAATTTTCCAATAATCCTTATTATATATATTCACTATAAACGTATTCAGGAATTGAAAGAATATCTGTGACGTCAGATGTGCTCGGAAGGAAAATATTCCACAGCGATCGCAAAATCTATCTCTCATAGCTATGGAATCCTTTATTACTGCCTTTGAATCGTTTTCTGTGAACGCAATAGATCTAAATATGGCTGTTTTGATTGATGATAAAAAAATTCTTGGACGATAATATAAATTATGAGGGAATACAATCGTGATCTTGTTTGATTATTTTTTTTTGCTGACGGTTCGTACATACCAGGCAGTACATAGTCAGTATTGCGATGGTGGCGTTCAGTCGCGAGGATTTATGGCGGGATGAAGGAACAGCGGTAGGTAACCGGAGACCTCGATCGGTATTGCTGAGTTGACGCGGGTTTTTAGGGCTTTCAACTACACTTGCCGGTTCACACATAAAGTTGGAGCCTTTGTGTGGGTGTTTACCTACTATGATTCTTTTCGTCCAATACAATGGAACAGCATTTACACATTTTTTCATACTCATTTAATTCTTAATACTAGGCTGATATAAGCTAATTATGATGACTATGGACACCATGAAATAATAGTAAAACTCAGAGTATGTTTCATTGAGTATTTGGACGTGCCTCTGACTACTAAGACATTTTCAGTGGATGAAAAAATTTAAAAGATCTTTGGCAACTTCTACCAAGATTCAATCGGGATCCTTCTAATTTCGCTTTGATTTCTGAGCTACAAGTTACTTATCTAACCTGATTTAGCAACATAATCAGAATTGAGCACATAATTCCTCCCATAATTATTGTAAGCAATTTAAAGCACTAGGTACATTAATACAAAAGTTAAATCGTCATGATCGTCGCCGGGGATCTTGACGCATAGCTCTATTACGTCGTGATTCGAACCGCTCAGTAACGAGTTAAGTTCACTACTATATGTCACGGATTGCACTGTAATCCCCTCGCTGGCTTGAGGACCTGCCTTATCACGTGCACGCGGTTCCTTCCACATGCTACCGCTGAAGGTATATAAGGAGATTGGTGACGTGAATGTGACGTGGTTGTACTATAATCACCGTGAGCACAGGAAAAGGCATTTCCATTGGCTGGTCTGGCTTTCTGGTCTGGCTTTTTTAGATGTAGACTAGATGGATCGCGCTGGTTTCTTACCTCCGTAACCCGGCGTTTACCGCCGATATCAGAACTGAGCGTTGAGTATAATTTTTTTGTAGATTTACGACATTTGTAAAGATCAATTCGTAAAGGGATGTGTCAAGTTGTTTTCCAATAGTGTTTGCAGTTGTGGTGTTGCGTGAAGCGGCGGTGTAGTAGTAAGATGCTGAAAGATAAACAGATAAGTTCCTGTTGTTGTCATTAAGGTAAATACTTCAGCAACTGAAGCTACTCGTAGTAAGTAAACCTCTTCAGAGTTGAAACTTTGTTGAGGCTTGTTTCTAGTCATGGCTAAAATGCGACTCATCTCTAATTATTCATTCTCGCTTCGGTCGACTTTGTACATTTTTAACTCATTGCGACGGAACCCGAAATATTTAACGGCTCGCTTGATTCGCAAAAAGACTACAGATTAAACTGTTACTTTTCCGCAGTAACTTTAGTTTAAAAACCTCCAGCCGTAATCCCGACAAGTTTATCGCGATGCAAATAACGCTATACATCGACGGTTACACGCGGCGCACTCGCGCAGAATGCAGGTAGTAAATGCTATCCCGAGCGTACAATGCAAAAACTACACAACACGATCGCGCCACGCATTGAAAAATTATAGCACTGAGAGGCAGAGCGCACTATCAAAATATACTACCCCTGTAATATTTTTTTCCATTTTCAATCCTATTTGGCAGGATATAGAGTTGAAAGAAACTGAACGAAAAACATTGTTATCTAGTAATCCGCGAGTACGGACTAACTGCTTAATTATGCATCCGCGGTCCCCGGGATTATGTTTTTATTTTGGGCTCAGTATTATAAATTCCTCAGAATATTCGGCTAAGCGCGGCTTTATCTAGGCGCAAACAAAACGGACAAACCCACAATTAACTAAGAGGGAGATAAATAAAGAATGATAACGTGCCACTCCGCGGTCGGAACTTGAATAAAGTCGTTTTGTCCGCGGACAATAAAATAAAAGCGGTGAACTGCTCAACAAATAAAAATAAATAATAAATAAAATATTTATTTTCTCTCACAAACATTTACATTATAATATTAAAAATCCAAAAGGGGTGTAGATATAAAAACCTGTTTGTGAGAGAAGGTGCCCGAAATAGGTATAGAAAAAACCTGTGCTACAACCGCTACAAGTCACCAGTGCCCTACTCAACTGATTTATATAGGGGAAAAACCTAAACAAACATTTTAAAAAGGGGATAAGAAAGTGGAAGGGAAAGGATGAACTTAATACTAAATGTTTAGGGACACTCTCCTGACTTGGTAGAACTCCTTTACTATCTCCATTTAATAAAAACGTAGCTTGCGTTCGATAAATATAACATATCGCCGCTATTTTCTTACTGGAGAAAAATTGGTGTTACTTTGACGAGCTTTTTGTGAAAACATTTTCTTGGGATACTTTTATTACTTAGAAAAATGTAATTTCCAAAACAAAATGACTTCTCTAATTCAGTATGAAATGTTTGCGGTATTTTCTGAATTTGAATACGTTTGAAGAAAATGATCGGATTTGCACAATCTCGATTCGTATAATTGGAAGCTATCAGAAAATTGGGAGATATCGAACACTTTGATAGTATTTTGACTTCAGTTCCGCCAGCAGTCGGCCAGCAGCCTGTCTCTTCGGCAAGAAATCGTATCCAGTCGAATTTCCATCGCGACTGGAAACGGAAGTGAAATCTGCATTTGGTCGGCTTCCCGGGCCGGTTAATGCGAGTGAAGAGGCCGGCCACATAAATCATGACGTGAAGGTTTTTCTGCGGAGCGGCGGAACCCTGGCGCGGCTCCAACTGCGGCCGAGACGTTTGCAGACAACGCGGAACCAGAGTGTTGCGATGACATAACTTTGCCCAACTATTTTGGAAATGTACAACAAACAAAGACGTCGCTCCTCGAGCGAAACTCTTTGGTGCGATGTTATGTGTATCTCGACTAAACGTCGTTCTGCATTTTGGTGCATCCTGAATTATGGTCTGCTAATACCTACTTATCCTTTTTTGACTTTCACACCTTCTAATGCATTTTTGACCGACTTCAAAAAAAGGAGGAGGTTATATGTTCGGCTGTATGTATGTTCACCGATAACTCCGTCAATTATGGACCGATTTCTAAAATTATTGTTTTGTTTGAAAGGGTATACTCCCGAAGTGGTCCCATATAAATCTTATTCCTGAGAAATTGATAATTTTCCCGTAAAACTCAAAAACCTCTTTCTCACTACACACGAGAAATGCCGCGCCTATAAGTCAAACATTGAAGTCGGTTTTCTTTTTAGTTTTAAAAAAACGTAATTATAGATGTTGTGAAAAGTTGAAATGGAGATTGCTCATGTCCACGAATATGTCTATCTGGGCCAAATAGTCTCTTTCCAGGCAAGACAAGACAGAGAGGTTGCTCGACGCACAGAAAACGCCTGGAAGAGCTTTTGGTCCATGAAGGGAATAATGAAAGGACCTCTCCCACTCTGCTTAAAGAGAAAATTCGTGGACATGTGCATATTGTGCATTCTTCCTATCCTCACATACGGTGCACAAACTTGGTCACTCAACAATAGCCAGAAATTCAGCCCCGGGGTATGCCAGCGGGCTATGGAGCGTAGTATCTTATGAGTCAAACTTACCGACCGCGTTACAAGCACGATACTACGCTCCCAAACGCATATAGCTGATGTAGCTCTTAAAGCGGGAAACCTAAAGTGGGACTGGGCCGGACACGTTGGCCGCATCCCGAAGAATGCTGGGCTAAAGCAAAACAAAACTATCGGTCTCGGTGCGAGAGTTCGGCGGTGACCAACGATTCTACCTTTATCAGAGAAATGATAAATTAGTAGTACCAGTACCTAACTACCTATATAAAACCTTTATCTTATCGGCTTAGTGAATGCGTTTCCAATACCTAAATACATATAATTGACACAGCCATCGCCGAATTGAAGGAGATTTGATTCCTGCTAAAATTAGCATTGTTAAAGAATAAAAAACACACTTCTTCGATTTTATGAGCAGCCGGAAAGTGTCCAACAAGGCACGACTGGCAGTTCATAGAGGAGTGTTAGTGCCGACGATGATGTATGGTAGTGAAAGTTGGGTGTGGCAGAAAAAACATCAGAATATAGTAAATGCTGTTGAAATGAGAACTTTGCGTAGTATGTGTGGGGTAATTTTGAATGATAAAGTGAGAAATAGTGTGATAAGGGAACAGTGTGGAGTGAATGAAGATGCAGTGTTGAGGATCGAGAGAGGTGTGTTAAGATGGTTTGGGCATGTAGAGAAGATGAATGACAGTCGTTTGACAAAGGAAGTGTATGAGGCTAGTGTGTTTGGGACAGCTGGAAGGGGAAGGCCTAGGCGAACCTTCTTGGATCAAATTGGCGACATTTTCAAAAGTACTTTAAACCTGCGAGCATGTATGAGGAATGTAATGAGAGTGAATGAGGCGGAAGTTGTGTGTCATCGTAGCAAGTGGAGATCCATGGTCTCTGCCTACCCCATAGGGAAAGAGGCGTGATTTTATATGTGCATGTATGTATGAGTTATTAACCGATTGTTTAATAGCACAACCACACATAAACACAATAATTTTACGACAGGTATGCATATGACAACAAACCGGGTTTAGTGACATGCTTTCTTTTCAGAAAACTATCCTTACAAACTATAAATAAATAAATAAATAATGCTGGACATTTTCACACAGCATCATCTAGCCCCAAACTAAGCAAAAAAAATGAATATTTTTGTGACTTAGGTGCTTGAGCTCTCTCTCTCTTAACTGAAATAAATCACCCTCTGACGGAGTCTCAAGCAAACTCAGCTCACTTAACCATTACTGGATCAAACTTCAGCGGTTATTTCTTCAAGTTAGCAATTATGACGCAGAAGCAAGCACTGACGAGCAAGCGGTACAAACCAAGTAAGTTACACTAAGAACGCGAAGATAAACATTTCTATTCTACGTACTACCTCTTTGACATTTGCAAATGAGCTCTTAGCGAACTAATTTAGCGAAGACGCAGAGAGGAGGGGTCGTGCATCATCGGGCATTAAACTCGTGCGGCCGAAAGTGCTAAGTTAGATTGCTTACCTAACTCCGCCAACTCTACTATATCACCTTTTGGTTAAGCCTCGCACTCAAAGCACACCACTGTGACGGACTAACACGACCCCAAGTTGTAAAATTACTTTACGCTTCAAAAAGTGTAGGGAAAACTTAGCTCTTCTTAAGATTAATTAGCATGAAAAATATAATTGAAGAACGACTGAGCCAGTCGTTCTTGATAGGACGCGACACTGACAACTGACCGCTTCCGTGGTTCAGGTTCAACGGTCCAATGATAAGGTAGTAGGCAAGGCTTTGTCGGAGACATTCATCAATACAATAGTAAGTATGGCTTTGCCACCTTAGTAAGGCGGTTTGTGCTGCAGGGGGTTACCAGTTGGTGACGCTGCCCGTACATAAAATATAGTACGATGAATAAAAAAGTTCAAAAACCTCATTTTTTTTTAAGGATATCAACTTCCTTCTCAGATGTTACATAAACTTCCTTAAACAATACTGATCCGAGTTGTAGAGTCAGCAGACGATCCTCGGGGCTACTCACGCGCTGCCGAAAGGTCCTGAAGGGGCAATTTCATCAATATCAATTTCCCACCACTTGAAAACCATTAATAGTTCCTAAATCGCACTAAGTATGTACAAGTAGGCGACCTCAAACATGTAGCCGAGTTGACCCAGCCCCCGGGGGCAGGGGGCAGGCGTGGTGGGGGGGTGAGGGGGCCCAGAGCGCCGCTTGTCACTAAACTTGCCCTCAAGTTTCGAGACGCATCACTATATTTAGTTGAACTTTATGATCCCAGTCCGAAATTGTATGAGGACCAACAGGGACGGACTAAGGACGTACCAACAGAGGTTGTTCAAAGTAAAACTTATCAAGAGTTTGTTAAAAACTTTGCTTATAATACTTGTGTTAGACACTTTCTTGGCGCTTGGGGCTCCAATACAACAAGCGTGTTTTTTAGATAGATAATGATATGGTAAGTACGGAACCCTTCGTGTGTGAGTTTGACTCGCACTTGTTGTAGTTGTATCTTTTATATCTAGATTTCATTTATTTCCAATTTTTTCATTGTTGTACAGCGTGAAACGTAAATCTATGGATCAGGGATACTTTCATAAGTGAAAAATACTATAAATTGTTAAGTATATTAAAAAAAGTACGTGAGTGTCGTGGAACACTCGGTTGGAACGAAGCAAAGCTAAAACGTTACTGAAACCGAGGCTTTAAATCGAAACCTGTTACAACATACAGAACGATACAGATTTATCTAGTGTGGGTGCCATTGCTAACTATAGCCCTGAACTCTCATCCCAGTAAAGATTAAGTTAAGTTAAGAAGTTTATTGTACCTACCTACTTTAAGTTACTTTATACTTATGTTTTACTGTAAATAAATATTTTTTCATTTTTTTTTTTCATTTTTTCTATACTAAGAATTTCAAATTCGAATTCAAATCAAACGCTTTTCCGTACTAACAATGTAACAATCTATGGACTGTTCGCGGCTGCTCACTTCGCATTGTGACGATTTCGTGACGTGACGGCCGTGACGTTAAAAATATTTCTCCCAGCCCCCCAGTTTGTTTTTCTTCGATACCGTCCGAAAAGGAACTTCGTTCCAAAATCCAAAAAAGGTTTATAACTTATTGGTTGATAACGAGTTGTTCATCAAAACATGTGCTCACCTATTTACATAGAGTATTTTCGGTGAATAAACTGCACTCAAAATCTCGGCTTTTACACTGCGTAATGACAACCGTGATTTCAAATCACCATAGCCTGCCCCCGCCGCCCCTGCACTGAGTGCACCAAAAACCCGACTAGAGTTAAGTTTTAATCAAGAACATTAATTACGAGGACGGTGGCAACTTTCACAGCCTTAATTGAAACTAAGAAGGATCGGGCGATCTCGCGCCACTTGTCGGCCGACGCCGACTATGATGGGCATCGCGCGACGTGTGCTAGGAGCCCTACTAATTACTACAAGGGATAAACATTTCGTGTTGCCACAAGGGTCGACTAAGATTTTGAAGTTTCGTTTTGACACTTTAAATGTACTTGTGCGATGCGATTGGATGTCTGCATAGTTCAGAAGTAGAGTTAAGTGAGAATAAAATCTGTATTCTGTGATAATGGTTCGAGCATTTTTTCCTTTTCTTGTATACGCATAATATTGTACGTACTTGTTCCTTGAAAATAAAAGAATAGTCCTAGCTAGGATTGTCTAAGTTGTGGGTACTCATCAGAAACTACGTGTACCAGCCTACCAAGGTACCACGCCAGATTCAGAACAAACACCTGCATTTGTCCCACAAGAATTTGTAGCACCTTCTAACGTCTCAGCTAAGGTCTTACAAAAATCATGGTCTACTTAGACAAAATAAAGAGCTCCTGCTAAAATGCGGTCAGATGACGCACCGACATACCAGACTGCGTGCATTTGCATCGCTATGCCTCATAAGGAATAAACTATAGCTTTTTATGACTACCCTCCATCACCACTGCTGTGGGCAATGAAGTTATTCGTTTCTGCATTTGATAGTGACTGGCGATTTTCATAGTGTACCGATTCCAAAGAGATCAGAGATGATGCGTGGTTCAGAAATTCACCTTCAGCTCTGAGCTCGGGCAATCTGTAGCTCATAATGGTGGTAGAAAAGAAGTCAGTTTACATCTTCAGAAACTTGAATCTACGAATGTTGCAATCCCAAAATAAAGCGAGCCCCTTCTCAGCTTAAGCTCACATTAGAAATAGACGAAAACAATGTTTACAGAAGTTTATTGCGCCTTTTAGATTATCCCGAGCTGCCCCAACTTGCCTCATTAGAATTTTTTAAGTCCCTAAAAATTGAATTGGCCGATACGCGGCCATTCTATAAAGTTGTTTAATCTGCTAATCCCGAATATGCGAGCCAAGTTGGAAATAACGTCCTGCGTTCTCACCGGGGAGATTACCATCTTAAGAACTTTGTTTATAGCAGTGATAAAAACCTCCTTTGCTTCCCCGCAGTCGGTTATTCGCGCGAGTCTAAGGACGTCTGCTCCCACTTCGAGAAATGGCCATCAAAGCTTTAAACCTTGTTTGGAAAAAAAAGTAAAAACTTTTTTACTTTTTTTACCTTGTTCGGAGTTCCGTAGGTACATCATGCTGCCTTAATTGACAAGACAACATGTTCTGTGTCATATCACTCCAACTCGTATCGTCAAGCTCCTGATGTAATGAGGTCGGTCACTGTAGGATGATGCTCGATAGCTAATTACCGAAGAGATCGGACACGAGCGCTCGCCGATGGCGGCTAATTGATTGAGTCGCCTGTTTGTCTGTCTGTCCGCGGCTGATTACCCTAATAGAGTGCTCTCGTGCACAACCCTAGCACCACTTATGCCATCAACTGCGAGTTTGTCAAGTGATACCAAACTAAGGTGTGGTATGTGATAGGCAAATACTTATGTAAACTAAAATAATGCGGCAGACAAACCTCTGCTATCTGAAACGGCTGCTGAGTGTCGGCATTCCATTCCATTAGTATAGTGTTGTAGAAGCAAAGTTTCGCGGGCGATGTGTTGTGCAATTAGTCTAGTGGGTCAGTGCAGTGTTTAAACGAACCGTTTTGTCGTTTTGCAGATAACAAATTGGTTTTACATCGTGTAATTGAAGTGCCATAGCATAATCGTTATAGCCCAATGAATTTGAAAAATACGACATTAATGATCGAAGTACATATGGTTTTCAATTTAATTTCTTATTATATTTTGCGTTGAACTTGGGTAAAATGTCTAAATAGATCCAAAAGGCTCTTCAATTAAAACAAACCCCGACCGCAGGCGGTTCAAACAGCCTGAATTTCTGAAACAGACCCTAATCAACTCACATGTAAACCTAATAACCTCTGGTGCCGTGTGACCCTCTGAGATCTGGTTGAAGGGTAGGTGAGGCCAAGACACACCTCGGACACTCGGCGAAACTTCATGCAAACGTCGCGGTATGACTTCACACAGATGCTACACGGTGTCATTTTTGTACACGTTTGTGACGCGGTGCTTTGTAAAAATGCAATCCAGAACTGAAAGCAGGGCAGGACAGTGTGAGGCTGTAGTGTCCATCATAAATGTACAGCTAGTCTACACAGGTTGTCGGCCTAATGTGCGCATTCCAACGTTGGTATTCATCAAACACTTACTAAATCTTCGAGAATTATCTTATTCGGCTGGAACACAATAATACATGAAAGATATTATTTTTAAGCAAAATCGTTCATAGGGATAGGAATCCCTAATACTTATAATCAGGAGATTATCTTGGTCTTCAAGTTATAAACTTATTAGGTATTCAGAAAAATAAGATACTTATAACTTTTTTACGAAACATAAATGAACCGCTGAAATTTAAAAAAAAAACGTACGTAAGTATCGTGGAACAAAGTTGGAACGAAGTTTCAACTTTGACACTTGGTATATGTCAAATAAATTATAAATTCCTAGCATAGCTTTTCCGTACTAACAATGTAACAACCTATGGACTGTTTTGCGACTGCGCTCTTCGCACTATGACGTTTTGACCTATGTATGTGTCGTGACGTAAAAATCTAACACTTTTTTCGTCTAGCCCCCATCCGATACCGGCCGAAAAGGTACTTCGTCCCAAAAACACTATCCTTTTCGACCAACATGATAAGATTAATTTCTGTGATTGGTGAAAAAGCATTTCTCAAACTCGGTCAAGATAGAAATATTATGTGGTGTTGATTGAACAAGATGACGTTGATGGTGTTTAATGATAGCGCATCAAATCAGTCATATTGAAAGATTGCTTATATCCGAGTTACCTGACGTTTTGTGCTTCCGCACGGATGCGGGTCACGCGATGATGATGGATAGAGTCCATGCCACGAAAGAAGTCCTTTGAAAGCAGTCCTGAAATCTATGAAGTAAATTGCAACAGAGTTTTTGTTAGCTAAGCATTTACTCAGTAAATGTAGATGTAGGTAGGTGTAGGTGTGTAAAGTAGGACTAGTTTGATCACTTAAAATCGTCTTAGAAAGTTAGTCAACATACCCTGTTCCTTCAAGCGGTTGCAGGACAGCCCTTCTAATACGAACACCCTTTACCAGTTTTTTACAGACAGAGTTATGGCATTTAGTCCCAGCTATGGCCATTTGTCCCATGAATCAGGGACTTATCGAGCGCTTACGCAAGCGTTAATGGGTAAACTATTCCGGCGCGTGCACTCGTAAACTCGTAAAAGGCTTAAAAGCCTTTGTTTTAGTTGGATGATGGCGGTAATTTATGTCCTCCGTGGTTGAGTGGCAGCCGCTAATGTTTAGTGCCTCTGAATAATGGACTATTTAAAATTAACTAACAAATAACTATATCCCCAGGTAATTCACACATTTTTTTTATATTATTTCTGTGATATTTCAAATGATTGCTTAAGCTCACATTTGAATGTAGACATGTTCAATCAAAGCTCAAAACCGTAGTACGAGTGTTTTACGAAATGGAAAATCCTTTGTAGGATTAAAACGCGCAAGCTTCTCTTCGAAATCGAAAATTCAAATACCAAAAAAAGATTTTTTTATAGAATTTCTACAAAATTGACAAATTACTGTAACTCACACAAAAATATTAGATGACTACTGTTCCTTCTATAGCTTTTTAGTTTATTGTCAAAGTTCCCGCGCAAAAGTCCGCGAGAGCTCTCCTCAACAAGCAACTCTGTGCGGAAGCAAATGTATCAAAAGGTTTCACAGCGAAACAACAGGATCAGGACTACAAAGTACACTGCACTACAGATATTAAGACCACATTAATTAAATTTCCCGTAATGAAACGTTTATTTATGACCGGACCTTGATTCAAACTCCAAAGTGATCCCAGTGGTCCTACTGAATAAATGCTTTTCGACTTTGACTCACCTTTGAAACAAAAGTCCACTACACTATCCAGCCATATGCGAGTATTGCCAACAGGGCCCAACGGTTTTTAAATGTTGCCAGCAGTTTTCAACTGTTGGAAACCCAGTGTGCGACCACCTTTACTCTACGTAGGTACTTACTACCCAAGATGGGATATACTAGAGGCACGCCACTGTTTGCAATAACTCATCAATCATAATTCATACCTATTTCTTTACTTTACCTGACCTACTTTATGTTAGACTACAATTTTACTTCCATTCTTACAGGACTATTATCTAATAAGTACCTACTAATTGTTCTATTAGCGAAAACTATTAAGGCTTGACTGTTAATTGCCTTTCATCAACCCTAACTTCTAGATCTAGAGGTAGGTTTGCTTACGCTGCTATACCTAAGAAGATTTCGTTAAATCAAAACCATTGACAAAAGCCTGAAGAAGGTAAACAGATTAAAGTGCAATATGGAGGGCACGACGAGCTCTGTAAGTGATCGTGTGAAAGTTGTCACTGCCCCCCCCCCCACACCCCGCCGCCGCCCCGCCGCTCCCCGCAGCCGTCCAGTGGACCTGGACACCTGATGTAAGAACTTGGTCCGCGCTCACCTCGCTCACCTCGACCTCGGAGACAGCTTGCTTTTACTTGTTACATTAAATGAGACCGACCAATCACGATTAGCTTTGAGACTTGTTTATTGTAATTACAAATGACGTGGTAGCTTTGAGTATTGAGTATTTACAAGTCATCGTGTAAGTACCTACGCACCATATAATTTTATATGACCTTATTGCTAAATAAAACAACTGTATAATTATACGATAAATTCCCATGTTACAATGTTGTTAAACATCAACCTGTAGGTATGTAGAGAAGGAAAACCCGTAATGGTAGAGTCAGCAACGAAATTCCATGAACATTTCACGTTTCACTAATCTGAATATTTCCGAAACCCGTAATATAGTGACCAAAATTTTTACAATTTTTAGCATTTTTGTCGCTGACTGTAAAGTTTTTTCAAAATCTGTGAATGCAGTTCAAAATATCTCCTAATGTTAAGGAAGGTCTCCTAAGAGCGTTTTCCTGTAGCTACAAAGGTTAAGGTACCTGCCCTCCGTGGCCCATCTCAAAAATCCATCCTGAATAGGTGCTCTTTGGCCTCAATCCATAATAATTTTACAGTAAATGTTAACATAGTCTCAGAAATCGAAAACAAATGGCGTTTTAAGAAATCAAACTGCTAACCGACTTTCGTTGCTGACTGTACCTACATACGGAATTGAAATTGAATACAGAGATACTAATCTACAAAGTGCAATAAGATGATGTACCTACCTTCCGACTTATGTTGTTAAAAGTTGTGCACCTACCTGTAGGTACTAGTATCCTGGTGGGGCGGGGCTCCAGTGGCGACGGGCGGCGGGCGGCGGGCGGCGGGCGGCGGGCGGCGTGCGGCGGGCGACGCCGGCTGGTTTTTATTCCTTTAATCGCCGGCAGAACATTCTGTTTTAATGAAGTCGTTTAAATTTAAATGAAAGAAGGGTTGCTAAAGGGCAATTAATGTAATGGCTCGGATATCGCCATCGATGGAACGGCGGAAAAATGACCATTATGCAAATGAACGGCAATAATAGCGATTGGCTCGCCCCGTGATTTGGAAAGACCGCTCAGGATTCATGGTTTTAGGCGTAAAAGAGATTTTTTAGTCCCATAATTCACCAGTTCATTCTGTTTTTAAACTCTCTAAAACTTTATTTACGAAACCGCCAATATAAGTACACTCGTGAAAACAACTAATTGCAAACAGCGAGCCACCTCAGTACAGCTGCGCGCTACGCCTGAGTGAAACGCAAGCGTTCCTCTGTACAGGTGCGCACAGAACGTGAATGTAAATCAACGACATCAGCGAGCTAATTGTTTCCGCAGCCGACGAGAGCGCAGCCGCGCCGGGAGCGGAGCAGCGAGCGGAGCGATCCGCATTCAATATAATCGATTGTTATTTTATGAATCTTCAAGTAACAGTATTTTGTGTCCTAATACAGTTTGAATTCCATGCAAATTGAATTGTGTGCTTAGGACCAATTTCATGACACTAAAAGAGCTGTGAGCAGATTTTAAAGTAGTTTTTACCTAGTAGCTAATTGATAACTAAGTACACTCTTGAGTTTTTAGTACATGGCTAGATCTCATTTTTTTTTAGAAGTTGTTATGAATAAATGTGATAACAAATGCAAAGCCTCAGTAGGTCGCGGCTCGCTGCGCCCGCCGCCGCCGCCGCCGCCGCCGCCGCCGCCGCCGCCGCCGCCGCCGCCGCCGCCGCGTGTGCAGACAGTATAAACTGTGCCGATTTGCATTGTTGATACACCTCGCTCTAACATTGCCAAGCTACGCTCAAGCACTTCGAACCCACCATAAAACTTGTATTTTTAAGTTTGAGTAAATGTTATTTAAAACTGTAAGCTTTTGCTTCAGCTTACCATTGTGCTAAGTTCGTGCTGAGTTGAATATTACAAAACAAAAAGACAATAATGCTCAACAAAATACTTATAATTAAGTTATCTTAGGAACTTTCTAATTCAATACTCGTTAGTATGTTTGTGTCCTATTTATAAACATTTGACTTACCTACATGACTGTCACGGTTAAAATGTATACCTTAATTTCTTTTGCCATAAGAGTTTCTAAAATTAAAATTTGTGCAAATGTATTAATTTATAAATAATACCAAACTTTGCACACAGCATCATCTAGCCCCAAATAAAGCAAATCATGTGTTATGGGTACTGACTGTTATACTATTTACTTTTTTTTCTAAATACTTAATATAGGTACATAGAAACTCAGATCAGAGATTTTGCAGATTATACAAACAATAACATAATCAGAATGATTTTCAAAGAATAACTCTATCCAAAACTTTAACGAATTAAGGATAGTTTGCATTTGAAAATATAGAGTCGGATGTGAATGTTCATTTAATGCGGTGGCTGCGAGGCGCGAGGAGTGACCGCGTCTCCGAGTATTGAACGCACTTCAAGAACTTCAGCCTTGTTTCTGAATTAGTCTCCTTTAACCGGAGGAAGCAACAGCTTAATGGATGGCAATGCTACGCGTGCGCTCGCTCACACCCTTGAAACTAAAGGCATAAGATTCAAAATACTCTGGCTAGCGTGCAGCAAGAAGATTGTCGGTATTATCTTGAGAGGGACGTCATCTTAGAAGTTAGGTTTAATTAAAGTTGCCACTGAGAGCCGGCCGCCACTTAAAGTCTCCGATTTCTAGTTATAATTGCAGTTCTGCTATTAACATTCACTATCCGTACTTTTACAACTATTGATTAAATCTACTCAACTTATTAAAACTCGAACCTATTTTTTTCATAACTCATAAAACTAAGTAACGAGAGAATAATCATCATTTATCAAACGAGCAACTTTCTTTTTCACCCTCTGGTCATGTTTACAGACTACCTGATTGAACTAACGTAGCGTGAGTGTTTAGGAAGTGAAACATAAAAGTAAAAGTGAAACTTTATTAAAAGCAGTGTACGATCTTGTCAAGCTTGATGCAGACGATGTGCGATTTTCCACCCAAGTGAGTTTATTACTCTACTAGGCTCATCTACGAGCTGAGGCCAAGGTCAACCATTGCGAAATAGAGCAAGTTTACTAGTTCGTGTTAGTTGCTTCGTCATTGTCACGGTTGGAAACATCGTTGTGATTTTATCATAGGAATAAAAACTTTTGATTTCATTTGATTTTCTTCAAACTTATTCTTCAACAAAACTTACAAAAAGTTCTTTGACTTGATAGTCGCCGAAAAAAAATCTCTAGTAGATGTTCCAAATAAATGTAGAGTTAGCGTGGTCCAAACTATGGTTACATTACATACATTTGGGATAAAGCTGAGTTCGGTGTGGTCCTCCATCACTGGGACAGGGCTATGTCTTCATTTGCGATTCATCGCTCGTATCAGGTCATTTGGCAAGCTCTGCAAATACTTCAGTCGTTTGTCTTGCAGCTCTGAGACCGAAATGATGGAGCTTCCAATTCTACGACAAACCATTTCAACCATTCTGTTAAACTCTCCTCAACTTTTCACTGTATTATTTGATCTCCATGGTAAATAATTATGTTTTATCAAAACTAAGATTAGATTATCTTGATTATCTTGCCTCATACACTCTCAATACATTATTCATACAAGCTCACCGGTTAAGGAACTTTGACCTAACCCTACTCCAAGTATCAACAACAAATGAATTAAGCATGTTTCCCTGCGCCTTCTTCTTCCAGTGAATGCATCAATAGATGTCCTCATAAAAAACGGACACTTCAAATGCAGCCAAACGAAACAGTGTTTTAGCAATTAGTCTAAAATGTTTAGGGCACATGCAGATAAATAGCACTTCTGCAAAGCCACACCGACTGACACGTCGACCTTCCGAAGTACGTTGTAGGGTAATGTTGCGCAACACACGACGCTACAATTATATGTAAATCTGAACGACGCATTAGCGGATCGGATGGCGCTATCTGATAATACGAGTTTGAGTGTCGCGCGGCGGCGCCGGCGGGCGGCGGGCCACTAAACCAGCTTCTCACCTCACACTACTTCGATCATATCCAAGTCACACTACAATACACAAGATCAATTACTAGAATTCTTTGACGTCATAGCAAATACGAGTAGAGTAGACAATAGACATGCTTCGAGACTTACAACGAGGAGGAAAAACTACAGAGATCGATGACCAGTGGAAAGATTTAACACCAAAGGATACAGTCAAGAATTTAGGTTATCTATAAACACGTTTTATATGTCCTATCTGTTAGGTATAATCATAATTTATGTAAATTTTTATTATTGTTTAAAATGGACGTTTCGTGTCGCTCTTTCGTGATTTTCAGTTATTGTATTTTTATGATAACACATACATACATAATAATATATAAATCACGCCTATGATAATATTGATTTATGATATTAATTAAAATAATAATAAATATTATAAGAATCTTTGTCCTGACTGACTGACTGACTGACTGACTGACTGATAGACAACGTACAGCCTAAACCGCTGGTCGTAGAGACTTGAAATTTTGAGGGTATGTCCGTCTTGGTGCGTAGGGGTGTACTAAGAAGGGATTTTTTGAAATTCAACCCCTAAAGGGGTGAAAAGGGGTAAAAACGATTGTATGAAAAATCGTATTCCTGGCACTTGGAGACATGAAATTTAGAATTATGATAGTTCAACGCTTTTAATGAAAGTCTACATTCAAAAAAATTCAAAACTACCCCTAGAAAGGGATGTAGGGGGTGTTAATGTTTGTATGGGGTTTTTTGAATGCGTGGTCCGATTTGCTTGAAACTCGGTATGATTATTTAAAAATGTTAATAAAAAATGTCCGCACTCCAATAATTTAATAACTACCCCTAAACCGGGGTGAAAGGGGTGTTAAAGTTTGCGTGGGATTTTTTAATACGTGGTTCAATTTGGTCAAAACTCGGTATGAGTATTTAGTAGTAGTGTAATAAATAATATCTGCATGTTTTTTTTTTCAAAATCTACCCTTCAATGGGGGTGAAAAAGGGGAAGTACAGTACAGATTCTATGGGAGCCATAAGTCCATTGGGAGTGGAAGTGGGGTTTTTGGAGAAGGGATAACGTATAAGGGATAAGTGGGAAAAAGTGGAATGAAGCGGGATAAACCGGGATAATGCGGAGTAAAAGCGGGAAAAAGCGGAATAATGCGGGAAAAAAAGGAATAAACAGGGAAAAAGCTGAATAATGCGGGAAAAAGCGGTAGAAAAGCGGGATAAACTGGGAAAAAGCAGGATAATGCGGGATAAAGCGGGAAGAAAGCAGGTTAAACTAGGAAAAAGCAGGATAATGCGGGATAAAGTGGGAAGAAAGCAGGTTAAACTAGGAAAAAGCAGGATAATGCGGGATAAAGTGGGTAAAAAGCGGGATAATGCGGGATAAAGCTGGGGAAAAGCGGGATAAACTGGGGAAAAGCAGGATAATGCGGGATAAAGTGGGGACAAAGTTGGATAAACTGGGATAAAGCAGGATAAAGTGGGGAAAAGGTGGGATAAACCGGGATAAAGCGAGAAAAAACGAGATGATGTGGGATAAAGCGGGATAATTCGGGATAAAGCGGGAAAAAAGCAGGAAAAAACGGGATCAAGCGAGAAAAATGGAATGATGCGGGATAAAGTTTGGGGAAATGGGATAATGTTGGATAAGTGGGAAAAAGCGGGGAAATAACGGGAAAAAATCATAAAATCATATTCCTGGCACTTAAGAGACATGAAATTTAGAATTATGATAGTTAACAGTTTTAATGAAAGTCTGCATTCAAAAAGCTACCCCTAGAAGGGGGTGTTGATGTTTGTATGGGGTTTATTGAATGCGTTGTCCGATTCGCTTGAAACTCTGTATGAGTATTAATTAGTGTAATTACAAAATGTATGCATTAAAAAAAAAAACAAAACTACCCCTAGAAGGGGGTGTTAATGTTTGTATGGGGTTTTTTGAATGCGTGGTCCGATTCGCTTGAAACTCGCTATGAGTGAGTACTGAGTAACATTTTTATATATATTTTTATAAACTCCACTATAAAGGGGGTGAAAGAGGGAGTAACAGTTGCTATGAGAACCATAAGTCCTAAAAACTTGAAACTTGGAGGGTACATTCTTCTTCTGCTGCATTTTAGGATTTCGTAGGGGTGGGGTGAACTTTTGTATTTAGGGGGTGGGTTGAAAGGGAGGGCTGTAAATAATTCCTGAAACAGGGTGTTGGCGGTGATTAAGTATGTGTGGAATTTCTTAAGTGGGAGTGAGATTGGAAGTGGGGTTAATTCATTTATGGATTTGTGGATGGAGTGAGAATGGTAGTGGGATTGATGGATTTGTGGATTTATGGATTTGTGAGTTTATGGGGGCGTCAGATTAAAATGTGTGAGTGAGATTGTGAGTCACATTAAGAGTGAGAGCGAGATAAGGGTTATATTGAGGGTCAGATTTAGAGTGAGACTCGGACTCAGACTCAGTCATCAAAGTTGAACTTGCAGTCACAGTCACTCAGTTTAGTCAATGTGATGAAAAGCTTAAGCTTACCTACTCAAGTGATAAGGGCTATGTTGATATGTACCACGTGAACGAAGTCGCGGGCGTTCCGCTAGTAATAAATATTTTACAAATAGCGTTACGTTGTACGTGTCTATGTGAACTAGAGATGGATGATAAAGATGAGTTAGACTGATTTCCCGTCTCCGGCGCGGCGGCGGCGGGGCGCGTCTCTAACGCGGTAATGATCGCCGCGCACTTACGCTGCACGCATCACTAATGCGCCTCCCGCGGTAATTCATCTCTCGCCGGGATTATTACGGCATCCCAGCGGTTAGCACCTACTACTTGCTCTACTCAGCTATTATAGCGAGAAACAGCTTTAGTAAAATTTAATTTATAACTCTGAGAATGGTCGCAATCTTTAACATTTTTTAACAGACCTAAATCAAGTTTATCAGATATTATGAAGCCTTTGCCCAGCACTGGGACTCTCATAGCTGATAATAATAATAATAAGGTCGCAGGGCACCTTTGAGGCGAGGTGTCGGGGAGTAGCGACCCCGCGGACCCGAGTGCTCCCGAGCGAGGTCACCGTTCCTCACCTCCGCTTGCCTTCACTGGCCGGACGGAGTGAACACTGACGAGGAGCAGGTCCCTCACCTCCGTGTTGCCTTCACTGGCCGGACGGAGTGGAGTCGCTAGAGCATTGCTCGGAGGCTGAGGGGTGTTACGTAAGATGGCGAGTGGGCACGTGAAGCTGGACCCTCTGGGAGCTCGTGATCGTCGTTTAAAGTCCGGTAGCACCTTACCAACTTCCAGCACGCTCACGTAATGTTCAGTGGCGTAGCTAGGTAGCCAAGGGCCCTTGTCCAAAATAAAACAGGGCCCTAACCGAACGGTTGAGGTTTTATATATAAAGTCAAAATATGCAGGGTGTGGCAATATGTAAATGTATTTATTTTTTTGTAAAAACTTAAGATTGATTCGACACTTTCTGGGTAACTATTTCAAAACTCTAATAATGCAGTTGTTAAGCTATTGCATAGCTTCTATCGCGGGCCTCGAGGGTGGAGACCGAATCCAGAAATTCCGTAACGAAAAACACCTAACACCCCCCACTCCGACTGAAACTCAACCGTATTTCAATGGTATTAGAAAACTATTAAGATTGAACGCTTTGAAATAGGCCAGCACGGGTTCAATCAAAATAATCTTCTAACCTCATTGAAATAAGGTTGAGTTTTCTAAACTTAGGCCTTTTTTTTTAAATGAAACTTAATTTCGCTACAAATGTTAAACTCATTATAGCCGAGTTGAAATAGGGTTCGACTTGTGTGCAAGAGGCGGGTGGAGACTCGCCAACTCACTACTGGGCCCCCTTAAACCAGTCGCTCGTGCGACAATAGGGCAACATAACCAGTGGCGTAGCTACCGAATGGCTAGGCGGTGCAGTGCCCGGGGCCCCCAAGCTCAAGGGGCCCTCAGAGTCTGAGTCCCGAGAATCCGGAAGGTTCGTTCTTAGGAATATTTTGAAAATAAAAAAAAGATGTGTGGCACTCGGAGACTGCCGCGGTAAAGCTATTGCATAGCATTTTTGAAGTGAAAACTTCTTTAGGCGCGTTAGCGACATAGAGGAAATATGAGTAAAAACCTTTGGATTCAACTAAGACGCTGTCACTTGACCTAAGATGCTTTACTGTCAAAACGGTAAGACGCTTTACTGTCAAAACGGTAAGACGCTTTACTGTCAAAACGGTAAGACGCTTTACTGTCAAGACCATAGATTTAGCATGGTACCTTTTTATGGTCAAGACGCTAAGACGCTCTAATGTCAAGACGCTGTCACGTGAACTAAGACCACACATATCAACTAGCACATCATAACAAAAATGTTCGTTCGACTTTAAAGGCGGCCGTTTAATTTAGTCGCGCCATCTAGTTATAAATTTCAGAACTACTTTCAGTAACTGTTCTACACTGCATAAAGTTTAGGAATAGAGCTTTTGTTTACATTTAGATTAGATATAATAATTTAATAAATAATTACATTAGAATAAGCTAAATTAATTGGAGAAACTATAAAAAGGTCCCAGATCGAGCATTTTTATGTATTCTAGAATATTGTCAGTGCTGTGCATAGAGAAAAGTACCTACTATCTAATTGTGTTACATTACATACAAACTTACCGACTTACTCACACACAGCTGATTTCTCACTTTTTGATTAAAACTTATCCTATGACAAATATGTATGATAATTTTTCCTAGCAGCATTTTTTCAGAAGTAAGTATTTTTACTTGTGGCTTGAAGAAAACCAGAGAGGAGCCGGAACATTCCCAAAGCTATTTCTATCCAACTAGATATGTAGGTACAAAACCTTCCTAATCCAAAAATCCGTTTGATCTAGCTTTTGTCTTACTTTCAGTTCGCCCAACGGATCTAGGCATTCGTGAAGTTAGCAGATTGTCTGCGCAGTGACCACTTTTTCATACAAAATTGTGTTCTGCGCAGACAAATGGCTAACTTTACAAATGCCTAGATCCGTTGGGCGAACTGTACTCTTGAGTTGCATGAAGCTACTAATAACTATCAGTGATGGTGTTCATAGGGGTTGCGCAGACACTTTTCAAATCATTGATTTGACAAATTGTATATGTTGCGTTTACTATAAATTTAACTTTTAAATTATTACAATTGTTCAACAATAACACTTTATTTTATCTAAAACCTCTGCCTCTGTAGGTACATCTATACTAGATGATTTATACAGAATCAGGAGATTCAGGAGCGAACCTATGCCCACACTCAAGACGATGCTGTAGTGCCTGGGACATTGTATTTATTTACCTAGCTGCTGTAGTATTAATTTAGCTGCTGTACCTACTTTAGTAGTACAAGAATAGATACTGTAGTAGCGCTACCTGTTAGGTACAGTCGCCTGCAATGAGATGTATACGTACAGACATTCTACAATTTTTGAATCACACTCACTCAATCATCACAAAAGTATCACACTATTTATATGCAATAACTTCAGAATACTATTGTTGCTACATAGTTAAAATTAAATGTATGTTAGTACAATCACTTTTTAGTTTTGATACGAACCAAATATCTATTTTTGTAAGTTTGTACTTGTATCAGGCAAATGTACACTGTGAAGGCACAAGCCTCAGCTTTTCAAGTACCAAAAAAAGTAAGTTCATGAGTCTGTACGCAACTCAGGTGTTAATTTCTAGGCCGCGGTGTAAAGCCTCTGTCATTTCTTGTCGTCTGTCTGACAACCGCTGTCTTCATCTTTGTGGGTCATCATAAATGGGTTCTGCGCAGTAACTTTGGAGGGATAAAATTCATTGTGCGTAATGTACGTAATTGTTCAAGTTTTCACTTCTGTCGGCACTCCCGGAGTGCCACAATTTTTTTTTTATATTTTTTTTTTTATACAGGGTGTAAAAAGACTGCTACCGAAAACTGAGGGTTTGCAATCAGACCATGATTCTGAACATATTTAGCGAAAAAAAAACGCAAAAAAAACTTTTGACTTAGCTACGTCATTTTATTTTATTTTCTAGTTACTTACAACTAGTACAACATAATAAGACTGTACCTACCTAATAATTGGATTTATAAAAGAAAAAAACTATTAAAACTCAAAATTCAGCAATCTACGTATAAAAACGCGCCCAGTACATACGCAAACAGTAATCTTCAAGCGCTGTTTTCTCCGGATATAATGATTTTTTCGGAAAATCCTTTTGGATTTAGTTGTGTGTTGGGATGCTGTACCTACCCCTTTCGGCTTCGGTAGACGTCTTTTTACACCCTGTATAATTAAACATACCTAACTTGGCATTATTTTAGCTATTATTACATAAATAAAATGTTTCATTATTGGGTTCATAAAATCGTGTGTAAGGAAAACTTTAACGCAGTTTCAGTAACGGTTATAAACAAAAAATAATTGTACAAAAAAAAAAAAATTCAAAAAGTTACTCTCCAACTCCAGGATTTGAACACTATGCTCATGCACTCAAGTTGAAGCCTGTTTTAACTCGACTATAATGTCTATACCATTTATGGCGAAATTAAGCCGAGAAGTCAATTTTTAATTGAAACCAACTTGTAATTCTCTTTTATAATATTATCTCTTTTCTCTTGTCTTTGTTCAATTAATTTTCTTATGTTTATTTGTCCTGTCACGTGGTTTAACATACTGGCAAATATTTGATCGGGGTCTCCCGCGACACAGGCTTGCCTAGTGCGGGGACCATTAGTAACTGTCTGATGTACCAACATTTCTAAATGTTATAATTATGTTATGGTAAATTTTTTTTAAATCTTGCGTTCACTTCATCAAATGTCGCGTTTAATTTAGTAATGGATCGTTGAAACGTGAATACTTACTATAATCTACTCGTAGTTTATGACACAACTTTATGATAAGTACCTATTGAACATTTTAAATTTTATTACCTACTATTCGGTCACGCCTTATTTTAAAACAGCTACCGTTTGCATATTTTGTCTTTTGCGCATTGATTTTCACGAACCAAACCTGAAACCTCGCGCTGTAAAATACAGCATGATCTTCTTAGTTTTATTTATTTTAGCTTCAGCGGTCACCTACTTGCACCTAACTAAGACATTCACCTACTGGGAGAAAAGGGGAATAAAGTACATCCGACCTGTCGTGTTTTTTGGAACCTACGCCAGAAATTTTCTAGTGCAGAAGTCCATCACGGAGCTATCGGTGGAGGCGTACCAACAGTTCCCGGATGAGAAGGTCGTTGGCACGTTCCGGGCGGCGCGGCCCGAATTGCTGGTGCGCGACCCGGCTCTGGCCAAGCGCGTGCTCGTCGCGGACTTCACGCACTTCTATCCGCGCGGACTCAACCCCAACAAGCAGGTGATCGAGCCGCTGATGCGCAACCTGTTCTTCGCAGACGGTGACCTGTGGCGGCTGCTGCGCCAGCGCATGACGCCGGCGTTCACGTCGGGCAAGCTGCGGGCGATGTTCCCGCTGATCGTGGAGCGCGCCGAGCGGCTGCAGGCGCGCGCGCTCGCCGCCGTCGCTGCCGGCCGCGCGCTCGACGCGAGGGACCTCATGGCGCGCTACACCACCGACTTCATCGGCGCCGTCGGCTTCGGCCTCGACACGGACTCGCTCAACGACGAACATTCCGAGTTCAGGAAGCTCGGGGTCGAGATCTTCACCACGGGACCTCTGATCTCTCTAATCACGGCGCTGAAGGCGATATTTCCAGATACGTGCAAGCGCCTTAAGTATCTCGGGCGGGTCGAGAGAAGCGTCATAGGATTGGTGAAGAACATAATGAAGATGAGAAACTACCGGCCCTCCGAGAGGAACGATTTCATCGATCTGATGCTGGAGTGCAAGCAGAAAGGCCGCATCCGCTGCAGGTCTTTGGAGAGGTTCACCGCGGACGGCGCCCCGGACCAGGTCGAGCTGGAGTTCACGGAGGAGTTGGTGGCGGCGCAGGCGTTCGTGTTCTTCGGCGCCGGCTTCGAGACGTCGTCCTTTACTAGCAGCCACACGCTGCACCTGCTGGCGCACAGCCCAGCCGAGCAACGGAAGGTCCAGGAGGACATCGACCGAGTGCTGATCAAACACGGGGGCAAACTGAGCTACGACGCGGTTCAGGAGATGACTTACTTGGAGTGGGCGTTCAAGGAAAACTTAAGATTGTTGCCTCCTTTAGGTTACTTGATTCGTAAGGCTACAAGAAAGTATACTTTCCCAGACCTGGATCTGACGATAGACGAAGGAGTGAAAATCTTGATCCCGGTTCAAGCGTTACACAATGACCCCCAGTACTTTGAGAAACCGAGTGAGTTTAGGCCGGAGCGGTTCCACCCGGATAACTTTAGCGAAGCCGCTAAGCAAGTTTACATGCCATTCGGAGAGGGACCGAGAACATGCATAGGTAAGTTAGCTGTGTGTGACTTTTGTAAGTATTACCTACCTACTTAGCCATTGTGAATGGATTTCGATCCAAAAGTCTTGGAACATACTTATTATAAGAGCTCTAATTCCGAAGAATAACATCGAGAGAAAACCTGTGGCTTTGCCATATCTTTCAAACTCGGAGACTGGTACTGGTGGTCAATCCCGGTCGTGCACCAATGAGTTTTTCTGCCGAAAAATTTATGTGCACTATGCCAGTACTCTAAAGGGTAAAGGAAAACATCGAAAAACATCAGGAGACCGGCATGTCGTAGCACCTTACAAGTACGAAAACATTTTGTCAAGTGCACGAAAGGAGCCTCTTTGAGGCGCATTTAAAATCCTTTCACCACTCAGGTTCGAAAGAACTGGTGACACGATAAGAAGAAAAAGAAGAGGCTGGTACTAGTATTACTTAACAATGTCCCAGGCACTACATCGTGATAGCGAGATTGTCTCTGTAATGTGCTATTAAAAACGTAAGGCGTATGATGCAGGGTCCCGGCTGGCGCTGATGCAGGTGCTGGCGGGACTGGCGGCGCTGCTGGCGCGCTTCTCAGTGCGGCCCGCGCCCCACGCCCCGCGCCGCCCCCGTCTCGACCCCGCCGCTAACCTCATCCAAGGCTTCAAGCATCTGCCGCTTCTCTTCGAGGAGAGAACGGACGCACTCCTTTTTCCAAAGTAACAAGCCTCAAGCCATACCAACATACACGTGTAGGTAGTATATATTTATGGATTCGTGCCACGAATCTTTCTTCCTTTTTTCAACAGACGCGAAAGGCAATTATATGATACTTTGAGTATCAAATGTGTTTCAATACATTATTCAAAGATGATAATAAAACCACTAAGCGTTCAATGTTATCAGTCTTATCGCAAATTGACCTTTAGGTTAGCATAATTCCACTATCAAAATTGCAAAGATACCTACAAGCTACAATAATAAAATTCCATCCCACTCATATAATAAAGCTGAAAGTTTGTGAGTTTGTTTCGATGTTGGATATTTGGATGTTTGTATATTTGTGTAAGGATCAGGCTCAAACGACGAAACAGTTCACAATGAAATTTGGTAAGATTAAAGGTATAACTCCAGATTAGCATATAGGCTACTTTTTATCCCGAAAAACGTTCCTGAAAACCAAAAAATATGTAAAAGGACGAGGTGAATATTACTTAAAAACTTTAGCAGTACCTATACTCTGTTTGACACAGAGAGCTCTAAGGTTGCCATGACTACCAATAACTTTTGAATTTTCAAAATGACGATGTCATTTCGTTCTACAACCTATGCTTTGAACAATTTTTAATACTTAAATTAAAAGACTATTTGTGGGGTTGTGATGCCTAAATATGTTTTTTAATAAATAGCGAAACACGTATTTTTTTTTTTTTAAAACTACCCAACCCCTTAGATGGGTACTTATTTATATTTATCAAAGACAGCAAATCCAAAAATAAATTCAGTGTTTTCATGGATTGGATTAGAACAAGGTAGTTCTATCTCTAAAGTTTGTATCAAGTCAAGTCAAAAATCATTTATTCAGTAGGACCGCTGGGATCACTTTGAAATGAATGACGTATGACGAAACAATGCAGACGAAGTCGCGCCCGGGTCCACTAGTAAATACATTAAAATAAATAATGCTGGACATTTCACACAGCGTCATCTAGCCCCAGATTAAGCAAAGCTTGTACTACGGGGACCAGATAACTGATATAACTAGAAAATAAAATAAAATGACGTAGCTAAGTCAAATTTTTTTTGTGTTTTTTTTTTTCGCTAAAGATGTTCAGAATCATGGTCTGATTGCAACCCCTCAGTTTTCGGTAGCAGTCTTTTTACACCCTGTATAATAAAAACAAAAAATCTTAGTACTTAAACATCAACAAAAAACATTGTCTCTACACAATAGCATGTGGCCAGGCCGGCCTTATATGGGCTAGCAAAACTTTTATCTGATTATTATTAAATTATAATTATAGTAATATCTAAGTATTTCTTCGCTCCTCTCCTTCCTATCTCAAAGACCGCTTTGAGATTTTGTTTTTTTTTTACTTTTGGCATTTATGTCGCTGACTGTACATCTTTTCAAAATCAGTTATCAGTTAAGAATACTTTTGACCCTCTCCAAAATGTCGCCAATTTAGGCCTTCCCCTTCCAGCTGTCCCATACACACTCGCCTCATACCTACACTTGATTTGTCAAACGACTGAAAGAAAAAGGAGTACAGCTTCTAATTTCAGAATAAGAATACTTTTACTGTATAACTGTTGTACAAACTTGTTGTATAAATATGTTAGTAGCAGGTACTTACTTATACACGATGGCCGGTTAGTGTGATAATGAATAAGATCTAAAGCAAAAAACCGAACCAGTCGTGCTTGAATTCCGATTTCCGAATCATGTTTTAAGGTAGCTTACTTGCCTTTGTACTCGTATAGCCTTGGCTCGACCTACACTGACTTTTGGAGTTGACACTTTTTAACGCCTTGATCTCATAAAAGGCTGCTTTTTCTTTTTCTTGTCGTGTCTCTTCTTTATTCGAACCAGCAAGACGTGGTAAGTGTGACGTGTAAGTTAGTGGTAAGTGTGCCTCAAAGAGGCTACTTTACAGAAGCGCATTTATTAGCTCTTCTCTAAAGTAGCCTCTTACGACGATGGATATGGACGAGAGACAAACAGAAGGTAGCGCCAACTTATGAGAATGGAGCCTAAGTGGGAGTAGGTACCTGGCTGAGGACCTGGTAATAATAGTGAGCTTATTACTGATTAACAAGACCTACGCAAGTTCTGATAGTAATTGCCCTTATTTATGAGAGTAAACAAATAATAATAAAAAAAGCAATGGCGTTCCAGATAATGTTAAATGTTGTTTACAAGATAAGGTTTGGTATCCATCGTCACTATAATTACAGTTCTTTGAGTCGAAGCATAGCAATAATAAATTCTATTTCTCATCATGAATCAGCGCGGCAAGGAAACAATTACTTATTATTTTAATAACCGTCAAGCCATAATCTCCTTAATTCATAATCTTCCTAAAGTATTTTGAAATATTAGAAACAAGATTTCCCAACAGAACATGAATACTGGGAATCAGTCCATAAGTCAGTTTTCCAGGGCACTCTCTAAGGTTGAGCTCATGTTGAAGCAGCTCTCCTATCGCGAAAAATGAGTGGCAGACCGCCCTTCACGACCTGCACTATGCCGGAGCG
This sequence comes from Epirrhoe tristata, assembly GCA_951394285.1. Taxonomy (NCBI): domain Eukaryota; kingdom Metazoa; phylum Arthropoda; class Insecta; order Lepidoptera; family Geometridae; genus Epirrhoe; species Epirrhoe tristata. The sequence goes on from OX596152.1 coordinate 10,536,684, forward strand.
GGGATCCACGACAGGCTCGCGCAGCGTCTCCGGCGCCGGCTCCACCGAGAACCGCGACACTACGGCCGCCAGCCCCGCCAGCGACTGCATCTTCCCGAGCCGAGCCCCTGAAAATATAACAAGCAATGATTGCATGCCGGAATAAACAAATAATATAGAAACTCTGCACTTAATAATGGTAAATGTCAAAAATATACCTATACAAGCTCGGGGACCATCGCCGAAGGGCAAGTAAACGAATTTGTTCTTCTCATGGTTGAACTCTTCAGGGCTGAACCTCTCCGGTCGGAACTCTTTGGGATTCTCGAAATACTCAGGATCGTTGTGCAGCGCCTGCAGCGATATGAATATTCCGACTCCTTCATCGATCGTCAGGCCGGTCTCGGGGAACGTGTAGGGGCGGACACACTCTCTGATCAGGAAGCCCAAGGAGGGAAACATCCTTAAGGCCTCGTTGAAAGTCCATTCCAGGTAGGTCATCTCGCCGATGGCGTCGTAGCTAAGCTTGTTGTCGTGTCTGGCGAGCACTCGGTCCACCTCCGCCTGCAGACGGCGCTGCACGCGCGGGCTGTGTGCCAGCTGGTGCAGCGTGTAGCTGGTGGCGGAGGAGGACGTCTCGAAGCCAGCCGCGAAGAACACGAACACTTGCGCCGCGATCAGCTCGTCTGTCAGCTCCAGCGTCGCCGTGTCCGGACTCCCGTCGGATTTCACCTTCTCTATCGACTCTCCCTTCATTATACCCTTCTTTTTGCACTCCAACAGTAGATCGATGAAGTCGTTGCGGCTCGAAGGCTCATGGTTTCGCTGCTTTAGAATTTGCTCGACAAGATCGATCAGATCTCCTTCGATCCTGGTCATGTACTTCAGATTTTTGCAAAGCTCGGGGAACAGCTCCTTCAGGATCGCCACCAGGGCTTCCTTGAACCCGACGTTGAATATCAGAGCGCCGAGTTTCCTGAACTCGGAATGTTCGTCGTTGAGCGAGTCCGCGTCGAGGCCGAAGCCGACGGCGCCGATGAAGTCGGTGGTGTAGCGCGCCATGAGGTCCCTCGCGTCGAGCGCGCGGCCGGCAGCGACGGCGGCGAGCGCGCGCGCCTGCAGCCGCTCGGCGCGCTCCACGATCAGCGGGAACATCGCCCGCAGCTTGCCCGAAGTGAACGCCGGCGTCATGCGCTGGCGCAGTAGCCGCCACAGGTCGCCGTCCGCGAAGAACAGGTTGCGCATTAGCGGTTCGATCACGGTTTTGTGCGGGTTTAAGCCGCGCGGGTAGAAGCACAAAAAATCAGTTGTTAGAATTCGTTTCACCATCTCGGGGTCTCTTACTATCAGCTCGGGCCGGGATCCTCTGAAGAACCCCACTACTTTCTCGTTTGCATATTTCCAGTACATCTCCTCGGCCACCTGAGAGACGCTCTTTCTCAAGGTGTACCCCTGAAGGTTTGTGCCGAACAGAAATATCGGCTTGTCATGCTTCACTCCCTTCGCTGCCCAGTACCGGAAGTTTCTCGTATTGTACAGGTAGAAGCCTACGAAGAGCACGAGTATGATCGCCGCGGTGATCATTGTGCGGGAACAGGTTTCCGACGCGCCGACACAAACGTTCGTGCGCGGCCACGCGCCGCCCACAACTAGTTATCAGACGGCTGCGGGCCGCATCATTATGTTGTGATGCAGATTGTGAGCTAAGCTAATTATACTTATATATCATCATGGTACCTAATTATACTGGTACGATAGTCATTATATTAGTGTGGCAGTTAAATAATATTATAGGTTTTCATTATCACAAATAATAAATAAAAAAGGATATACAAAACGAAAGTTAATACTGCCGAATATAAAATCAACATTCTTAAATTAAACAGTACAGTACGCACAACCAATCTTTAGCTCTGAAGTAGCTGCGCAGAACGTGTTTTTGATGTCTTGTATAGCTGCCCCGTTCAGTCACTTAGTTTGTTGCATCGCGCTATCTCGCTTACTCGACCAAACCTGCGCAATCGTTTATTGCACCTAACTTCAGAAAGCTAAAGACCGGTTGTTCGTACTGTACGTGAGTGTCGTGGAACCTCCGTGGAACATTCGGTTGGAACGAAGCTTAAACTTTGAAATTTGGTATTTGTCAAATAAATAATTGTCAAATATTAAAATCCTAGGCCCTTACTAATTTACGTGGTGTAAAGTTTTTCCTGAGTGAAAACTGTCAAAATATATGGTTATTTTTAGTTTATTCCGAGGAATAACTTTACACCACGTTTATTAGTAAGGCCCCTAGTATGTATGTATGTATGTAGGTACTAACAGTTAACAATATAAGGACTGTTTCGCGTCTGCGTACTTCACACTGTGACGTTTTGACCTATGTATGTGTCGTGACGGTAAAATCGACCGCTTTTTTTTCCTAGCTCCCATCCTCGATACCGTTCGAAAAGTTACTTCGTTCCAAAATGTTGATTTTATTTTCGGCAGTTGTTGGCGCGAGTCGGGTCTCGGGTGCGTCTCGCGTGCACAACACAGAGTTGGGCGGTTGCAGAGCTCGGGGCCGCGCCACTCGCCACTTCGTTTATTGCCCAATTATATGAACTGCACTTCGCTCTCTAAGTTTTCAGAATTAATCCTCACACTTGGAACGAGTGCATTAAGTTACTTGCCAAATGCTATTGGTACATACAAACAGCTACTTAGTATTTTTTATTAACTTTTTCAGTTACCTATTTGAAGAATAATTAATACAATCAATTCTCATGATTAAAATAAGACACGTTCTTTCATTTTTTCTCATACCTACTTAGCGTGTTTATTTTCTCTTTTAAATAAAAAACGTTTTGTTTTACAATTACTTAGGTGGTAAGACGATAACTAGGGATTTCAATTTGACAAGCAATGCTGACGGAAGAAGACTGTACAGAACCAAACCAGAGTAGCGTTATAGAGAGGAGGCTTACATATCATACCCAGCAGTGGGTACAACCAGGCTGAATAAATAAAATATTGCTGGACATCAGCTAGAAAAAATGTTAAAAGCGACAAACGTACCCTTAATCACAGACTAATTTATAGCATTATCCATTGCTGTTTGCCAACTATTTTCTTTCAGGCGTTTTACGCTAACGGCTCTACCAAGATTAATTAATGTGATTCTATTGACTCTGTGTTCACATTAAGTACAAATTACTGCTAAATAAAGCCATTTCTAATACGAGTTATCAAAATCAGACTCCTCTGTAAAAAGGTATGCGTGGCCTCACACATTTTTTTTTATTATTAAATATAAAATTTAATATCAAGTCAGAGTAACACTTAATAATTAATCCATTACAATACCGACACATACACATTACATTTTAAATTATAGTAGAGTCTCGCCTAACTGCAGTACTACCTAATACCCTTCTTGCACACGCTGCTAACGCGGAGCCGATTGATTCATTCATTTCAAGTAGGTAACAAAATCAAGAGCCCAATTGACCATCAAGTATGTACATACATAATAATAAGTTGGTACTTCAATGAGTCACACGATTCGTTGACTAAACGTGCATACAACAAAACGAAACATACATTTGGTATTTATTAAACAATTGACTAATATTCCGTTCCGGGCCACATTCCATGTTTCTGTACCTATTACGTTATATGTTATAACATGTCTGCTTCGATGAATAACCAAACACACACACACACACACACACACACACCACAATTTACCCTAACCATTATTTATTCTTTATTCTTTATTGCACAAAGAAATTACATATATAGAATCTTAAAGAGAAGTAATGGGCTTTTATATAATGTAAAAAAGTCGGAGTTTATGGTCTTTAAGGCGGGTGCCAAGTGTCCCGGTTTTGTTCCTCCTTTAAACATCTATAGTAGCCCTCTTAAGAGGGTGACTCAATTCAAATACCTAGGACATTTGGTCACCGAAAGCTTGCAAGACGACGCCGATATGGAACGGGAACGCAGGGCATTGTCAGTCAGAGCCAATATGCTGGCCCGCAGGTTCGCGAGATGTACAGACGCTGTTAAAATTACTCTCTTCAAAGCGTACTGTACATCCATGTACTCCGCGAGTCTTTGGGCACGGCATACACAAAAGGCTTACAATGCTCTGCGGATCCAGTATAATAACGCTTTTAGGGTGCTGTTGCGGCTCCCGCGCTTCTGTAGTGCGTCAGGCATGTTCGCTGAGGCGCGGACAGATACATTTGACGCCATCTGGCGGAAGCGGACGGCCTCATTACTAAGCAGAATGCGCGCGAGTAGCAACAGCATTCTAAAAGAAATTGCAAATAATTATGCGTGTCCTCTGGTTTTTCAGCTTTCCCAGAGGACGAAATCTGTCTTAGTTATTAAGTACTAACCCATATTGTTTAAGATTTTACTAACACTGTGGACTCTGTTGTCTTAAATAAAAACTATATTATTATTATTAATGGCAGAGGCGAGCTTAACCCTAAAAAGAGTTCTCTTACAGCAAACCTTTATAGGAGAGAGAGAGATGGGATTGTAACAGTGTGTAACATTAGATCAAATGATTACATTTTTTAAAAACCAAAAAGAAAACCATCTTCAATGTTTGCTCTCACTCACGCTCAGCAATAGCTCAGCACGCGGCGTGACTTAGGGCATCACACTATGCCCACCATACAAATCGAAATAAGAATAGAAATCAAATCGACAAATAACGCTTAGGCTCCACATGCGTCTAAAGGCATTAATTACCAAAACTGCATACATTGCGTGTGAAGTTTCGCGGTACGTGAATTCCTGCGCATTAGTAAATCGTCAGCTAGGAACTCACGTGCCGCGGTACTTGACGTAAAATGTATGAAATTTTGGCAGATAATGCCATTAGACACAGACGGAGTCTTAAATAAAAATTAATAAAATTTGTTTATTTCAGACCATTGATCCATAATATTTGTTAATAACTCTTAAAAACTATATTAGTACTTGCTTAACCTAAAAATACACAATAAGCACAATAAGTCTTAGCCTTATCTAAAGGTTTTTAGAGTTTTACACGTACACGTAATTACAAAACTATCAATCCCTCAGGAATAAAATTTATATGGGACCACCTCCGGAGTCCCATATAAACCTTCCTCCCTTTCAAACAAAAAAATAATTTTAAGAATCGGTCCACAATTGTCGGAATAATCACATAACAAAAAAAAACACATAGACGAAATGAGAACGTCCGCCTTTTTTTTGAAGTCGGTTAAAAACAATCTATTCTAAATGTAATATTACGAGTAGTCAGTGCTATTATAACTTTCCTAAAACTAGCGAGTAAGAGCCAAACTACCTACTAGAGATCTATGTAGGTAGAAGATCAAGTTTCATAGGGCGCAGTCCCGGCCGCGGTCGTGCGCTCGGAAAAGTTCAGCGGGATGCCACCGATTATGTTCTGCACGATGGTGGAGCGCGGGTCCACGACGAGCTGGCGACGCGTCTCTGGCGCCGGCGACACCGAGAACCGAGCCAAGATGGCTGCCAGCCCCGCCAACGACTGCATGTGCCCCAGGCGCGCTCCTGCAAGGTAATTAAAAACTGAGATTTAGAGTATTGTTATTAATGCTCCGGCCACAAAACGGTTTATCAAAAGAACCCAATAATAAAACAAGAGAGTAGAAGACCTAACGCATCAATAAACGTCATCAATATCAATGAAAAGACGTAAATAAATGCATTAGAATATTTCAAATAAGTACTAAAGTACTAAACTTACCGATGCAGGCGCGAGGTCCATCTCCAAAAGGCAGGTACACGAACTTGTGTCGCTTTGCAACTTCCTCCGGGGAGAACCGCTCGGGTCTGAACTCGCTCGGGCTGTCGAAGTACTTGGGGTCATTCTGGATCGCCTGGATGGGTATCGTGACCTTCACGCCGGGGTCGATGGTCACATCTGTCCCGGGAATAGTGTATCTTTTCACACATTGACGGTTCAGAAAACCAGATGACGGAAAGATCCTCATTGCTTCCTTGAACGTCCAATCTAGGTATGTCATATCTTTAATCGCTTCGTAGCTCAACACGCCGTCGTGCTTCCCGAGCGCTCGATCGATATCTAGCTGTGCTTTCTTCTGAACTTCAGGATTGTAAGCCAGCTGGTGAAGCGTGAAACTGGTCGCCGATGAGGAGGTCTCGAAGCCGGCCACGAAAAATATGAACGCTTGCGCCGCAACCATCACGTCATCCAGCTCGAGGTGCACCGCCTCCGGGGAGCCATCCGCCTTCACCCGCTCCAGTGACTCAACCGTCACACGCCCTTTCTGCTGCCAGTCCAGCAGGAAGTCGATGAAATCATTCCGCCCGGAGGGGCGGTGTCCGCGCTGCTCCCGGATCTGGCGCGTCAGCGAGAGGATGTCGTCCTCCAGCTCCTGGCCGAGGAACTTGCTGTACTTGAAGGGTCGTGGGAAGGTGCTCTTGCAGGCGGCCACCAGCGAGCGCTGCAGCGTCGGGTTCAGGATTTTCGCACCGAGCTTCTTAAACTCGGAATGTTCGTCGTTGAGCGAGTCCGCGTCGAGGCCGAAGCCGACGGCGCCGATGAAGTCGGTGGTGTAGCGCGCCATGAGGTCCCTCGCGTCGAGCGCGCGGCCGGCAGCGACGGCGGCGAGCGCGCGCGCCTGCAGCCGCTCGGCGCGCTCCACGATCAGCGGGAACATCGCCCGCAGCTTGCCCGACGTGAACGCCGGCGTCATGCGCTGGCGCAACAGCCGCCACAGGTCACCGTCCGCGAAGAACAGGTTGCGCAGCAGCGGCTCCATCCAGCCGTGCGAGGGCGTGAAGCCGCGCGCGTGGAAGTGCTTGAAATCGGTAACGAGCACGCGCTGCACGAGGTCAGGGTCGCGCAGCACGAGCAGAGGCGCGCTGGCGCGAAAGCCGCCGACGAAACGCTCGTTGGGGTGGCGCCAGTACGCGTCCGCGACCACCTGCGCCATGCTGCGCCGCATCAGGAAGCGCGGCGCCTCAGTGCCGAAGAACGGCAGCGGTGCGTCCTGCGCCACGCCGCGCTCCTGCCAGTACGAGAAGTTGCGCGTGCCGTACAGGTACAAGGTCACCGCGAAGATGACGAATAGAACTAACACGATCATTATTATAATATTGAGATACCTAAGTAGTGCAAGTTACTAGCCAAGGACTCGTAAGGTACTGGATGCTTGAGCTCGATGTCGCTCGTATTTAAATAGATACCGCTTGTTCTACGCGCTCACCGATTCTAGAAATTCTTATCTCTACCTGTCTGAAATGAATCGATATTTTAATGTACTTAGGTGCTTGTTGTTCAGTATTAGTAATTAGGGTCTGGTATTATTTTGTGCATAGAAAATAGTATTTTTAAATATTATTCCAAAAATTTGACCATCATTGAAGATGACTGATTGCGGGATTTAATTACACCTTACCGCTCAAGCAAAGTGAGCTTATGAGTAATCGAGGTTTCATTTTGAATGACAGCTTAGCCTACACTCTACAGGCCACCTATAGGTAAATTGAATACCTTTAACATATTGCAATGCAAAGGGCCACTTATTTAGGTATTTTTCCTACTTATGGTGGTCGCAGACTTATCCGCGCCGAAATGTCAATTCAATAGAATACGATTGTAATCAGATTGAAATTACGTATAAGGTGTACCTACTCGCAAATTATGAATCATAATAATTGATCACTCATAAATGTTATCACGTAATCAAATCTTTCAAATGTCGTTTCTTTAAAAATAGCGCAGAAAATAATAATTTATTTATAGCCATTTCATATTATTTGCGATCGCGGTTTTTGCTTACGTAATTGTTTGTCGACGTAGCCTTTGTATGCCACTTTATCGGATACTACTGTATAATATAATAATAATTTCCACCACTTAAATCTTCAAATTGTAAAATCGTTTCGCAGATAATCAACATCCTACTTAAAAACTTACATAGGTACATACCTCTCTATAATACTCGTACTATACAGGGTGTAAAAAGACTACAACCGAAAACTGACGGGTTGGACATTCGACATTTAGGATATCGTTAGATTCGTTTTAATAACCTAATTGTATTGTATGACCATGCATAACTTTTTACAGAGTACCTACCTAGTTCGATTTAGTAATTAGTAGATTAAAGCCACAAAAATTACTGAAATAAAACTTTTTAACAAAAAGTCAAACCGCTGAAAAAAAACTAATGTAAGTATATCTAAGTAATTTTGAGTAGGCGACGTAATTAATTGAGTTGCTTGTTGGGCGCCTATTACTTAGATATATTTACAGTAGTTTAAGAATTTAGTTATTAAGGTAAAGTAAAAAAGGGTTTACCTATTATTTTTTGCTTTTCAGTTCTTTCGGCGGTTTAATTTTTTGTTAAAAAGTTTTTTTACTTTTCTTTCAATAACAGGGTGATCGCATCAGTCGGTGGATTCGTTTCCGAGTGCACTAAATGTAAAGAAACAGAAGCCATTGCCGAAGTTGGGGCGTCATTCCCGCTGGAGCATTACACTTGAGTGTTATTCGTTTGAGAGTTTTTAATTTATGAGGACGTAGAGTTGCGCCAATTCCGCGGAGAATTGGCTCTCTATCAAAACTTTGGCACTGACTACTGCTTAATCTATGCCGCACTTCCACCTCGCACTGCTGCATAACCTGTGACTCCGGACCCATATTACTTACCTCCTGCTGCAATTATTTACACTGTAATTAAATAACTGATCTACCGACCACCAGCACAGTCACGATAGTCAGGTCAGTCAAATCTTTGCATCTAGGCTTCTTGTTGCTTCTGTTTCAGCAGCCTTTCAGCGCGGTTGGGGCGTACGGGGGCGGGAGAGGGGAGGAGGTGCAAATGCCGCCGCCGCCGCCGCTCCGAAGAACAGGTCGAACTGTTATCTGTTATTGTGCCACTTATGACTAATTGTTCATATCGCATAAACATCATTTCCCCAGAACCAATAGAAGGAAAATTTTGTCATTAAAATAAGATAAGATTTTTATTTATTTTCAGATAAAGGTTTACAATAGTTTATCTTAGCTAAACTACTCGTATACTAGAGTAGGGAGCCTAGAGTAGTAGGTTAGGTATAGGTAGTACCTATAGTAAGTGATGGAGAAAAGATTATAGTTCAAGTAAACCTTGCACTATCGAGACATTGACTCCTCGCCCTAACTAAGTTATAACTTGTATGTAGTATGCATTATCATGAGACTTAAATGAAATGCTCATGGAACCACTTCTTGATTTGCGATTATGTTGCTTTTGACACGTAATCTTGCTTTAAGATTGTGCGAGTTACCTATTATTGAATGTCTGCATTTCGTCTACAACACTATTTAAGCCATCAAATTTATTACGAAATGAAGATTTGAGGTAGGTACTTACCTACCTAAGGTGCGGGGAGTCTTCGTGTATCCTGCGATGCTGTCAGGCGCGTTTTTGGTTCACTTATGAATACTATTAATTTAAAACATTAATTAAAGTCACAACAATCTTGCGCTTCTAATATTTTTAGTTACCTACTTAGTTACAGCTAATAGGACGTATCACGTAACGTGTCTTCAGAATGCAGCTATTATGTCACATTGGGCTGCAAATGTGACATCGATATTACAGTGCTTTCAGAACGGATCCACTGACTCTCTCTGAATCAAACGATGCTTTTCACAAAACCGTAGACCCTTTATTTAGACCCCTAAGAACCCCTTTTAAGTTATTTTCCCTTTTTAGTAATATCAACCGTGTTGTGGCCGAAGGGGAAGAGGGGAGGGGGTCAGGGCGGGGTTGTGTTCCTCACGATTCCATCTTCAACGTCAACTTTATAACGTCTCGAGGCAATCGCTCCCCGCTATGCCTCAATATATGAACAGGATTAATGAACAAAGAAGGACAACTCCCAAATATTGCTCGCACTTCTACGAGCTCAAGCTGACAGATTTATTATGAACTCTTTAATTTTCAGTAGTTTATACCTACCTTTTTTTATGTATAGAAAATCTGCTCACAGACATCCAAATACGTCGAGGGAAAGTACATACAAAAGGGGCACAGTGTTGATCTTACGGCCCGAAATAAAGAAATAAATTATAAATAGGTAATGCTGAACATTTCACACAGCGTTATCTAGCCCCAAACTAAGCAAAGCAAGCTATGGAAACCAGGAAATAGTGCCATTCAGACTAAATTAGAAAAGCGCAGGTACCTCTACCTACCTATGCATCGCTCCAGATTCCTGAAAAGAGAGTACGAGGGTAGGGTAAGAGAGAGATGCAGGAGAGCTACTGCCGGGCGAGGCACTGTGGCACTAGTTGACGAGTGTTCGCTTACAAATATAAAGTTTCAATATCAAAAATCGAGTGGCTCGAGTTGCGGCGGCTCCCGACAAATTGCCCTCATAAAACTGAGTGAACTTCAGCACTCGGGCTCAGGACGCAGCACGCAGCCGCGTCGACCGACAATCGACCTTAACTTTAAACAAACACAGTGCATAATGCGACGAGCTAGCGCTATTCAGTAAGTTGTGTGTTCGTTTATGTTTAGCCGGCAGTTTATTCAAGTCAGTATCGAAAAGGAAATACGAATGAGAGGCGATACAGCAGATTTGTTGTTGGCGGAACGTGACACCTAGATACAATGTAGCAGAACACTCCGTTAAAGTATTGGAATCAAAATGTATTAGGTAGGTTAAACAATTCGGTGAACCTATCGGCTCAACTTGTACCTACTAGCGATTTTATAAAAAGTACGAAGTGTCGTGGAACACTCGTTTGGAATGAAGTTTCAACTTCGACATTTGGCATTTGTCAAAATCCTAGAAACGCTCTTCCCTACGAACAATGTAGGTAACAATCTATGGACTGTTTTGCGACTGCGCACTTCGCACAGTGACGATTTGACATACTTATACATGTGTCGTGACGCAAAAATCGAACTCTTTTTTCGTCTAGCCCCCATCCAAATCCGTCCGAAATGGAACTTCGTTCCAATAGTACCTAGATTATGAAGGATATTTGATGAATATATAGGCACTATCTAGTGAGTGACTAACAGATAGGTATTATGTTTATACAAGTGTGTGTGTTTGTGTGTGTCTAAGTATTCAATTTAAATAGAACCCTACTGGGTTGGTACACCGACTACAAAGAAGAATGTCAGCTACTGGTGACCTTCTTCTTTGTGTGCTTTTTGACTTTTGACTTTGACTTTGACTATGAATGCAGTTTAAATTGTTTTTTAAATTCAAATAATGTCTTCTTTTAGTAAAATGTTCTATCTACAATATTCAAGGTACTTTTCCTCCATGTGGCATATCCGTGGGACGCCCTGTATAGGAATACCTACCGTAGGGTTTCATAGAATTAGTAATTATGTTTGTACGTAGAAACTTGCAGTTCTCGCGGTAAGTAGCCGCTAAGTAGAAACCGACACGTGCGAGATACTGCCTGCTGGTGCTCGTTAGGTGACGTACTGGTATAATTCACATTACCTATTCATGTAGAAGTTTCCAAAATCATTATGTAACTTCCTTACTACCTATCTACGCAGTTAGTTTCCTTTCTTATTTCTTTCAGAAATGCTTGTTCAAAGGTTGATGTTTATTGTTGATTGTTTCGAAGAGGTTATTTGACTAGAATTTACTGGAATCTGCAATGAAGAATTGAACGGCACGAAGCGCATTGTGTCGAGTGCGGGTGATGTTGTGTGTGGCAGCCTGCAGCCTGCAGCATGCCGTGCCGCGTGGGTCGTCATGTGACAGGAGGAGTCCGCGATGCTGCCGGTTTTATTTACGCGCCTTCTCACTGGAATCTAACGTCAACGAGGAACGACTCTTGAGAATTCGGTGTGCTTATTTTTGATCGACTTTCTATTTGATTACATAAAAATTTTGTAGCTCTAAAAAAGTATGACTGTTTGTTTATAAAATTACCTTTGAATAGTCAGAGCATTTGAAAATATTGAGATGTTAATGTATACGAAAGTTTGCATTCCGAGCAAAGCAGCCAGAAGCGCAACTTTCACACCGAAGAGTGCAGGAGAGTCACCGCACTCGGATTCAGGAGGAAGGCTGTACATCATTTATTCTGGCGGCGGCTGCGAGCGTCACTCGGCGCGGCAGACTCCTCAGGGAGCCAGATTAGCAATCTTAAACAGTTCCCAAACTCTTACAACTTTTTATGTTATGCCTCAGAAGTTACGGACTTTCGCGGAGTTAGACTATAAAATAAATCTTCATACTTACACATTTTTAAGGCAGCGCTTGAACTACGTTTGGAACCTCTTAACACTAGAGCAGTACCTAACAGTAGGTACTCGTGTTGGTATTGTAGGTAGGTATAGAGTATAGATCCAGGTAAAGTGGTCGCCGCCTACTTATTGATGAGTCAGTGGGTCGGAGGCGGAGGCACCGAGCGTCTGTATTCACGAATGCGAGCTGGATAGTGCGGGATGTGGCGGAACCTTCGCCGACCATATCGATGAAAGGAGTCACTCGAGTGTGAGTTTGTCGAATAGAGCCAGCGATCCGCTCTACAATCAGCTGTAGCCGAGCCGGCCTCCTTTGACGACTGTAGCGGCCGACCGTCGATTATCAATTTCGTGATAATAATACAAGTAATATAACTACCTTCTGCTAATTGACTTGCTAGCTTCAATTATTTATTGTTTATCCTAATCCAACTATTTTTAAATAAAACATCCTAATCAATAACTATATAGATGGATGGAATCAGCACGGGATCGTGTTGGATGGCTCAAACAAAAGGAGCCCATGCCCAGCTCTGGGCTAGATAGGATTGAGGATGATGATGATGATGTATCAATGACTAGACTATTTACCTTCTTTTGAATCATGAATTCCCACAAGCTATGAAAATTGAGATAATGAATGATACAGTCATTATGAAGCATATTTCATCAAACTGATACTCGTACATGAATTTACATAGATTATTACTCATATACTTATTATTGATGTTACAGCAAAAAAAATATTATTATACTATGTACAATTACATGTTATACAATTAAACATAGGGAACAGTATACAATGTGCCTGAACTAGGCCAACCTGTGTCTCAGGCTGAAAAAGGCTAACGATATTTATTAGGTAGGTCATTAAACAAAATAATCTATAAACTTGAGTGATAAAAATTTAAATTAACAAAAAGGAACTAAAATGACAGCATTAAATAAACTAAATTAAACCAATCACCTTTTTTACAATAAACACTTACCTACCTTACTACCATTAATAACTTCTCAGTTACCTCGTAGGATAAATTAGATAAGGCAAATCATACAATTAGTATAATTCAATAGTACAATTGATTGCAAGTTATGTATGTAGTATGTAGTAAGTAGTAAGGTGTCATCACATCCACCCTTCGTGAACCTGGTGACGGTCAGGGTCACGGACTCGCGCAAGGTGAATCGCCTAAAGTTTTCGTGGTTCTGTATTGTCTTGTCAGGATAAAAAAAACTTCAAAAGAATCTCAATCGCAATTGAATTCTTACCAATTTTCGTTATGCAATCTTTTAATAGTAGTTAGGTAAAGGACTTGATTGGAGTGTGTTTCCGGCGAGCGAGCCGCTGCACTCATCAGCACACAGGCGTGAGGTTCCGTCCGATCAGCATCTACTTGTTACTTAATTGCCAATATTAGCCAAGTCCGCTCTACCTCTCGCCGCCGCCTAATAATTGAGCGCCCTGTGCCTTTTGGTAGCAACTCGTGCTTGGCCAAAACCGCTGCTCGATTATTAAACGACCCTCTGTTGCAAATTGGTGGAATTTGCATCCCTTTTAGCCACGCAGTACGATCTTCGTACGATCTTCACCCAGCGCATAATCACAGCTGCTCATCATTGATATGCTTTATTTTCAGATGAGAGACATTGGTAGGTACATACCTACCTAAACACGTTAGTTGGGAGCCGACTGTTGCTGGCATTACCCTTAGCTTCGAGCCCCACTCCCCTCGCCTGCGGAGCTCTTAGCTGGATAAGTCGCATTGAAAACACAGCTAATCGTTGCTATTCTAAAATAGTATTATACGAAAATTCAGTAAACATTGTGTCCGTCATAACTATTGCAAGTCCGGCGACAAGTGACAAGTCGCGCTCGGACCGCGATCACGCGCCGCGCACTCGATAATGAGCCTCTTCATTCATTATCTACTGTTATTTACAATGAACACGTCATTTTGTGTAATTCCATGTCCAATTTAATGATAGTGCATGTGATTAATTGGTTTTAAACTCGGGCTATATTGTTTTTAATTGAATCCGAAAAATACCAGATCAAAGGAAATTAAGTAAATGAAACAATGTAGGTACTTAATATTGCAACATGAATAGACATTGTTACTAAAGTAATAAAATTGTTGATGAGGTTCGGGAATAAATAGTTAAAGTCAAAGTCAAAAAGCATTTATACAGTAGGACGACTGACGCTGGGATCACTTTGAATCGTCTTAAAACTTGGTGATTTTACTCCTGTTCCCTTTTAAAAAACCAGTCACATTACAATAGCGTCCGGCTCCGGCACGCTCGCATTGCGTCTCGCGTTTAAAATGATCATTTGAATCGCTTTTGTTCACGAAAAATAACAAAGATACCACCAAGACAAATGGGCAGGTATTGTTTGCCGAAACATTATAAAACTATGTTAAAATCGCAGTGGTGTTGCCGACCGTTCGTGCATACAGACATTCCTACTTACAGAAAATGTTTGTACCTATTTACAATAATTACCTATTTAATAGATGTAATGTTCCTACCCGTGTTTACTTGACTTAAAAAAACCGGACAAGTGCGAGTCGGACTTGCCCATAGAGGGTTCCGTACAAAGGACTATGTAGGTACGTAGGTACCTATAACAGTAAACACTATTATATACTACCTAACCTACCTACATACACCAAAGTTACACATGAGAAGAGTTTTTTTTTTCGTCATAAATCGAAAACTATACATCATAAAAATTATTAAAAATGTGTTAAGCTTAATATGCTAATGAAGCCCTTTCATACAATACCCAACATGACACGGTTAACTCACTTCAAAACTTTCGACCCTGACTCCTCGCATGAGGCCCTGTTTTTTTTTGCGATTTAACTAAACATATACGGTTTTCAGATTTTTCCCTGTATTTGTAGTCTAAGGCCAAAGTCAGCCAGTCTACTTGCCAAATTTCATAGTTCTAGGTTAAGGGGAAGTACCCTATGAATTTTGATTTACATAAGTGCCGAAATACTCGTTTTTTGTGGCATAAACGGCCGTATCTTTTTTTTTTGCGTTAACCTAGAAGTTTTATTTTTTCACAGCTTAAAGAGACCGTAGACTTGCATATATGGTTTTAATTTCAACTCGATATCTCCACGCGTTCCCGAGATAAAGGGTCTTGATAGTTAGACAGACAGACAGACGGACAACAAAGTGATCCTATAGTAGATTTATAAGTATCCCTAAAAACATAGAATACAGAGCCTAATAATCAGTACAAAGAAAGTGCATGGCGGACATGAAAGTGTCGTAGCGGACGAAGCCGAGCGCGAGCGCTAGTGCGCGTGGCGCCGTGATTTATAAGCGCCCACTCTCCGCGCCCCGCGCTTCTCCTGCAGCCTTTATTGCAGCCGGCTCTTTGTCTATAACCTCATCTCTTCTGTAAAGCATCTTTAACAAAACCATAGCTTATTTCAAACCAACCTTGTTCATAACTTAATCTAACTAGGCTTTAAACATTTTCAGGCCATGTATCAAGACAACACCTCAATTCGATTTTGTCATGTCTAATATAAAAAAAGGTTTAGATAAGTACGGCGCACCCGTAGTAGATGCGCTACGAAAACTCTACGCTGTAGAGGTATTACTACAATCGTAGTGCCTCTACGTCGTAGCGTAGTAGCATTGTCTTAGCAATGTTTTTGTACATAATAATTTATAATAGGCAGGAGTTTTGCGTCGCTTGAATCCATTATTCGCGTCGATTCGCGATACAAACTAGTTAATCACCTGAGTTTGCAGTTTTATCTTCAGCGGCAGCCACGAAACTTCGTTAGCGCGTCCAAGGCCCGGATCTGATGACATTCCTTTGATCAAGCGTATTATGAGAAGAGTTCATTTTGTTACACTTTTGTCGTTCGTTAATTTCATGACCACTACATAGAAGTTCATGCAACGAGAAAGTCTGTACTTATTAAAAACTGAATGATGTACCTACTAAGAGCAATTCTCTTGTTTGGGTATTGCTATATTGCGTTTTTATGTATTCAATTAATCTGAACAAACGGAGTGTTTTTTTTTTCTGACACCAAATATGTATTTTATATTTTTTATGGAGCTCTACTGCATCGAGCACCGCTCATTTCAAGATATTCAGTAAAGTGCCGGGTTCAACTTTCCTTCCGTCACCTAACCTTCTGCTTTTGCTCATGTGCAAAAATCATGGAAGTACTTACTCTAGACTCTTGATGAAATTAAATATTAGCTTCTATAGTTACTTAGGTATATAGCGGAATTAGTAGTTAGACTAACTAAAATCGTCCCGGGATGCTGACCTTGCCCTTAATACCTGCGAATCTTCTCACCTTATACCTATAATTGAGATATACTCCAAAAGCTCCTAACTACTACCGTATACGTAATGTGTTTTGAGAAGGAGTCGTTCGTTAATAAATTCCAGGAACCTTCAGTTGTCATTGACATTGAAACTTTTCTTTGAGCTCGATATAATTACTTTTCCTTTGCTGGCTGAAAAAGATCTATCGGATCGTTACCTAGGTGTAACAATAGGTATTTCGTCGTATCCTTATCCCGATTTCATAGAAAAAGGTCCATAGACAGAGAAAGAGGCAGCTGAAATAAATAGAATCTTAAGCGTAAGCAAATTGATGAAAAGTCAGTGGATCAATGTCATTAGCAAGAGGAAGGAGCGCGGGCAGGGCGAGGCAGCAGCGCAGCGGTTCGGCCCGCGCGCGGCACATGCTCCCCATGTTGTAATAACTCGCAAAATAGGGATAAAACAATTTGGCCGGCGGCGGCGAAATTCGTTTTACGGACATTTCATTACGTGCGGCATCGGATTAAGTTTTTGATGAAATTATAGCAACAAGCGGGTCGGCGCGCTCAGGCGCACGCGCCCGCGTCGCGCCCCACAGATTTTGCTTACCCACCTAGTGTACTATTTTTTAGTTCCCGCAGTGTTAACTGATGATACTGAAACCCTAGTAGCATGGAATAATACTATGAATGGTGAGAGGCGCGAGCCGCCAATAAAGTATGTAGAGGCCCCCGCGCCGTGATTCGTATGCATAGAATGGCGCTGTAATTTGCGAACTCATTGCGCGGATCAACGGAAGATTCCCAAAAAGTATGAGAAAATCTCGCTCCCGGATTTGAAAAAGTCGGGAATATATAAAGGAGGCGCCTTTCTTATGCAAATGCGGCTGATCATTGGCGCACATCGGAGACGCTAATTTATGGCGCTATCACGCGGACCCAAGGGGGCTTCGCACTGAACATTCGATAATTTCATTATCAAATCGATTATGAAACTCTGCGTTGGCAGCAGGTACCTATTATGAAGTAAACTCGAAAAATCTACTTGGTCCTTTGTGTAAAAAGGGGGTAGGCTTTTGTCTATGGTGGAAACCTACCACTTTTTAGCGAATATGGTATTGGTTTGGTATTAAATGAAAATCACTCGTTAGCGAGATTAATTATAATAAAGTTTCACAATGGTTAAAATACTTAATAAAGGTGTATAAAATGGTAATGGTTAGTGGTTGGCGAAGGATGGTAAAATCGTATTAAATGGTTGGTAATTGAGCACGCGGGTGTCTCAAATGGTTGGAGTTCGCGTACTGACACGATTGTCAGTTTTGGTTGAATAGGTGAACATGAAAATGCACACCTATGCATAACGCAAGATTGCTGATTTGTTCGGTTTACTCCGAACATACTCCCGACAGCGAGAAGATGAAATGAGATGAGATGAATTAACTAAATAACTTACAAACATAATTACTTCTAGATAAGTAGCAAAACATAAAAGCTCTTAATTAATTGGTAAAAATGGTAGAAACAAATAAATGTAAAGCAATGGTATAAAAAGCACTTAAATAAATCAAAATAAAATATTAAACAATAGTGTCCTCTTCTTCCGAAATGCTATTTTTAGAGTCCGGCTGAGTGTTTTTATGCGATTTTTTAAGTGAAGCGTAACGCGCACTAGGCCACCGTTTGGCACATTTGTAAATTAAATCATTTTCACTTTTTTCGCGTAAATCACTAACACTTAGCACTTCACTATGCACTGTGACGTTGTTTATGCTTGGTTGCGACGAGAGTCCCGCAGGCTCCCGCCGGGGGCGTCGAGACGGCGGCGGAGGCGGCGGCGTCGCCGCCAACTCCTGCTGGCGGTGACGCGCGCCGCTGGTGCTCGGCGTGGTTCTGCAACACAGGCACAGGTGTCGCCTGTTTCTCACCATCCAAACCGCTGCGCCGAATATTACGACAAATATAATGGAGTAGCTGACGGCGTACTGGTGTATATCGTGTTTGGATATTTCGTCAACTTCCGCGTTGCTTTCCTTCAATTTTTTCACAGCGCTTTCGAGGCTGATCATTGATGCATTTATACTTGGTATTTCATCTGTAGTTTCATCGTGTGGTATTCTTATGTTTATTAGGTGGTTAATTTGGTCAAATTCCGGAACAAAAATGTTTGGTGAAGCGTGCATCTGGTTGGATTGATGTTGCAATGAATGTAATGTAAAGTCTTTGCCCTTTATTACGCAACTTTGATTCATGCCGATGACTCCTGATCGGCTCAGCTGTTTAATGGTAACTTGATCACCACACATAATTTTTATGGTGTATTCATTACAACAAAAGTATAGGTGTTGAGAAGTAGAGTGTAATTCAATCCATCTGTTATGACACCTTGACCTACGAATGTTGCACTTGTTAGTCTCAGAGCTGACGTCACAAAAGCTTTCGTCACTCTGAATGGTTTTTATTGGTTTTAACAGCTGACACATATATGTTTCTCCCAGGTGTAAGCATGCATTTATCTCAGAGGTAGATAGACTGATGTAGGCGTCTTTTTTAAGATTCACGGCGACGTATTCTGATAGTGGTATTATCTCGACCATGCTCTTGTCAGTTTTGTGAGGAACTGGTAATAATTTATACAATTGAAAGCTTTCTCTTGCTATCAGCGGGAAGGTGACTTCAATTATCAGGTATCTTTCCATGGCTCTGGCTCTAACTTTTAGTAGTTTGTAGATAAATTGAAGATCACTTTCTATATTTTTTATTGGTAAGGCAAGTTCGCTGGGCATCTGGCCGTTAATGGTTTGAAGCTCGCCTTTGAGTTGTTTTGGTGTTAATAGATGTAAACTTATTTGACCGTGGTAAATATCTGTTATCGTGTCGAGCAGAGTATCTTGTAACCTCTTAAGGCTTTGAAGCAAACTGTTTTCGGCCATCGCAGTCAGAGTAAAGTCTTGTACATAAGAGAGATTTTGAATGTTGTTTTTAATTTTACTGAAATTTACTTGTAAATCATTTAATTTTTTGTTGACGATCTTATGTTGCCTATCCATGGTGGTTTCCATCCTCTTCATCAGGTTGAACTCTGCTTCGATCACTGAAGTTTGATTCTTCCATAAATTGGAGAGATGTTTTTCATTGTGTTGAATAGTGGCAATGTCCTTTACGTACTGTTCTGCGAATCTCGAGTCTAATACGCCGAATAAATCGTTTGCGAGATATCCGACACCGTTGATAAGGCCTCGGCGCCGGCGACGTCTAGCGTGAACATCAAAATGCTGGCTTAGCAAAAGTTCATTATAGTAAATAAGTTCCTCGTAATCGTGGTGTGACTGTTGTATTATCATGTTGCAATGTGATTGTTTTTCAATGGAGGTACATAGTTTGTCTAAGTAGTCAGATATTTTATTGTATGTTTCTATACTCGTCCAATATGGTTTCATATCATAATACACAACTAGGGTCCATTTATCCCTAATTAATTGTATTTTAGAAATGGGATCGAAGTATAGAGACTGGTTTCTTGGTAGTTCCCTGATCTCCTGTAGTCCATGCGCGCACGATACTAACATAATAAGCATGCAACTGAATAATACAGCTGTTGATGAAATGCGATTATGTTTTGAACTTGTTTTTCTTGGTCTCTCGTTGGTATTTGGTATTTGGTTTTTGGTCGTTTCTTTAGGGTCTGGTGTTTGATTGGTTTTGTGGACAGGAAGCACAGATAACTTTACGACTGGTCTCTTTAGTTGGCCACCTTTGGTTTTCAAAGTTACGGCGCGGATCAAGCCATCATCTCCCGGATGCGTGTCAATCACGCGCCCCATTCCCCACTTTCCGGCTGGTAGATTGTCCTCGTGAATGGTAACTAAATCTCCGATCTCTATATTTTCACGGGTTTCTTTCCATTTATTTCTGGCTGACAGTTGGGTTAAATATTCGGCCTTCCATCTGGTCCAAAGGTCTTGAAATATTTTCGATGTTAGGTGCCATCTGGTTCTTGCATCCTGTTCCGTTTCGATTACTGTCAGGCCTGGACTACCTGATAAAAAGTGAGCTGGTGTGAGGAAATCAAGATCCTCAGGGTCTTCTGTTAGAGCGCATAAGGGGCGAGAGTTGAGGCATGCTTCTACTTTGGTGAGAAGAGTACTGTATTCTTCGAACGTTAATTTTTGGTTTCCGATTACTCTCTTTAGGTGGTGCTTTAAACTGCGTACAGCCCGCTCCCATAATCCTCCAGCATTTGGCCAGCTTGGTACATTGAAATGCCACTCGATTCCCATCTCTGTTAGTTCTGTGAGGAATTCTTGATCAACTATATTGCGTAGCTGCTCAATTTCTTCCTGTAGCATTCGATTAGCTCCCACAAAGTTGGTACCATTATCGCTGTAAAGATGAGCAGGAGCTCTCCTTCGAGCGGCCATCCTCTGAAGCGCTGCCAAAAATGCTGAACTGCTCAAATCTGATACAAGCTCAATATGTACAGCCTTTGTGACCATACATATAAATATTGCAATATATCCCTTGGTAGTTTTTATCCCGCGTCCTTTGTTTGCCTTTACATCGACAAACCCGGTGTAGTCCACACCACAATGGTAAAACGCTCTTTCGGGATTCACTCTCGCGGTTGGTAAATCACCCATCAGCTGATTTTTTTTCATAGGATCGTGCCTTTTGCAAGTGACGCATTGCCTTACGTACTTCTTGGTCGCCATATATCCGCCGATTATCCAGTAGTTTTGTCTAAGGTTCGCCAGAGTAAGTCGTGCGCCGCCATGAAAGGTTAACTGGTGAGCTTGGTCTATCAGCAGGATGGTAATGCGATGGTTGTGTGGTAAAATTATGGGATGTTTCATTTCATGGTTTATCTGTGCGTTTTTCAACTTTCCACCTACTCGCAATATACCTTGGTCATCAATAATAGGGTACAAATTTAAAATTTTGCTTTTAATGTGCACCTTTCCATGTTTATGTAGGTAATCTAGGTCGTCAGCAAATTCCGAGAATTGAACAGTTTTAATAATTATATTTTTTGCGTGACGCAATTCTTTCAATTCTAGGTATGGTTTGTGAGGTATTTTATTGCAAGTAGGTATTCGCAGTATCCATGCAAAAATGCGAGTTATTTTTGCAAAGGAGCTGAATTTGTTAATCAAATAATTCACTATTTCGCTGGTTGTTTTTTCATTTTGTTTTATAACTGCTACGTTGGTATGTTTTATGGCAGGCTTTTTCTCTTCTAGATTGGTCTCATAGATGGTTTGATCTTCATTTTGGTTTTGGTATAATGGTAACCACGATGGTCCGTGCCACCACAACTTATGGTTTTTCAGCTGGTTGACTGATAATCCCCGACTTGCGCAGTCAGCGGGGTTTTCTGCGGTGTTAACGTGCCACTGGATAGCTGGTATTATTTTTGTTATTTCTCTCACGCGGTTTGACACGAACGGCTTCCACCTCGCAGGATCTCCTTGTATCCATCCTAATACTGCCGTGGAGTCCGTCCAGCAGTGTACCACGGTTTTATGGTCTTGCAAACATTTCTGCACCTTTTGTAATAACTGGCACAAGAGCTGAGCGCCCATTAACTCTAATCTAGGAGTAGATGTAACTTTGCTCAGGGGGGCTAATCTTGCCTTTGCCGCTACTAACGTTATGGTAGTTTTATTTTTGACGACCTTGCAATAAATAACGCATGCGTAAGCCTTATTCGATGCGTCACAAAATGCATGTAATTGAATAGAATTTACGTTTAATTCTATCCCCAGCCATCTTTCTATTTTTATGGTATTGATCTCTGTGAGCTCCTTTCGTAGTAAAGCCCATTCGTTGGTTATTTCTGATGGTAAAGTTTCATCCCATCCTAATTGTGTCATCCAGACCTTCTGAAACATGACTTTCATGGTAGTGGTAATGGGAGTTAACCAACCTAATGGGTCGAACAGTTTGGAGATGTCAGATAGCAGAGATCTTTTGGTGGTTTTTTCTTGAGCTGACGCCTCTATCTTCGCTTTAAAAATAAAGTTGTCCTCTTGAGGCTTCCAGCCTAGACCTAATGTCTTGGTCGAATCTTCCTGTCTGAACTCAAATGTTTGTTGGTCACACTGGTCTGATTCTAATCCCGATAAAAGCTCAACCTTGTTAGAAGCCCATTTTCTCAGGTTGAATCCTGCTTCCTGTAGCAATTTAATGAGATCAGACTTTAATTGGTTAGCCTGCTCGATGGTGTAACTGCCCCCACAGTAGTCGTCCATATAAAAGTTGTCCTCCAATTCCCTCGCAGCCTCCGGGAATTTTGACCTCACGTCTTTTGCTAACTGTTTAAGACACATCATAGCTAGCCATCCCGCTGGTTTCGTACCGTACGTGAGCGTAGTGAGCTGGTAAGTTTGAATACTGGCGTCTGGTGTATCTCTCCATACGATTTTTTGAAAGGCTTGGTCATCATCTTGAATCATTATTTGCCGATACATTTTTTCTATATCCGCAGTGTAGGCATATTGGTACTGACGCCATTTCAGTATAAGCTCCTGGAGGTCCTTCTGTAAGTTCGGACCTCTATACATGACGTCATTGAGGCTGTATCCTGACGAAGATCTGGCAGACGCGTTGAAAACTACCCTTAATTTTGTGGTTGTAGATTCAGCTCGGGTGACGGCGTGGTGTGGTAAGTAGCACCCGAGATCTTGGTTATTTGTTTCAGGCTTCATGTGGTTCAGTTCTAAATACTCTGCCATGAACTTTTTATAGTCAGATTGTAATTGCGGATTTTTAATTAGTTTTCTTTCTAAATTATGAAACTGCGCTAAAGCTTGTGGCTTTGTAGCTCCCAACTGGTCTTTCATCTCTGGTTTAAATGGTAGTCGAACCTGATATCTACCGTTCTCCAGCCTCTTCGTGGTTTCTAAAAAGAAGTTCAAGCACTCATGGTCGTCGCTTGTCATGTCTACTTGTTGGTTAATATCCTCGTTTTCCCAGAATTTTAGTAGGTCATCTGTGTTATGTAAAACGACGTTACATTTATATTGTGGTTTCATGGTTCCGCATAGCAACCACCCAAACTGAGTTTGCTGAGCTATAGGTTGGTCACCCGACTCTCCTCTCAGGATACCTCCCAACATAATTTTTCCGTATACTTCCGCCCCCAAAAGTATATCCACTGGTCGGCTAATATTAAATTCGGGATCAGCTAAATTAATATTGTTAATGTGGGGCCAAGTTGGTTTTGCAATGGTTCTGTTTGGTAGGGCCTTGATCAAACTATTCATAATGATCATATCTATGTCTAATGAGAAATCATTGTAGAGAGACTGTATTTCAACTTTTATCATTCCTTTCGCGCTGTTTTCTCGCTCTCCCACGCCGAAAATGGTTCCTTTGCACTGCGATCTTTTTAATCCGAGAATCTGAGCCGCTTTTTCATTTATTAAAGATATTTGCGAGCCCTGGTCGACTAATGCTCTCATGACGTGTTTGGTACCGTCGCTTCTCGTGACCTTGATCATAGTGGTTGCTAGGAGTATTTCAGACATATCGTCCCACGACGCGTGTGATGATGATGATGATGGTTTGGACACGTTTTCTTCGTTGCTGGGCTGAAAACTAGGTCGTGGACGCGAGGCTGAATTTTCCTTTGTTAGCGCGAAATGCAGTAAAGTGTTGTGGCTAGCTAAGCACTTTCGGCATCGCTTCGTCGAATTACATGGTAATTTATTATGGTTAATTAAGCAATTATTGCAATAACAAAGCTGGTTAATCTTTCGCAATCGTTGTTCCGGCTGCATTTGTATGAACTGCTTACATTGCCAAATTGCGTGGTCTTCGTTACATATTCCACAGGCTGATGACCGCGACGCGTGGAACGTGTTCATGTTAAGGCTTGGTTTTATAGAGTTATTATGCGATGTTCGAGGATAAAACCTTTGACTGGTACTTTTTTGGTTCGTATTATTCTGGTAAGAAGTAGACGGCACCTGGTTTGACTTTTGGTGTATTGGTTCATTCTTACGGCGGGACGCTTCTAATGTGGTAAACTTTGACTCGAGAAAGTCCACGAACTCCTGTAAAGTAGGTAATTCTCTGGGCTTTTTCACCGATTCCATATACTCGGTAAATGACGTATTGTCTAGCTTTTGAGCGAGTAAATGGACTAAGAGTGGATCCCATGTATCAATGTTCACTCCTAGGTTTTGAATCGCATGAAGACATTCTTTGGTGTTGTCGTGCAGTTTTTTAATCATAACAAGCGACTGGTGTTGCATTGTTGGCAGACCGAAAAGAGTATTGGCATGAGAGGTAAAGATGAGTCTCTTGTTGCCATAGCGATGGTTGAGTATCTCCCAACAAGCCTCGTAATTGTCTGAGCTGATTGGTAAATGGTGTATCAGCCGCTCAGCCTCTCCGGTCACCTTTCCTTTTAAAAACTGCATCTTTTGCGCGTTGGACATCGATGGGTTGTTATGGATGGCTTCAGAAAATAAATCTTTAAATGAAACCCAATCCTGGTATTTTCCGTTGAAGGTGGGAATTTCAATTTTCGGTGTAGATTTCTCCCGATGGGATACCGACCACATCTTGGTGTTAATATCTTTCTTCAACTTATTGAATATCTCCTCATGCTTGCCAAACTCGTCCTGGTATTGCATGTCATCACTTCCGCTTTCGCCTTCAATCTCCCAATGCTGTTTATCAATAACACTCCAACGAGCTTCGAGCGTTTTTAAAGCGTCTTCAAACTCCCATTTCTTTTTAAGTTCGCTTTCCTTTAAGCTATTCACAGTCCTCATAAAGGCCTTCATGTTAATTTGTTGTTTCTTTAACAGCTCTTCTAACTTGCTGTTGCTCGCGACGTACGTAGGGATGGTTTTTTCTTCTTGTGCTGGTGTTTTAGTCATTGTTGGAGGGAAGACTAAGCCTTGGTGTTTTGGTGTTCCCGGTCGTGATGAAGGTTGTTCAGCCTGCGTTGGTTGCATTGGTTGCGGTGTACGCAGGCTGGTTGATGGTTGCACTTTTCCCAACTGCTCAACGGTCTTGTTCAACGCATCTTTCATGGCCACATAGGCCGCCTCCGCCGTATTGTAGCATTGTTTCTTAAAGTAAACATGGTCAAATAAAGCTAATTCATATATCTTCTGGTGATTGTTCTGGTATTCTTTCCAATAATTCTCCAAAATCTCGTTCTTCCGCTTACAATAGTCATAAGTTTTTCTTTCGGCCCCGTCTTTCTTAAAATTAGACAGTAGTTTGGTTATAGCTTCGTAAATTTCTGTCTGGTTAACAAAAAGGCTATCCATGTCCATTCTTGAGGATGAAATTTACAAATGCAATAAGTATGGTATATAATATGGTTTGGTCTGACCTTGGTTTCTCCTTCCTCCTTTCTGCTGCTCACTGCAATCCTTTGGTTTGTTTGCACTGAACCGTATCACTCACAACTCACTGGTTACTCGAAGGACCATGTAAAAAGGGGGTAGGCTTTTGTCTATGGTGGAAACCTACCACTTTTTAGCGAATATGGTATTGGTTTGGTATTAAATGAAAATCACTCGTTAGCGAGATTAATTATAATAAAGTTTCACAATGGTTAAAATACTTAATAAAGGTGTATAAAATGGTAATGGTTAGTGGTTGGCGAAGGATGGTAAAATCGTATTAAATGGTTGGTAATTGAGCACGCGGGTGTCTCAAATGGTTGGAGTTCGCGTACTGACACGATTGTCAGTTTTGGTTGAATAGGTGAACATGAAAATGCACACCTATGCATAACGCAAGATTGCTGATTTGTTCGGTTTACTCCGAACACTTTGATTGTTTAGTAGTTTTCAGTATCTTATCAGATTTCTAATACTCAAGTTTGACTTTTAAACTCGTGGCAAAGAGAAATCTTGTTTCAATCGTAGTTTGGCTAAAGATGCTATTAATGCGGGTGATACCTTTGATTAGATGGCATGGCATCATTAATATTCAATCACTTTGTTGTGTATCCAGTCGGTAGGTACATGCTAATAGGTCGTCGAGCTAACCGCTTTCTGGCATCACATCAAAGCAGAGGTAACTCCTGTTTGAGAGTAAACAACCTGCCGATATTAGCACGCACTATTAGCCGTGGAGCATCTAGAGCGGGGAATTACCTACTGTTTTAGCTACGGGGATCTTCGGGTTTGCCTTCTCCAATGAATATTTGTAATGTTCCCAGTAAAAACGTTTATTTTAAAATTTGAATATAAATTACAACAATCGTGTTTCATAGAAAGCAGATGATAAAGTGATGATGTAATGACAGCACCCGCTCTGACATCTCTGACATTCCAGACCGAAACGTCAAAATTGATGGAAGACGTCAAAGCGCTGTTTCTCCTCAGCCGCGTAGAGATGGCGCTTACAGTTGCGTCGACATACCGCCCGCCTTGGAAGCACCGCTTCCAATGAAAGAAGTATCTTGTTTCACGTTTCCTCGCTGTGCAGGCTCCAGGGGTAGAGGGCATATTTTTGAGAATGCCCTCCGTATGGTCCCGGTTGCAGTACGAATCTCGGCAACGCGTGAAACACCATCCGTGCCAGGGAATGTCTTCATGACACGTCCCAGCCGCCATTTCAGAGGTGGCAGGTTGTCCTCCTTGATCAGGACTAGGCTCTCGAGCTTGATGTCATTTTGATGTGACTTCCATTTCGTCCTTTGTTGCAATTCTGAAACATATTCCCTTGACCATCGCTGCCAAAAATGTTGACGCAGCTGCTCGATGCGATGATAACGGCTCAGTCGGGACATTGGGACATCAGTGAGGTCATCGTGTGCAGGAGCAGTCAACGGCCGGCCAATAAGGAAATGACCAGGAGTCAATGGATTATAGTCATCAGGATCTGTGGACAGAGGGGACATGGGGCGGGAATTGAGGACGGATTCAATTTGTGCTAAAACCGTGCTCAATTCCTCATAAGTAAGATTCGCGTTACCTACTACACGTCGTAAATGATATTTACATGACCTTATCCCACTTTCCCACAGACCTCCAAAATGGGGTGAATATGGAGGAATAAAGTTAAATTTAATTCCATTATTAGTAGCATAATCAATTATTTGTTGTGAATTTGTATTTAAAATCGTATAGAACTCCTTTTCAGCTCCAACAAAGTTTTTACCATTGTCAGAATAAATAGATTCAGGTTTACCTCTTCTACCAATGAAACGTTTCAAAGCCAATATAAAGTCTTCAGTGGATAAACTGGAAACAAGTTCCAAATGAACAGCGCGAGTAAGGAAACAAACGAACAGACATATGTACGATTTTGTCAGACGTGCTCCTCTTCCCTTTTTATTTAAAATATAAAACGGGCCTCCCAAATCCATACCTGTTCGAACAAACGGAAATCCAGAATCCAATCTTTCGGCTGGCAGATTGCCCATAATTGGCTTTAAAGTTTTACCCTTTATCCGCGCGCAAGTAACACATTCACGCACTATTTTACGAACTAAATTTCTAGCGCTCAGTGGCCACCAGCATTCACGCAATGTAGACAAAAGTAGTTGAGGGCCACAGTGAAGCAAACGTTTATGTTCGCTCCGCACTATAAGCGTTGTTAAATGATGTTTACTACACAACAATATTGGGTGTTTCTTTTCATAGCTAAAATCAGACGAGTTTGATAATCTACCACCGACTCTAATTAGCTTATCTTGATCGAGAAGTATATTTAGACCGGAAATGCAATTTGTATATTTACTATTCGTGTTAATTTGAATATTATTCAAAAGTTTACTGTACACGTCAGGAAAAGATTGCGCCTGCGCCAGTCTAACGAGCGTCACTTGCGAAGCGCTCAGCTCCACTGCAGATAAGGGACCGGTTTCTTGTTTTGATCGCCTCGGGCGCAACCTTGAAATGAAACGTAATACATAAGCAACTATACGCTTGAGTTTAGTGAATGAGGAATATTTATCAAATTGAATTACGTCGTTGGAACAAGTACTGGTTAAATTGATTGATTGTGATTTTAATTCGGGTAAATTATTGAGATTAATTGATTCATTACGAAGTTCATTATTTGAAAAATCACGAATATTTTCTTGTAAATAAGATGGTCCGTTCCACCATAAATTACTGTCGATTAATGAATCGAGAGGTAGACCTCTGGACAACAGATCGGCTGGGTTATTTGTGCCACTAATATGTAACCATTCCGCGTCATTAGTAAGTTCATTAATTTCAGCTACTCGATTTTGAACGAAAGTTTTTAATAAATGTGGAGACATACGTAGCCATCCCATGACGATCGTCGAGTCAGTCCAGAAAAATACGCGATTAAAATTTAATCGTAATGAATCCATTATCTTTTTGTAAAGTCTCGCTCCTACCAGCGCACCGCACAATTCCAACCTAGGTATACTAATAGATTTAAGCGGTGCTACTTTACTTTTCGCGCACAACAGCCTAACAGTGACCGTAGATATATCATTGTAGGATCGTATATACGCACAACTACCGTACGCGTTTTGTGATGCGTCGGTGAAAATATGAAGTTCTTTGTGTTGAACGTTATTGCCTATAACATGACGAGGAATGCGTATTTTTTGCAAACAACCTAAAGAATCAATAAAGCTGTTCCAAGTCACCGTTAGATTTTGCGACACAGGTGAATCCCATCCCATTTTGTCAAGCCATAATTTTTGTATTAATATCTTTGCAATTATAACTGAGGGTGAGAGTAGACCTAATGGGTCATAAATCTGTGAAATGATTGACAACATTACTCGTTTAGTTAGTTTCGTAGTACTTCCGCTAATGCAATTTATTTTTGTGGTGAAGTATAATTCGTCACAATCGCTCTGCCAACCTATCCCTAGCGTTTTATTTTGCGTATGTTCCCCGTTAAATGTATGAACAGAAGCAGCTTTTGTGACGTCCGCGTTGAACGTCCATTTACGAAGCGGAAAGCATCCTGACTGTAAGACTTGAGATGTCTTTTCGCATATAGCTAGTAGCTCCTGATAATCATCATGCCCGGTACACAAATCATCAACGAAAAAATCCTGTTTAATTATTCTGGCTATGACGTCATCTTCACACTCCAACGCTAACTGTCGTATACAGCGCATACTTAGGTATGGGGCTGATGCTGTTCCGTACGTTACAGTGTTAAGCTGATATATGTCTAAAGGATCTACAGGTTTTTCGCGCCATAGTACAAGTTGCAACGGTCGCTGATCTGGTTGAATTAAAATCTGCCTGAACATTTTTTCTACATCAGCACAAGCCACGTACTTGTACTGTCTAAACCTCAACAGAATAGAAAAGATGTCATTTTGCAGTGCTGGACCCGGACACTGAATATCATTAAGTGATTTATTAGAGGTTGTCACAGCACTGGCATCAAAAACAACGCGTAACTTCGTGGTGGAACTGTTTTCCCTAAACACACCATGATGTGGAAGAAAATAATTAGGTTCATTTACTTTGTCAATCCGACTCATATGGCCTAAGGCCAAGTACTCATTCATAAAGTCAGAGTACATACGTTTATAGTCTGGCAGACGTTCTAGTTTACGTTCCAAAGAAAGAAACCTATTTTTTGCTGAATTGTATGAATCACCCAAAACATCAGGTGATTCTTTTAGCGGGATGCGAACAGAAAATCTACCCTCCAACTCGCGTTTAGTTGTAGAAGTAAATATATCCTCACAAAATTGCTCGTCTTTCGTTAGAATGTTATCTACCTGAGGGACATTCTCTATCTCCCAAAAACGTTTAAGTTGATCGTCTAACCCTAAGGTTTGATTAAAATTGCAGTGAATATGATGACCGTTGCCATCAAAATTCTTTTGTGAGTTTATAGGACCCGAAAGCAACCATCCTAACTTCGAATTTTGAAGAAATGGTCCGTTTACCAATCGGATTCTATTACCGTCTAGTAATTCCCAGAACAAGTCCGCGCCTATCAATAAATCGATTTCCGAAGGAATATTGAAGGTAGGATCTGCTAGGTTTACATTATCCGGAATACGTATATGTTCGGTATCTATGTATGTCGTGGGTAAACTGGATGTTATACGCTGCAAGACAAAACATTTAACCTTTGAAGAATAATCGTTTAATTTAGAACGCATAAGTAATTCGCATGAATGATTTGTTTGTGTCACTGATTGTGCAACACCTGAAATTCGTATAGTGGACTGTATCAATGGCGCATTGATTCGTTTTTGTAACTTATCCGAAATGAAACAGTGTTGACTACCACTGTCCAACAGCGCTCGGGCTGTATGAAAACGTTTAGTATAATTATCGGCTACTTCTACTAACGCCGTACTTAATAACACCGGCTGTAATGTGCCGGCACATTCATCTACACTACCATGATAGGTACCTATAGATACGGAATGCAACGCGGCCGATAATGACTCAGCCTGAGACGTGCTCCGATCAGCTGACGGCTCATCAGTGTTACCTGACGCTAGGTGAAGCAAAGAGTTATGTTTTTGTTGACATTGTTTACACGGACCGAAAATGCAATCGGCAAGTGAATGACCGAAACGTAAACAATTTCTACATAACTGTTTCTCGTCTACGATTTTGATTCTATCTTGAATAGACAGATTTAAAAATTTAAAACACGCATAAATTGCATGTGCACCGTTACAAAGATAACACTTATCGACTTTATTTCTAGGTATATGTTTAGCTACAGAACTACTAGTCGACGCGTAGCAGTGTGCGGCGTTGCGCTTTTGTGAAGTACCTTTTGATTCAGTAGCAATTGCAGATGAATATTGCGATTTATTTTGTGGCTTATTTTGATTTGAACTAATTGAATCTAACATGTCTGCCCTTTTCTTAAGAAATGAAAGAATATCGTCTAATTTTAACTTTCTCTCAGAATCAGAATGAATAGTTCCCTTTTCGATCTCCCACTCACGCTCAGTAGTAGAATCGAGCTTTGATTGAACTAGATAGATAATCAATGTATCCCATGATTGGGTCGGTTCGCCTAGTGATGTAAGTGAGCGAATATTTCGCAAAACGGTATCTATTAGCTTCCTAATTTGTGAAGATGATTCCTGTTTTAATAACGTAATATTAAACAATGCCTTTATATGATTCTGTACCAAAAGCCTAGTATTGTGAAACCTATTCTCCAATAACTCCCATGCATGAGTATAGTTCTCAGGCGTAAATTCAAAAGAACTAATTACCTCTAAAGCTGTACCTGTCAACGAGGAACGCAAGTAATGGAATTTCTGAATTTCGTCTATATCTGAACAGTTATGGATCATTGTTACATACGCATGTTTGAACTCGAGCCAATCATCAAACTTTCCACTGAAAGTTGGAAGCTTGATTTTAGGTAAAGAACGAAAACTGTTGGATTTTGAGTTATTTGAACCTTTATTTTCAGTTTCTTCACTTTCGACTAAATCTTGAGCAATTGCTAATACAGAAAAATATAAGTTTTCATATGACTCGACGTATTCATTGTTAGAATCAATATCTGAATCTGAACTCACTAATTCAATTTTAGTTTGAATTTCGTTAAATGTTTTAAAATGATCTTGTGCTGCCTGTAATCTAAAATTTATTTCTCTAACTTGTAGTTTAGAAGGACAGGAATCTTGAAAAGAGTCCAGATATTTTTGAAACTGTGTTAATCTACCTTTCAAATTGCCACGCTTCCGCCTCAGAACAGTCAACTCATCATCATCGGCGAGCTTTTTACTAGGGGAAACTTGCGGAGTTCTTGAAGGAACGCCTAATTTATCTTCAACACCCATTCTAAAGGCCTATGTCAAAGAATAAGATAAGGTACTCACGGTTTTGATGCACTGGTAATTGTAACGGTCACTACGCGATAATGAACTGATTTCTTTCTGAAAGTAATGAAAACGACACGATTTTAGCACAAATGATAACCAGGATAGGAGTAGACAGGATCGAAGACCTGACCGTTAACTGAAGTGCTGGTTGCGGGCTGCCTTTGTATGTCTTGAATTCTTGATGACTTGCAATAACGGACATCAATGGATTCTTCTCCCAGCATAAGCAGCAAATCCGGGTCGTAGGGCCAATGTTTTAGCTACGGGGATCTTCGGGTTTGCCTTCTCCAATGAATATTTGTAATGTTCCCAGTAAAAACGTTTATTTTAAAATTTGAATATAAATTACAACAATCGTGTTTCATAGAAAGCAGATGATAAAGTGATGATGTAATGACAGCACCCGCTCTGACATCTCTGACATTCCAGACCGAAACGTCAAAATTGATGGAAGACGTCAAAGCGCTGTTTCTCCTCAGCCGCGTAGAGATGGCGCTTACAGTTGCGTCGACACCTACCTAGTGCTCCCCGTGTCCGGCCCACGCCGGGACTGACCTGACCCCTACTATTCACTTGCACGACTGTGTCGCACTGCTTGTAAGCAAAAACCCAATCAAATTTTAATGTTTGTTTGAACTCTAGTGCGAGGCGCGGATATTGTGAGCGTCATGCAGGTTGCTCGGATCATTTCCGTCTCCAGTGCGAAGCATATAAGGAACGTTAGATGCAATCTGGTCTGTAAATACAAATTATTTTTGGAACGAAGTTCCTCTCCGGACGGTACGTATCGAGAATGGGGGCTAGAAGAAAAATATCGTTAGATTTTAACCTCACGACACATACTTACATAGTTCAAATCGTCATAGTGCATTGCGTTAGTAAAAATAAATACTTACACAAAGTGCGCACTTTGCAAAGTTGAGAAGAGTAGAGAAGAGTGCGCTAAGTAGTGCGCGAAGTTGCAAAGAGCGATAAATCAGCAAAGTTGTGCGTATCGTGTGCAAAGTTGTGAGAATAGTGCGCAAAATGTGCAAAGCAAATGTAAAAAATTTCAAAGTACTACTTCGTTCCAACGGCGTACTTTTTTTTTCAATCCCACTCACTCGGGGCACGAGGCCACGCGGGGCGAGTGTTGCCAACGCATTACAGCAAATCTGGCTGCTGTCACCCACGCTTACATTATTGGTACATGGCACTTGCCTGTGCCAAGAAATAATAAATACCTACCTACTAACTAAAAAAAGACTTCCTTTATCTGTGATTCCAATTATAAAACGCGTAGTACTTTAGTGATCACATTTAAAACACATAAGTACGTAATTATTTTCCTCACGATACAAAATTAAATGAACAGGTAACAATTGCGTGCTAAGTGAGGTATGGCGCGGGTAGTTCAGCACTAATGGATCTGCAACAAGGCGCGGGGTGCGGGACGCGGGGCGCCGGAAACATTCCCGTTATTCATGTATTGACATTATGGCATTAGACGTCAATACCGCATCGCAGTGCATCTTAGCGCGAACTCAGCCCAGACCGCGCGGGAAATATCAAATGTGAATCGAAATTAATTCATCCAGAAACAGAGCTGTAAAAAAAAGCGTAAAGCGGCCCGTCCCGCACCTCTACCCGCTCCGATCGTTATTAAGTCGTCAACTGGGGGCGCCTACCTAGCCAAACGATTCAATGGAATCCGTTTTCAATAATATAAAACCGAACCTATGCTTCTTGGCACCTTCAGCTAAAGCATACAGTTATTCGGATTGCTCCGCTCGCCGATGCTCTACTTGGCTGTCACAGCTTTACGAGTCAATAGCACAATTATTTTAAAGCTCACATTCCTATTTCATGTCTACCTACTTTTGTTCTACATACATTTGAGATCACGGTTGTTTCCCGTAGAATACCTATTATGGGTAGAATGCTACGGGATGTTT
The DNA here is from genome assembly GCA_951394285.1 of Epirrhoe tristata. Lineage (NCBI taxonomy): Eukaryota > Metazoa > Arthropoda > Insecta > Lepidoptera > Geometridae > Epirrhoe > Epirrhoe tristata. Next base: position 10,570,961 of record OX596152.1, read on the forward strand.
CAGTTCAGTTAGTAGAAGAGTGTGGCACAGTGTGGAGAACAGTAAGCACTATTTCCGTTTTCAAGGCGCGGCTCGGCCGCTAATAGCATTCGTTTTTGAGATAATGCGGAGCTCGCCATCAAACTATCGGTTAATAAACATCACCTACTTACTAATTACTACTTTTATAAAGCGCTCTTTCAGCGGTCGGGTGCGGATTGATGCGGAAAATGTGAAGTAACCTACCAGCCGGGCTAACATGACTCTCGTGCACGAGAAACGAGATTTTTTGTCAATGCACACCACAACATAGCAGTTTGTCCTTGTAGACTTAAGCTATGGTAGGTTTTTAGAACATAATTCAAGCAAGATAGATACCGCAGTTATTTTTGTGATCAAACTCCACTGTGTGTCTTCACACGTATCTCGTCAACTATCTCGTCCTCGCAAAGTAACGACGAGAAAATACTCGTGCCTGCTCGCGCAAATGTGTTAAACGAAGTGTAATGTTAGTGTTTTTAGCAAAGATATTAAAAATATAGATACGTTACAAGCATGTGAAAGTTAAAACATCGAAATTGTCTTATTAGCACAACTTTTACTTCCGTTTGCTTCAAACAGAGCTAGTTTTTGTCACATGTTCCAAGCTGAAATTTTTAACTTCGTGAACATAACGTAACATACGAACATACATTGGTTTTTAGACAAAAGACCCACAAACAACATAATATAAACATGACGCGTAATGTCTTCATAATCTACACTTCTGGTTTCTCTTGCACGAGATATCAAGTCTGTCGCACGCTAGCCGGCTGCTAGACAATTGTGACCATAATCATGTAGAGTCAGCATTGCGAATCGCATATCAAAGATTACAAAAAAAACACACTCTCATAGGTATCCATTTATTATTGACGACAAAGCTCAGAGAACTTTATCAAAGTCGTAAAGATTTCGTAGTTAATATTTTTTACAAACCTAATTTCGAAGTCAACTCGTTTAAGTTTAAGTTCTTAATTCTTATGTAACACTAACCTTACTTTATAAGAACACAATACAATGCAAAATATACAGATTTCAAAATTCACAAGTCAATCATCATAAAACCACGAGTCACACTGACACATTGAGTATGACTGGTTGGTAATCCACTTGACAAAATAAATCCCAACCAGTAACACTGTGATTCGAAAAAAATTTCCCAACGAGTAACAGTGTAACACGTTTAGTGACTGGTTGGGAACCCACCAAAACTCCGGCGTATCACGGAAGGCACATAAGAAACAATTGTTTGCTAGTTCTTTCTAGTCACATATTCCAGTGACCTTACGTTTCGCTGTTTCAAGACGTGACGCTCAGATGCGCCCACAGTCCGATTAGAGGGCGAATTGTCTTGTCGAGATGATTTGCCTACTCTTGCGGTCATCGGTTGAGGAGCGCAGCGAGTGCGAGCAGTAGAGTAACCCCCCGCGCATTCCGCGCCTGCCGCGCCCCCCCGGCCCCGCTCGGAGCAGACTGGTCGCGCTGCATCGCCTCCGCTGTCTCCGCGTCTTCCTCGCCTAGACATAAAGCCCATCTTTCAACTAAAGAACAAGTAGATAAAAAAAGACAAGACAAAGAGTGCGACGTCTCGCTGCATACGAGTACTAGACACTGCCGCGTTGCCGACAATCACCGACCTTCAATGTTTGCTGTTAATTATGACAAGAATTGGTCTACTTACCACACAAAGATACTTTAAGAAAAACGGAAGGTGTTTTGTCGAGCAGGTAGAGTCTTAGAGTGTGCTGACAATAAAAGAGGACGAGATCAGAATTTCAGTTCAGTGCAGGGATCTGGTACTGTGTTAGAAACTCACCGTCGACCCTCAGCGTGACGGTGTCGTCCTCTCCACCGGTGAGACAGCGGTAGACGCCAGCGTCGGCCGCGCGCAGCCCCGCCAGCGTGACGCGCGACACCAGCCGCGTCGCGCCCCACCGCTCCGTCTCGAGCGACACGCCGCCCGAGCGAGACTATGTAACATCACACGCGTGCATCAGGTACCCCCATCTCCTCACACGTCTATCATAATGGACATCTACTTTTGAAAGGGGCTCAGCGTCAAAATCGCTGCAGCCGGTGAGACCGTATCTTAGAGTGGGGAATCGGCTAGAGTCGTTTCGTAAAAAAATTACATCTTTAAATGATCTGGAATTCACAAAAGAGAGAGAATGTCTACCGCGTCTAACAATCATGATTACTAACGTGAAGGTAATCAAGATCTATTGGATGAGTTAGCTATCGCCGATGATCTACCTAGATAGCTTTGTGTAGGTACCTGCAGCGGCTGGTCATCAGCCCCGAGCCTTTGCCAGGTGAGCTTGAGCGGCGGCACGGGCAGGCGGCGCGGCGGCGGCTCGTAGCGCGCCTCGCACGCCAGCGACGCCGCGCCGCCGCCGACACCCGACACCGTCACAGAGCCCAGAGCCACTACCACCACGCGGGGAACCTCCTCGTCTGCAACACACGGTCTTGTCTCTGAACACCCTGACCTATCAGCGCTGACCCTAGTCTCTAGACAACAACTGTAATTGCTTTACATCTAGATCCGGTGGCAAGTGCCCAGAAAAGTTATTAATCTACTCGATCGCGTTAGAACTAGCTCTGTATTGGTTTTCATTAGTTATGAACGACAAAGGGTCTTCGAAAAAAACTCGTACTATGTGCACTCTTAGCTGATCCTATGCTCGTCTCGGGACAACAACTATCAGTGATTTAGTGGTTAGCTAAAAAGAAACTGGTGCCCAAAAGCATTGTGACTTAATCCTTTCTATTGTCTTGATCTAATTAATGTTGAAAAGCGTGCCCTCCGAAACACAGAAGCTCACAGAGTTGTTATTGCAACTAGCGAACATTTTATAAAGTTTTGACGATCTATCAAGAAGGATAAAGGTGCGCCATGAACGCTCTGTCGGGCGACGACAGTTTAGATCTATCAATATTCTTGTTAGCTCATGACCCGCTTCGTGTTGACGGCTTCGCTCGGCGCCTACGATTAGCCTCGAAGCCCATCAGATGCGCCTTTAGTGTAGCGATCAACCGTATCTTTTGATCCGCAACATGCATCGTGCATCTGTTATGATAAGATCTATTCAGATCGATTCGAAGTGACGTTTGATCGACACCGATGAAAGTACACTAACACTATAAGCAACATGAGTGCGCATTCGTAAAGCTATATTTTCTTCTTGGTGTTATGCTCTAGGGTTTTAAAATGTAAAAAATATGAAGGGCAATGTATTATTCTTCGATTCAGGGAGCAGTTTCACACCCTTAAGAAAAATCCTCATTCCTTAGAAATAAAAAGAGCAAAGGCTACCTTCTAAGTAACCTCCATGGTGTAAACTGTCCGTACATTCGAATCGTAGCATACCGTATGAAACCATGTTTTAACTTCTAAATTATGTTGGTATCACGCAAGTCTGTACGGATAATTCATCCACCACCACCCCCAGGATGTATATCCAATAAACAGCGATAACAGTCGGTAGAAAGCTTCAAATCTTACCCAGCACTGTGAGGTTGAAGAAAAGGCTGCGCTTGGGGTCGGTATTGACCTGGCACTCGTAGCGGCCGGCGTCGGGCACGCGCAGCCGGTCGATGTGCAGCACGTGCGAGCTGACCCCCCCTTCCCCAGCAGCCTCCCCGCTACCACCCTCCTCTACAGACACGCGCGAATCCGCTGTGAACACGTCGCCCGCGTGCGTCAGGATCTGCAGGTCTCGCGACCGCACCCACGATACCTGCCGACAATTACATATCAACAACGGCCATCGTGCGTGCTTCAGATTTTGAATGTGCATAGGATAGATTTTCCGGTGGCAGAAACTGTTACTGTGAGCTCTAAACAGTGAAAGAAATCTTGGGGAGATCAGTTAGGATTATGATAGGGCCGATGGGCTTGCTGCATCACTTATGGCACGATAACTTCCGCTAATTATGAGGGCATGTTCCTGATGTGGACGTGCGTCCGTCCGACTACCCTTTAGACCTCTTCGAAGGATTTTGGATTTCTTAAAGACCCGAGAGAAATAATATCAAGCCTTGGGGTGGGGAGTGCGTTCGTGATACTGGTTCATTTACATTCCCTTTGAATAACACGAATGAACCCGCATGAGACAGAACGATGCGCGTTCTTGATTGTAAACTTGCACAATTTTATAACTCCATCATATTTTATTAATTTCAAGAGTAGCTCCTCCCGCGTGCGCCACAAATATCCCAAACATCTCGCGAAAGTTACGCACTCGCGCTCGAACGATCAGCGCAACTTCCGGAGATGTGAACGTGGGTGAACGTGGAGGGCTGCTATATCGAGTGTGGATGATTCACATAGAATTTATCGTGATGAAAAAACGACTTACTTTACCTACCTCCTATCGGAACAGTCATGCCTAATGCTAATAGATATTAAGTAGTATTTATGATACGCTGCTTACAAGCAACCTACGGTGGTGAAGCAGTGATTGTTTATTTAGAAAGATGAGTGGGAAGGCAGCTGCAAAGGCGGTGGCAGAGTCGATGACCGGAGTATAGTTACCACACCAGCACCAGCAACGTGATGCCTGGAGGCCGTGCTTAACTCAATTTCAATTCCAAAGTTTCTTTATTAAACTAAATATCTAATGAACTATCCAGTTTGGATTACGCGCTTAACTAGCCCCGGTGATGACCTCGCGACATTCCGCGCGCGACGACGTTTTCGCACCGCGTCATCAAAATCTAAAGCATGCTGAATACCTACAAACTACCGGTGGTGACGCGCACCTAATAACACTAAATCGTATTTTGTACTCGGCGACTCGTTCGCTGGTTGTAAGTGTTTTAAATTCCACACATTTCATGTTTCGGTATATTTTGAGCTATGACTCACTGAATCTTCATTATGGCGCTTCGATGCGCACAGATGTGATGTAAATGGAACGGTGATGGAACGCTAATGTTTTCGAAATCAAAAAGCTCGTTTAATCGTTTTCTATCCCTGCTAGAGGGCAAGCTTGGTGGTCAGCTCTAAAAACGAACGGATCGCGCGCGTTAGTGAGCAGCCAGGCCTGCAGTGTCGGTCCTCACCGCCTTGTCCCCGAGGCGCAGCACGCGGCAGTGCAGCTCGGCGCTCTGGCCCACGGCCGCCAGCACGCTGGTCTGCTGCCGCGTCGCGAACGCGGGCCCCCGCCCCCGCCCCGGCACCGCGCTCACCACCTCGCCCACCGCCACCCACGACACATTGCCTGCAACAACATAACAACTTACCATCATCGGTCATACCATAAGGTACACGCTGATGAAGGATGCTGGGCTTGCGATAAACACCAAAAGTTTACCCAAGAAATGTTTCTCTTAAACGCTACACCGAAAGAACAAACGAAGATATGCGTAAGTAGCGTGGATTTAGGAATGCTTCCGGTAATTTTCGCGGATAACCTCCTATAATTAGGAATTAATGAGTTTGTTGGAAACAAGATGAATGTAGATGTTATGAATAAAGCGGATGCCGGATGCGGGACCTCCCCCGCACCCCTCCCTCGGCCTCGCCCCGCGAGTACGGCGACACGCGCGCATTACACGCACGTGCGGGAATGTCAGCCATTAGCGCAACAGCGCGCTGCAGCCGCGTCACCCGGCCCACGCCGACACCAACCGCTGAGCATTCCGAACAACACTACGATTCGTTATCATTCATTCATGGAACATGAAAATAAACCGTTAACTATGTAGGTGCCTAAAATAACTAGATAAAATTGCATTATCAACATAACATGTCAACAGATAACTCTGAAGCCGCTGCTGGTCATAAAACCTTATACAAAGCAAGTTGCACGCGCGCTTCGACAAATTGCCGCGCGTTTATCGTAAATTTCTATGAAACGAATACAGTTCTGCGTGAAGTTTTAAAATAGAAACCAATTAACCGCATTGTGACACCGCCATGAGCGGGCTCCGCGCCCAGAATAGCGGCGCCATCACGCACGCCCGTCAACGCGGACATTCGCTATTACTGACGACAAACAATAACTCTTGCCGCTTTCCCACGGCCCACGCCCAACAAGCTGCCTTTTCTTAGCAACAGCTTCCAAAAATACTTAATACCAAATAGGTCTTGTTTGTTTCGTTAGGCTTTTCGTAAAGAATCAAGTGTGAACCATGAACCAACTAGTTATCAATTTTATTTTTGATAGAGACAATCCTTGATGGTGCGGTTGCAAGTTACATCGCTGCGGGTCGCACAATAACTTCGTAGACACATGCGCTCCCGACAGCGCGAGAGGCTGCGGGACCACCGGCGCCGATGCTTAACAACCCCCATAGAACATCGTTTAGACAAACCACATTCCCTAACCCACAACACCAAGCTCCTTTATTAAACGCACTCCTCGTTCGAGACAGCTAAATCACCAAACATGCCTTGAAAACTTTACTCCCTTCGCTTACTTTACTCGATCAAATACACAACTATGCACCAAAGGCGAAAAGGGAGGCCTTTGCCCCGAAGCGGGTACAATCGGGCATATAATAATACAAATAAATAAATTATCTTAGACAAGTGTGTAACAAGGGCATGACGCAATTCGAATAGTAATTGTGACTCTTTCACCCCTCGGCTGCGCGTGCACCTGCGCAAACAAAGCTGAGAGAGGCCTGAGGCAACCCCGTTCAGCTCCCGAAACAATACTCGCACACAACATTCAGTCTCTGCCCTAAGGTTAGAACAATGAGGCACGACGACCGACGTGGAGCGTACCGGCGCTTGCTGACTTGTGCCCACAATGTTTCTTTATTGCACACACAGCTGGTGTCCGGGCGCGATGGCGCCGACAGTCCGCCAACAATGCAAACGCGTCGGCTCGGGCAACCACTGCCAGATGAAAGGGCCTATATAATTAAACATGTTTACAAACGCCACTACGCACATTCCACTACCCGCCGCGGGCGGCCCCGGCACTCTCCATCATTTGGCACACTCTCCTCCCTGCCCGATGCTCTCGCGGTTCCTAGAAGCTTGCCTTTATTTAAAAGAGCGCCGTTTACAAATACAAATACATTTTCACCTTACTAGCTCAAAGAGGGCGCTTTTGCCGCGTAAAAACAGTGAGCAAAACTCTACTTTGCTCATACTATGTGCAAAAGTGAATTGAATTTAGAATGCGGCAAACAATGAGAATCGAATAGCATTAGAGGGCAAGGTGATCTGGTTTTTGGACTGTAGCCTGCCAGTTGCGGGGCAAAAAAAAAAAATAGCGGGAATTTGAACTTAAAGCCAGAAGATCTTTTGTCATGTCCATCTACATCCAAAGAAAGAAAAATCGAAGGCAGTTCCGTATCACCTGGGGTATCGCCTACCCCTTCTCCTCAGAAATGCTTAATAAAAGAAGCAGAAACACACAAAAAATATCAGTGCCCAACAAAACTGTCACGCTTAATCTAAAAAAAAAAATGTAGTAATTTTACATTTAATTTTTAGGAAACTAATGTCTAAAATTATAATTAAGTTTTGTAAATAAATGCATTTTGTTATATCTTGCTAAAATTATTTTCCTTACATCTTGTATCTTTTCGCTAGTAAGGTGAAAAGTTGTATGTATCACACGAGAGCAAAATAATTTGTTGCTTGTGCTTTTGAATCCCTCACTACACTCAGGATTCTAACTTAGAATCCCTCGTTTGTTCGGGATTCAAACTCGGCACTCGCAGCAAAAACTCATTTTGCTCTCTAGTGGTACAATGTACTATTTATTGCCAAAAAAAGAGAGCACACATACAAAGTTTACAAAAAAAGAGATAAAAATAGTCGGCAATTGGACTGAACTCAGTGCTAATCTACGCACACATTGTATGTACATACGTAGGGCTGGTTTTCAGTCTAGCCCAGTGTTCGAGCTAAGGTGGTTGTCGAACGTTATGGAGTGAGAAGCAGGTTTCTATTATTAACAACTATTTAACATTAAACAGCATTGTGGCAAGTATGAGTACCTAACCTACCTAACCTATTAATTAAGACATTGTGTAAATAAAAGATAAAGACATTAAAAATATATATACCTATGTATTAAAACACCATCAAAGTTAATAACAATAATAATATCAACCAGGCTTGCGTGCGACTGTGCATAAGAAAGAGAGATGTGAGAGAGTGTGTGTGGCGAGTGTGTATGTAAGTACATGTTTGATCGCTACCATTGTGCGGAAGATTACTCTTCCGGCAGCGGATGTTTATTTATGCAGGTGCATCCAATAACTCTATGTGAGTAGATAATTAGGTAGCATTTCTAGCTAAACTGTTGTTGATGGTGCTGAGAAGGGCCACCACACCACCCGAGCAGGCATGGCCTGGGCTCTGGATGCAGGAAACGCAGGCGCCGAGCATTACTCATTCATCAAAAATATATATTTAGATGCGATTTACAACTTCGCTTTACGATTGTAAACGTTATGTTCCGTTCGCTGTTCGAGTCGGTTTGGAGAAGTTACTCAACCGAACACAGTTACTTGCTACGATTATTGTTTTGTTTATTAGTTACGTTAGGCAGCTCTACATTTCTTTCTCAGATGGAATATGACTTCGAAGAAACAGAAATGATTGAGCTGGAAATAACATTGGTACTTAGCTACCTACTTAGGTTCTATTTAGTATTCTATAATATATAGGTAATATTTATTATCTCTAGTAATATGGTAGGTGACTTTTTATGGTGCCCGTGGCCTACATACATAAGAGGTTTTCACTGATCTGATTACCTAAATGAATCCAGCAACTATAAATCTGTCAACTGTGATGTATTGTTTACGGCGGCACCTGGACGGTCGCGTTGGCGGTCGTTGATCGAGCCGAGCCCGTCACACGCTACATTACATCTAAACTTATATTGAGCTCAATGAGTAGGTACCTACCTACCTACTGATTGAGCTCAACCTACGTAGTATCGGTAGGTACTAAGTACTTGTTCTTTTACCTAATTAACCAGTGGCCATATCCACACTATATATATAAAATGTGTAAAATGTAAATAATGAAGCTGCATTTATTAACCTGACAAACGGATTCAAATTTCAGAAGAGAAGGCCAATGATCTCATTGGGGAATGTCCTGCAGCGCGGTGCGGTGCAGGGCGGCGCGGGGCGCGGGGCGCGGGGCGCGGGGGGACAGGCAGGGCGGCGCGAGCGCACATCTGGCGCGGCCGGCATGCGGCACTTTTTGTTTGCGCTAGCGCTACATTACATTTTCAATCACAGCGGAGACGCGCGCGACCCGCTCCCTCCCTCTCTTGCCTCGCAAATTCAGTGCCTACATGATTTGATGAAAGATCAATAAACTTTCAAAAACTCTTCATCTTTTTAATCTCAACGAAAAATAATGTGGGAATGAGCCAAATGTGGTATTTGGACGTGATTTGATCTGAAAGGTTTTTTAAGCATTGGGTTTACAGTAGGTATCTAGAGGTAAGTATCTACTAGATAATTTGCTATAGTTACCGGTGAGCGCCGGCAGCGCGGCCAGCAGCCACAGTCGCGCCGCGGCCGAGCCCCCCGCGCGCCCCGCGCCCCCCGCGCCCCGCATGCCGCCCGCTCAGCGCCGCGACACCATCACCGGCACCCTCCCAGTCTGCTAGAACAATGTAACAAACATATTAACATTACTGTTACCTTATTACCTACTACGAATAGCGAAACAGAATCACGCTCACGACTGTCCCAATCTCTTGGACGTTTGCGTTCATGATCCTTTGAAATCTAGCACCGTCTTTAAGATTGGTTGCCACTCAATTCGTTCTATTACATACTTAAAATCTTAGAAATGTATTTAATCAAACCGTGATCTTCGGGTTGAAAGTCGGGACACTCTTTTTTACTCGGACAACACACCTCTACCTTTTACCTCCTTTTACGAGTATTAGTGTAACATTTAATAAATAATACAAAAGACATCAACGCGCGTTGATGTCTTTTGTATGAAAATGTATTCATACGTAAGTACTTCAGACCAATTAACGAACAATCATTAATTTTTAATTTCCTATCAGCGTTTATCTTATCTCACCCCGTCATCACAGGCAGCACATATGGCGCTGGCGGCTCCGGCGCCGACCACGCCATCGACCGACCGCTATCATACGAGTATACAGCTGGCGAGTGCCGATCGATGCCATCATGCATGCCCTGTACTTTTCTCACGCCTGGAAGAGGGTCCATGAAGAAGTAACCCTACATTACGTACGACGTAGGTAAAGGCAACCCACCTTAGTCACATGAATGAACCAATTATCGTTAGTGTACACTATCAAGTAGTACACAAATATTTAAGTAAGTAGGTATACAGGGTGTGACATTTAGAACGGTCAGTATGGGAAAGTCTGAAACTATAAGATATACGAAGATCTGTTCTTATGAACAATGTCATCGATTTCAGTAAAAATTAACCTGCATTCGCACATTTTCAAAAAAACTTGTACTCAGCTCGGGAATCGAACCCGAACGTTTTGAAAAAAGAAACTAACACTATTTCTATATAAATATCGATTGTGTAGGTCTTAAGCAGTAAATGTTACTATGAAACATGATGTCTAAAATGTTTAATTTTACTCAGTAGACGGTATTTTGAAGAAAATGTTTGTAGCGCCAGTTTTTGTAAAATTATGAAATTATTAGAGATGAAACATTGTTTCTGTATGTTTTATCGTTTAATTTATTTAATAGATTTTTTTAATTTCAAAATAGTTAATAGTCAAACGTGAAACGAAACGTTCGGCTGTCGGTGATGAGCGATTGTGTGAACACCACAAGCCACACTACGCCACGATTCCTTTAAAGTGATGTCGATCGCCTGAAGTGGGCCAGCGTACGCTATTGTGTACTGGCCGCTTTAGGTTAAGTTAAACAAAAACTGTTGTAAGATTAACCTACAACTTTAGATGATATGATAAAAGATGATAATTGATAGAGAGAGATAAAATGATAATTGATTTATTGATACTGATTATTGAATACACGCGACGGCGGTCGAACGCGTACTGATTGCTTTAGCTTAGGTTAATATAAAAATGCATCGCATGCAAAGATGCAAAATGTAGATATGGGCTCGCTTATAGGATGTGTGGAATAGTTGGAGGAAGCGTAGTGTGGCTATTTGTGCACTACCGCAAGGCCGAAAATAGCGTGCCCAGAATACTGCGCAAAGGTTAGCTAAATATCGCTCGCTCGTCCCTCCCGATGCCGCGCTAGCTCGCGCCTCGGCCTCGTGCTGATGTACAAACAAACAAAACATTGGTAGGTATAGGTACTTAGTGACGGTATCTATCTACCTATTAAGCATATCAACCAATATAATAGGTAAGTACCTACCTATCGACGACCGACTCGTGGTCACACTAGATTGTTATTTGTTACAGTGGTGTGACTAACCCGCCCTGTGGAAATAGTGGAAAGAAGGTATTTACCTACCTATAATACCTAGGTAGCTAGGTACATACTTAAACCGACTGACGTAAAGAGTCATTAAAAGATTTCTGTAGGTACCTACCTACCAGGCGTAAGTACCTACCTGGTACCGAAATAGAAATAGAAAAACATTTATTTTGTGCTTTAGAGAGCATAAAATACAAATACTACAAATTCTTATTTATCAGACTGCTGGATTCTGAAATACGGAGCATAGTTAGGAGGTACCTACCTAAGGACCTACCAGGGTAAGTAGGTACTACCCCTTAACATAACAACTGCCTACATAGACCTACCTTACTTTAGGAAATAGTTGGTACCTAGGTAAGTTTTTGTATCTACGTAGTCTCTGAAATGGTTGGTAGGTATCTAGTACCTACCTTACCTACTTCACTACATTCATTTTAAGTTTTAGCTACCAAAAACATCATAGTACCTAGGAAGGTACCTAGTTTGATAGTAAGCTCCTATTCGATTGCCACATTAATAACATTGTAAATAGAGCTTCTCGTGCACTTGGTTTCGTTCTGAGAATGTCTAAGGACTTCACATGCTAAGGTCCTTCAAATTATATATTGTGTATATGTCCGTAGTCATCTGGAGTACGCTCTCTATTCTTGTATTAGAATATAATAATCATCTTCCTCTTCCACTCAAATCGCTAAATGGAAATGCTTTTGGTAACAAACTAAAGAACTGGCTTGTTGCCAAAGGGTTCTACAATCTGGAAGAATTCTACAGTGATGATGATTGTAAATAGATTGTCTAAGAAGAGAGGTAGATATTTATTTTTTTTAGTTTCTAAGTACTAACATACTATTAATGTTAGTAGTATTGTACGTAAGAAAAGGGCAAACTGTTTGTACATTTTATTTGTTAACAAACCTACCATCTTTGTTAAATTCAACAGTTTACAATAAAAACTAATCTTATGTTATCATCTCAAGTCTGGAATCCATGTTACAAGGTGTATTCCTCGCGGTTGGAGCGTATTCAAAAGTGTTTTCACCAGATTACATTGAACTGTACAGGGCTAGATGCCGCAAGTTACATTTTCTCCCACTTTATGAACTAAGGAATATCGCTGACATTGTAAAGGTATTTAATGAACATTGCGAATGGCTCTGTGGACTGCTGTGATTGCTGGAGCTGTTGGGACTGCGTACAAACACAGCTAGTTTGAGGAAACCAAACATTTTATATATTCCACCTAGAGAACTAATTACAGGCAAAATGCCTTCATAATCCGCGCAAGCACCTTATTTAACGCTTTAGTAAACGCAAACATTGATGTTTACATATCTAATACGTCAACGAGCAAGCTTAAGCGCTTGCTATCTGACAATTTCTTCTTGCAACAGAGCACTTGATTACCTTTTGTTTTTTGTTTTGTATAGGTAGGTACCTAGACTCCTTGTGACTTATTTCTTTTTTATACTTTCCTTTTTTTTACACTTTGTATTGTTCGTCCACTTAGACTGTTCTTTTAGAAGGTATACTTATAGTTATTGATTCTTATCAGTGTAAATCTGCATGCACGTAGTTACCTTACCTACATGTGTTATTTAAATGTTTACAAATGTACCAAGCTGTAAGTTTACCGAAAATAAAAAAAAATAAAAAATGATGTTTCATGTAGGTACCTACCTACATCCTACTTACCTACTAAATGCCTAGGCTAGGTAGGTAGGTAGGTACCACCCCAGACCATAGTACCACACACAACTGTAGGTAGGTTACAAAAAAATATGATTAAGATAGGTTGGTACTTATTAACCTACTTGAGTGCTAGATAAGGTAGGCAGGTAGTAGGTACCTACAGTACTTACACGAAGCTTTAAAAGCGCCAACGATTAGGTTCGTTTTCTAATTTCCAGAACTGTAATACCTACCTACTTATAACAGGAGCATGCCACCAATCGCTGAAGAATGCTGTGATGCACTTTCACTAATTTCACAACCCAACACGTCTCAAATAATGTTAGTTTTTACCATTTATTATTCAGTAGGTAGGTAACATGGTAAGTAAATCAACACGCTCAAAGTGGAAAGATCGCGTAAATAAGTATGCGTTTGGTAGGTAAATTGTCCGTACATGCGTACGCGCACGTTTTCGCAGTGCCACTGACTGTGACTGACTGGACTGATCCGTCCGTTTAGTTTAGTTAGGTCCGTCCGATTCGTTCTGTGCGTGCGTAGCACTGCGTGCGAGTTATGTTTATGTGCGAGACGAGAACTTAAGTTGCGTGCGAGAGAGACTCAAAACAAAAGCGGAGCGGAGAGCACGCTCGTTATGAGTAGGTACAACATTTCTAAGGTAACTTACTTAAGTACAAAATTTCATTTCAATCCACCTATTTTCTGAGGAGTTCCCTTCTCCATCATAAGGTCAGCTCGCTGTCACCATAATTATTTTAAAATTTTAGGTGATACTTGATCTACAAACCGAGTTTCAACTGAATCGGCCTATTATCTGAGGAGTTCCGTTCTCCATCATCAGATCAGCTCGTTATCGCCATAGGTATTTAAAAAATTTGATTAAGTACTTATAGGTACTTGATCTAAAAACTGAGTCTCAACTCAATCAACTTATTATCTGAAGAGTTCCGTTCTCTATCATCAGATCAGCTCGCTGTCACCATAATTATTTTAAAATTTTAGATGATAATGGACCGTGTTATGCCAAAATGTTTCTATCCACAAAATTGTCCAAATTGAGCCGAGTATGCAGAACGATTCAAAATGAAACCTATTTTCTTATGGTTAAAACACCCATTCAAAAATATTTACCAAAAACGAAAAACCGCCATGTATATAAGGTAGCCGAGGTGAATAAGGCCCACCTAACTTGAAAGTCTAATAATTCGCGTGTTACATGACTATTATGACGAAAATGGGGGTTTCCTAAAGTTTAGTTCAATATGCTACTATTTAATTACAAAAATGATCAAGTTACATTGAATAAAAGTTTTTGAAAAAAAAATTTAACCGCCTTCACAGAACACAAACAGACGAACCTTCTACACACTAAAAAGAGAAAAATAAGAATATAATTTGAAGTCGGTGCAAACTATTCATTTACATCTAAGAAATTCAAAAGAACTTGGGTGCAAAATTGTATCCTGGTACGCTATCGCTTGATTTCTTATTTTTATAGGTACCTAATCGTATTCACTTGGCACCGACTTCAAATTATATTCTTATTTTTCTCTTTTTAGTGTGTAGAAGGTTCGTCTGTTTGTGTTCTGTGAAGGCGGTTCAATTTTTTTTTCAAAAACTTTTATTTTACACTTTTTAGTGTAAGTAAATAAATACTGTGTAAATAAAAGTGTAAGTGTGTAAATAATATAGTAAGCTACATTAAGACCCTGCTTATCGTAGCTTAAGTAGGAAAGGATAAGAGAAGTCATGGGCAGGCCTACTAAAGGACACACCGGCAGGCTGATTACGTTAAAATTTGCAGTAGCGACAGTGATAGCAAAGCGACCGCGACCGCGACGCGATTGGTTGCAAGTTGTAATAAAAGCCGTATTATGGAAGCCTTTTGCTCGCCTGTTGCAAGGTTGTTGCTTGGATGCACATTTGCCGTGAACACTAGCGCCACCAGCGACAAGTAGCAATAAGTGGAAACAAATATAATGCAGTTTTAACGTTATCTGTGGTAAAAAAATTATTCTGTGCAGTTTTGCGCGTCTTTCTTGCTGTCAATGCTTTGTTTTGTTTGTTGAAGACGAGTGTTTACTTCACAGGTTTACTTTTTCAAACAAGTAGCAGAAGCCGTATACCAAGAAGTGAACTCTGTATTCTGTGAGTGAAGTGACGAGTGTTTACATACAAAGATTTGAAAGATTTTTTTCCAAGAGGTTCTGGATAATTTGGAAAAGTAAGTTAACAATCAAGTATAATGCGTTGTTTTGTTTTCTTTCTGTCTCTATCATGTTCTTGTAATTTCAGTGGAACATCGAGTTTCCGCCCAGCAAATGGACGAATTGCTGCAGCACCTCATGGCGCACTCCAGCCTTGCCAAAGGCGTTGGCCTGGGAGCGAGATCAAAGGAGACCATAGATCGTGAGTGGAATGCTCTCGCTGCCAGGCTCAACGCTCACGGAGGTGCCACTAAAACTGGGCAGCGATGGAAACGTGTATGAATTCTGGTTTCTTTTCTGTTTTCTTGTTTTGTTCTCAAATCAAATCAAATTGTTTTATTGCGTATTATGGGTAAAAAAATGTAACAGGTGTTAGTGGTACAGTAACGGTCAGCCATAATCAACGTCTTGCGCATGCAATATGTACATTTTATATGATATTTCATTAAAATAAAATTAAACAATACAATAATAAGGTTCAAGTTAAGTTAAGGTTAAATTCAAGTTAAGTATTTCCATGTCCAAATAAAATAAGATTAAATAGCGTCAATATTCTTGTCCAATAGATATTCATTTATAGTATAGTAGGCTTTTCTCTCTCGATCTTGTCCAGTTATTAAAACAACAATGACTTTTTTTTAAATATAAGTATGCCTTAAGTTTTCAATAGCTACACTAATTTATTTTAACATTTATTTTTATAGGCCAAAGGACTAATCAATCTTGGGTCATTGAGTTGGAGCAGAGGCGAGTGGATGCTGAAAGCAAGCTAGCTGATGCCGCCTTTATATCAGCAGAGGCAGCGCGAACGCAGGCGGAGGCATCACTCTCTATAGCTAAAGCGCTACATGAGCAAAGTATTATGTTGAATAAATTATGGGACCTTTGTCAAAAAAATAAAAAATGTTTTTTACTTGCCCACTATTCTATTTTAGACCAATGTAGATAATATACATAAGACAGTTAGATATTTATTTTATATACTAAAGATCTCTCAGAACTACACAGTAAGTATAACTAAACACAACTAAGAGTACATAAATTATCACTAAGTAATAAATAATATCAGTATTTGAAGACCTCAGTAGCGCAGTACTTCTATGCACCGTTCAACAGTGTTCCTGACCTTGCAGTGGACAGTGACAGAGTGTAATGTTCCTCAGGAGTCTCAGCGCCAGCATTGACAATAGGGGTCAGAAACCAAGGCCTTAAGGGATACCCTGAGTCACCTGCAAAGAAAAATCAAAATATTAGTAATATAATTGTCTCGGGTCTGGGCGTTTCTATGTATAATATGTATGTTTTTACAAACAAAAAGTATATAAGTAGTTTATCAGTCATCTAGTACCCATAACACAAGCTCAAGCTTACTTTGGGGCTAGATGATGAATATTATACTTACTTAGATAACATAGGTACCTTGCACTCCAAGCTCACTTTTGTTTGTCTTCGCTTTGCATATGTGTGGCATATGTGGCTGGAGTTCTTGGCACAATTGAGAGAATAACTCTCTAGAGAGCCTGTAATGGGCCTTAAACTCATTGTCCGTCAATGTAAAAGCATTGGCTTGTTCTCTGATACTTCGCCGCATACGAGACCTCTCTAGAAGTTCTTCTCTCCTATCTTCGGCATCAAGAGATTCTATGAGTATGACAGCGCGTGCCATATCTTTGAATCTAAAACAAACATTCATTTATTCTTAGGTAGGTACCAAATTAGAGCACAATTTCAAAGTACTTCATGTTTTTAGATTGATTAGGTGATTTAGAGGTTAGGTATTGAATAATATGTAAAAAACAAGGGCCACGACTGATCCCCAAGGTACTAGACATTCTCATTGATTATGTAGCTGTAATAAATTAGAAACAACAACTTACATATCACAAACACAACTTTTATTTCACAAAATGCTGAAGAAGTTATCTCAGCAATCGCCAAAAAACAGGTGCTGGGGTTGTTGCTAATTGTTACTTCAAAACGCTTTGCTACCGCTGTCGTGCTGCTGTCAATATTGCTTACATAATACCAAATTGTACCAAGAATACGATCAGAATGCACTTTTTAGTTCGCCGATTGTCCGGCAGAGGGAGACCTTGTGCTCGATTGCTGTTGCTCATCGTTGCTGTTGTTGCTGCTCATAGATAATACAAAATTGACGAATGACAGCGGAAACTGCGAGATTTACGCCTGTTGCATAGCGGTCACGAGATAGGTAATCAGCTAGCGGAGTTCAGCAAGGGGGAAAACTATCAATCCCTCAGGAAAAAAATATTGTGGATCACCTCGGGTGTAATATACCTTTTCAAACTATTTAATGTTTGACTCAGATTGTGAGTCAGGTGTTGTGTAGTGAGAATGAGGTTTTTTGAATGTTACGGGAAAACTGTCAATCCCTCAGGAAAAAAAAATATATGGCGCCACCTCGAGAGGATACCTCTTTCTAACAAAAAAAAATTTTGGAAATCGGCCCACAATTTTCTTAAAGATCAGTGATTTTTTTAGTTTTACGGGAAAACTATCAATCCCTCAGGAATAAAATTTATATGGGACCACCTCGAGATTATAACCTTTCAAACAAAAAAAAAATTTTGGAAATCGGTCCACAATTGACGGAAATATCGCTGTACATACATTAAAAAAAAAAAAAAAAAAAAAAAAAAAAAAACATACATACAGCCGAACATAGAACCTCCTTCCTTTTTTTTTTTAGCAGTAAAATAAGGCGTGACTAGTTTATGCGATGGGGCTGTATGGTCATAAGGCATACGTGCATGCATGTCATGTCATAGGCCTAAAGTTCTTTTAGGTGATCTATCTAAAACTAAATAGGTAGGTACCTTTATCAAGCTCCAGTGGGGAGCCAGTCGAACAAAAAGAAGCTCGTCAAAGTAAGATAAGGCTCTACAATATAGAGTTAATGCCTCGACAAAGGTTCGCCTGGCATTACTCTAAACTCGGTTCATTTTCTTGTAATAAGACAGTGTAGGTTTATTTTTAAAATAAAAATAACTGAATTTTGTTTTTTTTTAATTACAGACAACCCTGAAAATGACACTTGTCAAAAAAAATAAGTTGGCCTCTCGACGCAGGACAGGAACACTTTTACCAAAGTAACACGCCAAATCAAACCGTAAATTTTTAAAAAAATTAAAAAAACATTTTTTTCTATGTAATAAACTCTTTTTTATATATAAATAAACCTTTAGTTTCCTAAGAACAAAGCCTAAATACGAAATACGAAAGAAAAGGTAGCTGCCCTCAATGTTGTAAAATTTTGCCACACCTGTATACATAGGGTCTTTCATTTTAAACTACACAAACTGACAAGACCTCATTTTTGGGTTGTAAATAGACGTATGAGCGTATCAATTTAATTACTAAGCCGATTTAAGTTTTCACTTAAAAAAATACTAGGTAAGTTATACAAGAAGCAACAATCAATTGAAAGGATAGTCTTTATCGATTTTCTCGGGATTTTCATAACAAAACAAAAAAATCATTACATAAATATTTTTTAATTTATTTGTTGAACCCAATTCCTGAATTAAGTTAGTTTATTATCTATTATTATTATCTATCTATGGTGGCATCAGTGCTAGTCCGACGAAACTTACCTATGTGACGTCACTGTCGTCTATGTTTGCATGCAGTTCTAACAATATTATAGTTCTAACCAAAGGTTCTAATATAGGTATCTCTATGGTTCTAACTATGAGTTCTAACAACCCAACCCACACATACTTACTGAGTCTACAGTACGTACCTCTACCAAGAAGCTTAAATTATACACCTTTAAGCTTCTTGACCTGTAAGCTTTTTATTTATTCTAAAGAAATAAATATCGTAGTAGGTACCTAGAACAAATAATGTTTTTACCTATGTGTTCGGAATGCTATTCTGTTTGCTACTGTAATTTAAGAGTAGGTCCCTTTTCTTTTTTGTTCGTGTAAATAAAAAAAAAGAGTAGGTACCTCAGAGTAATTAGAATGGCTTGCCAGAGCTCTAGACAATGTAACAATCGATTGTCGAAAGCGAAGGTAGAAAAGTACAAAAATGTATGGGATTGACTTGTGCCTTATGCCGCCACCACACTTCGTTGTTCGCTATGCGCTATGTGGCTACGCTGTATTTGCCCAAATATTTGATAGGTGAGCGAACAACAAAATTATGTTGATGGAAACGAACTGTAGGTACCCAAAAAGGTACCATGCTAAATCTATGGTAGGTAGGTACATTATCTATTGATAATCTATTCGATGACAACAGATCACGTGACATATTTAATGCCGCCACCACACTGCGTTGTTCGTTATGCGCTATGCGCATTGTTCGGGCGCATACGACGAAGTGTGGAAGGTTAATTCGTCTATATTTGCCTTATTCGCACGAATGACACATAAGCTCAAAGCTTATCCGTCCTCTTGTCGATTTTCACCACACTTCAAAGGACACGAACTTGACACGAATAAGCCGAATATGTGCATCCTGCTCAAACTTCGTTCACTCATTCAATTCATTCACTCATGTTTTCTTGCTTGCACCAGCGTTTTCTCTTTTTTTTTATTTATTTTGTACTTGTAAAACTGTAGACGGCATTGTAATATCTAGAAATATGTTGCAACCACAATCAACACGTCCACGTCCATTTTGTTTGTGTAATCAAACGTCAAAACGTCAAACGTCAACACGCCACGAATAACATGCGGAAAAAAGAAGTGTGGTCACGTCATAAGGTCACGTCAACACGCAGTGTGGATAGCTTATTAATATCGACAACATCGAATTATAACTTCCATACAATCGATTGTTACATTGTTTAATTATAGGCTCACGGCTAGCCCTAGCCATGGCATTTTTTTCTTTTTTTCATTCATTCATAATTCCATTCTCTTCATTCATGTCATGTCATGTCATGCATGATTGTCAATGTCATTTCTCATGCCACTTTGTTTGCTTTGCTGTGCTGTGCTGTGTGTGAGTGACTTTGCTTGCGTTGCGTTCGTGCCGTTCGTGGTTGTGCGTGCTCTGCCTTGCCTGCCTCATGCCTGGCGGGCGCCTGCTAATTATTTGTAAATTACCTACCAATAATCTGCAATTAAATTTAATAGTATAGCTGTTTTATTCTCCGGTAGGCATTTTTGTGTATTGTGATACAATAATCTACCAGGAAGCATCTCAGACAACAACATATTCAATCAGAAACGATGGAGCTGGTAAGTTTACACGCGAAGACGCCGAAATAACCACAAAACGTAGGAATTTATAGAAATGGCTTATGTTCCTAATACTAAGAACTTCTATAATAACTGTACTTACCTCTTAGTTGGCCGCTGACTCATACGAACTTACTTACTTACTTACCTGCTATTCGCATTAAAATGATGGAAAAGTAAATAAATTAACTAGCCCCTAAATATCAAGGATAGAACTGGTACATTCCTTTCCTTACCTAATAAAAAACTGATCAGAATCAGAATCAGTAGAGTGCGATGGCCCAAAGCTAGGTTATGTTTATTTATTTATTTTATTTTGGAACAACAAACTAAGTACTACTATGTTATTAGTTAGTTTAGTACCGTAAGTACTTAGGTATGTGTAGGTTTTTGTAAGTTATGATATATTGTTCACTGTTGTAGTAAATGCAAAGAATCACAAAATATTATAGTATGTTGTGAACATTATCCACATTTAAACAAACATGAAAACAAAAACAAACTTAAAGCCGTGTCTCATGCGACTAACAAAAACAAAACATGTTTTCCGTCCACCTCTGATAACATTTTTGCTTGCAAAACCAGGCCTCATATAAGGTGTTAGAAAACACAAAATCAGTGTCACAGGAAACCCGGCTTAACACTTGGAAGTGAATACTTCTTTATGCATGTTGGGCATTTTTGAGATGGGAAAACCATCAAACTCACAACAGGGTGTTACCAACACCATCCTCTTTGGCAAAGATCGACAAACTTGTTATTAATTTTATCTAACATTGTATCAGCATGTAAGTGTTGAGCGTGACATGTACAACCTAAGAATACCATAAAATTATTAGACAATGGTTGCAACTAGACTGATAAATTGTCGGCCTAGTTTCAACTGTTGCTGGGTATCAGGCCTCCTCTCTACATATACAGGTGTACCCACTCTAACGGACCTGTGCAGTCCTCGCAAAGTTTAAACATTGTTAATGTTGTAGGAGTGTTCTAGCCACATCGACAATGTCATCCTACCATCAGGCGGGGTGGTCTACCTTGTGTGTGATCTTTGAACATCTGTGGGCCAACATTCTGTAATTTAGTATTTTTTTAATTACTAATTAGCAAATTAAAATGAGTAGTAAATAGCGTTGATAGCAACATAAGGAAGCTGTGAACATCACTTTTATACAGCATGGTGCTGCGGTCGTTAACATGGTTGTGTTTGTCAGGTGTCGAACCCAGTGTTCGGTCAGATACAGGTGCCTGGACTGGGCCTGGGCGCGCTGCAGCCGGCCGCGCCCCCCCTCCCGCCCCCGCCCCCCTCCGCCCCCGCCGCGCCCGCAGGTGAGTGGCGGACGCCCCGCGTCCCGCGTCCCGCGCCGGTCCTGTCGGTAGACGAGGCTCACGCCGCTGGCTCTGCTCGCTGTTACAGACGCCGTCCGCCGCCGCCGCCGCCGTCGCCGCCGCCCCGCCGGTCGCCGCTCGTATCTCCGCTCAGTGATACCGTTCTGCTTTCTGTTTCAGACTAGATTTAAGTTAGGTTTACAGTAGCGATCCGGGCGAGAGCGCCGCGGCCCGCCGTCGCCCGCCGCCGCCGCCGCCGCACGCAATGTACCTATCTCTCTTACCGCAATCTATCGGTCTGCGAGGCTGAAGCGCGCCCCCCCCCATAAGGCGGGAGGCGCGCGGCGTGCGAGGCGAGCGCGAGTGTGTGCGTGCATGCGTCCCCCCGCGCCCGCCCGCCCGCACTCACCGCTCTCCGTTGCAGGCGCCGAGCCCGCCGCCGCCGCCGCCGCCGCCGCCGCCGCCACGCCCGCGCTCTACGACCTGCGACAGGTCGGCGATGTCTACACGGGTGAGTGTCCGCCACGCGCCCCGCGTGCGCAGCGTGCGGACCTCGCTCAAACTCACGCTCCCCCCTCAGGTCCTGGCGCGAAGTGCTCGACGCTGCCGGCCATCCTGGGCGGGTCGCTGCCGCGGCTCTCGTCGGAGCAGGCGGACGCGGTAGCGCGCGCCAAGAAGTACGCGATGGAGCAGAGCATCAAGATGGTGCTGATGAAGCAGACGCTGGCGCACCAGCAGCAGCAGATGGCGAGCCAGCGCACGCAGGTGCAGCGCCAGCAGGCGCTCGCGCTCATGTGCCGGTGAGTCCCGTCTCCGTCCCTGTCCCGTCCCTGCGGCGCCGGCCGTGATGAGCGCGATCCCGAGAGGCTCCCGCCACGCGCCGGTCGAGCCCGTGATACAATCAGCTGAAAAGATCTGAGCCGGCGCCCTTCCCCAGCCCGTCCCCAGCCCGTCCCCTCCGCGAGCCGCGGGACTGACAGCGGCCGCTCCCTCCGCAGGGTGTACGTGGGCTCGATCTCGTTCGAGCTGAAGGAGGACACGATCAGGCAGGCGTTCCTGCCGTTCGGGCCGATCAAGAGCATCAACATGTCGTGGGACCCGGTCACGCAGAAGCACAAGGGCTTCGCGTTCGTCGAGTACGAGATCCCGGAGGCGGCGCAGCTCTCGCTCGAGCAGATGAACGGCGTGATGCTGGGCGGGCGGAACATCAAGGTGGTCGGCCGCCCCTCCAACATGCCGCAGGCGCAGGCCGTCATCGACGAGATCCAGGAGGAGGCCAAGCGCTACAACCGCATCTACGTCGCATCCATCCACCCCGAGCTCACCGAGGATGACATCAAGAAGTGAGTATTTCTTGTCTTCAATTCAATCCAACTAGTAGTGCTCATTATCTTAGATGGTTCTGTGGAGACTTTCGCTCCCTCCATGAGATAGAATAGATTGGGAATAAACAGGTTTTTTTATTAAGTACTTTATGCTGATAATTATCTCGAACACCTGTGGATGCAGTTCAGAAAAAATATCTCAAAAAGTTTCGAATGGTCTCCTATGAACGTTTCTCTGCGACGATATCCAACCTGCATAACGAACGTATGCTCCAGCGTGTTCGAAGCGTTCGGTCCGATAACGTACTGCAAGCTGGCGCACGGCGCGTCGGCGCACAAGCACAAGGGGTACGGCTTCCTGGAGTACGGGTCGCTGGCGGGCGCGCTCGAGGCGATCGCCTCCATGAACCTGTTCGACCTCGGCGGGCAGTACCTGCGCGTGGGGCGCGCCATCACGCCGCCGAACGCGCTCGCGGGGCCGCCCGCGCCCGCCGCGATGCCGACGGCCGCCGCGGTCGCCGCCGCCGCCGCCACCGCCAAGATCCAGGCGATGGACGCGGTCGCGAGCAACGCCGTCGCGCTCGGCCTCTCCCAGCTGAGCGCGCTGGGCGTGCCGCCGAGCGCCGCGCTGCCCTCGCTGGCGGCCGCGCTGCCGGCGCCGCTGCCGCTGGCGCTGCCGGTGACGGCCGTCGCCGCCGCGCCCGCGCCCGCGCTGCCGCCGCCCGGCGTGGTGTTCCCCGCGCCGCCCGCCAACAACCATCGCGCACAGGTATGTACCACCCCACTCTGATAGTACTGAATCAGTACTGATCATATCATCATACCGAGTTCATATCGTGATTGTAGGAAGTAAGACCATCTAGTAAGATGGTCTAACTTCCTACAATCACGATCAAAATCAAATGTATGTCCGGCTGTCGGTCGGTTGTCGGTCAGCGAGCAGGCGGGATTGTCGCAGGGTGTGTTATATGTCAGCGAGCAGGCGGGATTGTCGCAGGGTGTGTTATATGTCAGCGAGCAGGCGGGATTGTCGCAGGGTGTGTTATATGTCAGCGAGCAGGCGGGATTGTCGCAGGGTGTGTTATATGTCAGCGAGCAGGCGGGATTGTCGCAGGGTGTGTTATATGTCAGCGAGCAGGCGGGATTGTCGCAGGGTGTGTTATATGTCAGCGAGCAGGCGGGATTGTCGCAGGGTGTGTTATATGTCAGCGAGCAGGCGGGATTGTCGCAGGGTGTGTTATATGTCAGCGAGCAGGCGGGATTGTCGCAGGGTGTGTTATATGTCAGCGAGCAGGCGGGATTGTCGCAGGGTGTGTTATATGTCAGCGAGCAGGCGGGATTGTCGCAGGGTGTGTTATATGTCAGCGAGCAGGCGGGATTGTCGCAGGGTGTGTTATATGTCAGCGAGCAGGCGGGATTGTCGCAGGGTGTGTTATATGTCAGCGAGCAGGCGGGATTGTCGCAGGGTGTGTTATATGTCAGCGAGCAGGCGGGATTGTCGCAGGGTGTGTTATATGTCAGCGAGCAGGCGGGATTGTCGCAGGGTGTGTTATATGTCAGCGAGCAGGCGGGATTGTCGCAGGGTGTGTTATATGTCAGCGAGCAGGCGGGATTGTCGCAGGGTGTGTTATATGTCAGCGAGCAGGCGGGATTGTCGCAGGGTGTGTTATATGTCAGCGAGCAGGCGGGATTGTCGCAGGGTGTGTTATATGTCAGCGAGCAGGCGGGATTGTCGCAGGGTGTGTTATATGTCAGCGAGCAGGCGGGATTGTCGCAGGGTGTGTTATATGTCAGCGAGCAGGCGGGATTGTCGCAGGGTGTGTTATATGTCAGCGAGCAGGCGGGATTGTCGCAGGGTGTGTTATATGTCAGCGAGCAGGCGGGATTGTCGCAGGGTGTGTTAGCAGAGTTATTTCAAGATGTAGATATCCCAGTTTTTGAAGAGAAAACTTCTTTAGAGCCGATTTTTACGCTCAAAAAAAAAAAAAAAATAGATCAAATGTATTTCCAAGTAGCTGTTCGCACGAAAGCGTTTTTAAAACGCGACTGAACATCCCGTGTTCAGTTGACCTCCTGCTGGCGGGTCCGGGGGAAATTAGATAGATAATTCTTTATTGCATACCACACGTAAAAGACACAAGAAAAAGACACTTAACTTATAGGTAGACAACTGGCGGCCTTATCGCTGAAAGCGATCTCTTCCAGGCAACCATTTTGAAATCGTTAGTCATCCGCGATAAAAGGATTTTTTTGGTATTTTTTTCAAGCCTCGGGTTACATCATCGAAGTCTCCAGACGGATCCGTAACTTTAGTAAATACTCCACAGCCCCCGTCCGCCGCGGAGGAGAGCGCGGCGGAGAGCGCGGCGGCGGGCGCGCTGCTGCAGGCCGCGCTGCAACAGAAGCTGCTGGACGCGTCGCCCGACACGCTGCAGCAGCAGGAGTCGCTGTCCATCTCGGGGCAGTCGGCGCGGCACCTCGTCATGCAGCGCCTCATGCGGCGCCGCGCCTCGCGCACGCTGCTGCTGCGCGACATGGTGGCGGCGCGCGACGTGGACGAGGCGCTGCACCACGAGATCCAGGAGGAGTGCTCCAAGTGGGGCGCGGTGCAGCGGCTCGTCATCTACAACGAGACGCAGCACGAGCACGACGACCCGGCGGAGGCGCAGGTCAAGATCTTCGTGCAGTTCCAGGAGCCGGACGGTGAGATGGCACCTTCTCTGTTGCGGTTGGAAGGTTTTGTTCTTCGGAAACTGTAGGTTTATTTTGAAAATAAAAATAACTGCAGTTTTAGATTTTTGAAAACATTTACCAAAAATTTTAATTTAAACATAACCTAGAAAATTGAATTTTTTGTCAAAAAAAAACAAGTTTGCCTCGATCGACGCTATTTCCCATATATTCCTAAAAATTTATTTATTTTTATTTTCAAAATAAACCTATGATGTCCTTACAACGAAACCTTCTAACTACAAAAGAAAAGGTATCTGCCCTGAATGTTGTAAAATTTAGCCACACCCTGTAGGTATATGGGAAAACTAGGTGACCTGCGGCGAACGTTGTTTTGCCTTTAAAGGGTCGCAGGGCGATGGCTCGGATCGGATCCGTCCAGCCCGATTCGATCGTCGATCCGGTCCACTAGAATGAAATCATGTAACGCGGAAGACGTAACATTTGTCTCCCCGACAGAGGCGGCGGCGGCGGCGGGCGCGCTGCACGGCCGCTACTTCGGCGGACGCACCGTGCGCGCCGCGCTCTACGACCAGGACCTGTTCGACCACGGGGACCTCTCCGGCTAGCGCGGGCCGGCTCCCACCTTACATTCATGTTGCACACATTCTATATATACCGTGGACGGCGGCGGGCGCGCTGCACGGCCGCTACTTCGGCGGACGCACCGTGCGCGCCGCGCTCTACGACCAGGACCTGTTCGACCACGGGGACCTCTCCGGCTAGCGCGGGCCGGCTCCCACCTTACATTCATGTTGCACACATTCTATATATACCGTGGACGGCGGCGGGCGCGCTGCACGGCCGCTACTTCGGCGGACGCACCGTGCGCGCCGCGCTCTACGACCAGGACCTGTTCGACCACGGGGACCTCTCCGGCTAGCGCGGGCCGGCTCCCACCTTACATTCATGTTGCACACATTCTATATATACCGTGGACGGCGGCGGGCGCGCTGCACGGCCGCTACTTCGGCGGACGCACCGTGCGCGCCGCGCTCTACGACCAGGACCTGTTCGACCACGGGGACCTCTCCGGCTAGCGCGGGCCGGCTCCCACCTTACATTCATGTTGCACACATTCTATATATACCGTGGACGGCGGCGGGCGCGCTGCACGGCCGCTACTTCGGCGGACGCACCGTGCGCGCCGCGCTCTACGACCAGGACCTGTTCGACCACGGGGACCTCTCCGGCTAGCGCGGGCCGGCTCCCACCTTACATTCATGTTGCACACATTCTATATATACCGTGGACGGCGGCGGGCGCGCTGCACGGCCGCTACTTCGGCGGACGCACCGTGCGCGCCGCGCTCTACGACCAGGACCTGTTCGACCACGGGGACCTCTCCGGCTAGCGCGGGCCGGCTCCCACCTTACATTCATGTTGCACACATTCTATATATACCGTGGACGGCGGCGGGCGCGCTGCACGGCCGCTACTTCGGCGGACGCACCGTGCGCGCCGCGCTCTACGACCAGGACCTGTTCGACCACGGGGACCTCTCCGGCTAGCGCGGGCCGGCTCCCACCTTACATTCATGTTGCACACATTCTATATATACCGTGGACGGCGGCGGGCGCGCTGCACGGCCGCTACTTCGGCGGACGCACCGTGCGCGCCGCGCTCTACGACCAGGACCTGTTCGACCACGGGGACCTCTCCGGCTAGCGCGGGCCGGCTCCCACCTTACATTCATGTTGCACACATTCTATATATACCGTGGACGGCGGCGGGCGCGCTGCACGGCCGCTACTTCGGCGGACGCACCGTGCGCGCCGCGCTCTACGACCAGGACCTGTTCGACCACGGGGACCTCTCCGGCTAGCGCGGGCCGGCTCCCACCTTACATTCATGTTGCACACATTCTATATATACCGTGGACGGCGGCGGGCGCGCTGCACGGCCGCTACTTCGGCGGACGCACCGTGCGCGCCGCGCTCTACGACCAGGACCTGTTCGACCACGGGGACCTCTCCGGCTAGCGCGGGCCGGCTCCCACCTTACATTCATGTTGCACACATTCTATATATACCGTGGACGGCGGCGGGCGCGCTGCACGGCCGCTACTTCGGCGGACGCACCGTGCGCGCCGCGCTCTACGACCAGGACCTGTTCGACCACGGGGACCTCTCCGGCTAGCGCGGGCCGGCTCCCACCTTACATTCATGTTGCACACATTCTATATATACCGTGGACGGCGGCGGGCGCGCTGCACGGCCGCTACTTCGGCGGACGCACCGTGCGCGCCGCGCTCTACGACCAGGACCTGTTCGACCACGGGGACCTCTCCGGCTAGCGCGGGCCGGCTCCCACCTTACATTCATGTTGCACACATTCTATATATACCGTGGACGGGCGAGCGGGAGCCAGGCGGGACATGATCGACATTGTTGAATAGTTTACGGTTGATATAATATTGTATAGGACTAAGTTACATTGTGATTTTAATAAATTAAATTCGGATCTGTTTTTGTACTCGTTTCTTTGCCGACCTATGGATTGATTATAATGTTCTTCAATATTTTGTAGTAAGCGTGGTGCTCGCTTCTGTGGCATTCGCTAAACCTGCTAACTTTAGTTAGGCATCGCTGATGACGATTCTAATTTTTGTATCGTATCATCAGTTCTGTCGGTCCATTGTGGTGAAAGGAATTTAAGTGCGCCTCAAAGAGGCTCCTTTTGTGCACTCGACACGATGTTTACGATCTTTCTAGGTTCTACGACATGCCGGTTTCCTAACGATGTTTTCCTTCACCGTTTGTGAGTACATAGTGCACATAAATTTTTCGGCAGAAAAATTCGTCATTGTTGCACGACAGGAATTAACCCACGACCTTACGATCGTAAGCAGCATCGTAGCAATTTTGAATCAGGATCGTAGCAAGTAGGAAGACATAGACATAGCCATTGACATGAACATGGAAATAGAGATAGACATGGACATGGAAATAGACATGGAGATAGACAAAGACATACAGGGTGTAAAAAGACTGCTACCGAAAACTGAGGGGTTTCAATCAGACCACGATTCTGAACATATTTAGCGAAAAAAAAATTGACTTAGCTACGTAATTTTATTTTATTTTCTAGTTATTTACTACTAGTACTTACAACTATAATAAGACCATACCAACCTAATGATTGCATTTATAAAAGAAAAAAAAAACGATTAAAACTGAAAATCCAGCAATCTACGTATAAAAACGCGCCCAGTACATACGCAAACAGTAATCTTCAAGCGCTATTTTCTCCGGATGTAATGATTTTATCGGACAATCCTTTTGGGTTTGGTTGTGTGTTGGGATGCTGTACCTACACCTTTCGGCTTCGGTAGACGTCTTTTTACAACCTGTATATGTATACATAGAGCAGAAAAAAAAACAGAAAATGAGCAGAGAAATAGCAGAAGTAGAGCAATAAAAATAAATAATAGAGCAGAAAAAGAGTAGGTACTAGATTTTGTAGTCAAAGAATTTGTTTCGAAGGTTGCGGGTTCGATTCCCGCCGCGAGATGATGCTATGTGAAAATATCCAGCAATATGGATATATTGCAGCAATATATTGTACCCCAAGGATTGTACATAGACTACTTTTTTCTTTAAATAATCGGAGGCGTGAAAATAAAGGTTGCAAGTTTGTATGGGGAAAAAGTTGAGCGATGCTGGGCGAGGTCATAAAGATGATGGGTGACCGAGCCATTCTTTGGTCAATGTTTTTGCAGTGCAGATTGTTTTGTTGAAATATTAATTATTTTATATATAAAAATATTTTTTTGGTTGTTATTTATTTTTAGAAATATATAAAATTATAAAAACAAACCGATCGACATGTACAACAATTTGTCAAGGACTGCAAAGGCCTAAATCGCGCATGTAATAATTTATTGATGAATAGGCTAATAAGTGATCGTTAGGTTCGTCTATTATCTCGAAGAAGAAGAAGAAGAAGAAGAAGAAGAAGAAGAAGAAGAAGAAGAAGAAGAAGAGGAAGAGGAAGAGGAAGAGGAAGAGGAAGAGGAAGAGGAAGAGGAAGAGGAAGAGGAAGAGGAAGAGGAAGAGGAAGAGGAAGAGGAAGAGGAAGAGGAAGAGGAAGAGGAAGAGGAAGAGGAAGAGGAAGAGGAAGAGGAAGAGGAAGAGGAAGAGGAAGAGGAAGAGGAAGAGGAAGAGGAAGAGGAAGAGGAAGAGGAAGAGGAAGAGGAAGAGGAAGAGGAAGAGGAAGAGGAAGAGGAAGAGGAAGAGGAAGAGGAAGAGGGAGAGGGAGAGGGAGAGGGAGAGGGAGAGGGAGAGGGAGAGGGAGAAGGAGAAGGAGAAGGAGAAGGAGAAGGAGAAGGAGAAGGAGAAGGAGAAGGAGAAGGAGAAGGAGAAGGAGAAGGAGAAGGAGAAGGAGAAGGTTAGGTTAGGTTAGGTTAGGTTAGGTTAGGTTTTTTTTTTTTTTTTTTTTTTTTTTTTTTTTTTTCAAACTTAAAACTATCACCTTTCACCTGTTGCTTTGTATGCAACATCCTTCATTACTTCATCATTCAAACTGAATTTATTTATTTATCTATAGAATTAATCCTAATAATTTTTCCTACATTAACAATTTCTATCATTTCTACCTCAATATTCATAACTTATTCCCATTTTGCATACCCTTACCCACAAATCCCCTCACTTACTTCCCCCCCCCCCAACCCCCCCTTTCCTCCCCCCCCGCCCCTGCCCTCAATCATTCATTACTCATCCATTCACTATAACACCATCAGTTATGCCACCACTCATAAAAGTTATCAAATTATCAACTACTTCAGTTTTGGCAAAACCGATAATGTTTACAATCAAAATTTATATTTAAATTAAAATTAAAATTAAAATGATAAGCAATAAAACAAACCCCTCATGATTGATCACACTAAGTGATCCATCAAGAGGAGCATTAGGTACATGTTTTTATTTTCCATCTTGAGCCTAACAATAATATCAAGACGAACAAAGTAAAATAAAATAAATT
This sequence comes from Epirrhoe tristata, assembly GCA_951394285.1. Classification (NCBI taxonomy): domain Eukaryota; kingdom Metazoa; phylum Arthropoda; class Insecta; order Lepidoptera; family Geometridae; genus Epirrhoe; species Epirrhoe tristata. The sequence continues at coordinate 10,601,861 of OX596152.1, forward strand.
AAATTAATCTAAAAATAAGACCAACTACAGAGTACCCTGAACTAGTTAAGGTACATAAGGAACAATTAATTACACAATTAAATACAATTTAAAAAACCAAACTACAATTATAATAAGAAATAATATCCGAAATACAATAAAAAATTAACAAGACATATAAGTAATTACTCTTAATATCCTTAATCTAGTCAAGGATACCTGAGAACTAAATGTTACACAAAATAGAATAATACACAAATTAATCTAATATTAATCCAATATAAATATCTATATCTATCTATCCTACTATTCCATCTCTCTCTTACAAAACTCTCTACAATAAAATCCTCAAAACACTTTGAATAATCAAAGCATCCGAGAACTTAAATTAAACTAATTATTATAATAGACACCTAAACTTACACTACTTAATTACTTCCCCAGTTACTTATACAAATTCAAACTATAAATCATTATTATATATTAAAAGTAAGAGAGTAAGCTAAACATAAATAATAATAATATCTCACAATATCCTTAAACAGGTTAAGGTATCTGAGTATTAGGTATTCAAAATCAACAAACTTAACAAAATTATTACTGCAATCATTTTAACACATTCCCTCTCCCCTAACGACATAATCCTCTGCATACTTTGAATGATTCAAAGTACCCGAGGATTTTAAACTAAATAAACTATTAACTATCTTATCATGAACCATTTCACTATATCTAATTACATTGAACTAACTAACAACTAAGTAACTATAGAATTATAACAACTAAATCATTACATTAAAATATTTAACACATAATGCAATTTCTCAAAACTCCTGATAAAGCTTTTGAAAACAATAAACAAATAAATGATATCAATAAACCCCATCCTAAAGTCAACAAGATAAGATTAAAACCCCCATTAAAACCAATTTTAATATTTAAACAATCCTCAAATTAACCTTACACTAGTTAAGGCTTTTGAGGACAACATTAATACATAAAATACATTCATAAAAATATAATTTCATCTTCACTTCACATTAAATAATTTCATTAATTGTTCAAAAGTACCAATTCAAATTCATCAACCAAACAGTAACCAAATAATCAAATCAAATAGCTAAATAAACAAATAAAATAAAATTCCATTAAAATTTCATCAATCAAAACAAAACAAAACAAAACAAACAAACAATGACGTTTAGGTTCAGACAAATTCTCACTGACAATGACAGACAATCTAGTGATGACAGTACCACAGACTATCACAATAACAATATCATAAGTACCAGTAAGTAATACACCTATATACATCCGTCATAATAATATCATCATTATTACAATCACAAATTTAAAAATACAATTAATTCATTAAAATAATACTCACAATAATAAAATCGATTCAATAATTCATTCATTCCCATCAGTCAGCTTTTCAAAAACTAATTAATTTATTTTAATGTGTCATTGTCAAATTCCTTCCTGCTAAAATGAATTTGACAATGACACAAGAATAAAAACACAAATGACAGTAGTAGCAAAACATTATCCAAACAAACTGATAACAAACAAACAAATTGACTGAATAAGCATTTTAGCGATTCATAATAATTTAATTATTCAGGCTCTACAAAGGAACCATTCAGCCGTCCCACTTTGCGAAGAACGGTCTTTGCAAAAGCAAGAAATATCGATCTGCAATCGTCATCATTAACAAGGTTAGGTTAGGTTAGGTTAGGTTAGGTTAGGTTTCCCGGGGCGGGAGCGTGTTGGCGGTGTCCTTAGACATCGTTAACGCCTTCAACTCCTTGCCCTGGAGGGCGATCAGGGAGGCGCTCGTGTATCACGGAGCGCCCCTCTACCTGCAGCGCATAGTCGGCGCCTACCTGCGCGACAGATGTGTGCAGTATGTGGGCAGGGACGGTACCCGTGTACGGAGGGAGGTGTCGTGTGGGGTTCCGCAGGGGTCCGTGCTAGGTCCCCTCCTATGGAACCTCGCGTACGATGCGGTCTTGCGCGTCGATCTCCCACCCAGCGTACGAGTGGTCTGCTACGCGGACGATACACTCGTACTTGCTGGCGGAGACTCCTTCGACAGGACCAAAGAGCTCGCCGATATAGGGGTGGCATGTGTCGTGGACAAGATCCACGAGCTGGGTCTGCGGATAGCGCCTCACAAAACCGAGGCGCTATGGTTCCACAAGCTCCCGAGGGGGAGGGAACCACCCAGCTTGTCGGTTCGCGTAGGTGACGTTGACGTCCAGGTGGGGCCGTACCTCAAGTACCTTGGCCTCACTCTGGACAGTCGCTGGGACTTCGGGGAGCACTTCAGCCGCTCCGTCCCCCGGATCCAGAGGGTAGTGGGTGCTCTGCACAGACTGCTGCCCAATCTCGGGGGACCCAGGGAGGGTGTCCGCCGCCTGTATGGCGGGGTCGTGCGATCGATGGCCCTCTACGGAGCGCCCGTCTGGTCGGGGAGACTGACGGGTGTTAGGCGCTATAGGCAGCTCTACAGCAGCCTACAGCGTCCTATGGCCATTCGTATCGCGCGAGGATACCGGACCATCTCGTTCGAGGCGGCGACCATCTTGGCGCGGTTCCCGCCCCTTGATATCTTGGCGGCGATGGACGCACGTGTGTACGTTCGTCTCCGTCAGGACGATGGGAGCGGAGCCGCGCCTGCTGAAGTGCGGGCGCAGGAGCGCCGGCGTGCGCTCGGGATGTGGCGCGAGCGGCTCGACGAGCCGCGGAGCTCGCGCCAACGCGTCGTCGGCGCTGTGGTGCCAAACTTCGAAGCCTGGCTGGGGAGGGAATATGGGAACGTCACCTATAGACTTACTCAGGTACTCACCGGACACGGTTGTTTCGGTGAGTTCCTGAGTAGGATCGGACGCGAACCGACACCACAATGTCACCACTGTGGGTCAGACCTCGACTCCGCTCAGCACACGTTGGAGCACTGCTCGGCGTGGTGCGCGGAGCGTAGAGTCTTGGTCAACAGGATCGGGCAGGATCTCAGTCTGCCAAGCGTAGTGGCAGCTATGCTGGCAGACGACACGGCCTGGAGGGCCGTGGCCTCTTTCTGTGAAGCCGTTCTGGTCCAGAAAGAGGCAGCTGAGCGGGATCGTGAGAGGGCCGATCCCGCTCGGAGAAGGAGGCGGAGGCGGGGCGCTAACGGCCGCCCCGCACCGCCTGCCCCCCCATGAGGGGGGCGGAGTGGTATCCCCTGCCAAACAGGGGACTTTCCGGGTTCGCGGGTGGCCGTAGTGGGGACTTCGGCTGTCCACGATGCGAACCCCGGGAGGGCGGTGGCGCTCCTGTGGCGAGCGCCGCCGTAAGCACCGCGAGGGTGCCGGGCGTGGCTATGGGTGTCATTCCCGGGACAGTGCTTAGGCAAAATGCGAGAGGGGCACCGGCGTGTTCCGTAGGAGATCCCGGAGCCCCTTGACATGCATGGAGGCCGGCCACACGTCAGTTTTTAGTCGGTGAGAGTCCGACATAACCCTTCCGCCGTCCCCACGGCGGTTGGGTATCCATAATGGATTTTCTGACGAAAAAAAAAAAAAAAAAAAAAAAAAAGGTTAGGTTAGGTTGGGGGACCCCCCACAGCGCTGACTTCCTCGTAGTGTTCCCCGGGCAACGTCGTGTCTGACCACCGTAACGGAGTGGCAGACCGACGGCTAACGAGTGCTGTGCACGTAATCCTATCTGCGGTAGATTACGTTCGGTTGTGACATCATGTCAAAACCTTTGCGGAACGCCTCCGGGCGTTTCGCTAAACGCTCCTCGCAGGGCGTGGACGCTTCGGCGTCGGAGGCTAGTCGCGCTCCATCGGCGGCTAGCTGTGTAAGCGGAGATGATATTCTGTTCTCGGACACTGACGAATCCGCTATGGAGACGTCGGTGGCCGAGAACAGAATGTCGCTAAAGAGGGCATACCTGAGGGCCAAATCTGGGGAGTCCTCGGATTCCTCGAACAAAGGGAAGCCCACAAAGAAGGTGGGAAAGTCTTCCACTGCGTTGGTCGTGGTCGACACCCCAAAAGAGGGTCTTGCGGGTGCTAGTCGCCGGCCCGATCTGGCGAAACGGGCTCAGGTCCTACAGGACTTCGAAGAAAGGGTCGCCGCCAAAGAGAAGCAGGCGCAGGCCACGCGGACCAAAGCCGCTTACGGTTCGGCCACCGTATCATACGGTGGCCACTCTGTGGCGGACCTGGAGCGCATGGCGCAGGAGGACAAGGAGGAGATCATCGAGGTCGCCTCCAAATCCTCCAACTTGAAGGGGACTTTTCAGAAGGCCCTCAAATGCCGTGCAACCAGCATGCATGGCATTATAGCCGAACTGGTCCATCGCACCACATCGGAGGAGGCGCAGCTGCTGCAGGCGAAGGTGGATCGCCTGCAGGCGGAGGTCGATCAACTTCAAAAGAAGCTGACCGAAAAAAGCGCCGCGTCTGCGAAGACTCCGGCGGCGGAAGGCCCCTCGGCCCCCTCCAACCTTGAGGACGTAATCCGCAAGGTTGTTATGGAGGAGAGGGCCTTCACAAGGGCATGCCTTGCAGGCATTGAGGACCGGCTCCTGCCGGAGAAGCGTACCCGGCCGCCACTTGCGGCGGATAAGTTGTCTCCCGGTCCGGCCACGAGCGGGCAACCCAAGACCCCGAAGCCCTCTAAGGGTAAAGGTCTGGGAAAGACTTCGGGGGTGACTCCACCGACCCCCACTGCTACTAGTGCGGATGCAGAATCTGGGCCGGCTGCTAGCCACGCAACCGCCCAGGCCATGGAGGAAGACCCCCTTCTTCCCTCTACCACCCCGTCCAACCAACCGTGGACGAAGGTGGGTAGGAATAAAAGGGGCAAGGGCAAGAAGCCGACTCCAGCCGCCAATCCCACCACTACCAACTCCAGCTCGTCCGCAGGGACCAGCAGTGGAGGAGGGAAGGGTAAAGGGAAGAAGGCGGCCCCCAAGCCCTCTGCAGCCAAGAGGGCTCAAGCAGGCCGGAGGAAATTGGTTCCTCCCAAAACCGCGGCGGTCAGTGTGACCATTGTGCCGGAGGCCTTGGAGCGGGGTGTGACGTACGAGTCCGTGCTGAAGCGGGCTCGTGACCATGTCAACCTCGCCCAATTGGGGATCGGCGCAATTACATGCCGCCGAACCCAAACCGGGGCTCGACTGTTCGAGTTCCCAGGGGCCCAAGGCGGCACAAACGCGGACCTCTTCGCAACGAAGATGCATGAGGTCATCGCGGACGTTGCGAAGGTCGCCAGGCCTGTCAAGTCCGCGACCTTGGAGGTGACCGGCCTCGATGACTCGGTCACCAAAGAGGAAGTAGTGGCGGCGATCGCGGCGGCGGGAGATTGCCCCCCCGCAGCGGTAAAGGCCCGGGATATTAGACCTGGGCGCGGTGGACTGGGTACCATTCGTCTAGAGTGCCCAGTCACCGCAGTAAAAGCCGTCCGGACGAAGACCAAAGGACGGCTTATCGTAGGTTTCAGCTCGGCTGTGGTCCGAGCACTTGAGGACCAGCCTCTGCGCTGCTTCAAGTGCTTCGGGATCGGCCACACCCGAGCAATGTGTCCGTCCTCAGTGGACAGGGCGGACACATGTTACCGCTGCGGGGAACAGGGACACATGGTGGCCTCCTGCACAGCCGCCAAGCCGCACTGCGCTGCATGTGCCGCTAGTGGTCGCCCCGCCAACCACGTTATGAAGGGGAGGAATTGCAGACCTCCCCCTAAGAAGGGCAAGCCGCAGGCGCCAAGCCGACCTGCCGCTGCCGCCGCCCCCTCCACTGTTACAGAAGAGGCGGCCGCTGAGGGGAATGCGATGGACGAATGATGCAGTCGGTACATCGCATCCTACAGGCAAACACCAACCACTGCAGAGCTGCCCAGGACCTCCTGATGCAGTCCATGGCACAGTGGTTGGTGGACATAGCGGTGGTCTCCGAGCCGTACTCGATCCCTGGTCGCTGGCTGGGTGATAGGGACGGCTTGGTAGCGCTTGCAGCACGGTCTTCCACGGACTCCCCTCCCCTCTCGCTCTTAGAGAGGGGGCCGGGATACGTGGCCGCCGCGTGGGGAGACCTGGCCCTAGTGGGGGTCTATTTCTCCCCTAACCGATCTCTCCAGGACTTCGAGGATTTCCTCGGAGTCCTGACCGCCGTGGTCGGCAGGATAGCGCCGCGTCAGGTCTGCGTGTTCGGAGACCTGAACGCCAAGTCGGTGGTATGGGGCAACCCGGCCACCGACGCACGCGGGCTGGCTGTGGAGTCGTGGGCTGCCTCCTCCAGCCTCTCCCTCTTGAATAGGGGGAGAGTGCCGACATGCGTGCGGCGGCAGGGTGAGTCCATACCGGACCTCACCTTTGCCACCCAGGCCCTGGCCACGCGCGTGAAAAACTGGCGGGTGGACATGGCGGAGACCTCGTCGGACCACCGCTATGTGCGGTTCGAGATCTCCGCCCAGGGCCCACGGGGGATCTCCAGATCATCGGAGCGGTCCCCTTTTCCACGGTGGGCCTTGACCCGCCTGGACCGGGAGGCTGCGAGCGAAGCCGCGTTCGTCCAGGACTGGCTCTCGCCGCCAGTCGACGTCCTGGACGTGGACGCCGCGGCTGTACAGCTCAAGCGGTCCCTGACTGAGGTGTGCAACTCCAGCATGCCTCGGTCTCGTCGCCCGCCTCCCCGATGCGCCGTATATTGGTGGTCGGAGGAGTTGGCGGAGCTGCGGGCTGCCTGCGTGACCGCAAGGCGGGAATACGCGAGGGCTCGCCGGCGGCGCCATCGAGACGAGGCTGAGGAGGAACGCCTCTACAATGCGTATGTGGAGGCGAAGGCGGTCCTCAAATCGACCGTCGGCGCCGCCCGCGACTCGGCAAATGCCGAGATGCTAGAAGGTCTCGACAGCGACCCTTTCGGGAGACCATATAAGGCGGCGCGGAATAAACTGCGCCCCTTTGGTCCCCCGGTCGCTGAGACCCTCGAGCCGTCATTGCTGGATGGGGTGGTCCAGTCCCTGTTTCCACGCAGGGACAACGGCTTCACCCCTCCAGCAATGGACCCCCCAAGGGGAGCAATCCCGCCGGAGGAGGAGGACGAACCTCCTCCAGTCTCAGAGGGTGAACTTGGCGCGGCGAGCCTTCGCCTACGCGCCAAGAAAACGGCCCCTGGGCCGGACGGCGTCCCAGCGAGGGTGGTGGCCATAGCCGCCCTCGTAATGGAGGAAAGGTTCCGGGACCTCTTCGGCGCGTGCTTCGTGGCTGGAAAGTTCCCGGAACCATGGAAAGAGGGGCGGCTCTGCCTCCTCCGCAAGGAGGGGCGCCCGGTGGACTCTCCCTCGGCATACCGACCCATCGTTTTGCTTGATGAGGTCGGTAAGATGTTCGAGGGAATAATTGCCGCGCGCCTCAATCGCCACCTACGGTGCGTGGGGCCGGACCTGTCGGACGCCCAGTTCGGTTTCCGGACCGAGCGTTCAACGGTGGATGCCTTGGCCCGTCTGAAGGGTCAGGTTGGAGAGGCGGTGGAGGCAAGGGACGGATTGTTGGCTGTGTCATTCGACATAGCCAACGCTTTCAACTCCGTCCCCCACTCCACTATCTTAGAGGCACTCCGGTTCCACGGAGTGCCTCGCTACTTGCGGGCCCTGCTGGCCAGCTACTTGGAGGACCGAGCAGTCCTCCTTGTAGATAGGACGGGCCAAGTCCGGCGATACCCTGCCGAGTCTGGCGTTCCGCAGGGGTCCGTCTTAGGACCCCTTCTTTGGAACGTCGGATTTGACTGGTTGCTGCGGGGAAGGCTCCCGAGAGGTACGAGTGTCATCTGCTATGCGGATGACACTCTCCTTACTGCCCGCGGGAGCTTTCAGGAGGCGGCCGGTCTGGCGTCGGCGGGCGGATCCTTAATCGTTGACAGGATCCGCCGCCTGGGGCTGAGGGTGGCGCTGCATAAGACCGAGGCCGTGTTTTTCCACGGTCCTCGGCGGCGCCCCCCACCTGACGCCCACATCCATGTGGAGGGCGTCAGAATTGAGGTGGAGGCCCAGATGAAATATCTGGGCCTCATCCTAGACAGCCGGTGGTCTTTCAGTCCTCATTTCAGAGGACTGTCGACGCGCCTGCTGAAGGCTGCGGGTGCCCTCTCATGGCTGATGCCAAATTTGGGGGGGCCCAGCGCACGGTGCCGGCGTCTGTACGCCGGCATCCTGCGGAGCATGGCCCTGTATGGGGCCCCCATCTGGGCGGACTCCCTCCAAAAGAGGGAGAACTTCACCGCCCTTCGGGCGCCCCAAAGAGCCATCGCCCAGCGGGTTGCAAGGGCCTACCGCACGGTGGGTTTTGCGGCAGCGTGTGCTCTGGCGGGCACCCCTCCTTGGGAGCTCGAGGCGTGGGTGCTCGCCAGAGTGTACGAGTGGAGGGCGGAGCGCAGGGCGCTCGGGGAGCGCCCGGCCCCGGAAGAGCGGGAGGCCGTCCGGCGACAGGCGAGGGAGGTCACCATCCAACATTGGGCGGACGACCTTGCCTCCGCCGTATTTGGTCGCTGGACGCTTGACGCTCTCGGGCCAGTACTGCAAGACTGGCTCGAGAGGCCGCATGGATTCCTCTCCTTCCGCATGGTGCAGGTGCTGTCGGGGCACGGCTGCTTCGGCAAGTACCTGCACCGCATTGGAAGGGAGGAGGGACCGTCGTGCCATGACTGTGGCGCGGCGGTGGACACGGCGCAGCACACCCTCGAGGTGTGCTCGTCGTGGTCCGAACCGCGCCGCAGCTTGGTTGCGGCGGTCGGGCGGGACCTCTCGCTTCCCAGCGTAGTTAGAGGGATGCTGGGAAGCGAGGATGCCTGGGCGGCAGTCGCTTCCTTCTGCGAAGACGTTATATCGCAGAAGGAGGCGGCGGAGCGCGCGCGAGAGGTGGATCCTCTTGCGCCGCCGCACCGCAGGCAGCGTAGGGGTAGGAGAAGGCGGAGGTACGACCGCCTTCTCCCGCCCGGTGGTGAATAGCGGACGATAGGTGCGGGGGCGCCTTCGTCCGCCTCGCACTGTTCACCACCAAGCGGGGAGGGACGGTCGCGCACCCATGACCGTCCCCGAAGTCCCTCCTCAACTCGAGGAGGGACGTGAAAGGCCCGCCTTAAGGGCGGGGATCGCCGGAGGGGGACTGGACGAAAAGGCTCCGCCGGTTTCCCAGACCCCCTCCAATGCAGGCGACGCCGGAGTGCCGCTGGGTTGTTTAGTGGGTATACCGGGAGCTTCACTCCCGGGGAGTCCCACATACCCCTCCCGCCCCCCCGCGGGAGGGGATGCGTAAGGCATTTTTCCCAGCGTCAAAAAAAAAAAAAAAAAAAAAAAAAAAAAAAAAAAAAAGGTTAGGTTAGGTTAGGTTAGGTTTTTTTTTTTTTTTTTTTTTTTTTTTAATAAAACAATTTTCTACAGACTATTTCGTCCGTACCCATTTTTTGCTTAATTTCTTATTACAAATGCTTATTTTTTTCTAAACGTCTAATGCTCCTTTATGGAGTACTCATATTTGTTACAATTTGCTATTATATTATTTGCTACATTTTAAAAATTTATTTAAGATTCTTGTTACATAATTAACTTATTAAAACTAGTGATTTATCTAACTAATTACTACTAATTTCTATTATTATTGCTTTTTCTTTTTATTTATTTTAATATTATTTCTTTTTATATTTTTTTTTTTACTTTGATATTATATATTTTCCTTTAATTTTTTTTTATTATTTTTTTATAAATTAGTGTGTTTTTTTTTTTTTTTTTTTTTCTTTTTTACTATATTATTATTATTATTATTATTTTTTTTCCTTAATACATTACTAATAAAACTTATTCTATTATTTTACTATTTCTTATTTACTTAGAACTATGTTTTGCATGCTATTGAATTATGATTATTACTACTATTATTATTTTAAATTATTAGATTGTCTCAATGTTGATCGCAAGAGTCAGTGGGCGCTGGTGACTGCACTATCCCCGGTCTATTTAGCCAGGTAATCCGCTATCTCCAACACCCAGCAGGACGTCCACGACCTCCATGTTCCGGCTTCGGATCGCCATATTTATGTTGTAATCCAGAATCGCACTTGTCGATGCAGCCAAGGCCTTTGTGATGAAACGAGCAGTTGCGTCATCTTCTCGAGATGTTGTGTAGTAGACGCAAGTGCCCGTGTGCCTTGTTATTGCTACGACGGCGTGGGAGACGCTATTGTGCAAGAGTGTTTTCGTCTGGGTGGTTTTGACGATGATGACACTCTTGAACGTGAGTCCCTGAGCCTCGTGGATGGTATGGACCATCGAGCCTTCCGCTTTCCCATAACCCTGGTCGATCAACAGATTCTTCTCGACCTGGGTGTGGACTAGGTATAACGTGTCCGGTAGGTTTGGGACTTTCGACTCGACATATGTCTCCATGCTCAGGGATCGTACCCGAGGAACTGACGCGAAGATGCCACTGTAGATCTCGTTCAGGGCGTACGCTACGTCCAGTGGGTTCCTTCGGGTGCATAGCAGCTCCTGTGTGATCCTGGTTGCGAGGTTTGGCCTGGTATATTTCATCTCGAAGAGGTTGTCCCGGTCGATGTATGGGAGTTGGTTGTAGTCTCCGAGGAGCAGTACTTCTGTGGCTCCAGTTAGTCCGGCTGCCATTACCACTGCTCCAAAGTGACTCATGAGGGCTTCATCGATGATGACGCGCCTGCACACTCCATCTCCGGTTTGACCGTTTACCAAGAGTGAGGCCATGGTACGCACTCTAGAGGTGACGGCGGCGCCCATCTTGGGCGTCAGCTTTTCCCTCATGTCGCGTAGCGCCTCTCTTGTTGCCGTTGTTACGACATCCTCTTCGGGTTTGATGTTGTTAATCACCCACGTTGTCTTTCCACAGCCTGGAACACCGTTTATCCAGGTTATTTTTGGTGTCGCGTTTTTGGAGGTTTTGCTGGTACCAATTCTCCCGGACAGGCTTTCGGCCATGTCTAGGATCCTTTCTTCCAGCATCACCTTCGTACACTTTGCGACTACGACGATGGGGTCATTGGGGGGGGTGTCAAAGACTGGCCTTTCGGCAGTACGGGTCTTCTCTTCGTTGACTGGCACAAAGCCGCTCGTGCGACTGTACGCTGCCATGTACTCTCCCGCTATGATCCCTCGTATAACCTGGCCAGTGTCGTTGTTGTACACTGCGGCGTCCGACTCCTCGAGATCCATCACCAGCTGTCTTTCCTTGCCCTTGCTGTAGCTCTGCATGATGTTTTTGCAGGTTTCTTCCTTTACAGCAAGTGTGGCCCTCAGGACTGCGATGTATTCGAGGAATGCGTTCGACAAGTGGTCGGCCAACGTTTCCGGTTCCGTTAGTTTTGGCGGCTCTACCAATCCCTTCTCCGCCATGGTTTTTACTTTGTGGCTCTCACGTGGGGCAGGTGGTTTTTTCGCCATTGTTGTGTTCCGAGGTCCGGTTTTGCCTTTCTGTGGTCTAGACACTATGCTTTGCAGCATACCAGATATTGCATTGGCTACTGCCTTGACCACATCTCTCGGTTCTTTCTGCTTTTTCTCTTTCCTCAGCTCCTCAACCTTCTCCGCAGTTTTCCTTTGGTACCGCTCGGATCCGCTTAATT